>CM057339.1:342954923-343578394 GCA_030015575.1 Agapanthus africanus
CGTCAGAGGTATTAGCCATACGTGACGGGCCACCAGCTATTGACCAAAAGGGACGTCGATGAGCGAACTCATCCTGACACCCTACTGAGCCTGTCAGTGACAATATCCGTACAGTCCGGTCCGTTCGTCTATGAGCATCGCATGGCGGGCCTAGGGGGTTGGTAAAAGTCAGACCCCCAAAAGAGGTACAAGTCGTGTCAGAGATTAGCCCAGAACACCCTGAGATACTACTGGAATACCTACCAGTAAATCTCCTGCCTTGGCCAAGGACTTTTCATGTTCTGGCTCTCCTAGACACAGCGCGACCTCACCCCCAATACCGGGAGAGACGAACCCCCGAAGATCCGCTCACTGCCTCCATGTGGCTCGGGACTGTACCCAACTAAAACCTGTTTGCACGTCTCCTTTGAGCGTGGTAGGGTAGTAATCAAAGTACAGTGGGAACTCACACGAGACAAATGACGATCCCCAGGTCGATGAACTAACTTGTACACATGTCACCAGGGAACTGCTATCTGACGTCAGGTATAAGACCAACTAGCATGTTCCCGGCGAGTCCTGTCCGGTGTACTCATAACCCAATGAGCACCTGTATACATCTTAGGTGAACCAACTGACACCAGTGGCTTGTGAGACCGGCCACCGCCCCTTGTCGGGGTCTCGACTGTATACACTAGTCTACTCTAGAGTATCGATGCCCTGTCTCGAAACTCCCACGACTAGGGACCTTTTAAGGATGTGCTTATAGACTACCAGCTCCCATGTATATGATCGCCCTCATACTGCTGGCAGTCAAGCAAGAATCCTAGGGGCTCTACCAACGCGTAATAGCGACCTGTCAGGTCACCTAAAGCAGTACACGATGATAAAGATAAACCAGATAGCATACTATCATCTCGAGTAAGACTGTCCTCCTGGGATAGGTCCTCCCTCAATCATTGCAATCATGTGCCTGTGATCCAATAATTGACTCTGAGGGCACTATCTCCAACAAAACCAATTCTCATCAGATGAGTCCTCTTCGCTGATAAGATGTACCGGGTCCATTGCAAATATCCGGCAGGTGGTCGTGGGAGCAATCCAATATTATAAGCCTGTCCCCAAGGGTGTGCTTCGCCCTGACAAATTCGCCTTCCTAAAATATCTATTGCTGGCGGTGGCTGCACGGGGATAGCACCAATCGCAGGCTGGAGGAGGTCATCCGAATTCCAATTTTTGACCTCCGCGGCATACTTCACCGGGGGTTCATCTGCGTAGGGGAGTGAAGATATTGGCTCAGACGGCGTGGCGAAACCGAAACTTCGGCGACCCTGGATGATCTCATTGTACCACCTACCCCACAAGTGAAGGCTCTTGTGCTCGGGGTCATGATCCTTGATGAGAGCGAGCACCACGCGGTCCACCGGTGCCTGGGGAAACCCTCCCTCCGAGCGAACAAACGGAAAAGACGAATTGGCAGACATGTTTCCTGCGGAAAGACAAAAAGTAACCGTCAGTGTTATAATTCCAACGCTCAACATTTTAAAATTTTTACACCACACTGCAATGCAGTGGGTAGGGGGACCAAATGGGGACCCACAAAATCTGGATGACGGTGCATCATTTAATAAGACAGCCCCATCATTGGGTAAGACTGTCAATTAATGAAAGGATCCCCAAGAGAAAATTCTCATTGATGGGAAATCCCTAGAGACAAGGAGAAAATCTCCTCTTTTAGAGCAAAGCTCTGTCACAGAGTGACACTTGTCAAACTCTGGGCTCAAGGGAATACATATTCTTTAAAAAAGAGCCTAGCTCTATAATAATGATGGTAAAATACATCAAAAAAGAAATTTTAACTCCTGAAGATAAAAATTTAGGATCTTAAAGATCCATGAAAACTCTTAAGAGTTCTTCATTTTTAGATCAAAAAGATCTATATTTTGTCCATGAACAAAGCTCTGTTCATGGGTAAAAACCCTGAAACAAGATCTCTTTAGATCTATGGATTCTTGAGAGCAAGGCTCTGTTGGTGAAACCCCAAAGGGGTTTCCTTTAGATCAAAGATCTATGAGAGCAAGGCTCTGTTGATTAAAATTAATTAAATTTAAGTTAAATTTTACCTAAGATGTTCTAAAAGTTTGAACTTTGAAGTTCTTGAAAGAAGAGAGCAGAGCTCTGGAAAATAAAATCTTGAAGATGGTAAAAGTTTTCTAAGGACCAAGGGCCCTATTTATAGGCGCCTGCGCCCTTTCACCTCACCCCTTGATCCAACGGCAAGGATCTTGTCACCGCTGCACTCACGTGCGCGCCACGTGAGCGCAACGGTGGGGGGTCATTTGTTTCCCCAATCAGAGCAAAGCTCTGTTTGAATTTTAAAATTCAAAATTCGAAGCAACGCTTCAGATTCTTTGCGCTGCGCGCAACGCGCCACGTGTTAAAAGCTGATACATCAGCGCGGCGTCCAAGACAGTGCGTCCAATCAGAGCAAAGCTCTATTTAAAACAAAATTAAAGGAAGCAACGCTTCAGTTGCGCAAGCACTGTGCTGCGCGACACGTGTAAGCGTAGATGCGCAAGCGCAGTTGCGCTGTGTTGCGCGACAGGTGTCAGCGCAGTTGCGCTGCGCTTTGCGCTGCACGACACGTGTCAGCGTAGATGCGCTAGCACAGTTGCGCTGCGTTGTGCGCTGCTTGACACGTGTCACGCGCTGGGGGATTTGCGCCAAACAGAATTAAGATTTTAAAGAAATCTTTCTGTTCTTGTTAAAACAAGAAGATTTTCTTCTGTAAAACAGAAGCCCTTGGATCAAAGATCTAACGGTGTGGAAAATTCCCCAAATCACTCAGAGAAAGATCTCTTTAACAATTTAACTAATTTATGGGCACTATAAAAAGGACCCTAGACCTCAATTCAAAGGTATCAACATTTTTGTGAGAAATCAAACAGAGAGAACTCTGAAGAATTAGAGAGAATTCCTCAAGAACAAAAAAGGTAAAACCTTTAGAAAAAGAGAAAATTCTCTTATGAGCAGATCATTGATCTGAGAACAAGATCAATGATCTTTAATAAAAAACAAAAATAAAAATAGTGCTTCGCACTTACGAACCATTGGTTCCCTGAGATAAGAAAAACAAGAGGGACTTGTTTTCTTTGATCTGAATTAGATCAAGAAAACAAACAGTGCTTTGCACTTCTGTTATGAACCATTGGTTCTAGAGTCTAAAAGATTCTCAAATTAATAGTGCTTTGTACTTGTAAATCTGCGTTGTTGCGCTCTTGGGTTGGCGCAAGCAACCAGAGAGCGTCATATGTCAGTATCTGAACCATTTGCGCTATGCGCTTTTTGAAATAGAGCCTTGCTCTCTGAAACTAGCGCACCTCACTACAGCGCGCCACGTGTCAGCAGCGCACTGCGCTTGTATGACATGTTTCATCACCACAAGCGCTTGCGCTCTTTGATTGGCACAAAGCGCCTGACAAATGCAATGCATTTCTTTTGCTAAAGGGCCAAGTCCAAGTCAAAAAGACCTAGCAGGCCAAAATAAATTGCAAAGCAATAAAAGGGCAGAGCCCAAGTAAAATTGATGCTCTGCATCATTTATAAATGGGCAGAGCCCAAAAAAAATTGATGCTCTGCATCCTTTATGGGCAGAGCCCAAACAAAAATAAAAAGCAATGCAATGCATTATTTAAATTTGGGCAAAGCCCTAGCATAGGTCTAATGGACAAGAAATAAATAAAAATGCTGAACATTTTTAAGTGGACTTAACCCAATCATGGCTATAAGTTCTCAAATTAAATTGACTGAGCACAGCTGCTCTCTTAAATCAATTTACGACCGGTTCTAGGTTACATCTCTGAACTCCTCTGACATCTGTCGTTGTAATCCTTCAACGTAGTCAGAGAGGTGACGGGTCCCGACAGCCATACATGCAATGGACCCCCACGTCCCTAAACTGGAACAATAGAGCCCCCAAATGCTCTTTTGTCGGATCTAAACGATCCCGTTAAGTTGATCTTAGTCTCAAATCAGGCTAACATGTCCTTAACAAACGTTTAAGTTGATCTTAGCCTCAAAAATGGCTAAAGTATCCTTAAACCAAAACCCCAAAATCTAAATCTAAGAAAATACGGATTTGGACTAATCCACGTCCTACGGGCGACGAAATAAATAGTCTCCGTATACAATCCACGGGCAACCACACACGACACGAAGTGAAATTCTGGAGAAGGAGAAAGTTGTTACCGCGATGCGGTAGCGTAATTAACTGCAGGGGCTTGCGCCTGCAGGAAAGAGCGTCCTCACAATCAAAAACCCCTCAAGCGAGGGGGAATCTGACGAAGTCTGCTACATCGGCCGCATCCGTCTAAACCTCCGATACACGGTACCATAAATCAACTTGGCATCTTCGGAGAGGGGGACGGATAAAACCAAATAGCATCTGCCCCGAATCTCAGCGTCAGGATTTCGCAGTCTTGTGCGCCGTCTTTCGGAGGGGAACAATGTCTTCTCAAGCCTCCCAATCACTCAGCCTATGGCGGCTTCTCGAAGAGAAGAAGCCTGCCAAGCGCTCAAGGTAGAGAAGCTGAGGCAGAAGCGGCTCAGATACAGAGCCAACAAAAGGGCTAGGGTTCCGGCCATGTTAAAATTTATGAATTTCCAAAGTCCGGACAGCTCCGCGAAACCAGCTGCCAGTGATGAAAGGATGGCTGAATGTGTTATCCACACCGTCTACATAGTGGGGACGCATCCCAGCGACAACCTTCGCATCAAAAGCAAGGATGGGGCAACCATATCTCAAATCCAATCTGGTGTGAATATGGTTGCCACATTCTAAGATCAGCCTCCTCTGGAAGGTAATGAAGACCCTTCCAGTGAGGCTGATAAGCAGATAGAGCCCTTGGTTCATAAAAAGTCGGGCTCAGAAAGCGAAGAGGAACCAATCCTCCGTCCCAAGAACACAAAGCAGCAACTTCTCTAAGTGCTCCGAAAACAGCCCAGAAGCAAAGACAAGGAGATGACCAAGCTCTAATAAAAAATTGACGACTTGACAAACGTCGTCTTACAGCTCACGGCCCAACTTTCCTCTCAGCCGCCCAATCAGGCGCAGGGCTCTGCTCATGAACCGGGAAACAGTTTCCCGAGACAGCCGACGCCTATTCCCTCAAATCCAAAAGTGGGAGGACCGCATGAAAATCAGTCGCATCCTATCTCGGGAAATGTCTTGTCTACCGATGACAGTAGCCCGCTAACTCAAGATTAAATCATGGATTTGATTGCCAACAAAGTCAAAACATTGGTAGCTGAAGCCGAAGCGCAAAAAGATGTTAGCAGTAGTGGGAGACCATATCCTGCTCAGTATGATATGGTAGAATTTCCTAGCGGCTATGTCATCCCTAAATTCGGAAGATTTGATGGGACGGAAAATGCGAATCGGCACATCGCCCACTTCAAAGCTTCATGCGGGAATATTGGGGGCAATGATGTGCTTCTCCTCCGCTAGTTCGTTAATAGCCTGACCGATGTCGCTTTCGACTGGTACACGAGCATACCGGAAGGCTCCGTTACTACTTTCGTCTAAATGGAATCTTTGTTTCGACAAAGGTTCTTGAGTGTCAGCGATAAGATCACTATCGCCGACTGATCGCACGCTTTTGGCATGTCGGATGTTCAAAGTTCTAAAGTTATAACCGCGATCAGGACGGTGTCGCTTTGTAGCTAGCCGGTTGAGCACGGGTCGATCCTCAGGGAGATGGTTGTATATCCGTTCGAGTTTTAGACGAGTCAAAAAAGAATGTGTATATGTTTGTTCAGTTCTATCCTAAGTTTTCGTATTTATGTTGAAGTAAGCTTGTTAAGGTTAAGGTTGGTTAGTAGAGTTAGGATTAGTCTTGTACTTATCTTTAGCCATTCTTAAGACGATGTTGGGATAATCGAAAATAGCGGGGATTAGGAGGACATAGGAATGAGATTTGCGAGTTTAAGCAAGCTTTCCAACGCTAAATCCATTCCTAGTGCCCCTTGTCCGTCCGCTAAATACGCTTATTTCCAACCCTCGGCCAAACACCCGCAACCATGTATCCAATTAAGTCACAACTACATGTCACGTTGTAGTGCGCTTAAAGGACTTCTCGACTTAGGTCGCGGCTATATGTCACGTATAGCGCGCCTAAGTGAGGGGGTTGCGTTTGTTTGGTCGGGGGTCGTTTCAAGATATTTGGCGAAGAGAAGCACAAGGGATTTCTCCGTCCCTCATACCATCTTCCTTAGCCTTAACAAGAGGGAAATTATTCATACATCATAAAAGAAAAGAAGACAAAACAAGAAGGAAGAAAAGAGGAAAATACGGTTTTACAAGTGAAGCGAGCTAACTCTTGGGTCCTCATCTTAGCAAGGAACTCCGTCAAGTATCATCGCTTGAAAATACGGATAAAAGAAGAAAAGAAAAGAGAACAAGAAAAGAAATAACAACAACTAGTTAACAACAAATAATAAAATTACAATACAAGATAATAAAATTACAAGACAATAAATAAAAGAGACAAGATAAAAACAACCCTCATCTTCATTGATCTTCCACTCAAAAAGCTCTCACTACAATTTTCATGGAGGAAAGAATGAAGAAGAAGAAAAAACTAAGCTAAATCCTAACAAAAAGAGGCATGAAAAGAACACATGAAGAAGACCATTGGCTTGGCACAAAACTGAGTTATTTATAGGCTGTGTGCTGAAACCCTAGGGCAACATTCTGGCCCTAAATGCAAAGACCAAACTACCCCAAAAATTTGGTCAGATGATGACACTAAACCGCGGCTGATCCGCCACGCAAATCCACATTTGGCGGCGGTTCCGCCGCGGTTTTGTGGAATTGGGGTCTCGTATTTTCTGAGTTTCCTTGTTTTGCTATCTTATGTTGTTATACATGTCCCAAATTGCAAATTGCCTTCACAATTTCTTCAGATCTACACAGTCCAAACATCGCTTCACTTTTGATTGATTTGACCTTTTCTCCCTCGAGCTCCGCGCACCCATTGATTCTTGTGCTGCCCCCCTCGTGTTCTGTGCTTGTCCGAGACACGAATGACCACTGTCATATGTCTTATCTCTGGAACCGGTACGCGGCACTGGACGAATACGGATGACCGGAACCCGTCTTTTATCTGTTGTCAACAGATGTTCTGTATTTGGCGTAACTGTGGAGATTTTGTATCAATTGCGTTATTTTGGACTAGAAACCTGTAGCCTGTAAATATGTAGCAAACACGGATAAAAAGCACCTACCTATAAACAAACGAGCATAAGAATGGGCGGTAGTAAATGCAACATTCTGGTATGAACACCGACCTCATAAGGACCAAGCCAAAGAAAAATGAAAGCGGCACGAATTTTATAACCCGATGGCGCAATCTCTCCATCAAATATGAACCGCCGACAGAGCAGGACCAATCTGTCAGTCTCCTCGTCGGAAATCTCAACAATTGGATGGCCCCGTTTCTATGCACCGCGGGTCTCAAAACATTCCAAGAGCTGACCAGGAAAGTTCAGATGTTGGAACGCTCAAAGCAGTGTTGGGGTCAAAATTTGCACCCCGGTTGACCGAGTCAAAGTCAAGGTCAACCCCCAAGCTAGGTGGGCCCAAACCCAGGTCAAGCGGGCCCATGCCCAAGTCGAGCCCGCGGCCAGCCTCCCCATGCCAACAACAAAATCATGTAATAAATAATTTTTATGTAATTGTTTATGCATGAATGTCACGACCCGAAAGAGCACGTGACTGGCACTTGAACCATATGAAGCTTATAGGACTCCATCTGATCCAAGTAAGCCAAAAGCCCAGAAATCTAAAACCATTTTGAAGAATAAATAAAGAAAACTGGTTTAAAGAAGTGAAGAAATACAGGTTTGAAATCAAGGTTTTTAAATAACTAAGCCGAAGGTACGTTTTGAAAACAATAAGTCTTTTCTAAAAATTTCGGCAGAGTTTCTCTTGTAAAACTGGCCCCGAATGGGGTACAACATGAATAACAATATATATATAATGATAAAGGCATCCCCAAGCGGGAGCTAGCTCTTCGTCAATCGACGGTCACAACCACGCAATGATATAATAATATACAACGCCAAGTGGCGAGGATCAAAACCAAAAGAAAGCTTAAAAGTAGCAAGAAAACCGCAATACTACTAAGCGCGACTCTAAGGTCGAATAATACAACACTGTCTCTGAGTCTGAAAGAATATACAAGTTTTGGTTGATGGACAATTGCTAGATACAATGAAAAAAATGAATACAAAGGTGATTCCTGATACGAAAGAATCCACCTACCAAAGCAAATCACCCGCAAGAAGGTAGTGTGCCAGAAATGCCGCAATAGGACCTGTACGGCAAAACCTGCAAGAACTGTGGCACAACGGGGGTGAGTTGCCAACTCGTGAATAAAAACATCTACAAGCAGAAATCGAATGCAAGACATAATCCTAAGTCAACGATCAGTAATATAATCCACAAGAGTACATCTGAGTGTAACAAGGTGGCAAGGTAACATCTAATCATGTATGTAGTGCCAGGTACTCAGGTAATCACATATCATCAGTGTAAGGTATGTCTGCATGAAGTAACCATGATGAAATATCAATGATATCAATACACATATATTAGCGTCCCATACCACTAATATTGGTGTAAGGGTATATATAACAGCGCCCTCATGCCCTGTTATATATACAAATGAAGTATGATCAATGTAAAACCAGTCTGTCTATGATCCAAGTCTGTATGTATGTGGAACCCGTCCACCCGTCACCCAATGACAATAAGCATCATGTATGCAATGTGAGGATATAAACAAAATCATGGAAAAACATCATGAAACCCGTGCCTAGCATCGACACGTAAATCCTCCTGTATCGGGCATCCGTCATTCCGGATCATGCCCTATATCAAAGTACACACCGGGAATCCGTCAGTCCGGGTCATCCCTCTCTCAATACATCGGGCATCCGTCATTCCGGATCATGCCCTATATCAATCCATCGGGCATCCGTCATTCCGGATCATGCCCTATCTCAAAGTACATATCGGGAATCCGTCAGTCCGGGTCATCCCTCTCTCAATACATCGGGCATCCGTCATTCCGGATCATGCCCTATATCAATCCATCGGGCTTCCGTCAGTCCGGGTCAGCCCTCTCTCAGTACATCCTCTAGCACCGAGAAAACACGGGGCGACGCCCCAAATATCATATCAAGGGAACCGGGTTTTTAAAAGATTGCTATTAAAAAGGACACGGTTCCCAAATCCAGAAATCCCATGAAAATCCAACATCAAGAAGTACATCCAATGCGATGTGCTATGCAATCAATCCATGATGTATGCGACATGTAAAGAAAAGTAATCATATCGGAAATCATGAAACATGGAATAGTAATGTGCGTAAGTCGAAGGAAGAATCATCTCATGAATGCACTAGTACTATAGTGTAGTGGCATGGCAATTATCGATGATGAAGTGTGTGAGCCGGCAAATAGTGTACGTGAAACATACGCATCATCGATAATGGTGCTGGTGACCTAACAGCATAATAATAATATAGCAATGAATGTATGCCAGCAATGCGAATAGCATGAGACTGCAGAAATCTAGTAGTCAACACCACAGTGAAGTATCTACAATGCAAACTACATCTAAGTATCCGGTCAATCAGGAGGGGTAGGTGTAGAAACCACCTAAATCTGAGTCAATGTATACATATAAAGATATGTAGTCGGTGATCTCGCCTCAATGTCATATCATAAGATATCCTCGAGTTATGAGTGCGGATCTATCATTAATATCGGCACGTACGGTAAATCATCGTACGGCATCCCCATAGTTGGGTAGGGGTCAACATCTCACTGTCTCATCACATAACAGATATCACCATCATCAGATCATATAGTCTGGAGTACTACTCTATGTCTAGTACAAAACGGTAACATCAGTAAGTATGCATGCGGGGGTAAACACATATCCCAAGCCCGCAAGAATCACAAGTCATATCCCACATATGAATCGTATCAAATCACCGATCCCAGGGCACCAAGCCCACATCATCGACTCATCTCCAAAGTCATCACATATCATCAATCACAGTGCAAGTACAAGTGATAAGCAAGGATGTGTGTGTATAGGTGTAATTCTATCCTAGGGTTCGCGACTATGAACTGCACTAGTCACAGCTAACCCTATACTATCCACAATACACCTAATGTCACAATAAACTACATAGTAATCTATCTACGGACTGCGGGGGTGCTATACGCCATCCACCCGACTTCCCCCTGTAGATATAATCTACTCACCTTGCATCAACATTTGCGGATGTCACCACGCAATTGCTTGTCGTCCCGAAGTCTTCATGGGTACCTACACATCAAATATCGTATATGCGCATTAAAACCAAATCCAAATTAAACGGCGCATGAAATCCAAAACGATACGATAAGGGGGCCTATAGGTGAGAACCTATGGCACGCCTTCAAAACCATCAACAAATCCTCTATATCGTCGTATAAACGACAAATAGTCGAGGCAAAACACAGTCCACAAAATTCAGAATCAAAAATACGGAATACAGAAACACGAATCCAAAATAGCAACTTAGGATATATGTCCCAGATTTCACCCTAGAAAGAATCTGTCAAAACTAGAAGTACCCAGGGCCAACACTAGAGGAATTGGGGCTGTGCACAGAAAACGAGGAGAATCCCCTCTGCTCTGGCCGCAAATTGCGGCCAGAATGGGAAATTCGGCGGCCTCACTTTGGAATGGGGAGCTAGGGTTTTGGGTGTTGCTTCTCTAGTGCCTGCACATCTTACTGTCCACTCAATATTATTTTAGGGTTCCTCGTATGATAGCAGATTCCAAATAACAGTGACAGATTCCAGTTTTTTCCCGATATCGGTTTCTAAAATCCGTATTCTGTTTCCCATTTCAGGTTTGGGTTCAATTTAGCATCACACCAGGGTTTCTAGGGTCTCAACAAGCCTCAATTTCATCTTAGTTTCAGTTTTTCCCTAAACCCTCACTTGAAATCTCAAAAGTCCACAAAATGACACGATATCGATACTAAACTAGAATCGATGCATAAGGAAATTGAAATGCTACAAGAGGGTGCAGAAATTATCTCCTTTGGCAACTCAAGAAAATTCTTGAGTTGCTCAAAGTGCTCCAAATCCAATCTTATTAGGCTCAAAGTGAAGCTAGTGAGCTTGGGACCATTTTTTGTGAAGTGGGAATGGGGTTTTGGGGTTGATTTCATTGTGGATCTAGGGTTTTAGTGAAGGGGGAGAATGAGGGAAGAGAGAGCAGCAGCAGCTCAAGAAGAAGAGGGAAGAGAAAAATGAGAAGGGAATGATGGAGGCATGGTGGAAAAAGGTAAGGTTGACTTGTCTTCTCTCTCTCTCATCATTACTTACTTTTTCCTTTTCTTCTAAACTCTTCTCACCCCAATAGTGCATCCAAATGAACCATAGCTAGAAAAATGTAACACAAGTCCAAAAAATGATATGTGCACAATTTTGCACAAAAAGCCAAAAATCCGATTAGCGACTTTAATCGCGATTAGCACTAAATTAGTGTCAAAATGATCACAACAACTTAAAAATGTCATAATTTCAATAATTAACCCATTTTAGAATTTTCCATAATTTTTCATAATTTATTTGCATTTAATTATCAATTTAATATTAAAATAATCAATAAAATAATATTAAATTAAAAAAATTCCCAAAATTAATATTTTATATTTTTGAAAATGTTACAATCTACCCCCCTTAAAGAAATTCGGTCCCCGAATTTAAATTTAAACCCCCAATACTTAAAACAATTTCTGTGCTAATCCAATTTGTCGGGGCTCCGAAAACATCAACACACAGAGAATATCATAAACATGTACTGCTCTACTAAAAATCAATCCCCAAAAAGCATATATATAAGAATATCCTATGCGTCTGGTGCGCAAGGAATCAAAATCCATATATGTGTCAAACAGAGGTACAAAACAACATCTAGGTGCAACTGGTGTGCACGAAACATCTGTCGTAGGCAACGTGTGTGCCTGACAGAAAAATAAATCAGGTGCATGTGACATGCACGAAGAATCCCGATTTAGTGCATCTGGCGTGCACCAAAATCGTATATCAAAACACTAAAGGTGCATGAAAACCACGCTGGAAATGCAAATCAAATCACTGCATACTGTAGGCATGAAATCTCAATCAATATCTCAAATGTAATAACTCTGCACAAAATATATAAATATCCAGTGGGTGCATGAAATCAATATCATGAAACTCAGTCACCAAAACTAAATCATGCCAACAGAACGCCCAAAATACCGAAATCCAGAATGACGGATACGTGATAATCAAATCACAAAATCACAAATCATAAATACCGTCTTCGGTAGATCCTCCTTCGAGGTCGAGAAGGAGTCGGTGCAATCCACTGCTAGCAGCGCAGGATATCTACCTTCCTCTTGCTCACGGTCTGGCGTCCTCTGACTCTCTGGGTCCTTATCTTCTCTGTGGGTTACCAATCTCACAGTCAATCGGCTCATCGGCCATGTCAGATGCGCTAACGGGGTCGATTCCGTTCTGGCACTTCTCTGGTCACCTCTCGGTCAAACCTCACGACCACTTGTAAGGCAGCATATCACTGGCGTCGGCCTCTGGCTCTCTGAATGCAGGTCACACATCTGATCCTGGGTGCAAACATCATTGCAGCAACGTCCTGGAAGAATCCTGCTCAAGATCTCTTCCAATCATGCCTATGCCGAACCAAACGGAGGCTGGCTCTCCTGCACAACCTCTTCTCGCTCAAAAGACACCTGTGTCCTCACAACAATATTTTCTCAGAAACTGGTCACATCCCAACGTCTCTATAAGCATATCAGGTCTCTAGTCTCGACGGGAAGCAATGACAGCTCATCAGTGTCTCACACGAACCTCTTGTTCCAACTGTCTCTATCGTCATCCACTATGACGTCGCGCTAAGCTACGATGCACTGCACTGTTCTCGGCCACGGCCAATCTGAAGTCTCTCACATGGACTCGAAATCGCGTACTCTGTAGCTTCATCATTCTGTAGCAGATGTCGGGACGAACTGGTCCTCGGGAACACGTCCCGACCATCGGAGGAATACTCATCACTCGTCCGTCCTTGATCAATTCGCAACGCATCTGGTTAAGTTCCTTTATCCGAACTTGGTCAACTACCTTGTCGACAAGGCTGAACTCTGTCCTGCTGGGTGCGCGCAATACGACCACTCCTGGTCTAGGTCTTCTCGTATCGTACTCCCGAAAAGTCCTGTCGAGGTTCCTTTCTCAAATCTCATCCTGCCGAAATGCCCGGAAGTCGCCATCCAATGCTGAAGCTAAAGCTTATTCCGGAACGGCTGCATACTTATCGCGCTTCTTTCTGGAAGATATACCCATATACCACGCCTCGGGGTGTGTATCACATCTCTAATATCAGCGGAGTGGGACGTCATCTCGTCGAAATCTCGTACGGACTCTTTTCTTCACTCTGCGTCAATGTCGACTGATTCGGACTCGTCTCATCATGGCTGCATGTACTATGCTCTAACGGCTATGCTCGCATCTGGAGTCTCCCAAACAGTGTCCCATCACGATATCCGAAAGATGTCGAACCATCCGATCGACTCGTCAGATCCTCATAATCCCCCAAGAGCTCACATCTCGGGTACAGTTTAATAGTATCGAGTACATGCCACAACGTCGGTGGTCCAGCCGTAGAAGGGCAAACCCAAGCCTCACTAATGGCGCCGTGGAACCGCCGTAAACCCTAAGGTTCAAAGGCTGTTACACGGTCATTAAGTCGAGTTAGGGTTTCATTCTTCTAGAGGGTCCATAGAATCACCTGCATGTCTTTCCGTATACTTTAAACTTGGAAAATAGGATCCTGACATTCGATCGTCTCTATCGACTCTCAACGAACCTGCGTGAAGTCGTCTCTATCTGGAATCGATCCACCTGATGACTCGCATCGGGGTAAGCAAACTCACCACACGTCCTAGTCATTCATCCTCGGTGACTAGCGACTCGCTATCATATCTCCAAGAACATGCTCATGCTGCAGTAGCTCCAATCATCTGGGCGATATCTCATCATTTGCAGCAACAACTGGCTCATATGCCTGTACGCCGAACAACGCCTCCATCCTCCAGGAAAGGCAATACAAAAGCGGTCATCTCTGAGTCGGTCTGCTCTAGATCTGAGTAAGACTCTCCATACTGGAAATCTTCAACTCAACTGGGCCCGCTCTGGCGCAAACTCGGACGAATCACCTTCGTCTCTCAAATCGGGTAGACTAGCTATCATCTGTCTCATATCTGCCTGAAAGCTCCGGCAATCTCAGCTCGTAAGCTCCGAAAGCAACATCCTGTCAATCTCAGCAACAGCTGGTCCATCTGTCTGCACGATAGGCGACATCACATCCCTGAGGTATGCTGTACATCAACAGTCATCTCTCAACTGGCAGCTCTAACAATGGCCCGATCATCCGGTGCAAGAACAAGCACTCGCCTCCACTAGAGGTCACAATCCACAACGCTAACTCGAGACGTTCCCATGTCACCAGAAAACACAAAGGTCGGCCCTCGTACCAAACGAGCTCACACCGGCCGTAACCCTAGCAGCAGCCCAAACTGCGCTCAAACATGGTGACAGGAATCTCAATCGAGTATCAAGAGAGCACATCAATGGCGAGAAAGGAAACAACAGATCCAAAGTGGATACATGATCATAGGAAAGAACAGCATCAATGAAGGTATGATCATGAAACTAATAGAATCGGGGATCTCAAATGGATGTATAATCCAGGATATGAAGAGAATCACTGATCTCGAAAAATATGTACATCCTAAGGTTCCTTAAGCGGAGTGGCGTGTCGTAAGTATGCCGCGAAACATACCAACGGTACGTCACTCTACTTTAGTCACCTACTCCATCAACCAAGGGTCATCCTAATACGACGAAAGTTCGGGTCTAATACCCCCTCGACCAAGTCTAAGTTCCGTAAGGTCAAGCCTAAGTTCCGTATATAGATAACTCCCTAGGCTCCACATAGTCAAACTTAAACTCGAACCAAGGTCAACCTAGCGCTCTGATACCAACTTTGTCACGACCCGAAAGAGCACGTGACTGGCACTTGAACCATATGAAGCCTATAGGACTCCATCTGATCCAAGTAAGCCAAAAGCCCAGAAATCTAAAACCATTTTGAAGAATAAATAAAGAAAACTGGTTTAAAGAAGTGAAGAAATACAGGTTTGAAATCAAGGTTTTTAAATAACTAAGCCGAAGGTACGTTTTGAAAACAATAAGTCTTTTCTAAAAATTTCGGCAGAGTTTCTCTTGTAAAACTGGCCCCGAATGGGGTACAACATGAATAACAATATATATATAATGATAAAGGCATCCCCAAGCGGGAGCTAGCTCTTCGTCAATCGACGGTCACAACCACGCAATGATATAATAATATACAACGCCAAGTGGCGAGGATCAAAACCAAAAGAAAGCTCAAAAGTAGCAAGAAAACCGCAATACTACTAAGCGCGACTCTAAGGTCGAATAATACAACACTGTCTCTGAGTCTGAAAGAATATACAAGTTTTGGTTGATGGACAATTGCTAGATACAATGAAAAAAATGAATACAAAGGTGATTCCTGATACGAAAGAATCCACCTACCAAAGCAAATCACCCGCAAGAAGGTAGTGTGCCAGAAATGCCGCAATAGGACCTGTACGGCAAAACCTGCAAGAACTGTGGCACAACGGGGGTGAGTTGCCAACTCGTGAATAGAAACATCTACAAGCAGAAATCGAATGCAAGACATAATCCTAAGTCAACGATCAGTAATATAATCCACAAGAGTACATCTGAGTGTAACAAGGTGGCAAGGTAACATCTAATCATGTATGTAGTGCCAGGTACTCAGGTAATCACATATCATCAGTGTAAGGTATGTCTGCATGAAGTAACCATGATGAAATATCAATGATATCAATACACATATATTAGCGTCCCATACCACTAATATTGGTGTAAGGGTATATATAACAGCGCCCTCATGCCCTGTTATATATACAAATGAAGTATGATCAATGTAAAACCAGTCTGTCTATGATCCAAGTCTGTATGTATGTGGAACCCGTCCACCCGTCACCCAATGACAATAAGCATCATGTATGCAATGTGAGGATATAAACAAAATCATGGAAAAACATCATGAAACCCGTGCCTAGCATCGACACGTAAATCCTCCTGTATCGGGCATCCGTCATTCCGGATCATGCCCTATATCAAAGTACACACCGGGAATCCGTCAGTCCGGGTCATCCCTCTCTTAATGCATCGGGCATCCGTCATTCCGGATCATTACCTATATCAATCCATCGGGCATCCGTCATTCCGGATCATGCCCTATCTCAAAGTACATATCGGGAATCCGTCAGTCCGGGTCATCCCTCTCTCAATGCATCGGGCATCCGTCATTCCGGATCATGCCCTATATCAATCCATCGGGCTTCCGTCAGTCCGGGTCAGCCCTCTCTCAGTACATCCTCTAGCACCGAGAAAACACGGGGCGACGCCCCAAATATCATATCAAGGGAACCGGGTTTTTAAAAGATTGCTATTAAAAAGGACACGGTTCCCAAATCCAGAAATCCCATGAAAATCCAACATCAAGAAGTACATCCAATGCGATGTGCTATGCAATCAATCCATGATGTATGCGACATGTAAAGAAAAGTAATCATATCGGAAATCATGCAACATGGAATAGTAATGTGCGTAAGTCGAAGGAAGAATCATCTCATGAATGCACTAGTACTATAGTGTAGTGGCATGGCAATTATCGATGATGAAGTGTGTGAGCCGGCAAATAGTGTACGTGAAACATACGCATCATCGATAATGGTGCTGGTGTCCTAACAGCATAATAATAATATAGTAATGAATGTATTCCAGCAATGTGAATAGCATGAGACTGCAGAAATCTAGTAGTCAACACCACAGTGAAGTATCTACAATGCAAACTACATCTAAGTATCCGGTCAATCAGGAGGGGTAGGTGTAGAAACCATCTAAATCTGAGTCAATGTATACATATAAAGATATGTAGTCGGTGATCTCGCCTCAATGTCATATCATAAGATATCCTCGAGTTATGAGTGCGGATCTATCATTAATATCGGCACGTACGGTAAATCATCGTACGGCATCCCCATAGCTGGGTAGGGGTCAACATCTCACTGTCTCATCACATAACAGATATCACCATCATCAGATCATATAGTCTGGAGTACTACTCTATGTCTAGTACAAAACGGTAACATCAGTAAGTATGCATGCGGGGGTAAACACATATCCCAAGCCCGCAAGAATCACAAGTCATATCCCACATATGAATCGTATCAAATCACCGATCCCAGGGCACCAAGCCCACATCATCGACTCATCTCCAAAGTCATCACATATCATCAATCACAGTGCAAGTACAAGTGATAAGCAAGGATGTGTGTGTATAGGTGTAATTCTATCCTAGGGTTCGCGACTATGAACTGCACTAGTCACAGCTAACCCTATACTATCCACAATACACCTAATGTCACAATAAACTACATAGTAATCTATCTACGGACTGCGGGGGTGCTATACGCCATCCACCCGACTTCCCCCTGTAGATATAATCTACTCACCTTGCATCAACATTTGCGGACGTCACTACGCAATTGCTTGTCGTCCCGAAGTCTTCATGGGTACCTACACATCAAATATCGTATATGCGCATTAAAACCAAATCCAAATTAAACGGCGCATGAAATCTAAAACGATACGATAAGGGGGCCTATAGGTGAGAACCTATGGCACGCCTTCAAAACCATCAACAAATCCTCTATATCGTCGTATAAACGACAAATAGTCGAGGCAAAACACAGTCCACAAAATTCAGAATCAAAAATACGGAATACGGAAACACGAATCCAAAATAGCAACTTAGGATATATGTCCCAGATTTCACCCTAGAAAGAATCTGTCAAAACTAGAAGTACCCAGGGCCAACACTAGAGGAATTGGGGCTGTGCACAGAAAACGAGGAGAATCCCCTCTGCTCTGGCCGCAAATTGCGGCCAGAATGGGAAATTCGGCGGCCTCACTTTGGAATGGGGAGCTAGGGTTTTGGGTGTTGCTTCTCTAGTGCCTGCACATCTTACTGTCCACTCAATATTATTTTAGGGTTCCTCGTATGATAGCAGATTCCAAATAACAGTGACAGATTCCAGTTTTTTCCCGATATCGGTTTCTAAAATCCGTATTCTGTTTCCCATTTCAGGTTTGGGTTCAATTTAGCATCACACCAGGGTTTCTAGGGTCTCAACAAGCCTCAATTTCATCTTAGTTTCAGTTTTTCCCTAAACCCTCACTTGAAATCTCAAAAGTCCACAAAATGACACGATATCGATACTAAACTAGAATCGATGCATAAGGAAATTGAAATGCTACAAGAGGGTGCAGAAATTACCTCCTTTGGCAACTCAAGAAAATTCTTGAGTTGCTCAAAGTGCTCCAAATCCAATCTTATTAGGCTCAAAGTGAAGCTAGTGAGCTTGGGACCATTTTTTGTGAAGTGGGAATGGGGTTTTGGGGTTGATTTCATTGTGGATCTAGGGTTTTAGTGAAGGGGGAGAATGAGGGAAGAGAGAGCAGCAGCAGCTCAAGAAGAAGAGGGAAGAGAAAAATGAGAAGGGAATGATGGAGGCATGGTGGAAAAAGGTAAGGTTGACTTGTCTTCTCTCTCTCTCATCATTACTTACTTTTTCCTTTTCTTCTAAACTCTTCTCACCCCAATAGTGCATCCAAAAGAACCATGGCTAGAAAAATGTAACACAAGTCCAAAAAATGATATGTGCACAATTTTGCACAAAAAACCAAAAATCCGATTAGCGACTTTAATCGCGATTAGCACTAAATTAGTGTCAAAATGATCACAACAACTTAAAAATGTCATAATTTCAATAATTAACCCATTTTAGAATTTTCCATAATTTTTCATAATTTTTCTCCATTTATTTGCATTTAATTATCAATTTAATATTAAAATAATCAATAAAATAATATTATATTAAAAAAATTCCCAAAATTAATATTTTATATTTTTGAAAATGTTACAATGAATGTAAACAAAATGAGCATAAAGCCAATATTTTGTAAGCCCATGGCTTATGTGCAAAAATGAAATGGCACATGAGCTATGGGATGGCTAAAATGCCATTTTTATAAAGCCCAAGGGGCTATATGTAAATATGTAAGCCTATAAAAGGCAACATGATGATGAATAAAGAATATACATTTCATTCCCCCCAAAAACTAGGGTTCTTTGTGCCTCCTGCTCCTTCTCCAAGGTTCTAAACCTTCTCATTTCTTTTGAATTAAATCAAGAGTTTTACTCTTTCTTTTCCAAAACTAAGTAGTTTTCCACCACAAAACTCACAAAGGGGAACTCAGATCTCCCATCAGATCTCAAAAAGGAGTGATTTTTAAAATCTCCTACTTCTTGATCTTCAAGATCCGGCCAAACAACTGGAGGAAGAAGAAGAACCCCCTTCATCAGCTTCAAAACATCCCAGGAGTTTAACTCCATACATATATACATAATAAATATTTCCTTTCTGAAGCATAGCTTCTGTTTCTTAGGCTAAAAGCCTCCTTTTCTCGCCGGCGCTCAAGCGCAGAGCGCCCGCGTGCCGACACGTGGCGCGCTTGCACTCAAGCGCTCAGCACTTGAGCACAAAGCGCCCACGTGCCGACACGTGGTGCGCTTGCACTACAGCGCCCTGCGCTCAAGTGCAAAGCGCCCAAGTGCCGACACGTGGCGCGCTTGCGCTCGAGCCCAAACGCTCGAGCGCAAGTCGCCCCGGTGCCGACACGTGGCGCGCTTGCGCTCCAGCGCAAGCGCTCGAGCGCAAGTCGCCCCGGTGTCGACACGTGGCGCGCTGGCGCTCAAGCGCAAGTGCTCGAGCGCAAGTCGCCCCCGTGCTGACACGTGGCGCGCAGGCGCTCAGGCGCAAGTCACCCCCGTGCCGACACGTGGCGCGCTTGCGCTCTAGCGCCCAGCGCTCAAGCGCAAGTCGCCCCTGTGCCGACACGTAGCACTCTAGCGCCTGAGCGCACAGCACCTAGGCGCACAGCGCCTAAGGTGCCGCCCCCACGCATCCTTTGGATGTTTTTCCCCCCTCTTTTTATGTACATACATATATATATATATACATATGTATACATATTTACACATACATATACTCCACGACACTGTCCCTGTTAGAAAAAATTTCTAACGGGGCGCTGCCCCGCACCCCGCAAGGGGGCTGCTAGCCCCCTTGACCCTCAGCCCGCTATCCGGGTAGCGGGACCCCCGTAAAAACTCTGCGTAGCTCCCGATATATTTAAACCCCCCCTCCAAAATAAAATACACGTACACTGCATATTGAGTTCGCATGACCAGTTTAACCCGTTAATCGGAGGTTCCCTCGCTCCAAAGGCGAGGGGTAATTAACGACAGCTTAGTCCGTGGTAGCCGGAGATTCGGATCCCCACAATCAATAAACCCCGGCCTACCCCAGGCAGGGGAATCTGTAGTATGCCTGACAAGTGCGCGCGTATTCCCATCTCAATTGGTTGACAAAAAACACCCTACAGATTCTGGCACGCCCGGTGGGACTTTTCTCTCCTCCCATATTTCGGGTTAAACGTTCATGCGAACTCAGTCAATATACATATATGTATTTATACTAAAATAATGCTCTTTCATGCAGGTGTTCAAGCAATCACTTTTCAACAATGTCTCCAAGGACGATCTCAGCTCTCAGCACGGGTCCTATCTCCTATACGATGAAGATGGACTCCCGGACGGTCCTCCCGGCTAGTCTCGGGCGACAATGGGAGGAGTCGCCGCTACCGTTTGGCTCTATTATGTTCGTGTCTGTTAACGCCGTTCCAGCTCCTCAAACCCTGGTGGCAGACAAACCGGTCTCGAAAGGCAGGAGACCAAATGTGGTGATCTCAAGGACGCCCCAACCCAAACGCAAGTCGGTGTCTGAACGACTTTCCTTGGCCCCAGCTGGAGGCAAGGCCATCAACACCGACAAAGCTACAACGCGTCCCGAGCAAGCTCCAGCGGTGCCCTTGACCACTGCTCGATCGGGTGTTTCTCTAAGCTCCCCGCCAGTGAGAAAGAGACGACTGGATATGAGGTCCACACTGTCTACATGGTGGGCACGCGCAGTAAGAGCAAGGACGGGGCCACTACATCCCAAATCCAATCTGGCTTGAATGCGGTGGCCACTTCCCAAGAACAGCCGCCTCTGCTGGGTGATGAAGACCCTCTCGATGAGGATGATGGGAAGAAAGACCCTTCGGTCCATTAGGAGTCGGGCTCGGAAAGCGAAGAAGAGTCGACTTTCCGCCCCAGAACCGCGGAGCAAGAGCTGCTTCAAGAGCTCCGAAAGCAGCTCAGAAACAAAGACAAGGAGATGGTCAAGCTCTACTCAAAAATTGACGACTTGACAAATGTCGTCCTACAGCTCATGGCCCAACTTGCCTCTCAGCCGCCCAATCAAGCAGAGGGCTCTGCTCGTGAACCGGGAAGTGGTGTCCCAAAGCAGTCGACGCCTATTGACTCAAATCCAAAAGTGGGCGAACTACACGAAAATCAGTCGCATCCTATCTCGGGAAATATCTTGGCTACCGATGACAATAGCCCGCTAACTCAAGATCAAATCATGGATTTGGTTGCCAGCAAAGTCAAAACATTGGTGGCCGAAGCCGAAGCGCAAAAGGATATCAGCAGTAGTGGGAGACCATATCCTGCTCAGTATGATCTGGTGGAATTCCCTAGCGGCTATGTTATCCCCAAATTCGGAAGATTCGATGGGACGGGAAACGCGAATCAGCACATCGCCTACTTCAAAGCCTTATGCGGGAATACTGGGGGCAATGATGCGCTTCTCCTCCGCCAGTTCATTAATAGCCTGACCGATGTTGCTTTCGACTGGTACGCGACCATACCGGATGGCTCCGTCACAACTTTTGTCCAAATGGAGTCTTTGTTTCGGCAGAGGTTCATGAGCGTCAGCGATAAGATTACCATTGCCGAGCTCATAAGGACCAAGCCCAAGAGCGACGAAAGCAGCACGGATTTTATAACCCGATGGCGTAATCTCTCCGTCAAATGCGAACCGACGATAGAGCAGGACCAATCTGTCAGTCTCCTTGTCGGAAATCTCAACAACTGGATGGCCCCGTTTCTATGTACCGCGGGTCTCAAAACATTCCAAGAGCTGACCAAAAAGGTCCAAACGTTAGAATGCTCAAAGCCTGAGTCCGCTCAGGATCTTCAGTTCACAAACAGACTGAAACCTTGGAGGGACGACAATCGAAAAAGCGGAAGTTCTAATATCACCGATTCTCCAAATAAGCAGAGAACGGGCGAAGCAAAAACTGACCAGCCTTGAGAGCCAACTTTGGAGGAAAGAAGAAATAAGGTCTACTCATTCCGAAGGGACAAGGTCCATAAAATTTTTAAAGATGCTCTGAAGAATGGCCTGCGGCTACCAGAACCAAGAAGGCTAAGTGAAGCGAACAGGACCGATCATCCTAACTTTTGCCCATACCACCGAGTGCTGGGGCACACTATTGAAGACTGTTGCATCTTCAAGGATTGGGTCGAGAAACAATATAAGGCGGGAAAAATATCATTGTCCCCTGGCGTGTTAACAAACAATCAAGCTGCGACCGCCAATTTCATACATACGGGGACCAATGTCCTTCAGGGACCTGATTCATTCAAACACTCGCCTTTCTCTGGGAACAATCGACCACCATGTCATTAAACTGGGAATAGCAGACCACCAAGCCTTTAAACTGGGAATAATCGACCTCTAAGTCGTTAAACTGGGAATGTAAAAAAAAAATATGTATATATGTAAATAAACAAAAAAATGTGTAAATAAAAGAAAAATAAAGAAAAGCCGAAATGATGGGGCAACTCGCAACAAAAATCAGCGAGTAAAATAAAGATGAAATAAAGCCGAAATGATGGGGCAACCGCGAATAAAAGCCGAAATGATGGGGCAATCGCGATCTTCGCGATAAGAAAAGCTGAAATGATAGAGCAATCGCGGTAAAAAAAACGGCGAATGATGAGTCACTCCTGGTATCATATTCTAGTGCAGCGATGCAGACGCCAACAAAAATTCAAATTTCCGAAATTCTCCTGGCCCTACGGTTAGTCCCCAAATTGACTACCGTATACAATCCACGGGCTCAAATAATTCCCATCATACCTATGCCCCACCGCAATCACCAGTTACGCGGCTGGTCTCCGTCTTTGGAATTATGCTCCATTGAGAAGACCCATTCATGTGTCCTCACGATGCATGAGGAGAACAAACCTTCGTGTGATCCTTACAACTCACAAAGGAAAAACACACTTGGGGGTCCTCATGACTCCTGAGGAGAAAATGCACCTACGGGATCCTTACGACTCGTAGGGAGAAATGCTTTTATGGGATCCTCACGGCCCATAAAATTGAAAAGCCTTAGGCAATAGGGATCTAAACCTGTCTCCTAAGCCATCGCTCCCCAATCCCCAAGTGGCGAATGGTGAGTCGCTCCTGGTACCATATTCCAGTGCAGCGATGCAGACGCCAGCCAAATTCCAAATCTAAATCCCCAAGTGGCGAATGATGAGTCGCTCCTGGTACAATATTCCAGTGCAGCGATGCAGACGCCAACAAAGTCCCGAAATTTTTAATGGCCCTACAGTCTGGATCATACATCCTGCAAAACCGTATACAATCCACGGGCGTAAAACGATCCCAATTTCTCCCAAGTCCTACCGGCGAGACCACATTCAAAGTCCCACCGGCAGGGAAGATTCAAAAAAAAGGGGAAAAGAAAAAGAAAAAAAGATGTTATGTCCACAAGCAAAATGGGCACGGATGAAAACCCGAAAGGGCTCCGTGAGTAAAAACAGCAGGACTGCCGGCGAGTTTGTGAAAACCCGAAAGGGCGCAAACTCGTGAAAAAGAGATGGAATGCACTCACAAAGTCCTCTCGACTTTGTGAGGAGAAAATTCCCGCGTGAGATCCTTACGACTCACAAAGGAGCAACACACTTAGGAGTTCACACGACTCCTAAGGAGAAAATACACTTACGGGATCCTTACAACCCGTAGGGAGAAAATGCTTTGTGAGACCCTTACGGCTCACAAAATTGAAAAGTCTTAGGTGATAGGGACCTAAAACCTGTCTCCTAAGCCATCGTTTCCTAATAAGCAAACGCAAATGATGATTCGCTCCTGGTACTATATTCCAGTGTAGCGATGCTGATGCCAAACAAAAAAAACCAATTCCCAAATCCTCTCATGACAAATGATGATTCGCTCCTGGTACCATATTCCAGTGTAGCAATGCTGATGTCAACCCAAATCAAATCAAACCAACAACCTCTACGGCGGAATCATGCTCCGTCACAGAATTTACCCCGTGTCGAAATCATGCTTCGTCTCGGGATATCTGCCTTCCCTGTCGGAATTATACTTCGGCTCGGAATTAACCAACGACCTTCCCTGCCGGAATTATGCTCCACCCCGGAATCAAATCAACCTACAAGCTCTGCGTCGGAATTATGCTTCGTCTCAGAATGCACCCCATGTCGAAATGATGCTTCGCCTCGGTGTATCTGCCTTCCCTGTCAGAATTATGCTTCGGCTCGGAATCAACCAACGACCTCGTCGGAAGTATGCTCCGCCTCGGAATCAAGTCAACCAGCAAGCTCTGCGTCGGAATCATACTTCGTCTCAGAATGTGCACCCCGTGTCGAAATAATGCTTCGCCTCGGTGTATCTGCCTTCCCTGTCGAAATTATCCTTCGTCTCAGAATCAAGTCAGCCAACAAGCTCTGCGCCGGAATCAAGCTCCATCTTAGAATGTATCCCGTGTCGAAATCATGCTTCACCTCGGAGTATTTGCCTTCCCTGTCAGAATTATGCTTCGCCTGGGAATCGACCCCTGCATCGAAATTATGCTTCGGTTAGAATGTCTGTCGCTCTTCGGAATGATGCTCCGAATCTTGGAATCATGCTCCGCTCTTCGGAATGATGCTCCGATCCTTGGAATCATGCTCCACCCTTCGGAATGATGCTCCGAATCCTGGAATTATGCTCCGCTCTTCGGAATGATGCTCTGAACCCCTGGAATCATGCTCCGCTCTTCGGAATGATGCTCCGATCCTTGGAATCATGCTCCACCCTTGGGAATGATGCTCCGAATTCTGGAATTATGCTCCGCTCTTCGGAATGATGCTCCGAACCCCTGGAATCATGCTCCGCTCTTCGGAATGATGCTCCGATCCCTGGAATCATGCTCCGCTCATCGGAATGATGCTCCGATCCCTGGAATCTTGCTCCGCTCTTCGGAATGATGCTCCGAATTCTGGAATCATGCTCCGCCCTTCGGATCCTTGGAATTATGCTCCGCAAATCGGAATGATGCTCCGACCCTCGGGAATCATACCCCCCGAGAGATACACCGACCCTGGAATTATGCTCCGCAAATCAGAATGATGCTCCGATCCCCGGGAATCATGCTTCCCGAATGATGCTCCGCCAACGGAATGATGTTCCACCTCGAAGTCCAGCTTCAAGATCCATCAATTTCATGCACACAACTTAAATGGACGGTGTGCATTTATTGATGGGGGCACTTTGTTGGGGTCAAAATTTGCACCCCGGTTGACTGAGTCAAAGTCAAGGTCAACCCCAAGCTAGGTGGGCCTAAACCCAGGTCAAGCAGGCCCATGCCCAAGTCGAGCCCGCGGCCAACCTCCCCATGCCAACAACAAAATCATGTAATAAATAATTTTTATGTAATTGTTTATGCATGAATGTAAACAAAATGGGCATAAAGCCAATATTTTGTTAGCCCATGGCTTATGTGCAAAAATGAAATGGCATATGAGCCATGAGATGGCTAAAATGCCATTTTTGTAAAGCCCAAGGGGCTATATGTAAATATGTAAGCCTATAAAAGGCAACATGATGATGAATAAAGAATATACATTTCATTCCCCCAAAAACTAGGGTTCTTTGTGCCTCCTGCTCCTTCTCCAAGGTTCTAAACCTTCTCATTTCTTTTGAATCAAATCATGAGTTTTACCCTTTCTTTTAAAAAACTAAGTAGTTTTCCACCACAAAACACACAAATGGGAACTCAGATCTCCCATCAGATCTCAAAAAGGAGTGATTTTTAAAATCTCCTATTTCTTGATCTTCAAGATCAGGCCAAACAACAGGAGGAAGTAGAAGAACCCCCTTCATCAGCTTCAAAACATCCCAGGAGTTTAACTTCATACATATATACATAATAAATATTTCCTTTCTGAAGCATAGCTTCTGTTTCTTAGGCTAAAAGCATCCTTTTCTCGCCGGCGCTCAAGCGCAGAGCGCCCGCATGCCGACACACGACGCTTGCGCTCCAGCGCTTAGCGCTCGAGTGCAAAGCGCCCACGTGCCGACACGTGGCGCGCTTGCACTCAAGCGCAAACCCTCGAGCGCAAGTCGCCCTGGTGCCGACACGTGGCGCGCTTGCGCTCCAGCGCAAGCGCTCGAGCGCAAGTCGCCCCGGTGCCGACACGTGGCGCGCTGGCGCTCAAGCGCAAGTCGCCCCCGTGCCGACACGTAGCGCGCAGGCGCTCAAGCGCAATTCACCCCCGTGCCGACATGTGGCGCGCTTGCTCTCTAGCGCCCAGCGCTCAAGCGCAAGTCGCCCCCGTGCCGACACGTGGCACTCTAGCGCCTGAGCGCACAGCACCTAGGCGCACAGCACCTAGGCGCACAGCTCCCAAGGTGCTGCCCCCACGCATCCTTTGGATGTCTTTTTCCCCTCTTTTTATGTACATACATATATATACATATGTATACATATTTACACACACATATACTCTACGACACTGTCCCTGTTAGAAAAAATTTCTAACGGGGCGCTGCCCCGCACCCCGCAAGGGGGCTGCTAGCCCCCTTGACCCCCAGCCCGCTATCCGGGTAGCGGGACCCCGTAAAAACTCTGCGTAGCTCCCGATATATTTAAACCCCCCTCCAAAACAAAACACACGTACACTGCACATTGAGTTCGCATGACTAGTTTAACCTGTTAATCGAAGGTTCCCTCGCCCCAAAGGCGAGGGGTAATTAACGGCAGCTTAGTCCGCGGTTGTCGGAGATTGGGATCCCCACAATCAATAAACCCCGGCCTACCCCAGGCAGGGGGAATCTGTAGTATGCCTGACAAGCGCGCGCGTATTCCCATCTCAATTGGGTGATGAAAAACACCCTACAAGCAGGAGTCCTCCTATGACTCCCAAAATAACAATCGGTCCTTGAGAAACCGAAAGGACGAAAATCGCAAAGACGGAAATTCCGACGATACTGAATCTTTCAACACTTCGGCTAATCGAAATAAGTGAGGGATGAGCGGGCCTAGTGCCAACTAGCCTCGGAAGCCAGTGTTCGGAGAGGGAGGAGAATCTCCACTGAAAGAGAAGCTGGATAAGGTCTATTCCTTCAGACGGGACAAAATCCGTAAAATATTCAAAGACGCCCTGAGGAACGGTCTACAACTGCTAGAGTCAAAAAGATCGCAGGAAGCGAATATGACCAACGACCCCAAATACTGCCCCTATCACAGAGTGATAGGTCATGCCATTGAGGACTGCTTCGTCTTCAAAGATTGGGTCGAAAAGCAATATAAGGCAGGAGAGATCGAATTGTCCAAAGGCGTGTTAACAAACAATCAAGCCGCGACCGCCAATTTCATACAAACGGAGACCAAAGTTCTTCGTGAAACTGATTCTCTCAGACATTTGCCTTTCTCTGAAAACAGCTGACCACCATGTCATTAAACCGGGAATAATCGACCTCTAAGTCGTTAAACTGGGGATGTAAAAATGTGTAAATAAAACAAAAATATATTTAAAAAAATAATATAAAATGCCGAAATGATGGGGAAACGCGCAATAAAAATCAGCGACTAAAGATAAAAATAAAACAGAAATGATGGAGCAACCGCGAATAAAATGACGAAATGATAGGGCAATCGCGACCTTCGCTATAAGAAAAGCTGAAATGATAGAGCAATCACGGTAAATAAAAAAATAAAAAAAAAACGGCGAATGATGAGTCGCTCCTAGTATCATATTCCAATGCAGCGATGCAGACGCCAACCAAAATCCGATTTTTCAAAATTCCCTCAGCCCTACGGGTGGTCCCCAAATTGACTACCGTATACAATCCACGAGCTCAAATAATTCTCATCATACCCATGCCCCACAGAAACCACCATTCCAGCGGCTGGTCTCCGCCCTTGGAATTATGGTCCATTGGGAAGATCCACTCATGTATCCTCATGATGCATGAGGAGAACAAACCTTCGTGGGATCCTTACAACTCACAAAGGAAAAACACACTTGTGGTTCCTCACGACTCTTAAGGAGAAAATGCACCTGCGGGATTCTTACGACTCGTAGGGAGAAAATATTTTTATGGGACCCTTACGGCCTATAAAATTGAAAAGCCTTAGGTGATAAAGATCTAAATCTATCTCCTAAGCCATCGCCTTCCAACAGGGAAAGGCAAATGATGAGTTGCTCCTGGCATTATTCCAGTGCAGCAATGCAGATGCCGATCTAAAATCCAATTCCCGAATATCTCAATGGAGAATGATGAGTCGCTCCTGGTACCATATTCCAGTGCAGCGATGCAAACGCCAACCAAATTCCAAATCCCATACCCTAACGGAGAATGATGAGTCGCTCCTGGTACCATATTCCAGTGCAGAGATGCAGACGCCAACCAAATTCCAAATCCTATACCCCAACGGCGAATGATGAGTCGCTCCTGGTACCATATTTCAGTGCAGCGATGCAGACACCAACAAAGTCCTGAAATTCATTCGGCCCTACGGTCTGGATCATACATCCTGCAAAACCGTATACAATCTACGAGTGTAAAACGACCCCAATCTCTCCCAAGTCCTACCGGCGAGACCACATTGGAAGTCCCACCAGCGATGAAGATTCATAAAAAAAGGGGGGAGGTATGTCCACAAGAAAAATGGGCACAGATGAAAACCCGAAAGGGCCCCGTGAGTAAAAACAACAGGACTGCCTGCGAGTTTGTGAAAACACGAAAGGGTGCAAAATCGTAAAAAAGAGATGAAATGCACTCGCAAAGTCCTCTCGACCTTGTGAGGAGAAAATTCCTGAGTGAGATCCTTACGACTCACAAATAAGCAACACACTTAGGAGTCCACATGACTCCTAAGGAGAAAATACACCTGCGAGATCCTTACGACTCGTAGGGAGAAAATGCTTTTATGGGACCCTTACGGCTCATAAAATTGAAAAGCCTTAGGTGATAGGGATCTAAACCTGTCTCCTAAGCCATCCTCCCCAACGGGAAAATGGCAAATGATGAGTTGCTCCTGGAATTGTTCTAGTGTAGCAATACAGATGCCAAACCAAAACAAAATCCCTAAATCATCTCATGGCAAATGATGATTCGCTCCTGGTACCATTTTCCAGCGTAGCGATACTGATGTCAACCTAAATAAAATCAAACCAACAACCTCTGCGTCGGAATCATGCTTCGTCTCAGAGTGTACCCCGTGTCGAAATCAAGCTTCACCTCGGTGTATCTGCCTTCCCTGTCGGAATTATGCTTCAGCTCAGAATCAACCATCGACCTCCTCGTCGGAATTATGTTCCATCTTGGAATCAAGTCAACCAGCGACCTCCTCGTCGGAATTATGCTCCGTCATGGAATCAAGTCAACCAGCGACCTCCTTGTCGAAATTATGCTCCGTCCTGGAATCAAGTCAACCAACGACCTCCCTGTCGGAATTATGCTCCGCCTCGGAATCAAGTCGACTAACAATCTCTACGTCAGAATCATGCTTCGTCTCAGAGTGTATCCCGTGTCGAAATTATGCTTCGTCTCGGCGTATCTTCCTTCCCTGTCTAAATTATGCTTCGTTTCGGAATCAAGTCAGCTAACAAGCTCTGCGCCGGAATCATGCTTTGTCTCAGAATGTACCCCGTGTCAAAATCATGCTTCACCTCGGAGTATCTGCCTTCCTTGTCGGAATTATGCTTCGCCTGGGAATCAACCTCTGCATCGAAATTATGCTTTGGTCAGAATGTCTTTCGCTCATCGGAATTATGCTCCGATCCATGCTCCGCTCCCTTTGGAATCATGCTCCGCTCATCGGAATTATGCTCCGATCCCTGGAATCAGGCTCCGCTCTTCGGAATGATGCTCTGACCCTGGAATTATGCTCCGCAAATCGGAATTATGCTCCAACTCTTCGGAATGATGCTCCGACCCTAGAATTATGCTCCGCAAATCGGAATTATGCTCCGACTCTTCGGAATGATGCTACGACCCTGAAATTATGCTCCGCAAATCGAAATGATGCTCCGATCCTTCGGAATGATGCTCCGACCCTGGAATTATGCGCCGCAAATCGGAATTATGCTCCGACTCTTCGGAATGATGCTCCAACCCTAGAATTATGCTCTGCAAATCGGAATGATGCTCCGATCCCCGGGGATCATGCTCCCCGAGGGATGCTCCGCCCCTGGAATGATGTTCCACCTCGAAGTCTAACATCAAAATCCATCAATTTCATGCACACGACTCATATGCGCGGTGTGCATTTATTGATGGGGGGCACTTTGTTGGGATCAAAATTTGCACCCCGGTTGACCAAGTCAAAGTCAAAGTCAACCCCAAGCCAGGTGGGCCCAAGCCCAGGTCAAGCGGGCCCATGCCCAAGTCGAGCTCGCGGCCAGCCTCCCCATGCTAGCATAAAATCATGTAATAAATAATTTTAATGTAATTTTTTATGCATGAATAGGAATAAAGCCAAATTTTTGTAAAACCCATGGCTTTTGTGCAAAAAGAAATGGAACATGAGCCATGGGATGGGCAAAATGCCATTTTGTCAAGCTCAAGGGGCTATATGTAAACATGTAAGCCTATATAAGGCAACATGATGATGAATAAAGCATATACTTTTCATTCTCCCCAAAAAAAAACTAGGGTTCCTGTGCCTCCTTCTCCTTCCTCAAGCTTCTAAACCTCCATCTTTCTTTTGAATTAAATCAAGAGTTTTACTCTTCCTTTTCCAAAACAAAATAGTTTTTCACCACAAAACCCATAAAGAGGAAATCAGATCTCCCATCAGATCTCAAAAATAAGAGATTTTTAAAATCTCATACTTTTTCTTCAAGATCCAGCTGACAGAAGAGGAGGAAGGAGACCCATCTCCAAAAATCCCACTTTGGGGAAGATCCAGAGTTCAAAGGAGAAGCCCCTTCATCAGCTCCAAAAATATCTTAGGAGTTCAACTCCAAAAGTCAAATCGGGAGCACATCTCCTAGTGCAGAGACCAAGTCCTTTTTGTTGCTGGTGCACAGCGCCCGCGTGCCAGGCACGTGGTGCGCTGGCGCTCTGGCGCACAGCGCCCGCGTGCCTGGCACGTGGTGCGCTGGCGCTCTGGCGCACAGCGCCCGCGTGCCTGGCACGTGGGGCGCTGGCCCACGCATCCTTTGGATGCCCTTTCCTTTTTTATATATATACTGTATATATATATACACACATACTCCACGACACTGTCCCTGTTAGAAAAAAATTTCTAACGGGGTGCTGTCCCGCACCCTGCAAGGGGGCTGCTAGCCCCTTAGACCCCTAGCCCGCTATCCGGGTAGCGGTACCGCCGTAAAAACTCTGCAGGGCCCCCGATATATCCAAAACTCCTTCAAAACACAATACTGCACATTGAGTTCGCATGACCGGTTTAACCCGTTAATCGGAGGTTCCCTCACTCCAAAGACGAGGGGTAATTAACGGCAGCTTAGTCCGCGGCTGCCGGAGATTTGGATCCCTACAATCAATAAACCCTAGCCTACCCTAGGCAGGGGGAATCTGTAATGCGCCTGACAAGCGCGCGCGTATTCCCATCTCAATGGGGTGACGAAAAACACCCTACAATGTGCCGGTAGGAGAGTCAGTCTAACGATCCTGACTCGGTGAAAGTTGCAGAGTGGGAGCCCATTCCCAGGGCCGACGTGCTGCTTTCTGAGCGGGCCCTTAGTTGGGCTGGGCTCAGCCCCGCCCAGTTCGCCGGTAAGTTAGGAGCTTGCAGTCGATCTGTTAGATATGCTTTTATTTTCATTTCTATTTGTGTTGCTGACTCTATTGTATCTTGTCTTGTGCAGAACCCATGGACCCGAGCCAACTTCGAGCGGCCATGTGTAAGCCGAAGAAAGGATCGAAGGATGGAGGTGCCAGCTCCTCTCGTCCGACAGCGGCCCCCGCTCCCCCGGCAGCCGCCCCACCCCGGCGTTCAAGTGTGGGCCGTGCCCCGGAGCCCAGCCAGGCGCCAAGCCGAAAGCGGGTTCGGGAACAGGAGGCCTTGGCTTCGGAGATAGTGATCGACTCCCCGGGGTCGCCTCTCAAGAGGTTCCCTCGGACAGTTCCACGGACCCAGGCCTCCCCGATCTTGGTGGATGAGGGGAACCTCCGCTTTGAGGTGCCCTTGGGGCTCTCCGTTGCTGACAGCTTGTTGGCAGACATGGAGAGGTCGGCCGGGGGCAAGGTCCCTCGGGGGACCCTGAGGGCACAGATGGCTGCCATCGCCCAAAAGGCCATGCAGGTTAGTGCTCGCCCCTTACTCGTTTTTTCACTCAGCGTCTTATCATTCGTGAGAGTTGGTGCCTCCCCTATCTTTCTGACCCCCTCTGATCTCTCCAGGTCCTCCAGCACGTTGCCATCGTCGTCCATATGGAGGACAAGGAGATTACCCCAGCGATGCGAGCCGCGGGCGAGCTCTCCTCGCTGGAGAAGAGCTCAAAGTTGGAGTTGGAGGCGGCGATGGCGAGGGTCGCTGCCCTCGAGGGCGAGGTGGCGGTCGAGAAGCAGGAGGTGGCGGTCGGGAAGCAGGAGGTTGCCAGGTACCGTGAGGCCGCCCAGTCCGCCGAGGCCAAGCTTCAGGACTCCAAGGTGCTCATCGTCACCCTGAAGAAGTCGGCGAGCACCCTCCGGAAGGAGCTGGAAGCGGAGGTAGAGGGGACGAAGCGAGCCGATCTCAGAGCGGCGAAGGTGGTGGAGAACTACAAGAAGTCGGAACATTTTTACACCCACCTAGCCGCGACCACTACCCTCATCTGGCATGAGGCCCTTGTTCACACCATAATATTGTATTATTATATTCCCCATTCTTATTCTTGTTTCAAATAAAACAGGTGTTTTTGACGCATGTCTGCTACATATTACAGGTTACATGTTCTTGGATCTAAAACAGTGAAAACAATAAAAGACGACTTAAAAGTGATACTTTGACCAATAATCAGAAGACTCTTGATCAAGCCTATATAAAGATCAGTTCACAAAGCAAGGTTCAAGACGTCGACAAAAAGCCACGGTTAAAGTCCACAACAATGTTCACTGGAAAATCTGGAAGAGAATCAGAAGCTAAATTGAGAAAAGAAATAAAGAAGTACGAAGACCAGAGAGCCAGGGACCATCACAAGAAGTTGCAGCAGCCAAATCATCTTTTTGGCCATGGAACTGCGGCCAAACAGGGCCTCGGGCCGCGGTTCCGCGGCGGGCCTGTTTACCCCAATCAGAGCAAAGCTCTGTTCAAATTCCAAGGCGGGAGATGAAGCAACGCTTCACCTTCCCCCTAATCAGAGAAAAGCTCTATTTTGAAAATTTAAGCTTAAATAAATGAAGCAACACTTCAAATCCCGTGCGCTGCGCGCAACGCGCCACGTGTCAGAAGTTGATGCGTCAGCACAGCGCCCAAGGCAGTGCGTCCAATCAGAGCAAGGCTCTTTAAAAATAAAAGTAAAGGAAGCAACGCTTCAGTTGCGCAAGCGCTGCGCGACGCGTGTCTGCACAGTTGCGCAAGCACAGCTGCGCAAGCACAACCGCGCAAGCACTGCGCTGCGCGACACGTGTCTGCGCAGTTGCTCAAGCATAACTGTGCAAGCGCTGCGCTGCGCGACACGTGTCAAGCGCTGGGGCGTTTACGCCAAACAGAATTAAAATTCTAATAAGATCTTTCTGTTCTTGTTAAAACAAGAAGATTTTCTTCTGTAAAACAGAAGCCCTTGGATCAAAAGATCCAACGGTGGGGAAAATTCCCCAAATCACTCAGAGAAAGATCTTTTTAACTAATTTATGGGCACTATAAAAAGGACCCTAGACGTCAATTCAGGAATCAACATTTTGTGAGAAACAAAAATTTTCAAGCAGAGAGAACTCTGAAGAAATTCCAAGAAGAAAGGTAAAAAAAAACCCTTTATGATAGAAGAATTTCTTCTGATAGATCATTGATCTAAGAACAAGATCAATGATCTTTAATAAAAATAAAAAATAAAAAAAATAGTGCTTTGCACTTTTATGAACCCCCTGATTTCCTGAAATAAGAAAAACAAGAGGAACTTCTTTTCTTTGATCTAAATTAGATCAAGAAAACAAACAGTGCTTTGCACTTCTGTTATGAGCTATTGGTTCTGGAATCTAAAAGATTCTCAAATTAATAGTGCTTTGCACTTGTAAACTGCGCTGTTGCGCTCTTGGGTTGGCGCAAGCCACCAGAGAGCGCCACGTGTCCCATTTGCGCTATGCGCTTTTGAAATAGAGCCTTACTCTCTGGAACTGGCGCAACTTACTACAGCGCGCCACGTGTCAGCAGCGCAAGCGCAGCGCACTAGCGCAGCGCACTGCGCTTGTATGACACGTGTCATCATCACAAGCACTTGCGCTCTTTGATTGACGCAAAGCGCCCGACAAATACAATGTATTTCTTTTGCTAAAGGGCCAGGCCCAAGTCAAAAAGACCTAGCAGGCCAAAATAAATTGCAAAGCAATAAAAGGGCAGAGCCCAAATAAAATTGATACTCTGCATCATTTATAAATGGGCAGAGCCCAAAACAAATTAATGCTCTGCATCCTTTCTGGGCAGAGCCCAAACAAAAATAAAAAGCATGCAATGCATTATTTAAATATACGCAAAGCCCTAGCATAGGTCTAATAGACCAAAAATAAATAAAAGCGTTGAATATTTTTCAACTGGACTTAGCCCAATCATGGCCGTAAGTCCTCAAATTAAATTGACTGAGCACAGCTGCTCTTTTAAATCAATTTACGACCGGTTCAAGGGTACATCTCCGAACTCCTTTGACTCCTATCGTTGTAATCCTTTAACGACGTCAGAGAGGTGACGGGTCTCGACAACCACACATCAACATGGACTGTGGGGACCTTAAATGTTGGAGATAGTGCCCTCATAGTCAATTATTGGATCGCAGGTACGTGATTGCAATGATTGCGGAGGACCTATACCGGTATGACAGTCTTACTCGAGATGATAGTATGTTATCTGGTTTGCCTTTATCAGTCGTGTACATGTTCAGGTGACTGATTACATGTTACACTTTGACAGAGCCCTTAGGATCTTGCTTTACCACCAACAGTATGATGGCGATCATATACGTGAGAGTTGGGTGGTTTATACGCATATCCTTAATTGTGGTCCCTAGTCGTGGGAGTTTCGAGACAGGGCATCGATACTCCGGAGTAGACTAGTGTGTACAGTCGAGACCCCGACGAGGGGCGGTGGCCGGTCTCACAAGCCACTGGTGTCAGTTGGATCACCTAAGATGTATACAGGTGCTCATTGGGTTATGAGTACACCGGACAGGACTCGCCGGGAATCTGCTAGTTAGTATTATATCTACCATCAGATAGCAGTTCCCTGGTGACATGTGTACAGGTTAGTTCATCGACCTGAGGTCGTCATTTGTCTCGTGTGAGTTCCCACTGTGCTTTGATTTCTACCCTACCACGGCTCAAAGGAGTCGTGCAAACAGGTAGTTTTTGGGTACAGTCCCGAGCCATATGGAGGCACGTGAGCGGATCGGCAGGGGATTCGTCTCTCCCGGTATTGGGGGCGAGATCGTGCTGTGTCTAGGAGAGCCATTACACAAAGCCCACGGCCGTGGCAGGAGATTTACTGGTAGGTACTCCAGTAGTATCTCAGGGTGTTATTGGGCTACACTCCGACACGACTTATACTGCTATTGGGGGTCTGACGTTACTAGCCCCCTAGGCAGATATGCGATACTCATAGACGAACGGACCGGACTGTATATACATTGTCACTGTTAGGCTCAGTAGGGTTTTCCGTATGAGTTCGCTCATCGGCATCCCTTGAGGTCAGTCCATGGGCAGCCGTTACGCATTGCTAGTGCCGCTGACGGTTTGTGGTTAAACCCACTGCCAGGGTACTGACGAGTCATTAGAGTCCCCCACAGACAGTTTCCCAAGTTCGGGCGAAACGTTGTAGAGGCCGTATGGTTTTATGGCAGGGTTTGGAAAATGCACGTGCGTTTACGCACGTGTTATTTTTCGGGCAGATGATACTGGTCGGCTTTGGTTTAAGCCGGATCCGAGTATTATATTGAGTAGGTATAATATCTTTGTCTCAGTTGCATTTGTATTCGGTCGTAATACAAATGCGGGTATATTTATACAGTTTCGGGGTTATCCTGAAAGTCGTTTCAGGATCACTTTTGGAAGTTGCCAGTTTCCAGTTTTCTATCAGCCGTCTTTTAACATTCGGTTAAAGACGGATTTATCTTTTCTTCAGATAAGAGTGAGTCATCATTCTAGAAGGTTCTAGAAGTGATGAAGTGGCTAATGAGTCATCTTGACATTAATGGTTGCATTAATGACTTGATGAGGTGTTTATGTGAGTCATTGTTTTCATTAAAGAGTTTTGTTAAGCTTAAGATATTTTGTGAGAAGCTTCATGTCTTATGGTCACCACCTTTGCTCCTACACTCACCCTCCTCATTCTATATATATGGCCGGCCCCTTCCCCCTCCTCTCTTGATCGATCTCACTTGAGGTTTCACTTAAAAAGATATGATAGATTTTGGGGTGTATGGAATTTCACAGTTCATTTCATTCCATCACCCAATTCCCACGGCAACTTCATTTACCGATCGTCCACGGACTTGGACGAAGTGAGAAAAAGTCATCTACTCAATCTCTATATCATTCTTGGTCGTCTCTTTTAGCAAACTTGACGACCGAGTTGCCTCGAGTCAGAGGCGGGAGCCCGTTTAAAGAATCAGAGACGTGGTGCCACCTGGACGAGCAGATCGGAGATCGAAGAGATCGGAGCAGCCGCAACGGAGCGTGGGATGATGGTTAAAGAACGAACGACTCGGATCGTTCGGTATAACCTTTCTACACTCTTTACAGATTGTTAGTTTAGCAATAATGGCAGATCCGGGTTAAAGTATATGATAGCGCCAGTTGAAAGTTTTTTGTTCCGCATTTGGCGTCTGTAGACTGCCGGGGCGCTAGCGTAGACTTACATTAAACTCATGGACTTAAGCGTCCTTAAACCAAAAGACGGATTGTGGGATCCTTAAACCCGCGGACTTATGCGTCCTTAAACTAAAACACGGACTCTAGGGTCCTTAAACTCACGGACTTAAGCGTCCTTAAAATACATATAGACCACCACGTCCCTAAACTGGAACATGGACCATCACGTCCCTAAACTGGAATATGGACCCCTATGTCCCTAAACTGGAACATGGACCACCACGTCCCTAAACTGGAATATGGACCACTACGTCCCTAAACTGGAATATGGACCGCAATGTCCCTAAACTACCAATGGACCACTATGTCCCTAAACTGGAAAGAATAGAGTCCCCAAACACTCTTTTGTCAGATTCAAACGATCCTATTAAGTTGATCTTAGTCTCAAATCAGACTAACGTATCCTTAACAAACGTTTAAGTCAATCTTAGCCTAAATATGGATAACGTATCCTTAAACCAAAACACCAAACCCAAATCTAAGTAAATACGGATTTGGACTAATCCACGTCCTACGGGCGACGACATCACTTAGTCTCCGTATACAATCCACGGGCAACCACAAACAAAACAAACACACACGACACGAAGTGAAATTCTGGAGAAGGAGAAAGTTGTTACCGCGATGCGGTAGCGTAATTAACTGCAGGGGCTTGCGCCTGCAGGGAAGAGCGTCCCCATAATCAAAAACCCCTCAAGCGAGGGGTAATCTGACGAAATCTGCTACATCGGCCGCATCCGTCTAAACCTCCGATACACGGTGCCATAAATCAACTTGGCATCTTCGGAGAGGTGGACGGATAAAACCAAATAGCATCTGCCCCGAATCTCAGCGTCAAGACTTCACAGTCTTCTGCGCCGCCATTCGGAGGGGAACAGATTCTGGCACGCCCGGTCGGAACTTTTCCTCTTTCCACTCCACACTTCGTGTGTCGTATTCGCGAACAAATCGCGGTTTGTTAATGGTTGCCTTCGGATTTTAAGTTACTAAGATTTGGTCTTTTGCCTGGCGCAGAAATCAAGCATCGATGGCCTCTACCTATTCGAAGTGCTCCAACTGCAGCTGCAGCTCACGTCCGGCCTTAACTGGGGACATAACCTACGGGCCCCAAGCGGCCTATTTGTTCACTATGCCCGTGGAGCAGATTACTCAAGCCACCATGGGGTTGTTTTTCGGAACTATGCTTCCACTAACAAGCTTCAGCACCCCTGTGCCCGTACAAGAAGCTCCTAAGAAGTCGGTCTTCGATCTACTTTCATTTACTGCGGCCCTTCCCAACGGGTCGCCCAACACCAGTGCCTCGGTCTTTTCCAGACTGGGCCAAAACTCCTGCGGGCCCACGATGAAGCTTGCAGTCCCAGAAAAGGTTATTCCAAAAAGAGTAGCCAAACCTGTTCCTGAAGTCGTCAAGACGGCTTCTCCGGCTAAGAGAGCAGTCTTTACAAGACTGACCGTCCCAAATCCCACTCCTGCTCCTGCTGCTCAAAAGATGTCAGTCTTTAACAGGCTGATGTCGGCGACAGCCCCACACCTGAACAGGGGGCAAGAAGAAGCTGTTTCTATCTCTGAGCCAATACCGACAACTCGTCGTGCCCGACGACGCCACTGGCGCCGGGTAAGGAAGACCGGGGGCAACTCCCCTTCTGGGATGACTCCGCCAGCTTCAACGGTAGAAGTTAACGCTGCTGTTCCAACTGGGAACAGCTTCGAGCTACTGAATAGAGTACGCAGAAACTCACCGTCTGCGGTGATCAAAAGATCTCCTACACCAGTAGAGACTGCCGTGGAAGCAGAAAAGCCAGAGCAGTCTCCTCGATCGCTGTCCTCCAAGATCTACAAGACATGGCGACGAGTCCGAGAATTTGTGATTGAGCCCAAGTTCTCTCTCCAACAGAAGAAGTCGAAAGGTCGGGAAGAAGAAAATCCCCCGGTCAAGCAACGAAAGGTGACAACCGCTTGGGTGCCCAAAGCAACAGCCCCCTCAACTTCTACGGCCTATAAAAGAAGAAGGCTGGAGAAAGTGCCAACGCCGATGATGAATATCAAAGGTGGTGAACCCAAACGCCCTAAGTCAGGAGGCATTGTAGTTCATACCGTCTACGTGGCGTCTGGTAAAGAGGACAGTCGCATATCTACGGGTCATCGACCGCTTACGCGATCAGTGACCAAAGCGCAGGAGCAGCAATAGAAGCTCCAGGAGATGATGAACGCTATGGCCGCACTTACTGGGCCAAAAGAAAACCCTGAAACGTCCTCGGATGAACGCCAGGAGGAAGAAACCGACGCCGAATTCTTTCGTCGAATATTGGAGAAGAAGGACAAAGAGGCTGCTGAACAAGCAGCCAACATACAGCGTATGGGCCTCCTATTTCAAGACATGGTAGGGATGATGATACAGCAAGATCCTCCGGCCGAAGATCCCCCGATCGTCCTTGGAGACGATAGGAGAGAAACGTCGAATCCTCTGCCAGCTCTGTCAACAGCTAAGGAGGATACAATCTCCAAAGCTGATTTGGACGAGTACATAGCCCAACAAATACGGGTTCATCATGCGACTGAAGCAGCTGGCCAGGTCGTAAAAACGGGGCGGCCATATCCAAGTTGGTAGACCAAATCAAGTACCCGCCCGGTTACACAATTCCCAAGTTCCATGTCTACAAAGGGACGGGCAATCCTCACCAGCATGTCGCCCAGTTCAGGGCACTCTGCGGCAACACCGACGGTGATGACAAGCTGTTGCTTCGCCAGTTCGTTGGAAGCTTATCAGATACGGCGTTCGAGTGGTACTCTGAGCTCCCGAACGACTCTATCAAAACCTTCGCGGAGATGGAGCTACTGTTTACTTAGCGTTTTGCAAGCGCCAGTGAACGCACCCCGATGACGGCACTGATTAACGCCAGGGTAAAACCAGGCAAGACATGGGTTCAATATGCTATACGGTAGCGGAACTTATGGTCGAAGTGCGAGCAGCGCATTGAAGAAGCTCCCGCAGTGGGTATGTTTGTGGGAACCCTTCATCCGCAAGCAACCATCTCACAATTTATGATGTTTTTCAAGCCAACTACCTTCCAGGCCTTGATTGACAAGCTAGCGCAAATGGATCAGATGGGCCATAAACCCCCTCTTCCAAAGCCGGACTCCCGAAATGACAAAGGGAAGGGAAAAGCGATCGTTGTCGCTAATGCTCAACAACAACCGAGCGACTCGAAGCCGGTTGTTCGTCAAAATAATATGCGTCCGTACGTAGCCCTTGAGGAGAGGCTAGGACATTCTTACTCTTTTCCCCGCGATAAAACGAGAAGGTTATTCGAGCTGGCGTTGCGCAACCGACTCATAAATCTGCCGGATCCAAAACATCCATTGCAACCAAGTGATGTCAATGAGCCCAACTACTGTCCTTATCATCGAGTACTGGATCATCCGATCGAAGATTGCTACGTCTTCAAAAATTGGCTCGAAGACAAGTACCGACGAGGCAAGTTCGCGTTATCTGACAAATGGAAGGTGAATCCCCCGCAGCCCCACACATCTAAGGGGATGAATACGCCGGGGGCAACATGCTCCGTCGTTGAAGAAGCTCCTTGGAAGGTTGTATTATCAACCAAGACAAAGAGGATGCTAAACGATCTTCAGACATGTCCAGCGATTAGGTGGAAGAACCCGTTAGAACTGAAGGTCATTGAGGGGATGTTGAAGCCACGTACAACTCCAAGGACCGATGGTGGTGGCCCGAGCACTCACAACCAGCCATCAAAATCTTCGAAAAAGAAGAAGAAGAAATCTATAAAGCCCGTGAAGCCTGGCGACAAGCGCACGGACTTGCAAAAACAAATTGACGTGCTGGAGGAATACAACCAGAAAGCACGGACTCCCATTACATTCCAAGAGTTCCTCAATCATGTCTTTCAAGAGGAAGATGAGGGAGAAAGTTCATCTGATGAATCTGAAGAATATGTGGTGAGCTGTCATGTGATCTCCCATTCGTTCATGGACGATGAGGAGACTCCTTGCACTGAAAAGCTGGGGGCAGATCCTGAACCAAAAATTCTGGGGCCATCGGATGAAGTAATTGACGCATTCCTCAATGAAGCTCGGTTGAAAAGTAAAGCTGATCGAGAACGCGAGGCGGTCATATTTGAAAGGGTCAAACGCCAGCGACTTGATGAAAGGGCTGAGACGATCCCGCTGGAGCAAAATGCTTCCACTATCGACAAAAGCCAATTCAAGATGAGGAAAAGGTTTGCTAAGGCCATATCAATGGGCATGAAGCTACCATCCTCCGAAGGAAAAATTACTGGTGAAATAGAAATGCACCCCTCCTATTGCTTATATCATCAGAAGGTTTCGCACCCCACTTAAGAGAGCAAAGATTTTGATAGATGGTGGCAAGGATACGTTGCTCATAGACAACGCTTTAAGCGGGAAAAGCGCAAAACTCGTCGGGAGAAAAGAGATACGACCGAAGGGCTTAAAAGAACTACCGGCTATTGTCGCGTGGTTAACACCGGTGGGTCACAGGTGCCTACATTCGGGAGTGATTCTGATGAAGAGCTGGAACTTGCCCCTCTCTTTAAAGAGTCCACTTCGGGAAAAGAAGAAGAGCCGAAGGTTTGCGAAAATATCCGGCTGCGGAATCGGACGCTGCCTGAAAAGAATCTCCGACCCTCAAACAGAAAAGATAAGGGGAAAGAGAAAGTCCCTGAAGATATCGTCTTAGATGACCAAGTGGTGGAGGAGCTAAGTGCCAAGGACCCGCCGAAGAGGAATAAGGTGGATTACAACGTCTTAGCGCATCTTAGGAAGCTACCGTCACAGCTCAGCATTCTTGACGCCCTTTTGCTATCAAAGGAGGCGAGAGATTCGTTAATCAAGGCATTACAAGATCCGGAACAGTTCCAAGCTTTCCTGGCTGAAGAAAAGATGAAGGATGAATTGGAGGAAGTGCACACGGCCGATGTCGCTTTTGGTGATGAAGACCTTCTCCTTGGGACGTGCGAACACAATCGCCCCCTCTATGTTTCAGGATACTGCCACGATATAAAGATAGGCAAAATCCCGATCGATAATGGATCCTCCGTTAACCTCCTCAATGTGCGGGTGTTAAAAGAAATCTGCATGAGCGTCCAGCACCTTGCCCGGGACAAGATCACCATTTCTGGGTTCGACTCCCAGTCATCAAGAACTCTTGGGTCTGTGATACTGATGCTACACTTTGGGCTACTCGTCACGGACATGAAATTCCACGTCATAGATGCCAAGACATGCTACAATGCTCTGCTTGGCCGACCATGGTTACACGAGTACAACATAATCCCTTTTACACAACATCAGTGTATGAAGTATGCTAAGGATGGTCTCGAGTATACCGTGGCGGGAGAACTGAAGCGGTTTTCCATGAGCGAAGTCCACAAATATGAAGATGCCAAGTACTTCTTACCGGATTTCGAAGACACGGAAAGGTGTCACAAGCCGGAAAACAAAGCTAACGCCACCATCTCTGTCTTCGGCAGTGATACCGAGGAGGAAGATGAGATAATTTATTCGGGGCCGCCCCAACACAACAAGCTAGGTCCATCTACTCCTACGTTAATCTTTGGTAGCGACTCGGAAGATGAAGTCCGTGCTGTATTCCCTGCTCGACCTTCAATACAAACGTCCGCTGACGAAGAGCAAAGTCTACAAGTCTCCATGGTGTCGCTTAAACACCGTAAAGAACTGGATGCACTTGATATTTACAATGTAGAAGAGCTACAAACGTTCTATATCCCTCCCAGGCGAGAAAACGAAAAAGAAATTCTATTCTACCGCTCTGAAGAAACCAAAGCAGAGAAAGAAATCTGGCATGGCACGGATCCTATGCTCGACAGGTTTCAGCCTATCCGTCTTCCCAGATATTATACGGAAGGTTTGAAAAAGCTGCTGAAACGCCAGGGAATATCCTTCAAGCAGACCGTTCGAAAAGCCAAGTTCTATAACAAAGTCTGGAACGTTCCCGGGACTCAACGCAAACTGCCTAATGGGAGAATGGAGACAAAAGGGCTTGGATACATCCGGTCAAAGAAACGAGAGCTACTAAACAGCTGCTATGTCGTGTATGACTTCGATGAAGAAGCGGACGCTCAGTGGGAGGACGCTAATCCTGAAACAGTGAAAGTTCCAGATGCAAAAGTTCTCAGTCCGTCGTTCGAAGAACAAATGGACAAGCTTATAAAGGAAGCGGGTCAAAAAGTCCGGGACGATCATAACCGCGAAATGGCCATCTACAAGAAAGCCAAAACGCAACGTCTCCTTCAACAGACCGTGAAAGATGAAAATGCCGCTCCTTGTCAACCTGTTATAAAGTAGGCTCGGCGCAGAGGCAGAAACAAGTCGAAACGCGAAAAAGGCGCTCAACAGCAACGAAGCGGGGCTAAAAGGCCACGCAAGCGGGAACCAAGCGGTTCCGATCAATCCTTCATGAGAAAAATGGGTCGAGCATACTCTTTTCCTCGAGACAAGACGAAGAAAATACTTGACCTCGCTTTAAAACATCATATGCTTACACTGTCGGAGTCTAAACACCCCGAACAAGCAGGCGAAGTTTCACACCCGGACTACTGCTCTTATCACCGAGTGGTAAGGCATCCTCTCGAAGACTGCTTCACCTTCAAAAATTGGATTGAAGATCAGTATCAGCTTGGCAAGTTCGCTCTGTCCGACAACTGGAGGGTAGCGCCGCCACAAAAGCACGAACCCAAGGCCACGGATGAAGAACCAGTTCCACATTGGGATTGGAAGCGAATTCGTACTTGTCATGTGATAACGATATCAAAAGAAGAGCCCGAGAACATGAATGACCTTCCCTGGTGCTTTGAAAACAGCAATGGCGAGGTGATCTCAGAATTCCCACCAGCGCCAAAAGAGCTGGAAGATGGAATCCATACCACTGCAGATAACCTCAAGAAAATCGAGTTGGGGACGGCAAGTGACCCACGACCGACGTTCGTCAGTGAGCTGCTATCTGAAGAAAGGGTGGCTGCGTTAAAAGACGTCCTTATACAGCACAAAGATTGCTTCGCATGGAACTATTCCGAGATGCCAGGACTAGATCCAGAAATTGTTGTGCACAAATTGGCGATATCCCCGGACGTCAAGCCAGTTAAACAGGCTCCAAGGAGAATGCGGCTCGAGCTTGAGATGAGCATCAACACCGAGGTCAAGAAGTTAATCGACTCTGGCTTTATCCAGGAGGTTCAATATCTTGAATGGATCGCTAATATCGTCCCGGTGATGAAGAAAAATGGGACGGTGCGCATATGCGTGGACTTTCGGGATCTCAACAAAGCCTGCCCGAAGGATGATTTCCCGGTGCCAGTCACCGAACTGATGATAGACAATACATCCACGCATGAGGCTTTCTCCTTCATGGACGGCTCGTCACGGTATAATCAGATAAAAATGCATCCCGAAGACCAGAAGCACATCGCCTTCAGAACTCCTTTGGGTATATTCTGCTACAAGGTGATGCCCTTCGGTTTAAAGAATGCCGGTGCTACCTACCAAAGGGCCATGGCGAAGATCTTCGATGACCTTATACACGAAATCGTCGAATGCTATATCGACGATCTCGTGGTTAAAAGCAAATCATACGAGGAACATCTCGAGCATTTGAAGACCGTATTTCAACGCCTTCGGCAATACAACTTGAAGATGAACCCTCTCAAGTGTGCATTTGGAGTTTCCTCGGGCAAATTCCTGGGATTCATCGTCTGACACTGATGTATTGAAATAGATACGTCAAAGATCAAGACGATCATGGAAATGCCTCCGCCAAGGACTCTCAAAAAGCTGCGGTCTCTCCAAGGGAAACTTGCGTATATACAGCGATTTATAGCCAACCTTTCAGGAAAGTGCCGTCCTTACAGCCACCTGATGAAGAAGGGAACCCCGTTCGTCTGGGACCAAAAATGCCAAAGCACACTAGACGAGATCAAGCAACACCTGCAGAACCCGCCGGTGTTGGCTGTTCCGGTCAAGGGAAAGCCCCTCATTCTTTATACAACCGCTCTCGAAGGCTCCTTAGGCGCATTATGGGCACAAGAGAACGATCAAGGGAAGGAAAGAGCCCTCTACTACTTAAGTCGAGTTCTGCTGGGGGCAGAAAGTAACTACTCTCCCATTGAAAAACACTGCCTGGCGTTGATCTTTGCGATAACAAAGCTCAGGCATTATGCATTGGCGCACGAAGTCCGTCTCATCTCGAAGGTGGACCCCCTTAAATATTTGATGTTGAAGGCCATATTGACAGGTCGACTCGCTAAATGGGCCCTGCTCTTGATGGAATTTCGATAACCTATCAACCTCTAAAGGCAGTGAAAGGCCAGGCCATTGCCGACTTCCTCGCTGAGCACCCGATACCTGCCGATTCTCTTCTAAATTGCGAGTTGCCAGACGAATATGCGTTTGACACTATCGATGGGAATGATACCCGATGGGAACTCTATTTTGATGGAGCGTCTTTCATGAAGAAGCGCAAACAAAGTACGCCAATAATCAAATGGGGGGTAGGCCTTATCTTCGTAACTCCACAAGGAGGGATAATGCGCTTTGCTTTCTCCTTGACATAGCCGAGGATGAATAACGAAGCCGAATATGAAGCCTTGATAGCAGGTCTCGAGATCGCCATCGACATGGGAATTGAAAACCTCCTCGTATATGGAGATTCCCAGCTGGTCGTTAGTCAAGTAAACGGCGACTACCAAGCGTGCAAGCCAGAGTTGGTAAAGTACGGTGAAAAGAACAACCGTTGACCCAAATTCCCTCCTACACTTTGGAGAGCATACCGCGCGCGAAAAACAGCAAAGCAGACGCGTTGGCCAAGCTTGCTAAAGAATTGGCTGATGAGAACCTCGATGACGTTAGAATCGTGGTACAGAGCCGTCGCGTGCTTGCCCCAGCAGAAATATCTCCGAAATCATCCGAAGAAAAAGGAGCGAGTGAGCAGACGACCCTGCAAATAAAAGATTGGGAAAATACCGAGGATTGGAGAGAAGTCTTTATAGACTACTTCAAATACCGTCGAACGCCCGAAGATGCGTCCTCAAGACATCAGCTTATGAAACGAGCTCTGTCTTTCGCCTTCGTCAATGATACTCTGTACAAGAGGTCATTTGATTCTCTGTGGCTGAGATGTCTCGGACCTGACGAAGCGAAAAGAGTCGTTTAGGAAGTTCACGACGGACTCTGCGGTTCTCACCAAGCGGGCCCGAAGATGAAGTTGAAGATTAAACGGATGGGCTACTACTGGCCCACGATGATCCAAGACTGCCTTGAGTATGCGAAGCAGTGCCACTCGTGCCAAATCCATGGAGACTTCATCCACTAACATCCAAATCCACTCCATCCAACCGTGGCTAGCTGGCCATTCAAAATGTGGGGAACTGACATAGTCGGCCCTATCGAACCAGTATCGTCCAGAGGACATCGTTTCATCCTGGCGACGACTGACTACTTCTCCAAATGGGCAGAAGCAGTACCGTTGAGGGAAGTGAAGACGGATGATATCCACCATTTCTTCAAGACGCACGTCATATATCGGGTTGGAACTCCGCGCCGGATCATCTCCGATAACGGACCAGCCTACAGAAGCCACAAAATCAGTCGCTTCGCGCAACAGCATAATATAGACTGGAGATACTCCTCAGTTTATAATCCGCGCGCTAACGGTCTAGCCGAGGCCTTCAACAAGACCTTGACAAAGATCATGAAGAAAACAGTGTCACGAAATAAGAAAGACTGGCATGAGAGACTGCAAGAAGCTCTCTGGGCGTATCGAACTACGTTCAAGACGGCCACAAACACAACGCCGTACGCGTTGGTACTCGGTACGGAAGCAATACTCCCCCTCGAAATAGAGTTACCATCTCTAAGAGTGGCAGTCCACTGCGAGCTAACAGATGAAGAAAATGCTAACCTTCGGCTTGAGGAGCTTGATGCCCTTTAAGAAACACGGCTCATAGCGCAACAAAATCTGGAAGCTTATAAAGCAAAGATGACGCGCTCATATGAAAGATTGACCCGACCAAGGACATTCCGCCAAGGCGAACTTGTGCTAGTGGTCAAGAAGCCCATGATCCCCAATCGCGCCAAGCGGGGAAAATTCGAGCCAAACTATGAAGGCCCGTACATCATAGATAAGGTCTACCAGGGTGAGGTCTATCTACTCATGGATATGCATGGTGAAAGGCCTTTCAGGCCAATAAACGGTCGCTTCCTAAAGAAATACTACGCTTAATGAGCCACAGCCTAGGTCAATGATAGATGACGATGACTATGTCCGCTCGCTATCTTCCTCAGCTCAAGCTTTATAAGCAGTACCGAAACGACCTTAAACTAATAGCGGACCGAAACGTCCTTAAACTAATAGCGGACCGAAACGTCCTTAAACTAATACCGCAGCATCCGTAGGCTGACAAAAAAAAATAAAAAAAATAAAAAAATATAAATAAATAAAAACGGTATGTCCATAAGCAAAAAAGGACACGGATAAAAACCCGAAAGGGCTCCGTGAGTAAAAACAGGAGGGCTACCGGCGAGTGTTCGTGAAAACCCGAAAGGGCGCGACCTCGTAAAAAAAAGAAAAGAAGAAAATAAATAAAAAATAAAATAGAAACGGTATGTTCATAAGCAAAATGAGCACGGATGAAAACCCGAAAGGGCTCCGTGAGTAAAAACAGTAGGGCTACCGGCGAGTGTTTGTGAAAACCCGAAAGGGCGCAACCTCGTTAAAAGACACTTATAAGGTCCTCTCGACCTTGTAAGGAGAAACCACCCGCGTGAGATCCTTATGACTCACAAGGGAGCAACACACTTAGAGATCCCCACGATTCCCAAGAAGAAAATACACTTGCGAGATCCTCACGACTCGTAAGGAGAACTCTCTTATGGGACCCTCACGGCTCATAAGAGTTGAAAGTCTTAAGTTACAGAGACCTAAACCTGTGCTTAAGCAACCCCCACAACTTCCGATATCGCCCTACAAGTGGTCCAATACAGGCTCTTGTATACAATCCACGGGTGCGAATAAACATTTCCCTAACCAAGATTCATCCGTGACTGAGGATATGTTCGCATGACCCTTGTAAGTCCTCTCAATTTACAAGGAGAAAACCCTTCTATAGGATCCTTACGACTTACAGAGAAGCAAACACTTAGGAATCCTCACGATTCCTAAGGAGAAAATACACCTACAAGATCCTCACGACTTGTAGGGAGAAATACCTTTGTGAAACCCTTACGGCTCACGAAGTCGAAAACCTTAGTCGACAGGACCTTAACCCTGATCGCTAAGCCACCTTTGTTTGACATCGACAGAGGCAAATGATGATTCGCTCCTGGCAATATCCCAGTTGTAGCGGTGCTGATGCCGAAATCGGTGTCTAATTTCAGGTTTACGGCGAAAAGCCAGTAGGCCGCACATGCATACGAAATAGCCGAAATGATGGGGCAACTTGCAATAAAAAGCAGCAAGTAAAATGTATGCATGCAAAATAGCCGAAATGATTGGGCAACTCGCAATAAAAAGCAGCGAGTGAAAACAAAATAAACAGCCGAAATGATTGGGCACCGCGAGAAATAGCCGAAATGATTGGGCAATCGCGACCTTCGCGATATAAAAGCTGAAATGATAGAGCATCGCGGAAATAAAACAAAAAAAATGATGATAAAACTTTGGCCCTATAGTTGAGATCACATCGATCCTTGTATACAATCCAAGGGCGCAAACAAAGAGGAAACCATACTTTCCCAACAGGCTCCGTCAGAAAACAAAGCCAAATCTCGATGGTTCATCCCAACTCCGAAGAAACCAGTGTCTTCGGCAAATACCTCAACTCAGGGAAACAAACAATCCTTGACGAGAGCCTCCTGATTCGCATCGACTCGCAGAGAAACCAGTGTCTCCGTGGGAAATTCTCGATTCGTTTCAACACCAGGGAAATAAATAATCCTTGGCAAATACCTCAACTCAGGGAAACAAATAATCCTTGATGAGAACCTCCTGATCCGTGTCGACTCGCAGAGCAACCAGTGTCTCCGTGGGAAATTCTCGACTCGTTTCAACACCGGGGAAACAAATAATCCTTGGCACCAGGGAAACAAATAATCCTTGGCAAATACCTCAACTCAGGGAAACAAACAATCCTTGATGAGAGCCTCCTGATCCGCGTCGACTCGCAGAGCAACCAGTGCCTCCATGGGAAATTCTCGACTCGTTTCAACACCAGGGAAACAAATAATCCTTGGCACCAGGGAAACAAATAATCCTTGGCAAATACCTCAACTCAGGGAAACAAACAATCCTTGACGAGAGCCTCCTGATTCGCATCGACTCGCAGAGAAACCAGTATCTCCGTGGGAAATTCTCGATTCGTTTCAACACCAGGGAAACAAATAATCCTTGGCAAATACCTCAACTCAGGGAAACAAACAGTCCTTGATGAGAGCCTCCTGATCCGTGTCGACTCGTAGAGTAACCAGTGTCTCCGTGGGAAATTCTCGATTCGTTTCAACACCAGGGAAACAAATAATTCTTGGCAAATACCTCAACTCAGGGAAACAAACAGTCCTTGATGAGAGCCTCCTGATCCGCGTCGACTCGCAGAGCAACCGGTGTCTCCGTGGAAAATTCTCGACTCGTTTCAACACCAGGGAAACAAATAATCCTTGGCACCAAGGAAACAAATAATCCTTGGCAAATACCTCAACTCAGGAAAACAAACAATCCTTGACGAGAGCCTCCTGATTCGCATCGACTCGCAGAGAAACCAGTGTCTCCGTGGGAAATTCTCGATTTGTTTCAACACCAGTGAAACAAATAATCCTTGGCAAATACCTCAACTCAGGGAAACAAACATCCTTGACGATAGCCTCCTGATTCGCGTCGGCTCGCAGAGAAACCAGTGTCTCCGCGGGAAAATTCCCGATTCGTCTCAACTTGCAAGATGAAGCCTCGGGCAGCAGGGAATAAAAAACTTGCTTCCTGAACAATGGGACCCTTCAAGTCGATCTAAAACGGTCTCTTGCATACTATTCACGGGTCTCACTCTCTAAAGTCGAGTTTCGAAAAGGAGGGAAACAACCGCTTACGGGTCCTCTCGACTCGTAAGAGGGAAAAATTCTCTTATAAGATCCTTACGACTCACAAGAGAAAACACACTTAGGAATCCTCACGATTCCTAAGGAGAAAAGCCACCTACGAGATCCTCTCGATCCGTAGGGAGAAAAGTCTCTATGAGACCCTCACGGCTCACAGAGTTGAAAAGTCTTAGGCAGCAGATCCGAACCTACGGCCTAAGCCATCGCTATCTTTTGGAAAAACTAAATTATCTTCCAATTATGTTTATCAAGACAGCATACGCACAATAAAAGAAATAAGGAAGTGACAGGAAGAACATCTGATTTACATTTGATCAAGCGTTCGAGACACACTCACTCATGCATGTGCAAAAGATTCAGAACAAGAAATAAGACAAACTAAAATGGAAATTTTCTATTCATATCATAAAAAGGGGTCCTTACAATCACGGAGAAATAGATAATAACATTATTAAAATGTTTACAAAGGTATAACCTCGAACCCAAGACATGGATTGAGGAACTCGAAAGTGACCCTATCTAGGACTTTCCAAGCCTCGCGGACCATCCTGGTGTGCTTTCTTTCGCGAGCACAAGCGTCAGGGTCCCCCCTGATGTCTTCCACCCTCCGATAAGCAGCGAGTATAGCAGACTGTTGAAAGACCTCGTGCAAGAGATCGACAAGACTGTCTTGCCGTCTCTTCGAGATAAAGTTCATCAGGTACACCGAGTGCACCTTATCCTCGGCGGCATCCAACGCCCTAAGCGGCACACCGGAACAGAATAGGGGAAACGCTTCCCAGATGGCTCCCACGATAAGCTTAAGGAGAGAGGAACGTCGGGGAAGCAGTGGACCGTTGTATGCGTTGAAGCGGCTCATGATTTCAGCACACTCATCGTTTGTGAACTCTCGATTTTGAGAGCGGCCAAGTCGGCGGATGTCCCTGTAAGAGATGATCTCGTTAAGAGCGTACATATGGGCGTCCATTATTCCTGTAAAAGAAGATCAACAGAATTAGCAGACCGACTGATTAAGCGAATTCTTGTTAAAAAAAAACGAGCACAGAGAGTTAAACTCCTCGAGAGCAACGCTCTGCAGACAGGAGTAACACCTATCAAAATCAATAATGAAGAGAATTTGAAGAAAATCTCCTAAGAACATTGAGAGCTTTGCTCTGAAAAGATGATATAATTATAATAATAATATAAAATGCCATCTTTAACTTCCAAGATCCATAAAGAATTCTTAAGAGTTCTTCTATATGATTTGGAAGGAGCAAAGCTCCATTAATGAATCAAGAAAATCCAAGGGGAATCTTTTAAGAGAGCAGAGCTCTATTAATGGAACCCTAACAGGGTTTTCTTTAATCCTCTTTAGACCCCTTTAGAGAAAAGCTCTGCTAAATGAAACCCTAAATGAGTTTTCTTTAGATCAAGGATCTATTGAGAGCAAGGCTCTGTCAATGAAAATTAATCTAATTTAATTTAATTCAAATTAAAATTTTCACCTAAAAGTTTTAAGAATCTAACTCTTGAAGTTCTTGAAAATAAAGAGCAGGGCTCTGAGTTCTGAAAGTAAAACTTTGGAGATGATAATCATCTGCTGAGGACCAAAGGTCCTATTTATAGGCATCAAATGACCTTTCAACTTCCAAAAGTTGCCACAACGGTTGGAATTCTACCACCGTTGCGCTCGCGTTTGGAGCCACGTAAGCGCAACGGTGGGGGGCATTTGTTTATCCCAATCAGAGCAAAGCTCTATTCAAATTCCAAGGCGGGAGATGAAGCAACGCTTCACCTTCCCCCCAATCAGAGCAAAGCTCTATTTTGAAAATTTAAGCTTTAATAAATGAAGCAACGCTTCAAATCCCGTGTGCTGCGCGTAACGCGCCACGTGTTAGAAGTTGATGCGTCAGCACAATGCCCAAGGCGGTGCGTCCAATCAGAGTAAGGCTCTTTAAAAATAAAAGTAAAGGAAGCAACGCTTCAGTTGCGTAAGCGCTGCACTGCGTGACGCGTGTCTGCGCAGTTGCGTAAGCACAGCTGCGCAAGCGCTGCGCTGCACGACGCGTGTCTGCGCAGTTGCGCAAGCACAGCTGCGCAAGCACAGCCGCGCAAGCATTGCGCTGCGCGACGCATGTCTGCGCAGTTGCGCAAGCATAACTGCGAAAGCGCTGCGCTGCGCGACACGTGTCAAGCGCTGGGACGTTTACGCCAAATAGAATTAAAATTCTAATAAGATCTTTCTGTTCTTATTAAAACAAGAAGATTTTTTTCTGTAAAACAGAAGCCCTTGGATCAAAGATCCAACGGTGGGGAAAATTCCCCAAATCACTCAGAGAAAGATCTCTTTAACTAATTTATGGGCACTATAAAAAGGACCCTAGACCTCAATTCAGGAATCAACATTTTGTGAGAAACAAAAAATTTCAAGCAGAGAGAACTCTGAAGAAATTCCAAGAAGAAAGGTAAAAAAAACTTTATGATAGAAGAATTTCTTCTGATAGATCATTGATCTAAGAACAAGATCAATGCTCTTTAATAAAAAAACAAAATAAAAAAATAGTGCTTTGCACTTTTATGAACCCCTGGTTCCCTGAAATAAGAAAAACAAGAGGAACTTGTTTTCTTTGATCTAAATTAGATCAAGAAAACAAACAGTGCTTGGCACTTCTGTTATGAGCCATTGGTTCTGGAATCTAAAAGATTCTCAAATTAATAGTGATTTGCACTTGTAAACTGAGTTGTTGCGCTCTTGGGTTGGCGCAAGTCACTAGAGAGCGCCACGTGTCCCATTTGCGCTATGCGCTTTTGAAATAGAGCCTTGCTCTCTGGAACTGGCGCAACTCACTACAGCGCGCCACGTGTCAGCAGCGCAAGCGCAGCACACTGGCGCAGCGCACTGCGCTTGCATGACACGTGTTATCATCACAAGAGCTTGCACTCTTTGATTGGCGCAAAGCGCCCGACAAATGCAATGAATTTCTTTTGCTAAAGGGCCACGCCCAAGTCAAAAAGACCTAGCAGGCCAAAATAAATTGCAAAGCAATAAAAGGGCAGAGCCCAAATAAAATTGATGCTCTGCATCATTTATAAATGGGCAGAGCCCAAAACAAATTGATGCTCTACATCCTTTCTGGGCAGAGCCCAAACAAAAATAAAAAGCAATGCAATGCATTATTTAAATATGGGCAAAGTCCTAGCACAGGTCTAATAGACCAAAAATAAATAAAAGCGTTGAATATTTTTCAGCTGGACTTAGCCCAATCATGGCCGTAAGTCCTCAAATTAAATTGACTGAGCACGGCTGCTCTCTTAAATCAATTTACGACCGGTTCAAAGGTACATCTCCGAACTCCTTTGACTCCTATCGTTGTAATCCTTCAACGATGTCAGAGAGGTGATGGGTCTCGACAACCACATATCAACATGGACTGTGGGGTCCTTAAACTCATGGAATTAAGCGTCCTTAAACCAAAAGACGGATTGTGGTATCCTTAAACCCGCGGACTTATGCGTCCTTAAACTAAAACACGGACTGTGGGGTCCTTAAACTCACGGACTTAAGCGTCCTTAAACTACATATGGACCACCACGTCCTTAAACTACATATGGACCACCACGTCCCTAAACTGGAACATGGACCACCACGTCCCTAAACTGGAACATGAACCACCACGTCCCTAAACTGGAATATGGACCACTACGTCCCTAAACTGGAATATGGACCGCAATGTCCCTAAACTACCAATGGACCACTATGTCCCTAAACTGGAACAATAGAGTCCCCAAACACTCTTTTGTCCGATCCAAACGATCCCGTTAAGTTGATCTTAGCCTCAAATCAGACTAACGTATCATTAACAAACGTTTAAGTCGATCTTAGCCTAAATATGGCTAACGCATCCTTAAACCAAAACACCAAACCCAAATCTAAGTAAATACGGATTTGGACTAATCCACGTCCTACGGGCGACGATATCACTTAGTCTCTGTATACAATCCACGGGCAACCACAAACAAAACAAACACACACGACACGAAGTGAAATTCTGGAGAAGGAGAAAGTTGTTACCGCGATGCAGTAGCGTAATTAACTGCAGGGGCTTGCGCCTGCAGGGAAGAGCGTCCCCACAATAAAAAACCCCTCAAGCGAGGGGGAATCTGACGAAATCTGCTACATCGGCCGGATCCGTCTAAACCTCCGATACACGGTGCCATAAATCAACTTGGCATCTTCGGAGAGGTGGACGGATAAAACCAAATAGCATCTGCCCCGAATCTCAGCGTCAGGACTTCGCAGTCTTGTGCGCCGCCATTCGGAGGGGAACAGGGCCTTCGCAATTAAGGAATATAAATTTTACCATAATTTTAAGACAGCTTTGACTAGTCTACCTAGGGCTATTTTGGTAAATGTAGACATGCGAATCAATTGTAACCTAGGGTTTCTATGTCTTATAAATAGAAGCCCAAATCATTGTATTAGGTCATGCCACCCTTCATTAATAAAATTCAGATTTCTTTGGAGAGCATCAATTTGTAAGTTCTTTATTTTCTGCCTTAGGTTAAATTTCTATTCTTGCCCTAGTTAAATTTAATTCCTTGCTCTAGTTAGATCTTTTGTTCTCTGCCCTAGATAAATGTTCTTCAATTCCCTAATGAGCGAGTAGTCTCCTCGCTTGTTAGGGTTAGATTTGGGGAAGGTTTGAGAGATGAAGATCTCTCACCCCTTTCTTGCCCATCATATATAATTAATACGACTTTATGCATACATGCACATACCGCTCCCTACGGCACCTTATCCCTCGAGGTAGCGGTGATACCATAATATAAAGGCCCAGTTGTGATTGCTTTCCATGGAGGTTAGGTTAAGGATTGATAAAGGAAGGACAAGAACCTAGAGGAAGAAACATCTTTCCAAATGATTATAATCCCCTTTATTAATAATTACCATAGCTCCTAATAAGATCTTAATATGGGTATAGAAAGCGGTGAGATTTATAGACTTTCCAAACTTAACCTAGACCTAACCCTAGCAAGATTTAGATCTAGATTAATTCAGTTTTTAGATTAAATCAATCCGACGCCCATCAGAATTAACTCGTAATAGCGATTAGGAAATTCACAACATCCCTGTGGACCGACCCGTACTCACCGGCTAGCTACCAAGCGATGCCGTTCTTGATTGCGGTAATATATTTTTGATCGATAAAATCTCTCTAAATCAATTGGCGTCGTTGCCAGAGATGGCGTGTTATTTCCTTCTTGCAATTTCGGGTTAATCTAAATTAAAAAAATCATAAAATTCGGGAAAAAATATAAAAATATATCATCTGTTATTTTTGGAAAGGGTATTTTTGTGTGAATTTTTCAGGATCTACGAAAAAATTCGGATCTGAAAATCTACAGAGATCGAAACAGACAATAGACGATCCTAACAACAGAAGATTAAAACAGCAGAGGAGAATAAAAAAATCTGGGGATCTGAACCGTTCATCTGACCGCACTTCCGCCGCGCATACCCACCTCAGACCGCGGAACCGCGGCCGTCTGGTCAAATCAGAAAGTCAGAAAAATTCTTGGGACCCGCGTCGACTACCTGACCGCGGAACTGCGGTGAGACCCCACTTAAGACCGCGGAAACGCGGCAATCTCGTGGCATCATCTGGTGAAAAAGTTTCTATAAGCTCCTCTGTTTCTTCTCTATAAATCTTGATATATCTTCTGTAAATTTGCCTGTAGGATTTCTTTGCGCTCAAAAATCTTTTCCTTTCCAAATAACAAATCTTGTGCAGGATTCTTTGCGGTATGCTTAAAATTAATTGATTGCAAGTGATCTTTTCTGATTTGCATATCCTTAATCTTTTTGCAAAAATTTCCAAATAAAGAGAAAAGGTAAAAAGGAATTTTTTTTACAAGACTTGCAAAGTTTGCCGCTAAGAAATCCTTGCACCACCTACCTTCCTTCTCTTCTCATTCTTCTATCATGGGTAGTCCACATCATAAATCATTTTCCGAACTTTGGTATTCCAAACCTAACTTTGCCTCGTACGTCAATTGTTTCGGTCGATTTAAGGAAAATCCCTCCATGCCCAAAATTTCTTTGAAAGATCAAATAGAAGCGTCTAGGAGAAACAGTTCGACTTCATTACCCACTTTGTGTCAACCATGTCAACCTTCACCACCTTCGTACGTTGATACCACTTTTTTAAGTCCTGTTGTAACTCCTAAACCGATGTCTATTGCTGAACACATTGCACAATCTCGTAGCCGATCTTTTACTCCTCTCCACACATCCAGTTATAGGAATCAACAAGTCCATTCACCTTTTTATACAAATGTTGATCCTACTCCTGTCCAACCATCCAATTCCTACCAGTCCTACTCGACTTTCCCACCTTCACTAGACACTGTTTCTACACAGCAATTTGGGAGTTTCACGTATCCAAACCAATTCGAATCTTTTACCAAAACCCCTTCACAACCCATGTCTAGTTTGGAAAAGTCGTTGGAAGCTTATATTTCAGCAACAAACAAAATGGTTAGGAATGTGGATGCGTCCGTAGCCGCCCTTATACAACCTAGTGAACCGGTGGCTAGTTTCCAACTAGCTCCAAATTTTCCAATGTATGAGGAGGCGGTTGGACAGAGTGAGAATTTGAGAGGAGCGAGTGAGTTCTACACATTCCCAAATCAGACCTACCCATACCCATTTGAAGCCCGCAACTCCGGTTTTCCATCGATTGTCCCAAATAGTTCACCAGTTAAAAATAAAAACGAGTTGTGTGACTTTGTAGTTCTTGATGTGCCAGATTGTGAAGAACCCCTTTCGAGTGAAACCACACTTAATCCTTTCGATCTTTACACCTCCACTCTAGAACCTAAATCGATAAATATCCATGCTTTTGATGAGGTGTCAGGAAATATTGATTTTCACTTGATTGAGGATATAGACGCCGGGAATATTTTGGATGATGAACAAGTAGATTTGATTGAAATTTTATGTCCAATTCATCATCCCGAATCATTAAATGTTTCTCCCGAACTTCATATGCCTCTTGATTTTGATGATAATGGCATGGATGAGTTAACTATTGAGGAGACTTATGAGGATAGTATCGAGAAGAGTCTTGAGGATAATATTGAGGTTGAACCATTTTTGTTTGATGTGTCGGATTTTCCAATTCAGCCTCCTGAACCTTTAACTGTTATATCACCCTCCCTCCTTTCCATCGTTCCGACCACGTAAAAGATCACACTTGACGACTGTGAGCTTGAAAACTTTTCCTTTGAATCTGACACAGTTCTCACAGCCGATGACACTTACGAGTGTTTCACTTTTTCAGACGATGTTGAAGTCTCAACGCCCGAGTTTGAGTCCTTTGAATTTTCAGATGAGTTAGTTGAACCATCAGACTCGGTTGCTTACAGTCGTTTCGAACCATTGATGGAATCTTTCAAATTCGAGACAGTTTACTAAGGTGAGAATGATCCTATCCCTATTTCACTCCCTTTCGTCTGTCCTATCGTTCTGACCTTGCAAGAGACCGTTACGCTCTCATCTCCTATACCAAGTTCGATGTACCCATGTTTTCTTGCGAATCTTGAGGGATTTGACCCCATTTCTCGACGAGTTGATAGATTAGCACAATCACTTTTAACACATCGGTCATCATAAATTGCGCTAATTTATTCACTTGATTTACACCCTCAAGATCGTATTACACTTCTTTATCTTTTCCGCCATTCTTCTCCTCCACCGAGACCGTATATCGTTTCTATTTCCACACGGTCTCGTGGGCTTCTCATTTCTTTTCTTTCCACTACATTCTTCCACCAACCCCACCATTATCATGATAGATTTTTTGAATGGTTGGTGCTAACCTTTGGTCTGTGTAAGGCCTTGTTTAGTTTGGGGGGAACCTTGTTGTATTTATATTTTTGTTTTTCTTTTAACAATAAAAATAAAAAAATAAAAAAAATTTATAAATAAATAAACAGGGGAGTGCTGACAATTTTGACCCTCTTGGTGTAGCATGACAGTGATGACACTGTCAAGTTTAAGTTTGGGGGTATGCTCGGTACGTCTTCTTCCTTCGCATTCATATGTATATTTTTGCATTTGCATATTTATTTGAAAACCCATAAAAGTTGAAAAATTTTGAAAAATTATAAAAAATATTGTATTCAATTTTGGCTTATTTGACTAGAGTTTGACAAATAGATTAACTAGCTAGGAACAACTAGATCTTAGATGTAGTAAATTAAAAACCCTAAAGATAACCTTCCTTAAAGTTTAGTGGTAGAAAGTATATGTCTTTATAGTTTATTTAGAAATAGGCAAATTTTGAGTTAACTTTTTGGGCTAACTCAAAACAAAGGAAAAGTATTGATATCTTTATTAAAGAGTAAGTTTGAAAAATAATTCCTAGCTTAAGTCTAGATTCTGAAAATGTATACCATACAAATTGCACAATCACGCACCTTGAAACTTGGAATAGTAGAAGAGACCTTGAAATGCTCTTGTCTAAAGTCCTTAGTACGATGAAAATAAAATAAAAAAATATACAAGTGTGAATAGAAAAAAATGAACACTGGTTTTTGTGATTACTTAAGGCTGCAAAAATAGAAAAATATTTACCGAGGGTGCTTCATCACCTAGTGCCTTAGACCAACTGGTTTGGGAGTCACTGCTAAAAAGCCTTGGGTGTTGCAAGACTAGGAAGTACGCTTTAATGTGCAAACACATCTTGTAATTGGTCGTTGGTACCTCAAGAAGTATTAACGGTCGCATGAAGGATGTGTAAGCAAAATTCAATTAAAAATGCACCTACTAATAAGTACTTTGGACAATGGACAAGGGTATGATTGCTTGATTTGAATTTCCAAGTGTAGGGGTGATTTATACACACACGTGGGGATATGTGATTGGAGTTTAGATGAGAGAAAGGAGTGAAGAATAAAACTTGTATCTTTAGTAGAGTTGATAGAAATTCCTAAGCGGAGATGGAACCCTAGAAGAAAAACTTAAGAGATGCCGAAAGCTAAGCAAGTCTATAGAACATGTATAATCTTAAGTTAGATGATGAGGAAGTGTGAAGAATATGGGTTGATAATTTGCAAGTCGAAGATAATAGAGTTCCTTGTTAGAAACCCTAATTGGAGAATTAAAGTCGAAAAAGCCAAATTGATAAGATTTTATGGGTAGTATCCGCTGAAAACCCTCAGGAGACAACACTCCTCCTACTAGGGACACCTAGAGGTTTAACGGCTTGTTGCACGTGCTCAGTGTAATCACGTTTCCCTGCGAAAGTGCGGTTAGGTTTTTTGTCGAGAATAAAAAAATAAGTTTGCTCGAGGACGAGCAAAAGATAAGTTTGGGGGTATTTGTTCACACCATAATATTGTATTATTATATTCCCCATTCTTATTCTTTTTACAAATAAAACAGGTGCTTTTGACGCATGTCTGGTACATATTACAGGTTACAGGTTCTTGGATCTAAAACAATGAAAATAATAAAAGACAACTTAAAAGTGAGACTTTGACCAATAATCAGAAGACTCTTGATCAAGCCTACATAAAGATCAGTTCACAAAGCAAGGTTCAAGAAGTCGAAACAAAGCCACGGTTAAAGTCCACAACAATGTTCACTGGAAAATCTGGAAGAGAATCAGAAGCTAAATTGAGAAAAGAAATAAAGAAGTACGAAGACCAGAGAGCCAGGGACCATCACAAGAAGTTGCAGCAGCCAAATCATCTTTTTGGCCGCGGAACCGCGGCCAAACAGGGCCTCGGGCCGCGGTTCCGCGGCGGGCCTGAGCAACTAAGGAATATAAATTTTACCATAATTTTAAGACGGCTTTGACTAGTCTACCTAGGGCTATTTTGGTAAATGTAGACATGCGAATCAATTGTAACCTAGGGTTTCTATGTCTTATAAATAGAAGCCCAAATCATTGTATTAGGCCATGCCTCCCTTCATTAATAAAATTCAGATTTCTTTGGAGAGCATCAATTTGTAAGTTCTTTATTTTCTTCCTTAGGTTAAATATCTATTCTTGCCCTAGTTAAATTTAATTTCTTGCCCTAGTTAGATCTTTTATTCTCTGTCCTAGATAAATGTTCTTCAATTCCCTAATGAGCGAGTAGTCTCCTCGCTTGTTAGGATTAGATTTGGGGAAGATTTGAGAGATGAAAATCTCTCACCTCTTTCTTGCCCATCATATATAATTAATAGGACTCTATGCATACATGCACATACCGCTCCCTACGGCACCCTATCCCTCGAGGTAGCGGTGATACCGTAGTATAAAGGCCCGGTTGTGATTGTTTTCCATGGAGGTTAAAGTAAGGATTGATAAAGGAAGGACAAGAACCTAGAGGAAGAAACATCTTTCCAAATGATTCTAATCCCCTTTATTAATAATTACCATAACTCCTAATGAAAGCGGTGAGATTTATAGACTTTCCAAACATAACCTAGACCTAACCCTAGCAAGATTTAGATCTAGATTAATTCAGTTTTTAGATTAAATCAATCTGACGCCCATCAGAATTAACTCGTAAGAGCGATTAGGAAATTCACAACATCCCTGTGGACCGACCCGTACTCACCGGCTAGCTACCAAGCGACGCCGTTCTTGATTGCGGTAATATATTTTTGATTGATAAAATATCTCTAAATCAGCCCTCGACGCCGTCAAGGTTCGGATGCCGGAGTTCGTTGACGTAGAGCTTCGAGCTGAATATCCTCGCGGGGATGATGAGCAGGAGGACGACCCCGGGGGCGAGGCTTGGGAAGAGACTCCCGACGAGGGCGACGCCGAGGCTCCTGTAATGGGCGCTGATCCTCCATACGCAGCCCGAGTCGTGGTAGATATTGAGCTTCCCGGGGTTGCGCCTGGCCCTGAGGCCTGAAGCCCCTCGTCTTCTTATTTATTTTCTTTTGTTGCATCAGGAATTTTGTAGGCCTCCGGGCATTTTGTAAGGTTGGGGAGCCTACAATACCCTTGTAAAGACTTTGGCTTTGTGAATAAAAATTTTTGCAGTGGTATTTGCGTGCGTATTTTCCTTTGTCGGTAAATACTTGTATTTGCACAGTACTGCCTTCGTGTTATGTCGATTTTTCGTCTAGCGATTGCGCGTCGAGTTGAATCTGTTCATTTTCCAAGTGTGCAAAGACCGGCGGGAAGACGATATCTCCATAGCCCCGAAGTCGAGGTAGGGATCGCTCAGACGAAGAACCGGATGCCTCTTAGTGAGGGCTTTGCTCCGCAGTGTGGGAGGCACAGTGAGGTGTGCTAAGGATGGATCGAGCAGGGTAGCTGCTCGGTTGCCTCATGGAGAGGTCTTAAATCCTTCGCATTGTGGGGTAGGGAGCTACCAGTCAGGGATGACCGAGCAAGGGCGAGCCCGGTTGCCTCTCTGCGAGGGCTTTGTTTCTTAGCGCTGGAGGGGCCGTGAGAGGCCTACTAAGGAAGGGCCGAGCAGGGTTGATACTCGGTGCCTCTTCTCGAGGGCTTTGATCCCTGGCGTTGTGAGGTAGGGAACTGCCGGCCAGTAATAGCCGAGCAGGGTGGCCGCTCGGCTGCCTCTTGGCGAGGGCTTAGATCCTTAGCTCGGGAGGGGCGGTAGGAGGCCTGCTAAGGACGGACCGAGCAGTGAAGCTGCTCAGTTGCCTCTTAGCGAGGGCTTTGATCCCTGGCGATGTGAGGTAGGAAACTACCGGCCATGGATAGCCGAGCAGGGTAGCTGTTCGGCTGCCTCTTGGTGAGGGCTTTGATCCTTAGCGTGGTGGGGTAAGGAGCTATCAGCCAGGGATAACCGAGTAAGGGAGGGCCCGGTTGCCTTTTGCGAGGGCTTTTGATCCTTAGCGCGGGAAGGGCCGTAAGGGGCCTGCTAAGGACGGGCCGAGCAGGGTTGCTGCCCGGTGCCTCTTGGCGAAGACTTTGATCCATGGCGTTGTGGGGTAGGGAGCTACCGGCCATGGATAATCGTGCAAGGGCGGGCCCGGTTGCCTCTTGGCGAGGGTTTTGATCCTTAAGGACGGGCCGGACAGGGTTGCTGCCCGGTGCCTCTTGGCGAGGGCTTTGATCCCTGGCATTGTGGGGTAGGGAGCTACCGGCCAGGGATTACCGAGCAAGGGCAGGCCCGGTTGTCTCTTGCGATGACTTTTGATCCTTAGCGCGGGAGGGGCCATAAGAGACCTACTAAGGACGGGCCGAGCAGGATTGCTTCCCGGTGCCTCTTGGTGAGGGTTTTGATCCTTAAGGATGGCCGAGAAGGGTTGCTGCCCGGTGCCTCTTGGTGAGGGCTTTGATCCCTGGAATTGTGGGGTAGGGAGCTACCAGCAAGGGATAGCTGAGCAGGGTAGCCGCTCGGCTGTCTCTTGGTGAGGGCTTAGATCCCTGGCACTGTGGGGTAGGGAGCTACCAGCCAGGGATAACCGAGAAGGGAAGCCGCTCGGCTGCCTCTTGGTGAGGGCTTAGATCCCTGGCGCTGTGGGGGTAGGGAGCTACCAGCCAGGAATAACCGAGAAGGGAAGCCGCTCGGCTGCCTCTTAGCAAGGACTTTGATCCCTGGCGCTGTGGGGTAGTGAACTACCAGCCAGGGATAGCCGAGCAGGGAAGCCGCTCGGTTGCCTCTTGGTGAAGGCTTTGATCCCTGGCGCTGTGGGGTAGTGAACTACCGGCCAGGGATAGCCGAGCGGGGTAGCCGCTCGGCTGCCTCTTGGTGAGGGCTTAGATACCTAGCGCTGTGGGGTAGGGAGCTACCAGCCAGGGATAACCGAGGAGGGAAACCGCTCGGCTGCCTCTTGGCGAGGGCGATCCCTGGCGCTGTGGGGTAGGGAACTACCAGCCAGGGATAGCCGAGCAGGGTAGATGCTCGGCTGCCTCTTGGCGAGGGCTTCGATCCCTAGCGTTTGTGGGGTAGTGAACTACCAGCCAGGGGTAGCCAAGCGGGGTAACCGCTCGACTGCCTCTTGGAGAGGGCTTCGATTCCTGATTCACGAGGTTCTGTCCGACCTTCCTGGTGTGAGCATCGGGAAGAGGGAAAGTTGCGGGGACACGTGCCATGAATGTGTGGGGGAGGCGAAGCACCGGAGCCGCGTCGTTTCGATTTCGTCGAGAAAGGCTCGATGTATGCCGCCTGGCGGTACAGCTGTGTGTGAAACGAGCGACTGTTGGTCTCCCTGGGCGTTGTGGGCTATAAAATGGAGGGAGTGTTGATCACTCCTTCTTTCACATCCAAAACGTAAGAATGGAGGACTTCCCTTTCACTATCCCCGACATCGTGAGCTTCGAGGACGTCTACCTCTACGACCAGCACTGCACCGAGGACACGGTGCAGTTGGTAATAGCCGCATTGAGGATCACTTCGGCCGACTGCTTGCCTGGCGTTCCTCTTTGCTACAGTTGTTGATGTACTCCATCTAGAGGGCGTCGCCGGGGCTCTACGACCCCTTATCCGGGCAGCTGAGGGACGAGGCGGTCGGTAAGTTAAGGTCTCTGCAGCGCTTCGGCCTGATCTCCGCAGGTCGGCGGGACCGCTCGGTGGTGCTCATTCTTGAATGCTACCAATTGAGGCATGATGCCGACGTTCGTAGGCGGCATCGGGGGCGGAAGTCTCAGGCCACGAGGGCTCGGCTGCGGAGACATCCTCAGAGTATCACGAGCAATGTTCTCTGCACCCCTTCCCCCGCTACTGTAAAAAAAAAAATTTGTACGGCTGAGGAGCCCATAGTACTTTTTGAATGAATAAGATCCTTCTTTTTGCAATGTTTTATTGATCCCTTTATTATATAAACAAAAAGATCTCAAGAAAGGTTTACATTGCCTTGAAAAGAAGTACACGCTAGTAGATGCTCTTATTCGTGAAGCTTGAGCCCCCCGGACGCTGGTTGGCCTCCACAGCCGGCATAGGGTGCTGAGCTTCGTAGGTATCCGACGTACCCTCCGCTGACATGACCATGATTTGGCCGATTGTCAGCTCGCCGGGTGGGGACGCTGCTCCTGCTCGCGGTCAGCTTGTCGCTTGTCTCGCAAGTACGCTGCAAGGCGTCCCGAACGGATGAGCTCCTCGATGTAGTCTCGGAGCTGCTTGTAGCTCTCCGTGAAGTAGCCCTGCGACCTGTGGAAGCCGCGGTAGGGACCCCGGGTTCGCTTTGAGGCCATTCGCAAGATCGGGGAGAGCTTGAAGAACCCCTCGCCCTTAGCCTCCTCTAGCAGTACAGTCTGGGAGACGTTGAGTGGGGTGTACTCCTGAAACTACGGGGAGTAGGGCTTTGTTCGCTCGAGTCTCCTTCTCTCTTCCCTCACCCTTTTCTTTTGGTCGGTTTGCTCAGCCCCGGAGAGATTTGCGTTCACCTCGGACTCCAGCTGGACCTCACGTTCGGTCCAGGCCTTCACCTCGGCCATGGTCTTAGGTTGCGCTAATGCAAAGGAGCGTAACCACTCCTTGTGCCTAAGACCAGACCTGAGCGCTGTAATGATCGTCTCGTCCCAGTGCTCTGGGATCTCGAGAGGGGCGTTGTAGAAGCGGGTGACGTATGTTTTGAATGTCTCTTTGTCCCCGCTCTTGATTGTGAAGAGATGGTCGACGGTCCGTTTCTTCTGCCTTTTCCCCACGAAGTGGCTGAGGAATTGGGTGGCCAGCTCGTCGAAAGTTGAGATCGAGCGTGGCTTGAGTCCTCGGAACTAGTCTCGTCCAGAGCAGATTAGTGTGGCCGGGAAAGGTCGGCATTGGGCGGCATCGGAGTTGTCTTGGAAGCTCATCCCCGTGGTGAATGCATCCAAATAGTCCTTCGGGTCGGACTTACCGTCGAAGAGAGAGACCATCGGGGCTTGTTCCGGGAGGAGACACGGACAGCGAGCAACTCCTCGGTAAAGGGTTTTATTAGCGAGTCGGCGGCGTAATTAGCCCCGTCGCTCGAACGGTGACCTTCCCGATGCATACCTTCGATCTTCTTCTCGAGGGCGTCGAGTCGGCCGTGGTATCCCGATGATTCGGCACATTCTGACCTTTGGCCTCTGCTGATGGAGACCTGTGCTTAGCCGCGGCTCCGGTTCCTTTCAATGAGGTTCCTTAGATCCCCGGGCGAGGTAGCCTTTGAGCTGCCGTGACGAGCCCCGTCCGCGTGACCCCATCGGGGGAGGGGCTGTCGGTCATGCCTGGTAACAGGTGAGCTGACCGACATTTCCTCGGGAGGGACAGGTGCGCGGAGAGGCTCGGGGCGAGGCGCTCTGGCGATGGACCTCGGCGTTGAACCGTGGGGCGCCCAGCGAGTCGCAGAATATATTGGCTCGGGAGATCTGCGGCCATGGGAGGTAGCGAGGCGGTGGTCGGCAGTACCAACGCGAGCAGAGTCTTCTCTCTCTCTGTAGGGGTCCTGTCCCCGAGGTAGGGGAGCGGCGACCTGAGGATCCTGCCCTGCCGTTTTGGACGCGGATGAGTGCCTCCATGACGGACGCAAGTCGATCTATCCGGTTGGCTAGGGCATTGATGGCGTTCGGGGGAGGAGGTTCTTCCGCTCTTCCGTTGAGAGGGAGGTAACGGCTAGTGCTTGGATCGTCGGGGTGATCGCTCGCCATAGGGTTGGGTCGGAAGATGAACTTTGTTTTTATGGAATGAAGAGCTTCCCACAGACGGCGCCAGCTGATGTGCGTCGGATCACGTCAAGATGTTACCTTCCGTAGACCCTTTGGGAGCGACGATGGACGGTCGAGATTGGAGTTGGAGGCTGGCTCCTGAAGCGTGTGGATCTCAATGGGTTTGAGGTTGTTGTTGCCGAGCTACTTGCAAGGAAGTCCCGGGGTGGTTGTACAACCGAGGACCCCCTGACGGTCAAGTTAGAGAGGAAATCCGAGCAGAGTAACGGCTTAGTGAAGTAAAAATGGCTTACTTGAAACGTCTGAAGGAGGGGTTTATATAGCGGTGGCAGCAGGTAGGCAGGCGCGAGAATCACGCCGGCCATTACGCTCCGGACGTCACGCCCGCGTGATGGGCGGGATCCCGCATTAATGGCGAGACATGCTCGTTAATGGGGGATCGTGATGGCGTGGAACGTGGGATGTGGCTGGCGGATCTCGTGTATGGCGAGATTCGCGAGATGGCGGTTGCGCCTGTGAGTGGTGCCGTTGGTCGGTCGATGAGACCGAGGAAGATGACCTCGGCGCGAGAGCTCGTGGACGAGCGGGAGAGCCGAGGTATTTTGGTTTTGCGGTAGCCCGGAGACGAGCTGATAGGGCCGAGGTGGCCATTTTGCAGGGGGCTCGGATGTGAGCCAACAGTTGTTTGCTTGTAGGACGGGCACAGGAGTGGCCTGGTCGGCCACTGTAGGTCCTTTCTTGTGAGCTTCGGGACACGTCATCAGTCACGTGTCACGATCTTGGAGATCACCGATATCGAGCATCATCACTTCACTTGCCAATTCTGATAAAGCCTAATGACATTGTTCTTTGTGATCTGATAATTTTTTTAGGTAATTATGTTTCATTTTACCACTCTCTCATGGTAGATGGGCCCCATCCTGTGTGGATATGAACAGTAATGTACTCACATTTCTTCTTTAAATGTGTCTAAAGATTTGGAAAGCTTGGGATGTTACCATACACTACCCAAATTGGCTGGAACCAAGATTTTACCAGTGGTCCATTATGAGAGGCGAGTGGATGGTTATTTAAGAGATTTGGCACATTAAATTGTTTTATTAACCTCTGTTATTAAAATACAAATAAGAGGAGGGTCCAAAATTTCCAAATTGACTGCCTAGGTGGCATCCTTTTCTTTGAGAAAAATCAAAGAAAAAAATATAAATTTACCATGTCATAACCATAACAACTTTCTAGTAAAACTACTCAAAATGAGAAATCGTTCCTCCTAATAAAAACAACAAAATTTCAGAATTACTTAACTATTCATAGAAAACTACACATCATTCATCCAACTCAACATTAAGGCAATATCTTTGTTTTTCTCTCTCCACCTATTCATGGGTTTTCCCTCCCTTTATTTTCTTTTCATATTTCACTACACATTTATCTTTTGATTGATTTGATTTTCATTTTCAGGAATATTGATGAATTCATGTTCAAGAAAAGACTACGGTGCACCATAACAAAAGGTCATTTATTTTGAAAAGAAAGGTAAGCTAGATATTGCGTTATGTTATTTGCCCATCATGAAAAGATTTCATCGGTGTAAAAATCCACACATTTATATTATATCACCATAAATGAGTTCATCGACGGAAGAAAAGCATGTTTTGGTATTAAAGACTCATCATGCCCAAAGTATGTTTTGGTATTAAAGACTCATGATGCCGTTTAAAAGATGCCACTTAGTTCATCTTTTTTAAGTAAAATCTTTAATTCACATAATATTTTTTTATCCATTATCGTACATCATGGTTTTTTCCCTTCTTTTTTTTTTTTTTTCCTTTTTCATATTTAACTACATGGTTATCTTTGATTGTTGTGCGGGACACATGGTCCAGTGGTTGGCAATAGAAGTTTGGGAGGGCTCAAAATCGAACCCGGCTCTCCCATTTAGTGTTTCGAAGAGGGACACACGGAATTTGTTACACCCAAAATTCTATGATTGATTTGATTTTTATTTTCAGGAATATTGATGAATTCATGTTCAAGACAAGACAACATGAACCGTAACAAAGGCCATTTATTTTGGAAAGAAATGTAAATTTGGGATTGCATTATTTTTGTTACAAAGTCGATGCCCATCCTGAGAATATTTTATTGGTGTAAGATGTCACACATTTGTATTGCATCACCACGAATGGGTTCACACACAGAAAAAAGGTTTGTTTTGATATTAAAAACTCATCATCCTTTAAAAGATGTCACTTATTTCATTCATGATTTTTGTGTAAAATCTTTAATTTATATAATATTTTTTATCCATTTCATCAATTGGGGGTGCAAAACACTATGTACAAAGAGGGCTTGCCCCTATAGTCACATAATTCACGAATTTTTCGGCGAATTCGTGAATAATTCGCGAATTATGTGACTGCCGATTAAATCTGCGAATTATTCGTCATCACCGAACGCGTCGAATTATTGCCGAATTATTCGCGACTAATTCCCGAATTATTCGCGAACTATTCAAAAAAAAGTGAATTATTCATAAAACAGCAAATAATTCACGAAATCAAAATTTAGCTTCTCATATATTAATTTTTTGCTCAAAATCCTTTCCGAACATTTCCCGAACACTTACCGAATTTTTCCCGAATACCTGCCGATTTTTTCCGAATAGTTCTCCGAATCCGAATTTTCGACCTCGCCGAATTATTGCCGAATCACGAATTTGTGACTATGCTTTCCCCTACGGTTCAGAAAAACTGTATGGACAATTTTAGGTTGCCCCTACGGTTTCCACAGCATGAGCAAACGGCGCCGTTACGGTTACCACCGTAGAGATTTATATGGAAAAAATAACTTTTGTAATTGCCCCTACGGTGCCGGCAGAGAAACCCCTACTGTGGACACCGCAGGGACAAAGTTGGGATTTTTAAAAAAAGATTAAACATCAATTCCCTAACCATATCCCTGACGCTTCCCTTTTCCTCTTTTCGCCCTCGATCCCTCGTGCTTGAACCCTCCTTCTTTCCCAACCTTCACCCTCGAACCCTCCTCCTTCGCTAACCTCGAACACGCCTCCTCTTCGCCGTCGTCGTCCACCGACCGTCGCCGGCCTCCACCATCGAAACCACCATCGTCCATCGCCGTCTCCATCCTTCCTTACCGACCGCCTCCTCCATCGCCGCAGCCTCCTTTCCTCGCTGACCCCCTTCCTCGCCGATCTCGAGGGCTTGAGCCTCCTCGCCAACCCCTTCCTCTGCAATAATGCCGATCCCTTTCCTCACCGATCCTCTTCCTCCAGTGGCGAGCTCGTGAATTTCTATAGTGTGAGGTAATTTTTTTAAACAGATATTTATTATTTTTAGATATTTAAATTAATTAGTAATGTAATATTAATTTTAATTAGTTGGTATTTAAATTTGGGGGGTTTTGCATGAAACCCTAGAAAGTGAGATTGGTGAAAATTATATAATTGGAGATTTTAACAAGAAAGCCTAATAAAATGAGATTGGTGGAAATTCAATTGAATGGATTTTGTGGAAGTAATCTGTTAAAAGAAAGTAGAAAGAAAAGGATAAAGCTCAGAAATTTAGGATTAGGGTTTGGATTTTGTGTATCTTTGGATTTTTCATCATAGTTGCCCCTTTAAAGGTTAAATTCATGATTTTTAATCGGAATTTGTATATGTTATGGATGTATTACGATTGATTGGGTTTTGCCACTTTAAATGTTAAGATCATGAATTTTTAATTTCTGTTATTAACATCCCCTGCGTCCTTTCTTAGCATTTCTAAATTTTGGAATCTCCGCACACGTGCTCCCAACCGCGCTGCATAGAAACAACTGTGCAGCCAAGACATCCGACGTTAATAAATTGCTAGCAGAACAAAGCGAGATTTAGTTTTGGGTTTTTTCTAGAGGAATAGAGGAGAGGCTCAAGGGTTTTGGAAGCGCACTCGCTAGGTCCAAAGGTATAAACTTTTTGAATTTTTATCAAGATTCTCGCTTAGCTTGTGGTTTAGGGCTTTAGATCCGCTGCATGCGTTGTGTTTATGGCGATTAAAAGTGTTAGATGGTGTTTTTTGGTTTAGATCTTAGTGTTTTTGTTGTCTTTGTAGAGATTTCGAAGTTATTTCTAAGATTTTGTCACGCCCCGCTTCCTGGTGTACAGTTAGGAGACGTGACTGGGCCCGCTACGTATTTACTCAGAAGTAAACACGCTAATCGTAACTAAGCAATATAATATAAATATACAAAAGAAGACATGAAATGTAAATGAACAACAACCTTTGTTTATTAAACATTTCTTTACAATACAACTGAAAATGTAAATATAAGAATGGAAAGCAATGCCTAAACAATGGCATGAATTGAAAGTAAAGTATATACAAAAGGCTAGAGTTCTGGGTCATCTATGAACTGCTCCAAGTCTTCTTCATTGGGCTCGACCTCCAGAGAGTCAGATCCACCCGACAACATTCCAAAGATAGAAGAGAAGGAATGTCGTCAGCGAACAATCGCTCAGTAAGTTCCAAAATAAAGGTAGAAATAGAATAGACAGATAAGAGAATATAACTGGAATATTATTTGATTGTTGTGTTAACGCAGTTGTTTGTAGCTTGGTACAGAATATGCCAGTGTATACGAGAGGAGTCCAACTATTCCGTAGACTAAGATATACGGAGCACAAGGAACTGTTAAGCCACGGTACAACAGTAACAGATATTCAGGTTAGGTGTATTAAAGTGACCATCATCGTGTCATTTCTAACATATTCCGTACCAGTCTACCCTTTTAAAACCCTGTAATGTTTTGTTGTATTGCTTGTATTGATTTGTAGATAGATGACTTGCCGAAACCATGATATCAATTGTTCATGTAAACGGATAATGATGTAAACGGATAGTCATGTAATCAAGTCAATGAATATTCATGGTTCGGTTAGTTCAAGTCAAGTTGATATAGATTGTATCAGGTATAAATGGATTCATGATGTATTGAAGTTATCTTTGAATTGTATTTGAGTATAGATTGTTTTCAGTTTTGACTGTGACTCAGACCGAGTCAGACATTTTAGACAGAATTGAAGTCCTGAATTAGTTTTGGTGTTATCGGTAACTGTTGCATATGGACGGCAGCATTTATGTCTTTTTCCAAGACAATTACCTTATTGATAACACAGTTTTTAGTTTTTCTACCTTAAATAGGCAAGTGATTTAGAGTGGTTTTGTGTGCTTATGATATTTGAGATCAAAGAATTAACCGCAATCAAGAATGGTGCCGCTTGGTAGCTAGCCGGTTGAGTACGGGTCGGTCCACAGGGATTTTTTGTATTTTCTAGTTGTTCTAACGAGTTAATTCCAATTGTGGTAGGTTTGATTATCAATAAAAACTAAAGTTGATTTAGATTAGGATTAAAACCTTGCTAGGGTTAGGCTTAGGTTAGTTTGGAAAGTCAATTATTTCTCACCGCTTTCTATACCCTAATTAGGAACTTTTAGGTGTTTAGGTAATATTTAACAAAGGGAATTAGCACGATTGGGAAGAAACTAGGTTTCTTCCTCTAGGTCCTTATCTGTCCTTTCTTAACTCTTATCCTAACCTCCACGGAAAACATACACAACCGGTCTTTAACTATGGTATCACCGCTACCTCGTAGGATAGGGTGCCGTAGTGAGCGTTGTGTGTATGTATGCATAGAGTCCTATTTAAAATGTATAACGGGAAAGAAAGGGGTGAGAGATTTTCATCTCTCAAACCTTCCCAAAACTAACCCTAACAAGTGAGGAACTACTCACTCATTAGGGAATTGATAAACGAGTTCATTTTTTTGTTTGTCTTTAATTTAACAACTACGGCAGATAAATAAAATTAATAATTAGGGCAGAAAAGAAATTAAACTAAGGCAAGATAAAGAAAAACTTAATTTTAAATTAAACTAAGGCAAGATAAAGAAAAACTTAATTTTTATTTGATGCACTCTTCAAACATTTACAGGGAATGAAAATTCTAAAACTAGGAATTAAAAAGAGGCATGCTCCAAAAAAAGCTGTAGGATTCCTATTTATAGATTATAGGAACCCTAGGGTTTACATCTGATCCATATCTAAATTTACAAAACTACCCTGAGAAGCCTGGTCAACGCACCGCCACCCACCGACATTTTGCACCGACACGTGCTTAGCACGGCCGCAGATCCACGGCCATATGCCTTGTTTGGCCGCGGATTCGCGGCCATATGGTGAGGTCTTTGGCTGGAATCTTCTGGGCTGCTTCTTGTTGCATTTTACTTCTGGTTTCTTCACTTGGTTCTTCAGAATGTCTTCTAGTTTCTTCCATATTTCCACAGTGCAGAATGTTGTGGACTTTTACCGTTCGCTTCGTGCCGAAGTCTTGAATCTTGTGCTGTCTTTGTCCTTTGTGCAATCGAACTGTTTGCTGATCTTCGTTTGTTCCTCGAACTATAGGCGGCATGATAAAGATTCTTCTATTTGTTGGTCATAGTCTCACTTTTGTAGCGTCTTTTCACCATTTTCACCGTATTGTTCCGAGAACTTGTAACCTGCAACTATTTAGCAGACATGGATCAAAAGCACCTATTTATTTGCAAAATGAATAAGAATGGGGAATATAATAATGCAAAATTATGATATGAACAAATACCCACAAACTTATCTTTTGCTTGTCCCGAGCAAAACTAGTTTATTCTCAAAAAAGCCTAACCTCATTTTCGCAAGGAAACGCGATTGCACTGAGCTCGTGCAACAAGCCGTTAAACCCCTAGGTGTCCCTAGTAGGAGGAGTGTTGTCTCCTGAGGGTATTCAGTGGATACTACCCACAAAATCCTATCAATTTGGCCTATTGACTTTTATTCTTCAATTCGGTTTTCTACCAAGAAATTCTATTATCCTCAATTCAGGAATTATCAACCTATATTTTTTCACGCTTCCTTATCATTTAACTTAAGATTGTATATGTTCTGTAAATTTACTTAGCTTTTAGCATCTTTTGAATTTTCTTTCTAAGGTTCCATCTCAACTTAGGAATTTTTATCATCTCTACTAAAAATATAAGTCCTATTTTTCATTCTTATATCTCATCCAAACCCCAATCATATACCCCTACGTGTGTTTATGTATCATCTCTATACTTGGAAATTCAATTCAAGCTCTTATACTCTTGTCCATTGTCCAAAGTACTTTTAGTTGGTGAATTTTTAGATGAAATTGCTCACACATCTTTCATGCGACCGTTAATACTTCTTGAGGTACTAACCGACCGATTACAAAATGTGTTTGCGCATTAAGGCGTAATTCCTCGTCTTGTAATACTTAAAGCTTTTAGCAGTGACTCCCAAACCAGTTGGTCTAAGGCACTAGGTGATAAAGCACCCTTGTTATATATATATATATATATATATATATATATATATATATATATATTTTACACAGCCTTAAGTAATTACAAAACCAGTGTTCATTTTTTTATATCTCTTTGTTCACACTTATAATTTTATTTTCCTTCATACTAAGGATTTTAGACAAGAGCATTTCAAGGTCTCCTCTACTATTCCAAGTTTCAAGGTTCGTGTTTGTGCAAGTTGTAGGGTATATATTTTCAGAATTTAGACTTAAACTTAGGGATCATTTTTCAGACTTATACTCCAATAAAAATTTCAATATTCTTCCCTTATTTAGACTTATTCCAAGAAGTGAACTCAAAATTTGCCTATTTCTAAGTAAACTACAAAGACATATATTTTCTACCCGTTAAATTTTAAGAAAGGTTATTTTTAGGGTTTTTAATTTGCTAAGTTTTGGATCTAGTTTTTCCTAGCTAGTTAATCGTCTTGTCAAACTCAAGTCAATTATGACCAAAATTGAATTTTTCAATTTTTATAATTTTTAAAATTTTTCAGCATTTATTTGAATTTTTTTCTTTCTTTTATATTTTTATATTTTCATTTTTTTAATTTTTTAATTTTTTTTATAATGATGCAATGCAGAATTAAACATGCAAAAGAAAAAGAAATAAAAAATATATATATACAAAAATTAAAAAAAATATGCAATGCAAGGATAACTATCTACAACCACCTTCTCTCCCAAACTTACCAAAAGCAGTGCCCTCACTGCTCGGCCCTACGCCGCCCCCTTGAGCATGAACGGGAACGCTCCTCCCTAGCTAATATGATTCGGATCCCTTGCTCTACTTCAGTCAAACGCCGATCATGCTCCCTCGCTATCTCCCTTAACTCGTCAATCCCCCTAACAGCTCTTCTCATTAAATTTGCATGTTCTAAGGGGTGAGTTCTCCCTCGCTCGCGGTCGAGCTGGAGCTAGGTGTTTTGGCGGGTATGTGTTCCGCCGGTTCTGTTCTTGACCAAACATCCGTCAAGCGTGTATAGGATGTAGATACACCCTCAATGAGCCCTGACGGGTATGCCTCCAAGCATGTAAAATTCAAACTCCTCCACGGGGAGGAAATAGCGACACAGTTGTGTCACAAGTATGAGGCAAGGGTAGTTCGCAGCTCTTTTGCCCGCACCAATTGAGTTCAGTAAAACCGTGCACATGTCGAATTGAGGATTCCTTGTCATGAGTGTGTGCACAATATGCAGTAAGGGTGTGAAAAATGTGGTGTTGTGGGAACTCCCAAAAATATTGATTTGTGCCCACTGGCACACAGTTAAAATATTGGCGAAAAGGGTTCTCGCTTGGATCCCCTTTCGCGGTTCCCTTGAGCAATCATTACCCATTAAGGGCATGTAATCCTCAAACTGCAGTGGTTGATAATGAACGGGTATCCTAGGGATTAAAGTGACTTCATGTATGAAGTCTCTATCAATGATAATCTCCCTATCACCCCACTGTAATTTGATAAAGCCATATTGGGCGAGACAGCCATCTTCCATGCACTCGTAAAAACAAGTGACTAATTCCGGAAGGGCGTAAGCGTTTGGGTGATTTTATATCAAAAAATTCCAGCCCCTACGTGCTATTTCATTAGCAAAGTAACTCCCATATACCGCGGGTGAAAAAATCTGTGAAAAATCACGCTCTAGTTGCATATTTGGTGCCATCAGATAAGCTACAGATCTTAAAAATTAAAAACAGAGAGGAGTTTCAGAGATCGAACCGCCTCTGAGAAATTTCAGAGGGAGAAGACACAGGATCGCGGCGGTTGCGCGGCGGGAACCGGCTTCGGGCGGCGGTTCTGCGGCGCTCTGGCGAGATCACCCTGCAGAAAACGAGGCGACGGCTAGAGTTTTGCAGATAGATGAGAAATTAGGGTTAAGCAAACAGAGAGGGTTCGGGGTTTATATATAGGGGGAGTGTGATGGGTATTTGAAAATAAACCCCCTTAAAAGGTGGAAATTATTTGCAAGTAAAAATTTTATTTTCTTAATTTTTTTTTTATTAAATTAAATCTGGAAATATACAAAAATACCCAAATTTTATTTATTTTTAGTTTTTATGTTGTTTTGTATTTATATAATTACAAATGATACATACCCCCAAACTTGTTTAAAACAATGTTTGGGCTGGATAATCGAAATTTTGGGGGTAAATGGAGGAGGATTAGTCAGTGTAGATCGGCTCCTGCAAAAACAGGAGGTCCTCCGACGGGTCCGCAGTGAGGAACGGTTTAAGTCGATGTCCGTTTACTTTAAATAGTGTACTGTCCTCCGGGTTTTCTAGATCTACCGCACCATGCGGATGTACGGTGCGTACAAAAAACGGCCCTTTCCATCTAGATTTGAGCTTGCCGGGATGGAAATGTAACCGAGTGTCATAAAGCAAAGCCTGTTGACCAGGTTCGAAAGTTTTGTGCATAAGATGTTTATCATGGAATACCTTCGTTTGGTTTTTAACAATTACCGCATTCTCATAAGCCTCATCCCACAGCTCATCTAATTCATTCAATTGCAGCTTTCTATTGCTGCCCGCTTCTCCCAAGGATAAGTTCAACTCTTTAATCGTCCAAAATGCCTTGTGCTTTATTTCAACTGGAAGGTGGCAAGCCTTCCCATAAACAAGCCGGTATGGAGACATGCCAAGATCGGTCTTATAGGCAGTACGTAATGCCCATAGTGCATCAATCAATTTTGATGACCAATCTTTACGGTTTTTGAAAATCGTTTTCTCCAAAATTTGTTTAATCTGCCGATTCGAAATTTCGGCTTGCCCACAAGTTTGGGGATGATATGGTGTTGACAATTTGTGAGTAATGGAGTATTTGTGCATTAAGGACTCAAATGTCCTATTACAGAAGTGAGATCCATTATCACTTATAATTGCGCGAGGATGCCCAAACCGAGAAAAGATGTTTTCTTTAAGAAATCTAACGACAACCTTGTTGTCATTCGTTCGGCTGGGCACAGTCTCGACCCATTTTGAAACATAGTCAACAGCCAGTAGAATATACATATTCCCAAAAGAATTGGGAAGTGGTCCCATGAAGTCTATTCCCCAAACATAAAAAATATCAACAACCAAAATTGGTTCGAGCGGCATTTCGTTTCTCCGAGATATCCGGCCCAAGTGTTGGCACCGGGAGCACGTCTTATAGTATTCGTATGCAACTTTAAAAAGTCGTGGCCAGTTGAAGCCACACTGCAAGATTTTTTCTGCTGTCTTCTTGGGGCCAAAATGCCCGCCACACGCTTAATTGTGGCAAAATGACAGCACGCTCTTAAACTCGCTTTCGGGGACACACCGACGAATGATTTGGTCGGAACAGTATTTAAAGAGATACGGTTCATCCCAGTAAATTTTTTTTACTTGGGACAGGAATCAGAGTTTGTCCTGATTCGACCAATCGTTAGGTATCAGTTCGGTGGCCAAATAGTTTACTATATCAGCGAACCAAGGTTCGCACGACACGGTTAAGAGCTGCTTATCGGGAAAAACATCTTTAATAGGAATTTCGAGTATAGGTGAAGAAGGAAGTCGTGAAAGGTGATCGACGACTACGTTTTCACATCCTCTCTTGTCTCTTATGACATGGTCAAACTCTTGTAGCAAGAGAATCCAACGTATTAGCCAAGATTTAGCATCCTTCTTTGCGAAAAGATGGCGAAGAGCTGAGTGGTTCGTGTAAACAATCACTGGAGAGCCGATTAAATAGGGCCTGAATTTTTCTAGTGCAAACACAACGGCTAAAAATTCTTTTTCTGTTGTTGTGTAATTCAATTGGTCCTCATTTAATGTTCGTCTAGCATAATAAATTACGTGTGGCATCTTATTAATGTGCTGTCCAAGGACACCACCAATTGCGAAATCATATGCATCGCATATAATTTCAAATGGATGCGTCCAGTCAGGAGATGAAAGAATGGGCGCAGAAATAAGTGAGTGTTTCAATGACTCGAACGCTGTCATGCAGGTTGAGTCAAAATCAAAAGTTGTGTTCTTGGCCAACAAAAGAGTCAAGGGTCTAGCTATCTTGCTAAATTCCTTGATGAACCATCTATAGAAACCGGCATGGCCAAAGAAGGCTCGGATGTCTTTGACGCACTTAGGAGGAGGAAGATTGGAAATGAATTCAATTTTGGCTTTATCAACCTTAATGCCGTTTTGCGAGATGACATGTCCTAAAACAATACCTTCTCATACCATGAATTGGCACTTCTCCCAATTTAAGGTGAGGTTCTTATCCCTACAGCGGGTAAGAACAGCGTCTAAGTGTAGCAAACATTCATCGAAGGATTTGCCGAAAATGGAGAAATCATCCATAAAAATCTCGAAAAATTTCTCCACCATGTCTGAAAAGATTCCCATCATACACCGCTGGAAAGTAGCGGGTGCATTGTATAACCCAAAGGGCATGCGACGGTAAGCGAATATACCGAAAGGACAAGTAAATGTGGTCTTGTCTTGATACTTTTCGGTGATGGGAACTTGATTATAGCCGGAGTAGCCATCCAAAAAGCAGTAAAATTCGTGCCTAGCCAATCATTCTAGCATTTGGTCAATAAAAGGTAACGGAAAGTGGTCTTTCCTTATCGCGGCGTTGAGTTTTCGATAATCGATGCAAACTCGCCACCCAGTTTGGGTGCGAGTAGGTATTAACTCATTCGCCTCATTGGTTATGACCGTTATGCCCGATTTCTTTGGGACAACATGAATGGGGATAACCCACTGGCTATCAGAGATAGGGTAAATGATACCACTATCAAGACATTTGACAATCTCCTTTTTGACAGCCTCCTTCATTATGGGGTTGAGGCGTCTCTGTGGATCCCTTACTGGCTTGGCATCATCCATCATATGTATATGATGTTCAACTATGAGGGGACTAATCCCCTTGATGTCCGCCGTAGTCCAGCCAAAAGTTTGCCGGTTATTTTGTAAGATCATTAAAAGGGCTTTCTCTTGCTCGAGAGCTAGAGATGCCGATATGATAACAGGAAGGGTCTCATTCTCACCTAGGTAAGCGTATTTAAGGTGAGACGGCAACAGCTTGAGTTCGAGTTTTGGAGGTGAAATAATTGAGGGTAAAATTGGTGAAACTGTCTCGAACTCGAAGGATTCCATCAATGGTTCAAAACGAGTGTAAGCAACCGAGTCGGATGGTTCAGCTAACTCATCCAAAAAATCAAAGGAGTCAAACTTGGGTGGTGAGTCTTCAAAATCGTCCAAAAAAGTGAAACACTCGTAATCGTTATCTGGTGTGAAAGCTGTGTCAGATTCAAGGAGGAACGCAATAGTGGCGTCAAAACTGCTATGATCGAACAGAAATTTTTCGAGCTCACAGTCCTCCTGCATGATCTCGTGGATCGAGCAAATATCAAGTATACTAGCATTAGGCTTGGAGGGCTGATTCACCAACTTAAAAATGTTGAGTTCAATTGTCATATTTCCAAAAGATAGGTTCATCGAACCATTTCGACAATTGATCACCGCATTAAAAGTCGTAAGGAATGGTCGACCAAATATCACCGGAATTTGACTCTAGGGGTTAGCTACAGGCTGTGTGTCCATAACAATGAAATCAATGGGAAAAATGAAATCCCCTACTTTAATTAACACATGCTCTAACTCACCCATAAGATGGGTGATGGATCGGTCGGCCATTTGGAGAGTACAATGTGTGGGTTTAAGCTCTCCAACGCCTAATTGTTCATATACTGAATAGGGTAGCAAATTAACACTAGCACCAAGATCTAAAAGTGCTCGATTTATGTTCTTATCCCCAATTGTTATTGAAATTGTAGGACAGCCCGGGTCTTTATGTTTTTGGGGTAAAGGTTGGATAAGAGCATCACTTACAGCACTAGCCACGAAAACCTTTTTTGGTACTTGTGACTTCTTCTTCTTGGTGCATAAGTCCTTTAAGATTTTAGCGTAAGAAGGGATTTGTTGGATTGCATCCAAGAGAGGTATGTTTATGCTAACATGTTTGAATAACTCCACAATCTTCTCTATTTGTGGAGTTGGTTTATTGGATCTCAATCTGTTTGGAAATGGAACATTTTGAAAATTTGTTGAGTCCAATAATTGTGGAGTAGATTGCGGAGTTGGAACGGATCCCAGTATTGGTGTTTTCGTGAAGTGAGATGTGGGTCCGTTCGAATTAGAAGAAGTAGAGCCTTATGAAGAATGAAGAACAGGCTCTGACGAAGAAAATGAAGAAGAAGAAGATGAAGAAGAAGAAGCACCGGCAGGGGTGTCATCACTATTACCCACATTATTGTGCAACACACTTCCAGATCTCAACGTGGTCACAGTATTTACATTATGATTTTGTTGTTCATAAGCAACATTTGCGTTGTGTGTGTGACCGGGATTTGGCAATGGTTGAGACGGAAGCTTTCCCTTTTCTCGCTCGATTAACGCAGCATTTAGTTGTGCAATTTGGGTGTCAATTGATTTGATGCTCTGATCATGTGAAGCACTGTTTTGCACCAAAGACTGAATGGAAGTCTCCAACCTTGCTGTGGATTTTGTAGAGTGTTTTAAAAATGCATCCAAACTTCGTTCTAGCGAGGAAACCTTATCGTTATTTGGCTGAACAAAACTGTTTTGAGGATAAGAGTTGTTGGGTACAAAATTATTCATTTGGTTTGGGTAAGGTTGGGGCTGGAAAGGTTGCTGATATTGAGTCTGTTGAGGGGCTTGTTGTTGTGGAGGAGGCCTTTGAAAGTTGTTGTTGCCTTGGAATTTTTTTAATTTTGATTTCAAGCAAAATTTGGGTGGCTCCTCCAACCAGGATTATAAGTCGAAGAGTATGGATCATTTCTTTGTCTTTGCTGAAAGGCAGCATTGACTTGATCTTGTCCTTGAACAGGTGGATTGTAAGGACACTCTTCGGTAAGATAGGACGGATCCAAACAACAAGCGCAAACAGTGCGTGGGGGTAAAGCAGGGGCAGGAGAAGGCGATGAGAATTTGCTCTCAATTGCTTCTAGCTTTTCCGTAAGTGCAGCCATTTCGGCCTTCATTGCAATCGACATATCAAGTTGATGTATGCCTGCCCTAGACTGACCTGATGAAGTAGATGAGGTGGTCTTAGTGCTTTCCCACTGAAGTGTTTTTTCAGCAAGATCGTCGAAAAATTGTCAAGCTTCCTCGCTTGATTTTGTAAGAAAGTGACCTTGACAAATGGTTTCTAACAACTGCTTAGTTGTTGTGTTCAGTTCTTCGTATAAAGTTTGGCAAAGTTGCCAATTCTCGATACCGTGGTGAGGGCACTGAACAAGGAGGTCCTTAAATCTTTCAAAACACTTCCAAAAAGGTTCTGAAGGAAGCTGGGAAAATTGAATAATTTCGTTGCGAATTCTCGCGGTCTTGTGGTGTGGGTAAAACTTTTTTAGCAAAGCCTTAACAAACTCTTCCCAATTTTTTATAGAATGTGATGCTATTCTATATAACCATTTTTCAGCTAGGTCACATAAAGTGAATGGAATGACACGTAGCCTTATAGCATCATCAGAAAGTTGTGTGGTCTTCATCATTGCGCAAACATTCTAGAATTTGTTTATGAAGATATAGGCATCTTCGGATTTCAGCCCGTGAAATTTGGGCAACATATTGATGAAGTGGGGTTTAATTTCAAAGTTATCCCCATTAGCCGGTGGAAGTGAAAGACAAGTAGGAATTGCGGTGCGGATAGGATAGAAAAGATCCTGGAGCGCGATTCGTTGGGGCGCTTCGACAGGAGGGTGTGATGGGTTATTCACACCTAGTGGAGGTGGAATCAGTCCCGCAGGTAAGGGCTTGTTAGGATTGAATCCCGACATCTCCTTAGAAGATGATGAATATGAAGATGAAGGTAAAGATGTGGATGGAATTTCGATTTCGGAGTCGAAAGCGTCGTCAGTCGGTACTAACGAGATACGGACTAAACGGGCGCTAGTGTCCCTAGTCCAACTGGACATACACTAAAGAGGTGTAGTGTAGTCAAAAAGTGAAAACAGAAAGTGGGGGTAAGAAAACGTCAATGAGAGGAAGTGGGTGCAAGTGGGGTGCAATGGATTTCAAGCGACAAGTGGAAAGTTTTTGTAAAAATTTTTTGTTTTGTGTGTTTTTTAAGGAGCTTTTTGCAAAAAGATTTTTAATAAGAAGCTTAGACACACGTTCAAGCAATCACAATATGCACAATCAAGCCTAGATCTAAGGTCTCCTAGGTTAACTAGACTGCTCCTAACTGTTCCAAAGGGCAAGTTGTGAGATCCTCAAATCGCCTCTTCACCGCCAATTGTGGCCAGGTAAGCACAAGTAAAGAAAAGAGGGATCCGCTCATGAATCACCGTGAGACGGGCCTTTTAAAATTACCTTTCCCACTTGTTTAGCCTAGGCACCACAAAGTCTGGTTTAGATAAACGACCGATGCCTACAACTATTCCTTTGTCCTATTGAGCGCGACAGTCCTTATAGGCCGAGTCTAATCTATTTTAATTAACTAGAAGGTTAATGAAAAATGCTTTTTGTGATTTTTGGGGTCCTAGGAAGGGTAATGAAATCACCACCCAATCTGGATTGGTGTTAAAGCCCCTTAAAGTCAGTTTTAAAAATGCAAAGCAATAAAACACACAAAACACTTGCAATTTTTTTTTCTTTTATTGCGGCGCAAAGAATCCTGCACAAGATCAAGTTATTGGAGAAGGGAGAGAAGTTTTTGCGCAAAGAATACTGCAGGAAAATTTTTCAGAGGAGTTTAAGGGGTTACAGAGAAGAAAAGAAAGCTTACAAAGAGGTTTTGGCTTGCTGAGGTCAGCAAGACGCCGCGGTTCCGTGGTCAATGGTGACTATCTGCCGTGGTTCTGCGGTCAACTAGCCGGTTCAGTTCGCAAAAAATCTTCTGTTTTTCTGTTGTGATTCTCCTCTGTTTGTTCAGATCTGCTGTTTGCTGTTTTACTCACTGGATTTTTCCAGATCTGAATCTGTTCGTCTCTTCGATCCTGCACAATTCAAACAAAAACCCTTCAAAAATTAACAAGATGATAAATTTTTTATATTTTTAAAATTTTTCAGTTTTTATAATTTTTTTTAATTTTTAATCAACTCGAAATTACAAAAAGAAAATAACTACGCCATCCCCGGCAACGGCGCCATTTGATTTAGAGTGGTTTTTTGTGCTTATGCTATTTGAGATCAAAGAATTAACCGCAATCAAGAACGGTGTCGCTTGGTAGCTAGCCGGTTGAGTACGGGTCGGTCCACAGGGATTTTGTGTATTTTCTAGTTGTTCTAACGAGTTAATTCCAATTGTGGTAGGTTTGATTATCAATAAAAACTAAAGTTGATTTAGATTAGGATTAAAACCTTGCTAGGGTTAGGCTTAGGTTAGTTTGGAAAGTCAATTATTTCTCACTGCTTTCTATGCCCTACTTAGGAACTTTTAGGTGTTAAGGTAATATTTAACAAAGTGGATTAGCACGATCGGGAAGAAACTAGGTTTCTTCCTCTAGGTCCTTGTCCGTCCTTTCTTAACTCTTACCCTAACCTCCATGGAAAACATACACAACCGGTCTTTAACTATGGTATCACCGCTATCTCGTGGGATAGGGTGCCGTAGTGAGCGGTGTGTGTATGTATGCGTAGAGTCCTATTTAAAATCTATAACGGGAAAGAAAGGGGTGAGACATTTTCATCTCTCAAACCTTCCCAAAACTAAGCTTAACAAGTGAAGAACTACCCACTCATTAGGGAATTGATAAACGAGTTCATTTTTTTGTTTGTTTTTAATTTAACAACTACGACAGATAAATAAAATTAATAACTAGGGCAGAAAATAAATTAAACTAAGGCTAGATAAAGAAAAACTTACTTTTTATTTGATGCACTCTTCAAACATTTACAGGGAATGAAAATTCTAAAACTAGGAATTAAAAAGAGGCATGCCCCAAAAAAAGCTGTAGGATTCCTATTTATAGATTATAGGAACCCTAGAATTTACATCTGATCCATATCTAAATTTACAAAACTACCCTGAGAAGCCTGGTCAACGCACCGCCACCCACCGACATTTTGCACCGACACGTGCTTAGCACGGCCGCGGATCTGCGGCCATATGCCTTGTTTGGCCGTGGATCCGCGGCCATATGGTGGGGTCTTTGGCTGGAATCTTCTGGGCTGCTTCCTGTTGCATTTTACTTCTGGTTTCTTCACTTAGTTCTTCAGAATGTCTTCTAGTTTCTTCCAGATTTCCACAGTGCAGAATGTTGTGCACTTTTACCATTCTCTTCATGCTGAAGTCTTGAATCTTGTGCTGCCTTTGTACTTTGTGCAATCGAACTGTTTGCTGATCTTCGTTTGTTCCTTGAACTGTAGGCGGCATGATAAAGATTCTTCTATTTGTTGGTTATAGTCTCACTTTTGTAGCGTCTTTTCACCATTTTCACTGTATTGTTCCGAGAACCTGTAACCTGCAACTATTTAGCAGACATGGATCAAAAGCACCTATTTATTTGCAAAATGAATAAGAATGGGGAATATGATAATGCAAAATTATAATATGAACAGCAAGCACCCACTTTCTCCGGCTCCCTGAGGCCCAAGAGAATTGGTCCCGCTTAAACCTATATTTATTAGGGTCCTTAATATAAATTAATATAACTTGATGGGGTTTTATGAAAAATAGTTTTGTTATATTTTCAAAATAAACCTCAAGTATTTAATTATCGTTTTTAGGGTTTTCATGGATGTAATTTTAAAAGTGATAAGATATTCTAGTGGATATAAACCTAATTTTAATAGTATATGGTATTTTCTTATAATTTGACTTGTATTGAATATGATGGTATTTTCATGATCTTTTGTGACTCTTTTCTTTTGATTTATAAAACATGAAATATATATTATATATTTAAAGTAGATATTTTGATAATATATATATATATATATATATATATATATATATTAAAAATAGAATTTATTTATTAAATAGAAATCACGTTTTCTTAAAAACTGTACTACAAATTCCATCGAGATCGTATGCTCCGTGAGGAGGTCTGAATCTCACCCTACTAGTCCGATGGATGTGCGATAACCCGCACCAACCAAGTCGGATTCCTCAAAATGGGCTGTAAGGACTTAATCGTATGGAATTTAAATAAGATAATTTAAAGAATATGGTTTTGTAATAGTTTAGGGTATTTTATTGTAAACTTGTAATTATCCCATAAACTAATGTTCCAAAAGCCATCGTGTTATGTCAAGAATGAGTGTTGTGATGAGGTAGGTGATTACCTCGTGAGTTTTCTAAAGATAATATGAGAAAAACTATAAAGTAATGCCGTATGCAATCTTGATGGTATTTTACCGTAAAAATAAAATAAAAGTTGCAACACACATTATTTTGAATCGAAACTTGTTGTAAATGTTGTTTTATTTTTGTTAAACAATATAAGAAGAGATGGTTAAATTGTTGTTTAAGAAAATTTAAGTTTTTAAAGAAATGAGAATCGGAACTCGAAATAACTCCGCTTCCGACGAGTTGTGAAAAGAGAGTGTTTTAGATTAGAAATGGAGGAGGGGAGAGGGAACTTACAGTTTGAAAGGAGAGGGGAAAGGTAGAGATAACTTTTGAAGGCGTCGTGGAGTCGCGTGGTCGCCGGATTTGTCCCGAAACGTCGCCGGAACTTTGATCTTGGCTAACTCTACTTGTACAGCTTTTGGACTTAGAAATTTTTTAGAGTTTTCACAAGAGATTTCAGAATGAGGTGGTCTAGGGTGTAGGGTGGTATTTATAGGATGGAATTAGGGTTTTGTGATTAAAGAGAGAATTAAAAATGTATTAAAATTTTGGATTAATGGCTCATTTTAATTCTCTGTTAATGTGTAGGGAAAACAAACAGACTGGGTTAGTTTGGGGAGTCCAGAGGGTGTTAGGGCAAAAATTTGTAGCATTTGCCAGGGTTTCCACCGGCGGCGCCGGCCCAAAATCAATCTTCGCCGGCCACTTGGGTTGGGTTAGGGCTTGGATGATTGCCACGTGTCCTTGGCTGTATAAATAACAATTTCCACATGTTTGTTTTTAGTGTGACTTTTCATTTTACGTGCAGTGAACGTGTAAACTTTTGAGCTTCTAAAAGTTTAAAAGAAAAATCAGCAAAAATATTATGTGGCTGGGGGGATTCAAACACAGGGCTACGTCACAGCAGTGCAAGGCTTTACCAATGAGCTACAAGTGCTTTCCTGCTGTTCAAAAGCAAATTAAATACTTATAGCATACTCAGGGTTGCAAAAACTCCATCTGTACATTAACTTTAAAAAAAATTATGTATATTAAAACATAGTCATTACATTCTACATTCCTTACAAAAATTTCGTACTCAAAATTTACAATTATTAAGGACTAATTTACAAACAAGTGAGGGTATCTTGCACGCATGTCGTCTTTACGTTCCCATATTGATTCTACTGGTGAGTCTTTTCTCCACATCGCTCGAATCAAGTTTAATTCCTTGTTCCGAAGCGACTTCACACTTCTGGCTACTTCACGCTTCATTCCATACCACCAGTAATGTTGATGCAGATCTTTGTACATCTTTGTACCACTAGGATGTACTGAATAGATAGAGCTGTGAGCTTCTTTCATCAACTCTTCCCAAACTGAACCTTTTGGTACACACAACCTGCTTCCATATCTCAAAGATCCGTCGTCGTGTATGATGAAGTCTTTTCTAAGTCCACTTTCTATTTGTTCTCTGATCTTTTGCAACTTGGCATCACTTGCTTGAGCTGCTTTGATCTGATTGACAATTGTAGACTGAACTTATAAGTTCATCAAACTTGAAGCGTTACCTGGCATGACCACTTCAATCTCCATCTGTTGCAAATCTTGTTGAAGCTTCCACTGTGCGGTGAGATTCAGTGAAAGTGGTTGGCGACTAAGGGCATCAGGTACTACATTCACCTTCCCTGGATGATACTGTAGGTTGATGTTAAAGTCCGCCATATGTTCTAACCATCTTCTCTACCGCATATTCAACTCTTTCTGAGTAAACACATATTTCAGACTCTTGTGGTCCATGTATATTTCCACCCGTTCTCCAAGAAAATAATGGCGCCAAATCTTGAGTGCAAAGATAACGGCTGCCAACTCCAGATCATGCGTCGTGTAGTTGCGCTCATGAATCTTCAACTGTCTTGATGCATAAGTTACAACTTTACCGCGCTGATGTAGAACACATCCTAATCCCTTACCGGATGCATCGCAATGCACTTCAAAACCTCCGGACTGGTCCGGAATTACGAAGATATGTGCTGATGTCAATCTTAACTTGAGTTCTACGAAAACTTGTTCGCATGCTTCTGACCATACGAATTCTTCATCTTTACGTGTGAGCTTGGTTAGGGATGCTGCAATCTTCGAGAATCCTTCAATAAACCTTCTGTAATATCATGCTAAACCCAAGAAGCTTCGAATGTCCTTTACTGTTTTGGGTGTCGGCCATTTGCTTACTGCTGATACTTTAGCTAGATCTACAGAAATTCCATCGCCTGATACAATATGTTCGAGAAATCCGACTTGATCTAGTCAAAACTCGCACTTGCTATACTTGGCATAGAGTTGATGCTGTCATAAAGTCTCCAGGACAATTCGTAAGTGCTCGGCATGTTCTTTCCGACTTTTTGAATACACCAGTATGTCGTCGATGAAAATGACCACAAACGTGTCTAGGTACTCTCGGAAGACTTGATTCATTATGTTCATGAATATGGCTGGTGCGTTGGTCACTCCAAATGGCATCACGAGATATTCGTAATGTCCATAGCGAATTCTGAATGCTATTTTAGGAATATCAGATTTTTTGACCTTCACCTGATGATAACCCGAACGAAGATCTAGTTTTGAGAAAACTCAAGATCCACTTAGCTGATCGAATAGATCGTCGATACACGGAAGTGGATACTTGTTCTTTATAGTTACTTCGTTCAGAGCTCTATAATCAACGCACATTCGGTATGAACCTTCCTTCTTCTTCACAAGCAAAACTGGAGATCCCCAACTTGAAGTGCTGGGTTGAATCCATCCTTTGTTCAATAATTCGTTCAACCGAGTTCGGATCTCTTTCAAACTTTCGGGACTCAAGCGATACGGAGCTTTGATCACCGGTTGTACTACAGGTACTAAATCAATACTGAATTCAAGAGCTCGATCGGGAGGCAAACCTAATATATCTTCAGGAAATATGTCATCGAACTCTCGAACTACCTCTGGCTTGTCTTTTTCCGCCTGATGAGTAGCATTCACTGCCTTCTTCGGTTTTGCTTTGTAGGTATTAGGTTCCGGTGTACGGTCTCCACTTTTGAAATAAAAGACCGGATGGTCTGGAATCTCAAACACTACCCTCCTTTGACGACATTCGATGGTAGCGTAGAAAGTTCCGAGCTAATCTATACCCAAAACTATGTCGAAGTTCGGTATGTCCAGCACCTTGAAGTCAGCATAGAACTTTCTGCTGCAGACGACTACTGGACACAGGTCATATCCCATTGTTGCCTTTAGAACGTCGTTCTCTGAACTGACATTCCAGCTGGATACGAGCGGTTTGACTCGAATCGCATGAGTTCGGACGAACCGTTATGACATAAAGCAATGAGATGTTCTAGTATCGAAGAGTGTTAGTGCAGGAAGTGAGGCTACTAAGATCGTACTTAAGGTATGTGGGATATGTTTAGGTATAGGAAAAATATAGGGAAGTAAACAAGTATTGAACAGATTTGAAAGATTGGAAGGTTACCAGTAATGACTTGGCCAGTGCCTTCAGCTTCTTCCACAGTCATTGTGAAAGCCTGTCGTCTCGGTACATTCCTCCTTGCTGGAAGAGCATTCTTCTGTCCGTTCCTCTGTCCTTGAGGTAAGTTACTTTGAGCATGGTGGAACTGACGAGGAGGAGGTGCATTAGGTCCACGAGGAGGTGGAGCAGGGAGAGAAAGACGTGGTGCAGGTGCCTGGATAGCTGGCCGTTGCGGATAGGTGATTGCTGGTCTGGGTGCAGGATTTGGATTTAGCCTATGAGGACAAGACCCAATATCATGTGTAGCTGAGCCGCAGACTAAGCAGAGGCGATTAACACACCTGCAATCCTTCTCCAGGTGTACATCTCTCGTGCAGTAGGTGCAAAAGTCTGCACTCGGCCATTTGAAAGGTACTCCCGGTCTTCTGGGTACAAAAGGTGGCCTGGAAGAGGCTCCTCCTGCTATCAGAGTGGCAGGGCGCTTTATACCGGCAGATTGAGGTCTGCTCTTCTTCTTCACTACTGCTTCATATCGGCGGGCAGCTTTCAGAGCCTGGTCGTGGGTTGGGAAATCCCCTGTAGCTAAGGCAGCTTGGATCTCCAGGTCCAACCCTTGCTGAAATCGTCTAGCTCGGATGTCAGCCATCGGTATCAAGTGTGCCGCGAATCTGTTATGATCTTGTGTTAGCTATGTAGTATGTGATATTTGAAAATCGAATATTGAGATATATCTTACCTACTGAGCATGGTAAACTCAACATCATACTCATCCACAGATTTGGTCCACATCGAACCTTATTGCAGGTGGATGAGTTGTTGCTCCATGTTAAATTGGGCAGTCTCGGGGAAATATTTCACGTCGAACATCTCGCGAAAAGTCCTCCATTCGATTGGCTGGTCAAGACGGCTTTCTTCTGCCTTCTACCAAACTCTGGCGTTATTTGTGAGTTGCAGTTTCGCAACTCTAACCCTGGCAATCTCTGGCACTTGTGCTACTGCCAGATCATCTTCGATACTCTGAGCCCATTCTTCAGCTTCCAAGTGGCTCTCTTTCCCAGAAAATTGTTTAGGGTGCAATACCCGGAATTGCTTCACTCCGGGTGCTTCCGCTTCTTGACGGTTCATCAGGATAGCAGTCTGCTGGTGCTGTCCCTCCAGGAGGCTCTTAATTGCCTCGAGCAGTACCATCTGCCCATTGATTGGAGCTACAACGGTAAGCGTAAGTGGAAGAGGTGGAGGCGTTGTTGTTTGGGGAATCCATAATTTTGAAAGAAAAATAGGGTTAGGATAGATTCAAAAAATATGAAATTGTAAGAGTCAAGGAATATAAAATGCAAAGAATGTTTTTTAGTTGCTGATTCTTATAATTCTTGTGATATATATTGCTTAGGTTTCCATGAAGAAATGGCCTGCATGGGCTGCCAACAAAACCTGTCACGCCCCGCTTCCCGGTGTACGGTAAAGAGACGTGACTGGGCCCGCTACGTATTTACTTAGAAGTTAACAAGCTAAGCGCAACTAAGAAATATAATGTAAATATACACAAGAAGACATGAAATGTAAATGAACAACAACATTTATTTATTAAACATTTCTTTACGATACAACTGAAAATGTAAATACAAGAATGGAAAGCAATGCCTAAATAATGGCATGAACTGAAAATAAAGTATATACAAGAGGCGAGAGTTCTGGGTCGTCTGTGAACTGTTCCAAGTCTTCTTCGCTAGGCTCGACCTCCAAAGAGTCAAACCCACCTGACAACATTCCAAAGAAAAAAGAGAAGGAATGTCGTCAGCGAACAATTGCTCGGTAAGTCCCAAAGAAAAGGTAGAAATAGAATAGACAGATAAGTGAATATAACTGGTATAATGTTTGATTGTTATGTTAACGCAGTTGTTTGTAGCTTGGTACAGAATATGCCAGTGTATACGAGAGGAGTCCAACTATTCCGTGGACTAAGGTATACGGAGCACAATGAACCGTTAAGCCACAGTTTTGATTGATAGAGTTTTTACGTGCTTAGTTAATTACCGCAATCAAGATGGTTTCGCTTGCAGCTAGCCGGTTGAGTACGGGTCGTCCGCAGGGAGATGGGAATCTTTTTCTATGAGCTTTAACGAGTTAAGTCCAAATATCCAGGTTTGTTTTGAGATTAACTATGTGTTAAAATGTTATATAAAGAGAGCTTGTTAGGGTTAGGATTAGGTTAGTTTGAGTTAGGAGTCGCTCAATTCTTTCGTTGCCACTCTTAATGTCGGTGTTACGGTAATCGGCAACAACGGGGATTAGCACGACTAGGAAGGAACTTGCGAGTATAAGCTAGGCTTTCCAACGCTTAAGTTCTTCCTTTTGGTACTTGTCCGTCCGTTCTTGGCTCTTAGCCTTAACCTCCGGTTAATTCAACCACAACCGGACTCACTAAGGAATCACGGCTATCATGTAGGATAGGGTGCCGTAGGGAGCGGATTGTGGTTCAATTAACGGGAGTCCGAATTAAGATGTTGGGCAAGGAAAGAGTGAGAGAGATTTCCTTCTCTCAAACTTTCCTTATCCTACCCTAACAAGTAAGAAAACTACTCACCCATTACAAGAAAAAGAAAATACAATAAAAGGAGGAAGATAGAAAGAAAGAGGTTAGAAGATTACAACTAGCTATTTGAGACCTCACCTTGGCAAGAATCAAGCTTAAGCATCATTGTTGTTAAGGATAAAGAAAAAAGAGAACAAGAAAGAAACAACAACAAATAACAACAACTAGATTAGAAAATGAAAATTACAAGCAATTACAATTAACAAAATCACAAGACAAGCATGATAAGGAAAAGAACTATTTTATTCATCCTTCACTCATAAAAAGCTCACTACAAAGTTTTAATGGAGAAAAGATGAAAAGAGGAAGAAGAACTACAAAATATATCCTAAAATTTGACACAAGAATAAGCACCCTTGGCTTGGCAAGTTCTGGGCTATTTATAGGCAGGAAACTGAAACCCTAGGGCCACATTCTGACCCTTCATGAAAAGACCCAACTATCCCTGAAAAATCTTCAGTTGACGAGCCCATATGGCCGCGGATCCGCGGCCTAGACCCTATGTTGGCCGCGGATCCGCGGCCATCTAGGTGAGTTAGCTCCTCGGTTTTTGTGGGATTCCCTGGTTTTATGTACTCTTCAGTGCGGTATATGTTGTTTCTGAGAAGCTCTTCACAATTTTTCCAGAATTTCAGCAGATCAAAAGGTGATGTGATATGGATCTTTTGCCATGATTTCTCTTGAGCTCCGCGTAGACATGTTGGATCTTGTGTTGACATTGTGCTTTGTACATGAAAATGACATCGATTTGCCATTTTGTCCCATAAACTGGTATGCGGCAACATACGGATAGAGAGCGGAGACCCGTGTTTTATCTGTGGTTGGAAGTAATCCAGACTTTGTCGTGCTTTTCCATGAATTTCACTGTTTAAAGCTGAGAACTTGTATCCTGCAATTAACTAGCAAATACGGCTCAAGAGTACATACCGATAAGCAATGTGATAAAAATTGGGCGGTATAAAAATGCAAAAATCTGATATGAAAAAATACCCCCAAACTTATTATTTGCTCGTCCCGAGCAAAGCCAATTTATTCACAAAAAATTCCTAACCTCACTTTCGCAGGGAACGCGATTGCAATGAGCATGTGCAACAAGCCGTTAAACCGCTAGGTGTCCCTAGTAGGAGGATTGTCGTCTCCTAAGGGTTTTCAGCGGATACTACCCACAAAATCCCGTCAACCTAGTTTTGCAAAATAACTATGATCCAAACCCAAGTGTTTTGTTTCAGAAAATAACAATTCTATTATCCTAAGTCTAGACTATCGAACCTTTATTTTTCACACCTCGCTTCTTATTTAACTTAAGATTTTATATGTCTTTACGTACAGTGCAAATAGTGTCGTTAAGTTCCAGAAGGATCGATTAAAGTCATCATGTCACACAATAAAGCCCAGATAAAAATTTTAAAAAGATCACATAAGTTTTATAAAGAGTTAAGTATTTTTCAAGTTTCGTTTTCCAGTAAGGTTTCAATTTTAGAATTTCTATCTTCCCTAACAGGAAACTAGGTCTTATTTTTCACTCCACCTTTTTCTTGTTTTCATTTCATACACACCTCTGTGAACGTGGAATAGTCTTTATCATAGAATAAAACCTTCATATCTCCGCTAGAAATATTTTTTTTATAAAAACCTGTCTTTTGTCAAGATTATTCTCACACAAAGAACCGTCAGGAATTTTAACTCGGAGAGAACACTTGCTTGACTTTTTTTTAATCTGGACTTTCTAGGCTTCTTAACGAGCTTTGGGCCAATGCACCCAAACCAGTTGGCTTTAGGGCATTAGGTGTAGAGACACCCTAGCGGACTTAATTACTCAAGTTACCTAGGCCCAAAAACAAAAGACAATTTAGCGTGAAAATCATGATGATTCAATGCGAACGGAGATATAACCGGCAGTTCAGTTATTTTTTGGATAAAAGACGTGTTTAGTGGGTTAAGTGTGTAATCATTCCAATCAAGTTTCAGATGAGTTATTTTTCAGAATTAGTTCCAATTAAGGCATAATAATATCCCTTCATATTCACTTCACTTCATTAACTATTCTTTATATTACTTATTTCAGAACAAACCTATTTGATCCTCAGAAAATCATTTATCCATTTAAAACTTTTTAGACATAATAGACTTGTCATCTAATTTCCAAAACTCACGATACGTGTAGTGTGATGTAAAGACGTATATCAGCTATAGTTAACTTCAAAGGAGAGTTATCTTTCAGGTTTTCAAAATCTAAAAATAAGATTTAGTTATTCTTATCTTATCAAACAAAACCGTCAAAATGTTGAATCTGAGTTCTCCTACTAGCTAACTTGACGAAAAAGTTTTTATGTTTTTAGAAATTTTTCTGATTTTTATGGATTTTAGTATGCAGATGCAAAATATACATATGAATCGAAGGTTAGAAATACGTACCGAGCGTACCCCCAAACTTAAACTGGACAGTGTCCTCACTTTCATTGCATGAAGAAATCATTGAGGGGTCAAAATTGTCGGTTAGATATACAAAAAAAAATTTAACGAAAAGAAACATAATAAAAATGGATATGCACTGGACAAGAATATCCACATATATATACAAAATAGTATATACATACCCCCAAACTTATTTGAAACAGTGTTCACTGTTTTGGCTGGATAACCGAAGTTTGGTGGTAGCAGAGGAAGATTATGCAGGGTAAACCGGCTCCTGTAATACCAGGAGCTCCTCTGTTGGTTCGGCACTACGGTACAGTTTTAGTCTGTGTCCGTTTACTTTGAAAAATGAACCGTCCTTTGGATTCTCCAAATCCACAGCGCCATGCGGATTCACATTCCGCACAAAATACGGCCCTTTCCAGCGAGATCTGAGCTTTCCTGGATGGAAATGTAGCCGGGTGTTGTAAAGAAGTACCTGTTAACCAGGTACGAATGTTTTGCACAAAAGGTGTTTATCATGAAACACCTTCGTTCGGTTCTTAACGACAACCGTGTTTTCGTAAGCCTCATCCCGAAGCTCGCTCAATTTGTTCAACTGCAGCTTCCGATGGCTGCCCGCATCTTTGAGAGACAGATTCAGCTCCTTTCAACAACAACTGAGCCTTTTATCCCAAGCATATGGGGTAGGCTACATGAACCAACATGAGAATCACGCCGGGTCCAGCACATGAATCCTCTGTCTCCACTCACTTCTATCGAACAATATACTTTCATTGAGTCCTTTGGCAACCATATCGTTTCGTATCACCTCCATCCATGTTTTCTTCAGTCTCCCTTTTGTCCTTTTGCCATTACCCATATCGAGAGTATCTATTCGTCGAACCGGTGCTTCCATAGGTCTGCGTCGCACATGACCAAACCATCTAAGCCGGTTTTCCCGCATCTTCTCCTCCACGGGTGCTACACCAACTTTTGCACGAATATCCTCATTTCGCACCTTGTCTTTTCTAGTGTTACCGCACATCCAACGAAGCATGCGCATCTCCGCTACGTGCATCTTCTGTGTATGATGCTTCTTAGGAGCCCAGCATTCTGTACCATATAATAAGGCAGGCCGAATAGCGCTCCGATAAAACTTCCCTTTCAATTTTAACGGAAAGTTACGATTACACAAAATCCCTGTTGCACTCCTCCATTTCAACCAACCAGCTTGGATCCTTTGATTAACATCACTATCGATCTCCCCATTCCTTTGGATGATGGAACCTAGATATCTAAACTGGTCGCTCGGTGATATCTCTTGCCCTTCTAATGTTATACCAATATGGTTTTGACTTCTCTGGCTACTAAATTTGCAGTGCATATATGCTGTCTTGGACCTGCTCAATCTGAATCCCCGAGATTCCAATGTTTGTCTCCATAATTCCAATTTGGCATTAACCCCTGCTTTCGTCTCATTTACTAGAACAATATCATCAGTGAATAGCATACACCAAGGGACCTCATCTTGGATAGTTCTAGTAAGCTCATCCATCACGATGGTAAACAAGAAAGGACTTAATGCAGATTCTTGATGTAAACCAATAGTAATCGGAAAATCACTTGTTAAGCCATCGCAAGTTCTGACATTTGCCACTACTCCGTCGTACATATCCTTGATTATGTCAATATACTTGACGGGGACCCCCTTTTTCATCATTGTCCCCCATAATACCTCTCTAGGTATCTTGTCGTACGCTTTTTCTAAATCAATAAATATCATATGCAAATCTCTTCTCTTCTCTCGAAAGCGCTCGACAAGTTGACGAAGCAAATGAACCGCCTCTGTCGTCGAGCGTCCAGGCATGAACCCAAATTGGTTCTCTGTTATCTTAATATCCTTCCTTAGCCTGTGTTCAATCACTCTCTCCCAAAGTTTCATGGTGTGACACATTAGTTTTATTCCACGGTAGTTTGAGAAACTTTGAATGTCACCCTTATTCTTGTAGATAGGTACAAGGATGCTTTTCCTCCATTCATTTGGCATCTTTTTTGTCTGCCAAATCTTATTAAACAGATCTGTCATCCATTTAACGCCTATTTCTCCTAAGCATCTCCAAATCTCGATAGGAATCCCGTCAGGACCAACCGCTTTTCTTAAACCCATTCTGTTCAAAGCTTCTTTAACCTCAGTAAGTCTTATTTTACACATGAAATCACGATTTATATCTTGAGATTGAATGACAAGTCCATCTAAATTCTTAGTAAAGCTGTCATTGAACAATTTGTCAAAATAATCTCTCCATCTTTCCTTGATATCCTCATCTCGAACCAAAACCTTCTGATTTTCATTTTTGACACACTTCACCGCACATAAGTCTCTAGTCTTCCTTTCCCGCATTCGAGCAATCCGGTATATATCATTTGCAGCCTCTTTAGTGTCTAATTTCTCGTATACCTCCTTGTAGACCTTAGATTTAGCTTCCCGAACAGCTTTCTTAACTTCCTTTTTAGCCATTTTGTACTTCTCAAATCTCTCCACATCTCTACTTTTCTTTAAATCTTTATAAGAATCTCTTTTAATTTTAATAGCAGCCTTTACATCTTCATTCCACCATGATATGTCCTTAGATGGTGGAGCACCACCTTTCGACTCACCAAGTAGATCTCTGGCTACTTTCTTGATACAACTAGCCATTTTGTTCTATGTTTTGTCTGGATCATCTTCCGACTGCCAATCCGCTTCTTGTACTACACGATCTATAAAAGCCTTTTGATTACCTTCTTTCAATCGCCACCATTTAATTTTAGGCTCTACCTTACGTCTAATCTTCCTTGGTTCTCTTCTAAATCAAAAATTTAGAACTAAAAGTCTATGTTGAGTAGTTACACTCTCACCTGGTACTACCTTACAGTCGATACAACAACCTCTATCTATTCTTCTCGTCAGAAAAAAGTCTATTTGACTAGCATTTGATCCGCTCCTAAAAGTGATAAGGTGGGACTCTCTTTTCCTAAACCAGGTGTTTGCTAAGATCAAGTCATAAGATAAAGCAAAATCTAGAATCGAGTCACCTACTTCATTCCTTTGTCCGAAACCAAAACCTCCATGGATAGTATCAAACCCACTACGACTAGTACCTACATGTCCATTAAGATCACCACCAATAAATAACTTCTCTCCACTAGGTATACTTTGCACCACCTCGTCTAAATCCTCCCAGAATAGACGCTTACTAGCGTCATCAAGACCTATCTGTGGTGCATAAGCACTAATAACATTAAAGATCTCTCCACCTAGAATAAGCTTAACCAGTAAAATTCTATCACCTTTTCTCCTAATCTCAACTACATCCTCAAGCAATCGTCTATCTATGATTATACCTACCCCATTACGATTTTTATCTCTACCCGTATACCAAAGCTTATAACCCCAAGGCTCTATGACTCTACTCTTTTCACCTACCCACTTAGTTTCTTGCAAACACATAATACCAACTCTCCTCCTAATCATCACCTCCACTAATTCTATTAGTCTACCCGTAAGGGAACCTATGTTCCAGGAAGCTAGACGGATCCTATGAAACCCTTGCTTATTTGTCACTACACCCGGGATCCGATGTAGCGTGCCGTCTCTGAACGACGACCCTTGCTTATTTGTCACTACACCCGGGTCCGATGTAGCGTGCCGTCTGTAGACGACGACCCTTGCTTATTTGTCACTACACCCGGGGTCCGATGTAGCGCGCCGTCTCTGGATGACGACCCTTGCTTATTTGTCACTACACCCGGGGTCCGATGTAGCGCGCCGCATCTGGACGACGACCAAGCCCTTGCATATTTAACACTACACCCGGGATCCGATGTAGTGCGTCGCTGAGTAGGGGACGCCCCAACGATATTCTTATTATGGTTCATGTCATAGAATGTGACAAAGTTTTACGTTGGCTGTCACAAGCCTACCACAACCCTCACCCTTTCTCATCCGGACTTTGGACCGGCAACAGTGGGTTTACAGCTCGCCTACCACAGATTCAGCTCCTTTATCGCCCAAAATGCGTGATGCTCTATTTCCATAGGGAGGTGGCAAGCCTTTCCGTAAACAAGCCGATATGGAGAAATGCCAAGATCGGTCTTATAAGCCGTTCGAAATGCCCAGAGGGCATTAGTGAGTTTTAACGACCAATCCTTACGGTTCTTGGAAACCGTCTTCTCCAGTATCTGCTTGATTTGCCGATTTGAAACTTCGGCTTACCCACAGGTTTGGGGGTGGTAGGGCATAGATAGCTTATGATTAATGGAATATTTCCGCATCAAGGCCTCGAAAGTCTTATTGCAGAAATGGGTTCCATTGTCGCTAATGATCGCTCGGGGGTGCCCAAACCGGGAGAAAATGTTTTCCTTAAGAAATCTAACGACAACCTTGTTGTCGTTAGTCCGGCTGGGCACAGCCTCGACCCACTTAGAGACGTAATCAACAGCGAGAAGGATGTACAGGTTCCCAAAAGAGCTGGGAAACGTCCCCATGAAATCGATCCCCCAAACATCGAAAATCTCCACAACGAAGATTGGTTGGAAATGCATCTCATTTCTCCTGGATATCCGGCCCAAGTGTTGGCATCGGGAGCAAGTCTTGCAATAGACATGAGCGTTTTTGAAGAGTTGTGGCCAGTAGAAACCACACTGCAAGATCTTCTCAGCTGTCTTTCTGGGGCCAAAATGCCCGCCACATGCTTGATCGTGGCAAAATGACATCACACTCTTGAATTCATTGTCAGGGACACACCGACGAATAATCTGGTCGGGACAGTACTTGAACAGGTAGGGTTCGTCCCAGTAAAAGTGTTTTACTTGGGATAAGAATCGAAGTCTGTCCTGACTTGACCATTCAGTCGGTAGTAATCCTGTGGCCAAATAGTTCACAATATCTGCGAATCAGGGTTCGCAAGATACTGTTAAGATCTGTTCATCCGGAAAAACGTCGTTGATCGCACGCCTTTGGCGTGTCGGATGTTCAAAGTTCTAAAGTTATAACCGCGATCAGGACGGTGTCTTTTCGCAGCTAGCCGGTTGAGCACGGGTCGATCCTCAGGGAGATGGTTATATGTCCGTTCGAGTTTTAGACGAGTCAATAAAGAATATGTATATGTTTGTTCAATTCTATCCTAAGTGTTATATGCAAGTATAAAGTTGTTAAGAAAAAGATACGAAAGTGTAAGCTAAGGAAATCCGCACTCAAAACCTTTGAGCCGAGGCTTGACCAATTGAAGCTAGAGTAATCGGCAATAATGTGGATTAGGGGATTTAAGCGCGGTATTCGTGGAATCTGGCTTATTTACCCTTGTCCTTCCGTTCTTGTCTCTTGCTTTCGCCTCCGGCCAAACCGAACGCAACCGGTCGCGGTTAGGAATCACCATTACCTTGGTAGGGTAGGGTGCCTAACGGAGCGCTTGCGTGACGTTTGGGCGGAGTTCAAAGGAAAATAACGGGAAAAGGAAATGAGCAAAGAAACATTAACTTACAATATTGTATTTATTCTTAACAACAACATATTACAACCATTCACAAAATGAACCAAAAAGAGCAAAAGAAAAGTTAAACAAAGAAAAGAAAAGATTACAAGCAAGTAATTAAAAGTGCATGGAATTTAAGTGCATGAAAGTAAATGAGCAAGAAATGAAACTAGGAACCATAGAACCCAAAACAAGATATGGGTTCAATAACCAAATCTTAAACTTGCAAGCTCAATTAAGAGGTTGCAAGATCAAGAAAAGGAAAACAACTCATGAGAATGAAGCACAAAAGAGAGAACATTATTGATTCCAAAATGATACAACCCCTTGAGATCAATGACCAAAGCTTAAACTTGCAAGCTCACTTAAGAGGTTGCAAGATCAAGTTAAGGTAGAGAGCTCAAGGGGGAAGCTAAGCAAAAAGAATGATACAAAATAACCCTCATCTTCATTTAACATCCACTCAAAAGCTCTCACAACAATTTCATTGAGGAAAGAATGAAGAAGAAGAAGAAAACTAAAAACTAACAAAAAGTGGGCATGAAAAAGAACACCCATGGCTTGGCAAGTTCTGGGCTATTTATAAGCAGGAAATAGAGAACCTAGGGCAACATTCTGGCACTATATGAATTTACCAATCTGCCCCCAAAAGAAGACCTTTTGCAGAGTCAGTATGGCCGCGGTTCCGCGGCCTAAGCATGCTTATGCCGCGGTTCCGCGGCCATTATGAGGAGTTGGGCCTTCAAGTTTTGTCGTGTTCCCTGGTTTTCTGTACTCTTCAGTGTGGTATATGTTGTTTCTCAGAATCTCTTCACATTTCTTCTAGAATTTCAGTAGATCAAAAGGTGATGTGATGTGGATCTTTTGCCATGATTTCCTTAAGCTCCGCGTAGATATGTTGGATCTTGTGTTGATATTGAGCTTTGTGCATGAAAATGACATTGATTTGCCATTTTGCCCCTTAAACTGGTGTGTGGCAACATACGGATAGAGAGTGGAGACCCGTGTTTTATCCGTGGTTGGCAGTAATCCGGAATTTGTCCTACTTTGCCATGAATTTCACTGTTTAGAGCTGAGAACCAGTATCCTGCAATTAACTAGCAAACACGGCTCAAGAGTACCTACCGATAAGCAAACGAGCATAAGAATGGGCGGTAGTAAAAGAAATTATTCATAAAAAAGTCCTACTTTTTGGTGTGAACAAATACCCCCAAACTTAACTTTTGCTCGTCCCGAGCAAAAACCAATTATTCACAAAAAAATCCTAACCTCACTTTCGCAGGAAACGTGATTGCACTGAGCGTGTACAACAAGCCGTTAAACCTCTAGGTGTCCCTAGTAGGAGGAGTGTTGTCTCCTGAGGGTTTTCAGCGGATTACACCCACAAAATCCCGTCAAGCTAGTGTCATAAGTTAACGTCGATTCTACTCCTACAGTTTAGTATCTATGTTAGAAACTCTATTATCCTAAGTTAGAAATATTCAATCCTAATGCTTCACGCCTCCTTTCTATTTACCTCAGATCTTATACGTTCCAAAAAAGTTTAGAAAGATGTTGGTATCTCCTGAGTTTTCCTTCTTTAAGTGTGGTCTCAAATCAGGGATTTTTATCAACTTTACAGAAAACATAAGTCTTATCTTTTATTTCTATCTTTTATCCAAACATCGATTGTATACCCCTACGTGTGTGTATATTTGCACCCCTACACTCAAGAATTCAATTCAAGCTATAATACCCTTGCCCTAATACCTAATACTACTTCTTTTCATTAAGGATGGACGGATTTGCTCGCACACCTTTCATGCGACTATTAATGCTTCTTGAGGCACTAACGACCGATTACTGAATGTGTGAGCTTAAAGCGTAAATAGCAGTTTCCAGGTCTTGACTTTATTTATTTATTTTTCTTTTCTTTTATTTTTCTTTTTCAAGACCGGATATATTTTTCAATGATGCTCTTTTGGTGTTTAGCTTTAATTACCGTTTTTTCTTTCATACTAGGTTTTCAGGCAAGAGTATTTCTAGGTATCTTCTACTATCCCAAGTTTCAAGATGCGTGTAAGTGCAGTTTGTAGGGTATATACTTTCTAAATTTGAACTCAAGAAAAGAAACTATTTTTCAGACTTATTCTTCTGTAAAGCTTCAATATTTTCCCCTCATCTTGACTTAACTCAAGAACCGAACTCAAGATTACCTATTTCTCAAAAAAAAACTGTAAGGACGTATAATCACCAAGTTTAAACAGAATGAGGGTTATTTTTAGGGTTTTCAATTCCTAAGCCTAGAATTTAATTATTTCTAATATATCAACTAAGCTTTCGGAAAAAAAATCTAAATTACCTTATTAGCTAACTTGACGACAAAGTTTTTATATTTTTTGGAATTTTTTTCGATTTTTATGTGTTTTTAATAAGGTATGCAAATGCAGAATATACAAATGAATGCGAAGGAAGAAAACTTACCGAGCATACCCCCAAACTTAAACTTGACAGTGCCCTCACTGTCAGGCTACACCAAGAGGGTCAAAATTGTCGGCGCTCTCCCTAAAAACAAATTATATACAAAAAAGGGAAAACTAAAAAATATATATACAAAAAAAAGCCCCCCCCCAAACTTAAGTACAACAATGTTTCCACTGTTAAGCGTTGAAGTTCAGGATTAGGGGGGAAAGAGAATAGTATCAATCTATACAAGGCCTTACACAGGCCAAAAGTTAACACCAAGCATTCAAAGATTTTATCTCTATAATGTGCTGGTTGGTGAAAGAATGCGGAGAGGTAAGAAATGGAGAATACGCGAGACTGTATGAAGAAAGAAGCGGGATACGATCTCGGTATATGAGAGGAAGAATGGCGGAAGGGAGAAAGAAGTGGAATACGAACTTGAGGTTGGAAATGGATTAAATAAATTAGTACAATCTGTAATGATTGATGTGAAAAGATGGATTGTACTAATATATCAATATGGCGAGAAATGGGGTCAAATCCCTCAAGATTCGTGAGAAACCATGGGTACGCCGATCTCGGTAAACCAGACAGATGAAATGAAAGTGAGACGGTTTCTTGCAAGGTCGGAACGATGGAAAGGATGGAGGTAGGTGATTGAGGAAGGTTATCGGTTAAAGGTTCAGGAGCGTGTACACAGTCAATGAAAGGAACATGATGAATTAGAAAATCCGACTCATCAATTAAAACTGGTTCATCCTCAAAAATATCCTCAAAAGTTTCCTTAAAATTCAGCTTATCCATGCAAATTTCATCAAAATCAAGACGCATATGGGGTTCGGGAAAAACAGTTAATGACTCGGGATGATGAATTGGAGAGAAAAACTCTGCCAAATCTACAGGTTCATCATCCAAAATATTCTTGGTGTCAATATCCTCAATCAAGTGAAAATCTATATTCTCAGACACCTCAACAAAAGGATGGATATTAATCAATTCAGGTTCTAGAGTGGAGGTGTAGAGGTCAAAAGGATTGGGTGTGGTTTCACTCGAAAAGGACCCTTCACAATAGGGCAAATCAAACACTACAAAGTCACACAACTCATTATCTATTCTATCTTTAATCAATGAATCGTTTGGAACACTAGATAGACATTCAAAACCGGAGTTGTGGGATTCAAGTTGAAACGGGTAGGCTTGATTCGGAAGGGGGTACATCTCACACTTTCCACTCAAATTCTCAACCTGTCCTACCGCCTTTTCATACATTGGAAAATTTCGAGCTAGTTGAAAACTAGCTACCGGGTCACTAGGTTGTATGAGGGCGGCCAAGGACGCATTCAAATCCATCATCTGTTGGTACGACGCTACCCTAAAGTCTTCCAAAGACCGTTCCAGACTAGACATGGGTTGTGAAGGGGTTTCAGTAAAAGATTCAAAGTTGTTTTGGTACTGGAAACTCCCAAATGACGGTTCAGAAGCAATGTCTAGGGAAGGTGCAAAAGTCGGGTAGGACTGGTAGGAATTGAATGGCTGGACAAGGGCATGATCAACATTTGGATAAGAAGGTGAATGGAATTGTTGATCCCAAGAATCTGTAGTGGTGAAAGGAGTGAAAGATCGGCTACAGGATTGTTCAATATGTTCAGCGACGGACAAAGGACGACTTGCAAAAGGGGTATCAACATAAGAGGGTAGGGGAGGTTGAAAAGGTTGATACAAAGTGGATTGCGGAGGGCAAGTGTTTGTCCTAGACGCGTCTATCCGATCTTTCAAAGAGATTTTGGGCATGGAGGGATCGTTCGACGTTCGGCCAAAGCAAGAACCGTACGAAGTAATGTCTGGTTGTTGGTACCAAAGTTCGGCAAGAGTTTTTTGAGGTGGGGTACCCATGATATGAAGAGAGAAAGAAAGAAAAGCAGAGAAAAGGAGGGAAAAAAGAATGTGGATTTTTTTTTAAAAAAAAAAAATATTTGTTTTTGGATTTGAAAATTGTTTGTTTAAAAGAATACGGAATTATGGGACTAAAATTTACAAGCACAATCACAATCACAATATGCACAAACACATCTAGAGCTAGGGTCACTTATGTTAGCTAGACAGCTCCTAACTGTTCCAAAGGGCTAGAAATAGGACCTCAAACCGCCTCTTCTCCGCCAATTGCGGCCAGGTAAGTGCCAGGTAAGTGGGAGGCTCCCCACTACGTAAGTAGTGGTCCTAATTAAGTAACCACTTGCCTTAGACACAGTTGCCTAGACACAGTTGCCTAGACACCGCAAAGTCAGGATAGGATAAACGGCCGATGCCTACAACCAGTCCTCTGTCCTATTGAGCGCGACGTCCTTAGGGCTGAGTCTAGTATTTTTTATTAGCTCAAGGTAATGAATATGCAATTAGTGATTTGTGGGGTCTTAAGAAGGGTGATGAAATCCCCATCCAATCTGAATTGGTGTTCAAGCCCCTTAATGTCCGTATTAGTATATACAAAGCGGTAAACAAACAAAATCTAAAACAACAAAAAAATTATTTTGCGGCGGCGCAATTCTATGCAAAGAAACCTGCAGAAAATACAGTATAGAGGAATTCACAGAGAAGATAAAAAGAAATAGAAAGGGCAGAAAAAAAATTGAGGCACAGAGGCTTCAATACGGCCGCGGAACCGCACCTAAAGCCCCCCTTTGACCGCGGTTCCGCGGTCAAGTTGCTGAGTTGGGGCTTCAACTTGGGTCCCTGCACTCCCCTTTGTTTCTTCTCCAAAATAAAATTCTCTGTTTTCTTTTTGGATTACTGTACTTGCTCCAGATTAGCCTGCACACTTGCACACAAAAATTATCAAAAATAACAGAAAGATTTTATTTTTTTATTTATAAATATATAGAAAAAGACTATTAACCCAAATAACAAGAAAGAAAATACGTTACTGTCTCCCCGGCAACGGCGCCATTTGATCGCACGCCTTTGGCGTGTCGGATGTTCAAATTTCTAAAGTTATAACCGCGATCAGGACGGTGTCGCTTCGCAGCTAGCCGGTTGAGCACGGGTCGATCCTCAGGGAGATGGTTGTATGTCCGTTCGAGTTTTAGACGAGTCAATAAAGAATGTGTATATGTTTGTTCAATTCTATCCTAAGTGTTATATGCAAGTATAAAGTTGTTAAGAAAAAGATACAAAAGTGTAAGCTAAGGAAATCCGCACTCAAAACCTTTGAGCCGAGTCTTGACCAATTGAAGCTAGAGCAATCGGCTACAACGTGGATTAGGGGATTTAAGCGCGGTATTCGTGGAATCCGGCTTATTCACCCTTGTCCTTCCGTTCTTGTCTCTTGCTTTCACCTCCGGCCAAACCGAACGCAACCGGTCGCGGTTAGGAATCACCATTACCTTGGTAGGGTAGGGTGCCTAATGGAGCACTTGCGTAACGTTTGGACGGAGTTCAAAGGAAAATAACGGGAAAAGGAAATGAGCAAAGAAATATTAACTTACAATATTGTATTTATTCTTAACAACAACATATTACAACCATTCACAAAACTAACCAAAAAGAGCAAAAGAAAAGATAAACAAAGAAAAGAAAAGATTACAAGCAAGTAATTAAAAGTGCATGGAATTTAAGTGCATGAAAATAAATGAGCAAGAAATGAAACTAGGAACCATAGAACCCAAAACAAGACATGGGTTCAATAACCAAATCTTAAAATTGCAAGCTCAATTAAGAGATTGCAAGATCAAGAAAAGGAAAACAACTCATGAGAATGAAGCACAAAAGAGAGAACATTATTGATTCCAAAATGATACAACCCCTTGAGATCAATGACCAAAGCTTAAACTTGCAAGCTCACTTAAGAGGTTGCAATATCAAGTTAAGGCAGAGAGCTCAAGGGGGAAGCTAAGCAAAAAGAATGATACAAAATAACCATCATCTTCATTTAACATCCACTCAAAAGCTCTCACAATAATTTCATGGAGGAAAGAATGAAGAAGAAGAATAAGTAAACTAAAAACTAACAAAAAGTGGGCATGAAAAAGAACACCCATGGCTTGGCAAGTTCTGGGCTATTTATAGGCAGGAAACAGAGAACCTAGGGCAACATTTTGGCACTATATGAATTTACCAATCTGCCCCCAAAAGAAGACCTTTTGCAGAGTCAGTATGGCCGCGGTTCCGCGGCCAAAGCATTCTTATGCCGCGGTTCCGCGGCCATTATGAGGAGTTGGGCCTTCAAGTGTTGTCGTGTTCCCTGGTTTTCTGTACTCTTCAGTGTGGTATATGTTGTTTCTCAGAATCTCTTCACATTTCTTCCAGAATTTCAGTAGATCAAAAGGTGATGTGATGTGGATCTTTTGCCATAATTTCCTTGAGCTCCGCGTAGATATGTTGGATCTTGTGTTGACATTGAGCTTTGTGGATGAAAATGACATTGATTTGCCATTTTGTCCCTTAAACTGGTGTGTGGCAACATACGGATAGAGAGCAGAGACCCGTGTTTTATCTGTGGTTGGCAGTAATCCGGAATTTGTCCTACTTTTCCCTGAATTTCACTGTTTAGAGCTGAGAACCAGTATCCTGCAATTAACTAGCAAACACGGCTCAAGAGTACCTACCGATAAGCAAACGAGCATAAGAATGGGCGGTAGTAAAAGCAATATTCGGGTGTGAACAAATACCCCCAAGCTTAACTTTTGCTCGTCCCGAGCAAAAACCGATTATTCACAAAAAAGTCCTAACCTCACTTTCGCAGGGAACGCGATTGCACTGAGCGTGTGTAACAAGCCGTTAAACCTCTAGGTGTCCCTAGTAGGAGGAGTGTTGTCTCCTGAGGGTTTTCAGCGGATTACACCCACAAAATCCCGTCAAGCTAGTGTCATAAGTTAACGTCGATTCTATTCCTACAGTTTAGTATCTATATTAGAAACTCTATTATCCTAAGTTAGAAATATTCAACCCTAACGCTTTACACCTCCTTTCTATTTAACCTCAGATTTTATACGTTCCAAAAAAGTTTAGAAAGATATTGTTATCTCCTGAGTTTTCCTTCTTTAAGTGTGGTCTCAAATCAGAGATTTTTATCAACTTTAAAGAAAGCATAAGTCTTATCTTTTATCCAAACATCGATTGTATACCCCTACGTGTGTGTATATTTGCACCCCTACACTCAAGAATTCAATTCAAGCTATAATACCCTTGCCCTAATACCTAATACTACTTCTTTTCATTAAGGATGGACGGATTTGCTCGCACACCTTTCATGCGACTATTAATGCTTCTTGAGGCACTAACGGCCGATTACTGAATGTGTGAGCCTAAAGCGTAAATAGCAGTTTCCAGGTCTTGACTTTCTTTATTTATTTATTTTTCTTTTCTTTTCTTTTTCTTTTTCAAGACCGGATATATTTTTCAATGATGCTCTTTTGGTGTTTAGCTTTAATTACCATTTTTTCTTACATACTAGGTTTTCAGGCAAGAGTATTTCTAGGTATCTTCTACTATCCCAAGTTTCAAGATGCGTGTAAGTGCAGTTTGTAGGGTATATACTTTCTAAATTTGAACTCAAGAAAAGAAACTATTTTTCAGACTTATTCTTGTGTAAAGCTTCAATACTTTCCCTTCATCTTGACTTAACTCAAGAACCGAACTCAAGATTACCTATTTCTCAAAAAAAACTGTAAGGACGTATAATCACCAAGTTTAAACAGAAGGAGGGTTATTTTTAGGGTTTTCAATTCCTAAGCCTAGAATTTAGTTATTTCTAATATATCAACTAAACTTTCGGAAAAAAATCTAAGTTACCCTATTAGCTAACTTGACGATAAAGTTTTTATATTTTTTGGAATTTTTTTTCGATTTTTATGTGTTTTTAATAAGGTATGCAAATGCAGAATATACAAATGAATGCGAAGGAAGAAAACTTACCGAGCATACCCCCAAACTTAAACTTGACAGTGCCCTCACTGTCAGGCTACACCAAGAGGGTCAAAATTGTCGGCGCCCTCCCTAAAAACAAATTATATACCAAAAAAAGGAAAACAAAAAAAATATACAAAAAAAAGTCCCCCCAAACTTAAGTACAACAATGTTTTCACTGTTAAGTGTTGAAGTTCGGGATTAGGGGGGAAAGAGAATAGTATCAATCTATACAAGGCCTTACACAGGCCAAAAGTTAACACCAAGCATTCAAAGATTTTATCTCTATAATGTGCTGGTTGGTGAAAGAATGAGGAGAGGTAAAAAATGGAGAATACGCGAGACTGTATTGAGATAGAAGCGGGATACGGTCTCGGTATATGAGAGGAAGAATGGCGGACGGGAGAAAGAAGTGGAATACGAACTTGAGGGTGGAAATGGATTGAATAAATTAGTACAATCTGTAATGATTGATGTGAAAAGATGGATTGTACTAATATATCAATATGGCGAGAAATGGGGTTTTTGCGTGCACAATGAACCGTTAAGCCACAGTTTTGATTGATAGAGTTTTTGCGTGCTTAGTTAATTACCACAATCAAGACGGTTTCGCTTGTAGCTAGCCGGTTGAGTACGGGTCGTCCGCAGGGAGATGAGAATCTTTTTCTATGTGCTTTAACGAGTTAAGTCCAAATGTCCAGGTTTGTTTTGAGATTAACTATGTGTTAAAATGTTATATAAAGAGAGCTTGTTAGGGTTAGGATTAGGTTAGTTTGAGTTAGGAGTCGCTCACTTTTTTCATTGCCACTCTTAATGTCGGTGTTACGGTAATCGGCAACAACGGGGATTAGCACGACTAGGAAGGAACTTGCGAGTATAAGCTCGGCTTTCCAACGCTTAAGTTCTTCCTTTTGGTGCTTGTCCGTCCGTTCTTGGCTCTTAGCCTTAAGCTCCGATTAATTCAACCACAACCGGTCTCACTAAGGAATCACCGCTATCATGTAGGATAGGGTGCCGTAGGGAGCGGATTGTGGTTCAATTAACGGGAGTCCGAATTAAGATGTTGGGTAAGGAAAGAGTGAGAGAGATTTCCTTCTCTTAAACTTTCCTTATCCTACCCTAACACGTAAGAAAACTACTCACCCATTGCAAGAAAAAGAAAATACAACAAAAGCAGGAAGATAGAAAGAAAGAGGTTAGAAGTTTACAACTAGCTATTTGAGTTCTCACCTTGGCAAGGATCAAGCTTAAGCATCATTGTTGTTAAGGATAAAGAAAAAAGAGAACAAGAAAAAAACAACAACAAATAACAACAACTAGATTAGCAAATGAAAATTACAAGCAATTAAAATTAACAAAATCACAAGACAAGCATGATAAGGAAAAGAACTCATTTATTCATCATTCACTCATAAAAAGCTCACTACAAAGTTTTAATGGAGAAAAGATGAAAAGAGGAAGAAGAACTACAAAATATATCCTAAAATTTTACACAAGAATAAGCACCCTTGGCTTGGCAAGTTCTGGGCTATTTATAGACAGGAAACTGAAACCCTAGGGCCACATTCTGACCCTTCAGGAAAAAACCCAACTACCCCTGAAAAATCTTCAGTTGACGAGCCCATATGGCCGCGGATCCATGGCTTAGACCCCATGTTGGCCGCGGATCCGCGGCCATCTAGGTGAGTTAGCTCCTAGGTTTTTGTGGGATTCCCTGGTTTTATGTACTCTTCAGTGTGGTATATGTTGTTTCTGAGAAGCTCTTCACAATTTTTCCAGAATTTCAGCAGATCAAAAGGTGATGTGATATGGATCTTTTGCCATGATTTTTCTTGAGCTCCATATAGACATGTTGAATCTTGTGTTGACATTGTGCTTTGTGCATGAAAATGATATCGATTTGCCATTTTGTCCCTTAAACTGGTGTGCGACAACATACGGATAGAGAGCGGAGACCCGTGTTTTATCTGTGGTTGGCAGTAATCCGGACTTTGTCGTGCTTTTCCATGAATTTCACTGTTTAGAGCTGAGAACCTGTATCCTGCAATTAACTAGCAAACATGGCTCAAGAGTACCTACCGATAAGCAATGTGATAAAAATTGGGTGGTATAAAAATGCAAAAATCTGATATGAACAACAACAGCAACAGATATTTAGGTTAGATGTATTAAAGTGACCATCATCGTGCAATTTCTAACACATTCCGTACCAGTATACCCTTTTAAAACCCTGCAATGTTTTATTGTATTGTTCGTATTGATTTGTAGATAGATGACTTTCCGAAACCATGCTATCAATTGTTCATGTAAACGGAAAATGATGTAAACGGATAGTTATGCAATCAAGTCAATGAATATCCATGGTTCGGTTAGTTCAAATCAAGTTGATATAGATTGTATCAGGTATAAATGGATTCATGATGTATTAAAGTTATCTTTGAATTGTATTTGAGTATAAATTGTTTTCAGTTTTGACTAAGACTCAGACTGAGTCAGACATTTTAGACAGAATTGAAGTCCTGAATTAGTTTTGGTGTTATCGGTAACTGTTGTACATGGGCGGCAGGATTTGTGTTTTTTTCAAAGACAATTACCGTATTGATAACACCGTTTGTCACGCCCCGCTTCCCAGTGTACGGTAAGGAGGCGTAACGAGGCCCGCTACGTATTTACTCAGAAGCAAACACGCTAAGAGTAAATAAGCAATATGAAGTAAATATACACAAGAAGACATAAGATGTAAAAGAACATCAACTTTTATTTATTAAAAATTTCTTTACAATACAACTGGAAATGTAAATACAAAAATGGAAAGCAATGCCTAAACAATGACATGAACTAAAAGAAAAGTGAATACAAATAAAGACTAATGGTCGTGCTGCTCAGTGGTCTGCTCTAAGTGCTCATGGCTGGTCTCAAACTCCTCAGAGTCGGGTCCTCCTGACAACATTCCAATGAAAGAAGAGAAATACGAATGTCTTCAGCGAACAATCGCTCGGTAAGTCCCAAAGAGAGAATGAGAAGAATAGACAAAGAATAAAACATGTGAAGTATCTAAGGTTATATTTGTTATGGTAACGCAGTTGTTTGTAGCTTGATACAAAATATACCAGTGTATACGAGAGAAGTCCAACTTACATCGTGGACTATTGTAACCCGTTGTACAAGGCTCCATCGATAAAACTATGGAACATCGGCAATGGATGTATAGTTACGTTTTTAATGACCATCCCGTGCCACTTTTAACACCTTCCGTACCAGTCTACCCCTTTATAACCCCGTAATCCATTATTATATTGATTGTATTGAATTATAGATAGATGACTTTCCGAAAATATGATATTAATTGTAGACGGATAAAGATATAAACGGATAGTCATGTAAACAAGTTAAAGAACATGCATGGTTCGGTTATTTCAAGTCAAGTTGATATAGATTGTATCTGGTATAAATGGATTCATGTGGTATTTGAAGTTGAATTGTATTCAAGTATATATTTTTTCAGTTTTGATTGAAACTCAGACCGAGTCAAACATTTTAGACAGAATTGAATTCCTGAATTAATTTTGATGTTATCGGTAACTGCTGCAGATGGACGACAGGATTTGTGTCTTTTTCCAAGACAATTACTGTGTTGATAACACCGTTTTTAGTTTGTCTACCTTAAATAGGAAAGCACCCTCTTTCTCCGGCTCCCTGAGGCTCAAGAGAATTGGTCCCGCTTAAACCTATATTTAATAGGGTCCTTATTGTAAATTAATATAACTTGAAAGGGTTTTATGGAAAATAGTTTTGGGATATTTTCAAAAGTAAATCTCAAATATTTAATTATCGACTTTAGGGTTTTCATGGATATAAATTTTATAATATGAAGTTTTCTAGTGAATAGAACCTAGATTGCATTGTATATGGTATTTTAGTGTAATATTGAAATTGTATTGATTTGGAATGGTAGTTTTATGAAATTTGTGATTCCTTTGATTTAGAAAAACATGGAATATATATATAATATACAAATGAGTGCAAAGGAAGAAAGCTTACCGAGCACACCCCCAAACATAAACTTGACAGTGCCCTCACTGTCAGGCTACACCGAGAGGGTCAAAATTGTCGGCGCTCCCCAAAAACAAATTATATACAAAACAAAAAAAAACTTTTGCATTTGCATACTTATTTAAAAACCCACAAAAATCGAAATTTTTTCCAAAAAATATAAAAACTTTGTCTTCAACTTAGCTAATAGGGTAACTTAGATTTTTATTCCGAAAGTTTAGTTGATACGTTAGAAATAACTAAATCCTAGGCTTAGGAATTGAAAACCCTAAAAAAAACCCTTATTCTGTTTAATTTTGGTAATTATACGTCCTTACAGATTTTTTTTGAGAAATAGGCAATCTTGAGTTCATTTCTTGAGTTAAGTCGAAATGAAGGGAAAGTATTAAAGCTTTACTGAAAAATAAGTCTGAAAAATAGTTTATATTCTTGAGTTCAACTTAGAAAGTATATACCCTACAAACTTCACATACATGTAAGTGCACGGCGGCCCCCCGGCCGTCAATTCCGACGCCAAAATGCGGAAGCGTAAAACTTTAAATTTTGCAAACTAGCAAACCGGCACCACCGCGCACTATAACCCGGATCGAACCATTAACTAGTCCTAGCTAACTACAAGAAGGGAAGAGAGATATACCGACTGATCCGAGTCCTCCGGTCTTCTCATCGTCGTCTCGATCTCCCGCGGAAACTCCGGTCGTCGCCTCCTCGCCGGAAGGGCACCACATCGTCTGCATCTTTTACGGGCTCCCGCCTCTATACCGAGGCAACTCGGGCATGAAGCTGGCAAGTCGACGTGCCCAAGATTTGTTGTAGAACGTGTAGTACTCATGTCTCATTTGGGGTTCATGGAGGTGCCATTTTGGTGGAGGTAGATGAATGAACTTTTTAGAGGAGGAGCTCTATCATTTTTCTAAGCCAAATGAGAGTAATCCCCACACCCAAAAATATGGACAGCCCTTAAAGGCTTGGCCGGCCATGCTTGGTGAGGGAAGGGAGTGAATGAGAGAGTGTGTCCAAACTCGAGAGAGTGAATCAAGAGAATAATGCAAGTGAGAGGAAGAAAAAACTATCATCAAAAGAAATGATCACAAGCCTAAACTAACACTCCAACAACCTCATCATCACAACAAAGGTCAAGCCATCATGACACTACAAGGCTAGCCATGATGGCTAAAGAAAGTAATGATGGTGCAAGTATCATGATATAATAATATGCAAAGACCCCCTCCACAAATGCTTATTTGCACAAATGCAAATAAGCCCTCCTCTACCAATCTTCGGCCAATGAACGATACAAAGGAAATTGGCCGAAACGGAAAACAAACTGGCAACTCTAGAAAACTGGTCCCGTAATAAATTACAGGAAAACTCCGATACTGTGTGTACACACCCGCATTTGTATTCCGACCGAAATACAAAAGCAATGAGATAAAGTCTACACTATACTATACTAGGATCCGGCTTAAACCAAAAGCCGGCTAGTAATATCCGTTCGATCCTGATCCGTGCAATACCGCACGTATCTGATCGAACCGTGCCATATATCCATACGGCCTCTAGTACAAACTGTCCGATCCTGATCCGTGCAATACCGCACGTATCTTATCGGACCTTGCCATATCTCCATACGGCCTCTACAGCGTTTCGCTCGAAAGCTTGAGTAACTGAAAGTGTGGTGGACTCTAAAGGCTCGTCAATACTACGGCTGTGGATTTAACCACTGGCACGTCAGAGGTATAAGCCAATACATAACGGGCCACCAGCTATTGACCAAAAAGGACGTCGATGAGCGAACTCATCCTGACACCCTACTGAGCCTGTCAGTGACAATATCCGTACAGTCCGGTCCGTTCGTCTATGAGCATCGCATGGCGGGCCTAGGGGGTTGGTAAAGTCAGACCCCCAAAAGCGGTACAAGTCGTGTCGGAGTGTAGCCCAGAACAACCTGAGATACTACTGGAATACCTACCAGTAAATCTCCTGCCTTGGCCAAGGACTTCGTGTAATGGCTCTCCTAGACACAGCGCGAACTCACCCCCAATACCGCGAGAGACGAACCCCCGAAGATCCGCTCACTGCCTCCATGTGGCTCGGGACTGTACCCAACTAAAACCTGTTTGCACGATTCCTTTGAGCCGTGGTAGGGTAGTAATCAAAGTACAGTGGGAACTCACACGAGACAAATGACGATCCTCAGGTCGATGAACTAACCTGTACACATGTCACCAGGGAACTGCTATCTGACGTCAGGTATAAGACCAACTAGCATGTTCCCGGCGAGTCCTGTCCGGTGTACTCATAACCCAATGAGCACCTGTAATCATCTTAGGTGAACCAACTGACACCAGTGGCTTGTGAGACCGGCCACCGCCCCTCGTCGGGGTCTCGACTGTATACACTAGTCTACTCTGGAGAATCGATGCCCTGTCTCGAAACTCCTACGACTAGGGACCATTTAAGGATGTGCTTATAGACTACCAGCTCCCACGTATATGATCGCCCTCATACTGCGGGCAATCAAGCAAGAATCCTAGGGGCTCTATCAACGTGTAATAGCGACCTGTAAGGTCACCTAAAGCAGTACACGATGATAAAGGTAAACCAGATAGCATACTATCATCTCGAGTAAGACTGTCCTACCGGGATAGGTCCTCCCTCAATCATTACAATCACGTGCCTGTGATCCAATAATTGACTCTGAGGGAACTATCTCCAACAATCTCCCACTTACACTCAAGGCTAATTATCGCGATGTCGCATACTCACAGCCCGTGTGATACCGAACACCCAACTCCTCTACTAATCAGTCTCACAAAACCCGTTTACGAAACTATTGCGTTCGAGGAATAGCCTCAGTGAGTGGATCCGCCTTGATGTTTCTTTCTATGTCTCTCTATATCTCATGTTCGCGGAGAAAAGCCATCTCCCGAAATGAGCAATACCTGTCTTAGAATGTGTCTGGATGTCTGATGGGACCTAGCTCATAAGTGAACTCCAAATCCAAACTTCTTAGATTGTATCGTCAACTGAACTTAATCAGTATCCTACGCCATGCCTTCCCTCAGTATCCACCTGGACCTCCTGTCCAAAATACTGCCCCTCATCAGAAGGAAAAACTATAACTCTGACAACCTCCTTGTCGTCCAGGTCACCTTGGAAGCCTGGAATGATAACTGTCTCCCGAATGAGGCTGTCGTTATCATATCCCTAGAACATCCACTTATGTTCTAGGACTGCTTCCGACTGTTTCTCCAGGATTGGATTAATGTCAACTTATTGCATCTAGTGCAAGAACAACATCTGGTGTGGTACTTGACATCTCATGATTGACTCAATTGCCTGAGCAAGTGATCTGCCAATCATGCACATCCCTCTCCTCTTTAGTCTGTAGAACAGCTTTAGAGAAGGTGACTCCATCACCTGCAGGTACACTACCGTGCCAGGAGTCGTCAATTCTAAATACTCTTAGAATGCTGTCCAAGTACCCAGATTGGGAAACCACCCAAATCTAGATCTAAAACCATAGATCTAGTAACCATTATGTCCGATATAATATCCAAGTCCTATGTGGAGAAACCACCGTGTGACGACCAAAGTATAACCGATCGTAGTATAGGAGTTTCTTTTCCTATTCTGTGTATGTCATCCAAATACCAGGACATCACACCCTACTACCTTCTCAACAGATCCATCCCCTATTCTGATGAAGTCAAACCTATGACTGTCACATCAGAAATTGATGATCTATCTCCGCTATATCTGCTTTAGTCTATAAATAGACATAAGCTACCTGTCCACCAATGCTTCCGCTGCTCCCACTGACTACGACAACCCTCTGGCAGAATCATATACACGTACACTTCTAAAGCCAGTTTAGAACGACGCTATACTCATCCTCCCGCCGGGTCTCGCAGCCTGGAACAACAACAATGGCAAGTGTGGGTAAACAAGAACCTCCCTGTCACCGTCCATGAGGCTACCGGAGTACCTCTCGGGTGCCTGAGGTTACCCACCATATCTGCGGAGTGGCCAATGGAATGTCAAATCAGATTGAATCTTTAGGTTCCTTATCAAATCTTCAGTAATCGTTTGCGGTTTTGGAATCACTTCCAGTTCTACCATACTCCCACTACTGTTTTCTGAAAAAATCCATTTTTAATAAAACTGTGGCGAGTCTAGAACAATATCGCTATTGTTCTTTCAGATGGTAGAAAGTCAACCCTCGTCATAGCCTGGGTCAACCCACAAACAGCCATTACAGAAACGTGCCTTTGAGTTATCCAGAATCTGGTTTTAATCATAAGCCAGACAACTCCCCGTACCTTAACAACATTAAGATATGAACTGTTCTATATCCAATATAGAACCAAAGGCACTGATTTAATTGAACCAGATTCAAATCATGCAGCTGTCTCCAGTGCATGTCAACTAAATGGAAGGAGGCCGATCAGCGTTACTCAACTTAGGAATGCTTCCAATTATGAGTAACCCGAAAGAGAAGCAAGTTCTCTTAATCACTACTATCAACTGAACACCATACACAAGTATCTACATCTTCGATCACTTTGAAGAATCCCGATACTTGGAATACTTGGTTCTCTACTTTATTCAAATACCTATAACTTCTCAAAATTCGGACCCTGTGTTTCCACGAAACACGTGTCCAAAAAACTAGAGAAGTCATAAGTAAACCGAATATAGTACGAGGACCAACCCCTCTGTCCTGATGGACCCTGGACAACATACAATACTCTGTATAAGTCCCTTGAGTCTGATAACTCATTCGTAGGTTGAAAACTGTACTTATGGTTAAGAAGAATTACACCGCTGTTTAATGCTCCTTACCTAACCATCCACTGATATAGGTAAATGTCATAGACATAATTTCAAAAAGGCATATCTCACTCTATAAAAATAGACGTACAAATATATCAATTTGAAATTGGTGCATAATAGCGGATATTCAAAACCAAATATTTGCCGACCGGCAAACAGCCCAGGTGACTTCCTCAAATATCACCGATTACAACGAATCCCAATATAATGAGGATGATCACCCAATTCCCAATAACTTACTCCCACTCATCATCTGTAAAACTATACAGATATGAGAATTATACCTGGTAAATACATACCCTGGAGCAAGTGTCTAATCGGGAAATCAGTTTTCTATTAACAGTACACAGTGAAACTGAAACATTGAGATGTCTCGTTGGGGTATCCTGGTATTCCTAGTAATGCCTCTTCCATTATCCAGATTCACAACTGTAACCGTATAATTCTTTGCCACCTCTCCAAATCCCTTTTTATGTCTTTAGTCAATACCTTCTGTACACCCCTTTAGGCCAAATGGTTTTCTTCCTTCCCTACCGTTCGGCACCAGCCTATGGTTTGGAAGAAGACTATCCAATAAGCATAATGGGTGTACTGTCCTAATCCTAGGAACACTCGCAAAGTGAGAGAAGGTGAAGATAAAAGACAACCGAATAAACATTATTCCTATTTCTCCTGAACCAGAATCCATCCCCGAACTGGAACAAGTTCCTTTCGAGTTCGTATATAACCATACGATGGAATATCCAATAAACTGTGGATCTTCGTAGTGATACGGAGTGTTCTGGAAAAATACAAAGGTGATTTAGGATTGGCGAAGAAGCACTTGGTTTGGTCGTGAATGGCAGTCGCAATTTACTTTGCCCTCTTGCTAATCCCTTTCTTTGTCTTTACTTAATACCTTCTGTACACCGTTTAGGCTAATTGGTATTCTTCATTCCCCACCATTCGGCACCAGCCTAAGGTTTGGAAGAAGACTATCCAATTTGCGTAATAGGTGTACTATCTCCTAAGCCAAGGAGTACTCGCAATCTGAGAGAGAAGGTAAAAGGAAAAGACAACTGAATAGCCCTATCCGTTTTCTCCAGAACCGGAAACCATCCTCGAATTCCTTCGAGTTCGTATCTAACCATACGATGGTTTTGTTCAATGGAAGTGGACGTTCGTAGTAATACAGGGTGTCCTGGAGAAAAGGGTAAAAGTAGGAGTGGCAATGAGGTTTGCAACTCTGACAATCCAAAAGCCAATGTTAAGAAGGTTTGGTCAACTTGGTCACTGAGTCATAGTCTAGGGTTGGGTCAATGGTCGCTGCCAAAGAGAGAGAGAAAAGAAACACTCAGCGTGCACTCTAACCTAGATCAGAATGGTTATCACTTTATCTAATCTGGAAACCTCCCACTGTCATCTCAAATTCTCCTCCAAACCTGAAAGAAGAATTAGTCGGGGTCACCCGAGGAGTAAACTAACTCATCAGTGGGAATCGGGATCCAACTCTCATCGCATGATGACGTGACGGAATCCGCTCACGTTATCACACTCTAGAAGGTATGCGCATATCTGGCAAGTTTCAGTTCTTTTGAAACTCCCGATGTGATTTTTACCCCATGCTCTTATGACCTTGACGAAGGCCAACAAATCATAAGTCACATGTCAAGTTCTACCCGTCATTATCCAGGTTAATTTGAACCCACCCGTACAAGCCCTTGACGAAGGCCAACAAGGCTATACGACTGTCCCAAACCAACGCATCTATCTATGCAGCAGAAAGGCAACAAGCAGCTACCATACACTATGCCTTGACGAAGGCCAACAAACATAGAATGAATACTACGTGCTACCCATCTGAAACGACGGAGGGCTACGAATGGTTTCTGGCGAAAACCTTTAACGTAATGAACTTGATATCGTTGAAGGAACGGATAGCTTTTTAGAAAATATAGTGACGAAAACCTTTACTAAAGAGGTCACTCCCGGTGAAGGGATCTCGGCTCTTTCCCCGTAGAATGGGGTGCAGGATATTCCAAATGAATACCACGATGCAAAGCAAAAGTAATCGGCTATAGTGAAGTCATTGCCCTGACGCAAACTTTTGTCCAAGGGGTCACTCCCGTAAAGGGATCTCGGCCCTTGCCTCGTCGACTGAGGAGCAGGATATTCCAACTGAATATCACGATGCAAAACAAAAGGGAACGTCCTTGCAATAACATCTTTTTGAAAAGTGTTCCAACAACATCAGAATAGGTTTGTTTTTAACTTGCATTGATCCGAATCAACGCAGTCCCATCAATTGATCACACCACAAAGAACGAAAATATACTGATGTACGTATATGCCATCCGCATTCGCCACTGGGTCCCGTCATTACCCGTTAGGTTAGCTAACTAACGACAGAGCGGGGACTGGACTAGCGCGGATGCAAAACATATACAACATTTACTAATATATATACCAATATATTATATTCGCTCAAGGCGTGATAAAATGCAACATTACAGAAATGTACAGCATCACAGAACAATACAGATATCTGGGATCCCCGGGTTTCACAGAGCCACTACTGAAACCCGACGTTCCCCTGGTCATGTGGATAGCCTGTGCAATGTAATCCTAGACCCCTACGGGCGCGGCAAGTTACCCGCCAAAACCTGAAGCGAGGCAGCCCCCTTCAGCAACGTGAATGGACCACCCAGCACTTCACGGAATCCGGTAACTTGGGCACCCCTCCTGGGTCAACCTGTACCCCCTACGAGTGCGGCGAATAGCCCGCCAATCCTAGAGTGAAGCCCCCTCCGTCTCAATGCCATGAGATGCGGACTTGTTTCCCTCTAGAACCCAGCTGTCCGTGCACCCCTCCGTGGGGTAATCCTAGTACAGAAAGTAAAATATACATACACCGGGTACATCGACCGCAACCTGGTCTGCCCCAAAATAATAATACAATCAGGCAGTGACGGCAGTCCACATGTCGGACGCTCGCCCCACAAAAACAAATGTACATAATACAACAGAACTGTACTAGCATTGCATCCAGGCTATCCCCACGACCAATTCGCAATATCACAGCATAACACAGAACATCAACGTGAAAGTCACGTTCGCAAATCCGTCTAACCGGGCTATAGCAGTTAGACAGGATTTACCGATCAAGTGACATTCACGGTCGCAGATATAATGTAAATACTGTGAAATAATGTGTTTAAAATATACGATCGATTAAATTATACCAAGTGGGCCCCCAAGCAATACTGTAGCACTCACAGAAATTCTGGGCCCAAAAAAAGTATACCAAAACCCCTATTTTCAGCCCACAAGCCCACTGCAAAAAAATGATGACGTGATTCCACATTCCTGCGGCGGAACCGCGGCCAAAGAGGGGTTACGGCCGCGGTTCCGCGGTCGTACGGATGGATCATGGCACCAAATTTTTCCAGTGTTCTTACGACTTTCAGTACATCACTTTTCTACAACCTGAAAAAATTTTCGAGCAAGAAAAAATTCAACAGAAAACTGATGTATGTGAAAACGCGGGTTTTTTGGAATTTTGGTCGATCGGAAATGTAAACACATTAAACAAAGCTAGACTATGTTAATGGCGAGGCTCTGATACTACTGTAAGTGCACGGCGGCGCCCCGGCCGTCAATTCCGACGCCAAAATGCGGAAGCGTAAAACTTTAAATTTTGCAAACTAGCAAACCGGCACCACCGCGCACTATAACCCGGATCGAACCATTAACTAGTCCTAGCTAACTACAAGAGGGGAAGAGAGATATACCGACTGATCCGAGTCCTCTGGTCTTCTCATCGTCGTCCCGATCTCCGGCGGAAACTCCGGTCGTCGCCTCCTCGCCGGAAGGGCACCATATCGTCTGCATCTTTTACGGGCTCCCGCCTCTATACCGAGGCAACTCGGGCACGAAGCTGGCAAGTCGACGTGCCCAAGATTTGTTGTAGAACGTGTAGTACTCATGTCTCATTTGGGGTTCATGGAGGTGCCATTTTGGTGGAGGTAGATGAATGAACTTTTTAGAGGAGGAGCTCTATCATTTTTCTAAGCCAAATGAGAGTAATCCCTACACCCAAAAATATGGACAGCCCTTAAAGGCTTGGCCGGCCATGCTTGGTGAGGGAAGGGAGTGAATGAGAGAGTGTGTCCAAACTCAAGAGAGTGAATCAAGAGAATAATGCAAGTGAGAGGAAGAAAAAACTATCATCAAAAGAAATGATCACAAGCCTAAACTAACACTCCAACAACCTCATCATCACAACAAAGGTCAAGCCATCATGACACTACAAGGCTAGCCATGATGGCTAAAGAAAGTAATGATGGTGCAAGTATCATGATATAATAATATGCAAAGACCCCCTCCACAAATGCTTATTTGCACAAATGCAAATAAGCCCTCCTCCACCAATCTTCGGCCAATGAACGATACAAAGGAAATTGGCCGAAACGGAAAACAAACTGGCAACTCTAGAAAACTGGTCCCGTAATAAATTACAGGAAAACCCCGATACTGTGTGTACACACCCGCATTTGTATTCCGACCGAAATACAAAAGCAATGAGACAAAGTCTACACTGTACTATACTAGGATCCGGCTTAAACCAAAAGCCGGCTAGTAATATCCGTTCGATCCTGATCCGTGCAATACCGCACGTATCTGATTGAACCGTGCCATATATCCATACGGCCTCTAGTACAAACTGTCCGATCCTGATCCGTGCAATACCGCACGTATCTTATCGGACCTTGCCATATCTCCATACGGCCTCTATAGCGTTTCGCCCGAAAGCTTGAGTAACTGAAAGTGTGGTGGACTCTAAAGACTCGTCAATACTACGGCTGTGGATTTAACCACTGGCATGTCAGAGGTATAAGCCAATACGTAACGGGCCACCAGCTATTGACCAAAAGGGACGTCGATGAACGAACTCATCCTGACACCCTACTGAGCTTGTCAGTGACAATATCCGTACAGTCCGGTCCGTTCGTCTATGAGCATCGCATGGCGGGCCTAGGGGGTTGGTAAAGTCAGACCCCCAAAAGCGGTACAAGTCGTGTCGGAGTGTAGCCCAGAACACCCTGAGATACTACTGGAATACCTACCAGTAAATCTCCTGCCTTGGCCAAGGACTTCGTGTAATGGCTCTCCTAGACACAGCGCGACCTCACCCCTAATACCGGGAGAGACGAACCCCCGAAGATCCGCTCACTGCCTCCATGTGGCTCGGGACTGTACCCAACTAAAACCTGTTTGCACGATTCCTTTGAGCCGTGGTAGGGTAGTAATCAAAGTACAGTGGGAACTCACACGAGACAAATGACGATCCTCCGGTCGATGAACTAACCTGTACACATGTCACCAAGGAACTGCTATCTGACGTCAGGTATAAGACCAACTAGCATGTTCCCGGCGAGTCCTGTCCGGTGTACTCATAACCCAATGAGCACCTGTATACATCTTAGGTGAACCAACTGACACCAGTGGCTTGTGAGACCGGCCACCGCCCCTCGTCGGGGTCTCGACTGTATACACTAGTCTACTCTGGAGAATCGATGCCCTGTCTCGAAACTCCCACGACTTGGGACCATTTAAGGATGTGCTTATAGACTACCAGCTCCCATGTATATGATCGCTCTCATACTGCTGGCAGTCAAACACGAATCCTAGGGGCTCTATCAACGTGTAATAGCGACCTGTAAGGTCACCTAAAGCAGTACACGATGATAAAGGTAAACCAGATAGCATACTATCATCTCGAGTAAGACTGTCCTACCGGGATAGGTCCTCCCTCAATCATTACAATCACGTGCCTGTGATCTAATAATTGACTCTGAGGGCACTATCTCCAACAATACACGTATCTTGAAACTTGGGATAGTATAGGATACCAAGAAATACTCTTGCCTGAAAACCTAGTATGAAAGAAAAAACAGAATTTAAAGCTAAACACCAAAAGAGCATCATTGAAAAAATATATCCGGTCTTGAAAAAGAAAAAGAAAAAGAAAAAGAAAAATAAATAAATTCAAGACCTGGAAACTGCTATTTACGCTTTAAGCTCACACATTCAATAATCGGCCGTTAGTGCCTTAAGAAGCATTAATAGTCGTATGAAAGATGTGTGAGCAACTCCGTCCATCATTAAATGAAAAGAAGTAGTATTAGGTATTAAGGCAAGGGTACTATAGCTTGAATTGAATTCTTGAGTGTAGGGGTGAAAATACACACACACATAGGGGTATACAGTCGATATTTGGAGGAAAGATAGAAATAAAAAATAAGACTTATGTTTTCCGTAAAGTTGATAAAAATCCCTGATTTATGACCACACTTTAGAAGGAAAACTCAGGAAATACCAATATCTTTCTACACTTTTTTGGAACATATAGGATCTCAGATTAAATACTTAGGAGGTGTGAAAAATAAGGGTTGGATATTTCTAACTTAGTATGATAGAGTTTCTAACGTAGATACTAAACTGTACGAGTAGAATGGATATTAACTTATGAAACTAGCTTGACGGGATTTTGTGGGTAGTATCCGTTGAAAACCCTCAGGAGAAAACACTCCTCCTATTAGGTACACCTAGAGGTTTAACGGCTTGTTGCACATGCTCAGTGCAATCGTGTTCCCTGCGAAAGTGAGGCTAGGATTTTGTTTTGCTCGGGACGAGGAAATGATAAGTTTGGGGGTATTTGTTCAAACCAGAATATTGCATTTTAATACCGCTCATTCATTATCTATTTTTTGTATTTATCGGTACTATTAACCAGTGTCTACTCAGTATTACAGATTACAGATATCCGTGACAAAATACTGCAAATACACTTAAAATCATGGATATTACAGTTGTGAGCTGACACTGCAAGCAGAACCGCAAACCGACCGATAATTCTTGGGTTTCTTTGTGCAACATGCTTGTGTACACAATTTTCTATCTAAATGGACCAACACAATACAAGTTGTACACAAGTGTGCACTAAGACCTAGGGGGCTGCCATGGTACACACTCATGATGGCTAGAGCAAGTGGGCATGGTGTGATGTGCATTCAATGCTAAAAGTAGTGATGTGATTTGTATCTTCAAGTTTCCCTCCATATCCTAGAGTGAAGACCAGGTTAAATTAGAGAAATCAAGTTGCACCATTGGACTTCTGGGGACAACATAAGACCACACTACAAATACGAGCCTAGGGGCTTGGATTTTGGCCGAGCACTTTCCCTAATAATCCGAGCTCGCCGGCCCTACAGTGCTCATTGGGTCCCATCTTTCTACTGGCCCTCCATTGCTGCCTTGTCATCATTTTGTTATTGTTTGTTTATTCATTTTTTATGCCTATATATAATAGGCAGTTGGCAAGGGGTCAAAGGGCTCACATTGTATCTTTCATTTTTACACTTCATCTCTTTTGTTTTCTTTTTGGTTCTATTGTACATAACTTTCCCTTGAGTTCATGCTCTTCTCTTGATCTTGCAAGCTCTTTAGTGAGCTTGCAAGTTTATGTTTAGGGTATTGATCTCAAGATTGTATCTTGGACATAATAAAACTTTCATTTTGCACACTTGGGTTCCTATTATTCTTGCTCTTTTTATTCTTGCTATTTTACATTCTTGCTCTTTTCATTACTTGCAATTTATTATCATGCTCTTTACTTACTTGCACTTTAAATTCCATGCCCTTTACTTTCTTGTGTTGCTCTTTTCTTTTCTTTTGCTCTCTTTGTTGTTTTGTGAATGTTTGTGAATATGTGTTGTTAGGCAAAAGAATACGTTATTGTAAGTTAATGTTCCGTTTCCCATTTCCTTTTCCCGTATTTTTCCATTTGAAACTCCGCCCAAACCTTACGCAAGCGCTCCGTTAGGCACCATACCCTACCAAGGTAACGGTGATTCCTAACTGCGACCGGTTGCGTTCGGTTTGGCCGGAGGCGAAAGCAAGAGGCAAGAACGGAAGGACAAGGGTCAATAATCCGGATTCCACGAATACCGTGCTTAAATCCCCTAATCCACGTTGTTGTCGATTGCTCTAGCTTCATTGGTTGAGTTCGGCTCAATGGACTTGAATACGAAATCCATTAACTTACATTATCCTATTGTTTCCTAACAAGTTTAACTTTGCATATAACACATAGGATAGATAAAGAACTTTCCGTCCAAGCACATTAACTCGTCAAAACAAGAACGTAAAATGCTCCTCTCCCTATGGATCGACCCGTGCTCATCGCGGCTAGCTGCAAAGCGACACCGTCCTGATCGCGGTTACACTTTAGAACTTTTAAAACTCGACACGCCGAATGCGTGTGATCAAATGGCGCCGTTGCCGGGGAGACGGTAACGTTTTAGTTTCTGTTATTTCGGGTTAATCTCTGTACATTTCACTTATACAACTAACCATATTTTCAAAACAACATAAAAATTTCAAAAAAACCAAAACAAAAACTAACTAAATTAACATTTTTTGTTCTCTGGATTTAAGACCTGGAAGCACTTTGGATCTCAACAGAAAAGATAAACAATACCAGTGAGGCACTAGTGGAGCACTGTGACAACAGAAGAAGTTTGTAGCCTTATCTTTAAGGAAGAACTAGCGACATCATCCCCAAATCCGGCGACGCAGGCCTCTTCACCACCTTTTGCCTCTAAATTTTCCTCTTTGCTCCAGTGTTCTGTTTTTTGTCCCATTTTTATTGTTTGTTTTTTTATAATTTTTAGTGTGCAGGTATTTTGGCATTCGTATCGCTTTTCCGCACTAAAATCCGTTTTTCCGACATTTCAGATTTTTACGGATTTGCGAACTGTGATCGTGGGGGGGGGGCAAAGTGTACATTCAACGTTAAGCTGGTTACAAAGTACAGTGCCAAAGATCCAGGTAGTTTGACCTGCGCAAGCGAACTTTTCAAGCTTACCGGATTTGATTCAACGGGGGTTTCCTAACCCAAAAACTTAACGGTACGTACTTTACTAACATCTTCTTCTCAAATCCGACGTATCCAATATAATATCTTTTCAGGATTCTTTTCAAGTTCGCTAGCAAACGCTAAAAATTGACTAACCCGTATTTGTTGCAGTGCCGTGTTTAATATAAAAAATGATTGTTTGATTCTTTATACAATTTTTATTGAATTGCGCATTGCACCCATTAATATGGACTTAAGGGCAAGCGAACCCCACAACATGCGGTAAAGGATTTCATCACCATTTCCGTGGCCCACAAATCACGAACTTGAGCATAACGTTTACCCGCACAAATTTTAAAAGAAACTAGACTTTAAGCCTTAAGGACTTCACGCTCACTAGGAGAAGTTAACTGTGTTTAGAATACCACTTAACGGTATATTATTTACAGGGTGTCTAGGAAAGTGTTAACGGCGAAACCGTCAAAAGAGAAAGGGTTATTTAATTAAAAACCTTTGTGAAAGCGTCGGAAAACCTCCCTTTATCTCTGCACTTACTTGGCCTCGTGATCAGTATATCTTGAGCTCGTTTCTCGACATAGTTTTACTTCGACAATCAAATTCTTGAGAAGGTCTAGTTGACCTAGGTGAACCCTAGACCGATTAGGTGTGTGGTATTGTTGTGTCGTGATTGTTTTGTCCAGATTTTTTTTCCGTGTATATTTTATTCTTTTGTTAATAACTAACATAAAAAACAAAACAAAAAAACCACATTCTTTTTCCCTCCTTTTCTCTTCTTCTTCCTCTCTTCATATCATGGGTACCCCACCTCGAAATACTCTTGCCGAACTTTGGTACCCACAACCAGACATCACTTCTTACGGTTCTTGCTTTGGCCGAACGTCGAACGACCCATCCAAGCCAAAAATTTCTTTGAAAGATTGGATAGACGCGTCTAGGACAAACAACTGCACTCCGCAATCCACATTGTATCAACCATTTCAACTTACCCCACCTTCTTACGTTGATACCCCTTTTGAGAGTCCTGTTGTTACTCCAAGTCCCACGTCTATTGCCGACATAATTGAACAATCTCGTAGCCGATCTTTCACTCCTTTCACCACTACCAATTCTTTTGATCAACAATTTCAACCATTTTCTTATCCGTATGTTGATCTTACCCCTGTCCAACCATTCAATTCCTATCCATCCTACCCAACTTTTTCACCTTCCCTAGACATTGCTTCTACACAGCCATTTGGGAGTTTTCAGTATTCAAACAACTTTGAATGTTTTAATGAAACTCCTTCACAACCCATGTCTAGTCTAGAACAGTCATTGGAAGACTTTAGGGTAGCGTCGTACCAACAGATGATGGATTTTAATGCGTCCATGGCCGCCCTCATACAACCTAGTGACCCGATAGCTAGTTTTCAACTAGCTCCAAATTTTCCAATGTATGAAAAGGAGGTAGGACAGGCTGAGAATTTGAGTGGAGAGAGTGAGCTGTACACCCTTCTAAATCAAACCTACCCATTGCAAATTGAATCCCACAACTTCTGTTTTGAAAGTCTATCGAGTGTCCCACATGATTTATCAATTGAAGATAGAATGATGAATGAGTTGTGCGACTTTGTAGTGTTTGATTTACCCGATTTTGAAGGGACCGTTCCAAGTGAAACAAATTCCCAACCTTTTGACCTCACACCTCCATCTTAGAACCTGAATTGATTGAAATCCATGCTTTTGATGAGATGTCTGAGAATATTGATTTTCACTTGATTGAGGATATTGACGCTGGGGATATTTTGGATGATGAACCCGCAAATTTGAATGAGTTTTTCTCTCCAATTCATCATCCCGAGTCAATAACTATTTTTCCAAAATTTCATATGCATCTGGAAATAGATGATAAATGCATGGATGAGCTTCACATTGAGGAGAATTTTGAGGATATTTTTGAGGATGAGCCAGTTTTGCTTGATGAGTCGGATTTTCCAATTCATCCTATCCCTTCCACTGACTGTGTGCACCCTCCTGAACCCTTACCCGATACCCTTCCTCAAACACTTCCTTCCATTCTTTCCATCGTTCCGACCTCGCAAGAAACCGTATCACTTTCATTTACTATGTCTGGTTTACCGTGTTTGGCGTACCCATGTTTTCTCACGAATTTTGAGGGATTTGACCCAATCCCTCGACGGGTAGATAGATTAACACAATCTCTTTTCATACATCGGTCATCACAAATTGTGCTAATCTATTCACTCCATTTTCGCCCTCAAGTTCGTACTCCGTTTCTTTTTCCCTTCCATCATTCTTCTTCTCATATACCGGGACCGTATACCACTTCTATCTCCATATGGTCTCGCGTATTCTCCATTTCTTTCCTCTCCGCCTTCTTTCACCAGCCCGGGCCTTATCCCGATAAAATTTTTGAATGGTTGGTGCTAACTTTTGGCCGGTGTAAGGCCTTTTATAGATAATATTGTTCTCTCCCCCATAATCCTGAACTTCAATGCTTAACAGTGGAAACACTGTTTTACTTAAGTTTGGGAGGGGGACCCTTTTTGGTGTATATATATTTTTGGTTTTTTTTGTTTTATATATAATTTGTTTTTGGGGAGCGTCGACAATTTTGACCATCTTAGTGTAGCCTGACAGTGAGGGCACTGTCAAGTTTAAGTTTGGGGGTGTGCTCGGTAAGCTTTCTTCCTTCGCATTTATATGTATATTCTGCATTTGCATACTTATTTAAAAACCCACAAAAATCGAAAAAAATTCCAAAAAATATAAAAACTTTGTCTTCAACTTAGCTAATAGGATAACTTAGATTTTTATTCCGAAAGCTTAGTTGATACGTTAGAAATAACTAAATCCTAGGCTTAGGAATTGAAAACCTTAAAAATAACCCTTATTCTGTTTAACTTTGGTAATTATACGTCCTTACAGTTTTTTTTGAGAAATAGGTAATCTTGAGTTCAATTCTTGAGTTAAGTCGAAATGAAGGGAAAGTATTGAAGCTTTACTGAAAGATAAGTCTAAAAAATAGTTTCTATTCTTAAGTTCAACTTAGAAAGTATATACCCTACAAACTGCACATACACGTACCTTGAAACTTGGTATAGTAGAGGATACCTAGAAATACTCTTGCCTGAAAACCCAGTTTGAAAGAAAAAATGGAATTTAAAGCTAAACACCAAAAGAGCATCATTGAAAAAATATATCCGGCCTTGAAAAAGAAAAAGAAAAAGAAAAAGAAAAATAAATAAAGTCAAGACCTGGAAACTGCTATTTACGCTTTAAGCTCACATATTCAGTAATCGGCCGTTAGTGCCTCAAGAAGCATTAATAGTCGCATGAAAGGTGTGTGAGCAACTCCGTCCATCATTAAATGAAAAGAAGTAGTATTAGGTATTAAGGTAATGGTACTATAGCTTGAATTGAATTCTTAAGTGTAGGGGTGAAAATACACACACACGTAAGGGTATACAGTCGATGTTTGGAGGAAAGATAGAAATAAAGAATAAGTCTTATGTTTTCCGTAAAGTTGATAAAAATCCCTTATTTAAGACCACACTTTAGAAGGAAAACTCAGGAGATACCAACATCTTTCTAAACTTTTTTGGAACGTATAGAATCTGAGGTTAAATAGATAGGAGGTGTGAAAAATAAGGGTTGGATATTTCTAACTTAGGATGATAGAGTTTCTAACGTAAATACTAAACTGTAGGAGTAGAATCGATATTAACTTATGAAACTAGCTTGACGAGATTTTGTGGGTAGTATCCGCTGAAAACCCTCAGAAGACAACACTCCTCTTACTAGGGACACCTAGAGATTTAACAGCTTGTTGCACGTGCTCAGTGCAATCGCGTTTCCTGCGAAAGTGATGCTAGGATTTTGTTTTGCTCGGGACGAGCAAAACATAAGTTTGGGGGTATTTGTTCAGACCAGAATATTACATTTTAATACCGCTCATTTATTATCTATTTTTTGTATTTATCGGTACAATTAACCAGTGTCTGCTCAGTATTACAGATTACAGGTATCCATGACAAAATACTGGAAATACACTTAAAATCATGGATATTACAGTTGTGAGCTCACACTGCAAGCAGAACCGCAAATTGTACGATAATTCTTGGGTTTCTTTGTGTAACATGCTTGTGTACACACTTTTCTATCTAAATGGACCAACACAATACAAGTTGTATACTAGTGTGCACTAAGACCTAGGGGGGCTGCCATGGCACACACTCATGATGGCTAGAGCAAGTGGGCATGGTATGGTGTGCATTCAATGCTAAAAGTAGTGATGTGATTTGTATCTTCAAGTTTCCCTCCATATCCTAGAGTGAAGACCAGGTTAAATTAGAGAAATCAAGTTGCACCATTGGACTTCTGGGGACAACATAAGACCACACTACAAATACGAGCCCAGGGGCTTGGATTTTGGCCGAGCACTTTCCCTAATAATCCGAGCTCGCCGGCCCTACAGTGCCCATTGGGTCCCATCTTTCTACTGGCCCTCCATTGCTGCCTTTTCATCATTTTGTTATTGTTTGTTTATTCATTTTTTGTGCCTATATATAGCAGGCAGTGGGCAAGGGGTCAAAGGGTTCACATTGTATCTTTCATTTTTACACTTCATCTCTTCTTTTTTGGTTCTATTCTACATAGCTTTCTCTTGAGTTCATGCCCTTCTCTTGATCTTGCAAACTCTTTAGTGAGCTTACAAGTTTAAGTTTAGGGTATTGATCTCAAGGTTGTATCTTGGACATAATAGAACTTTCATTTTGCACACTTGGGTTCCTAGTATTCTTGCTCTTTTTATTCTTGCTATTTTACATTCTTGCTCTTTTCATTACTTGCAATTTATTATCATGATTTTTACTTAATTGCACTTTAAATTCCATGCCCTTTACTTTCTTATGTTGCTCTTTTTTTTTCTTTGTATCTTTTCTTTTGCTCTCTTTGTTGTTTTGTGAATGTTTGTGAATATGTGTTGTTAGGCAAAAGAATACGTTCTTGTAAGTTAACGTTCCGTTTCCCATTTCCTTTTCCCGTATTTTTCTATTTGAAACTCATCCCAATCCTTACGCAAGCGCTCCGTTAGGCACCCTACCCTACCAAGGTAACGGTGATTCCTAACCGCGACCGGTTGCATTCGGTTTAGCCGGAGGCGAAAGCAAGAGGCAAGAACGGTAGGACAAGGGTCAATAAGCCGGATTCCACGAAAACCGTGCTTAAATCCCCTAATCCACGTTATTGCTGATTGCTCTAGCTTCATTAGTTGAGTTTGGCTCAAAGGACTTGAATACGGAATCCATTAACTTACATTATCCTATCATTTCCTAACAAGTTTAACTTTGCAAATAACACATAGGATAGATAAAGAACTTTCCGCCCACGCGCATTAACTTGTCAAAACAAGAACGTAAAACGCCCCGTCTCCCTATGGATCGACCCGTGCTCATCGCGGCTAGCTGCAAAGCGACACCGTCCTGATCTCGGTTATACTTTAGAACTCTTAAAACTCGACACGCCGAAAGCGAGCGATCAATACTACTTAAAGTGCTTGAAACATCTGGGATGGAGTGTTGTATGTCGATAGAAGCCCAAGGATATTTATGATGTCCCACAATTCGAGGATTATATGGATGACATTGATGAGAAACAAGAAGAGAGAAGACTTAGAGTGCTCCAATCGTCTATCTCCGTAGAAGGGTCATCTTTGGATGAGTGTGAAGTTACATGGGTTAGGAATGATATTGATGATCAAATACAAGTAGATATTTCTATGATGTCTAATGCGTCTATTAAACGAAAAAGGTAATTATTAATATTATATTATGAGTTTACATTTTCTATGATCTATACATGTATTGTTGTTATTATTTTTCTTATATATATGTATTGCATACATATTTAATGATTGTGCTTCTATTTAGGGGTGATGGCGACGTCCGGAAAAGCGAAGGACAGGGGAAATAGCAGAAGCGGCTCCAGAGGCCTAATGGTAGAGTGATTCTGCCTGGGAAGCTGCATAAGGAGCAGGTCCTACAGCATAAGGGTGGTCTAGTTGGAGGGGGTGCCTCCACATCCGGGGTACGGATCGTTCCCACACATGCAAGTATATTTATATATTATATATTGCACGTATATTCATTTTGAATGATATATTATAGATATGCACGCATATTCATTTCGAAATTACTTATATAGTCATTTTTTATTGTTTGGTTGGAGGGGGTGCCTCCATATCCGGGGCATAGGCCGTTCCAACATATGCAGATATATTTATATATTATATATTGCGTGCACTTTCATTTTGAACGATGTATTATAGATATACATGCATATTCATTTTGAAGTTACTTATATGGTCATTTTTATTGTCTAGTTGGAGAAGGTATCTCCTCATCCAAGACACAGGTCGTTCCCGCACGATCCATACCATCCGATCACTTTGCAGGTTAGTATTTTTAACTATATAATACATCAAATTGATTATGTATTATTTTATTTACAATTTACTTATATAGTCATTATTTATTATCTAGTTGGAGGGGATTCATTCACGTCCAGGTCACCAGCTGTTCCACACCCGATAAACTATCGTACTGCTCGTACAGCTGCCCAGACGCATGCTCATGGTTATGTCGTTGAGGGTACATATTGCACTCCAATTTTCGTTAATTCTAACATTCTAAATATTTTTTGTCTTGATATTTCATGTATATTTATATATTTTATGGATGCAAGGTAGCCATGGCCCGTCCGAAGGACTCGAGGGCCAAATCAATCCCACAAGCTGAGATAAGATCCCGTTATGAGGAAAGAAGCATTCTCCCTCATCATTACCTCTGATGGCCACTACACTGGCGATCATACCGAGAGATTCGGCTAGTCCTTGGGGGATGAGACCTGTCACCCCAAGAAGTATCCTCTTCATGTTGATTGGGCATGCAGCACAATCGCTTTTTTGACGCATTCTGGGACCAGGATCAGGTAGTGTTATATAATTTTATTTGATTTATCAAATAAATTTACTATCATTTGGCACTTATAATATAAAGACATTGATTTCCTGTATTTACAGATGGATTACGCCTGTCTTGCAGTCGATCCAGATGACCCTGATGATGAGGAGTATAGGGAGCCCGATCTTCGTGCTTTTTACCGGGGCCTCAAAGAAAACATGCAGAGTAAGGTCTGGTATAATAGGAATAAGCTGAAATCAGATTGCTATGTCTTATAGTTGGCGGCTCCTAAGGAGGAGAGAGAGTCCCACTTATAGTGTCCGTCCTTTAGCAGAATTGATTTAAAGACATGACCTTGCATGTGCCAGTATTGGGCATCTGATCGCAAGCAGGTTTGTAATTTAAATGTAATTCAGTGTTTAATATATAATTTATTTATTTTATTGCTGAATTAGAAAACTAAATCTGATTAGTTGTGCAGAAGCAGGCCCAACAGAACAAGGAGAATTGCAAGTCGACGAAGAGGGGTCGAGCTACCTATACGGGTGGCTCGAAGAACACAACTCATGCCACAGTGGAAGTTGTAAATTATAATATATTTCTTTTGATATAATGCAACATAAAAAGTTATATTATATATGTGTGTTTTTGGTGAATTGCAAAGAGCTCGGATTGTGGCGGAGGGAGATACACCGAGCGTGTTGCAGGATTATCTATCCGTCCATGCCACATGGATAGATCCGGCCACGGTTTCATGACCCGAATTTGGCACGTGACCGGCACTTAGATCACTTGACGTCTAAAGATGTCGACGCGATCCAAGTAAGCCAAAAACCAAGATCTAAATCTTTTTAAAGAATAAAGAAGGTGAAGTTTTAAAAAAGGGTATTTAATATGAAACACAATTTTATTTATAAAGATTGTTTGTTTTAAATCTTATGTTAAGTGTTCTGAAATAAGATTGAAAATGTTTTCGTTATTTGAAATTTCGACAGCACCTTCTCTGTAATTTTTTATAAAAACAAGTACATAAACATATAAATATATCGGCATCCCCACTTGGGAGCTATCTCAATACTAATCGGTGGAATCACAATCACGCAGTTATATACGACGCTCGAAGATGAAGGATCATAAGCAATATATAAATAAACAGTGTCAGTAAAGCTAAGTAGTCGACTCTATCCGAGTTCGAGCCAAAAAAATATACATAAAGTCACAACTCGATCCAAGTCAAATATTATAGGTGGTCTGATGGAGTGACACTAGATACAAGGTAAAACATATACACAAGAGGTGGTTACTGTGCGTGTAACCCACCTAGCATATGCGATGAACCCCAAAAGATGTGTCTGTGACGCCGCTAAGTGTTCGTGCGGTCCGTCCTGCAAGAAGCTAAAGCACAATAAGGGTAAGTTGCCAACTCAGTGAATAAAAGTATACATCACAAGATATAATATGATATCCGTAGTAATGAATGAAAGTGTGATATAAACGAAGTCGTATAAGAATAATATCAATCATCATCAAATCCTCATCAAACTCATATCTATCATCGACACTAAAAATCTTGATATCGTAAGCACCGTCTCACCGATCGGCCCTCTCCTGATATCAACTCAACCATGGTCAGAATCCTCCATATACCCGCCGTGCTCCAATATCACCTCCGGTATCGATCATCCTCGATAGGCTCCCCATACCTCCCTACGGACTTCCTGTCCCTCGGAGTCGTACCGGGTCCACTAGGTATCCGTAATCGGTTAACCCCTACCTTGATTCGGATATCTCATCATGAAAATCAAAACTCATGGTGGACGTCAAATCATCATATCACGATAAAACCGCACTTTTGAAAACATAATCCGTTTTGTAAAAAGATACCCATGGTTTTTCAAATCCATAAAAATATCAAATCTGTGATATCAACAGTGAATTATTCATTCAGGCAACGTTTAGCAACTATAATATGTAATTACACGGAGTATAACATTCGAATAATGGAACATGGTAAATAGCAACCAATACTATCATGAAAGATTGTAACACGGTTAAACATAGCAATTCTACGTGTCATGGCAGTACTGATGATATGTGGTGTAGCATGCAAGTTTGTGAACTGTGCAATATGGAATCATTAGTATTGCGTTTGTGTTCTATCCAATATATCTATTCTAGCAAGTAAAATTGTACACTAAAGATGTCATTGTTAGTTATGTATATGCCCTAGAGGCCATTGTTGTACATATGATGTATATTATAATGGATGCTTGGTTATATATAGAGAAGACTTTCTTGCTCGTCATGATAGTATGCTATTTGGTTTCACTTTATCTTAACATGTTGACTTGTATTGGTTTACTGTTTTACTCTCACATATTGATAAAGCCCTTAGGATCTGTACTCGACTACTGGGACTATGATGAGATCATACTAGTGGGGCCGCGGTAGTCGATGAGTACATCCTATAACTGTTCCTAGTCGAGGGTATATCGAGACAGGGCATCGATACACCAGAGTAGACTAGCGTATACGCATCTTGACCCATATGATGGGCGATGGATAATCCCATATCCATCGGTGATTAGACATCAGAGATGGTGTACGGGTGCTCAGTAGAGACTGGGTACACTGGACGGACTCGCCAAGAACTCCCAGATGGTGATATACCATACGTCAGATGGCAGTTCTCCGGTGACACTGGTACAGGGTAGTCTGTGGACCCGAGATCGTCATGGATTCTTGTGTGATTCCCACTGTGCTTTGATTTCCACCTTACCACGTCCAAGAGGGCGTGCAAAACGGTGGCTTTTGGGTGCAGTCCCGAATCACATGGAGGCAATGAGCGATAGGAGGGGATTCGTCTCTCCCGGTATAGGGAGTTGATGTTGTGCTGTGTTCGATTGGCTATAACTGGAAGTCCCTGGCCAGGGCTGATATGGAGATTTACTGGTAAGTGTTACTAGTAGTTTCTCGACCCGTTATGAGCCACACATCGACACGACTTATCGGTTACTGGGGTCTGACGTATACCACCCCTAGACTTGATATGCGACATATCAGACGAACAGACCGGACTGTACGGGAGTGTTACTGGTTGGATTCACAGGAGAACGCACAGGCTAGCTTGTTGATCTTCTGATCGCTCAATACCTGGGTGGCTGCTACGTTTAGCTGACCGCTTGCAGCTTGTGGGTGTTTGATATGATCATCACCTGATACCGGCGTATTGATGATTCTTTAGAGTCCTACACAGAGGTTTCTTGGCTCAGGCGAAACGGAGTAGTGGCGCATATGTGATATGCGCAGGAGCGAGAATAATGCAATATGGGATACCGTATTATATTCTCGCGATATTTAGAAATGAACCGGGTCATCGGATCAAATGTTGATTCGATGAATCGGTACATGATATATTAGTTGGTAATATTCGATATAGCCGGATCGTCGAATCAAGTGTTGATTCGATGATTTAATATATAATAATATATATGATATATTGTATTACATTATCTAATAATGGCTCGCTTTATTATTTCATTTTCTCAGTGGATGATACATTGATATATATGCGATATATGTTAATTGTATTATTTTTTTTTGTTGCAAATATATAATATATATGTGATATATATTATTGTGACATGATATGATTAATTGTTAAACATGTTTAAGGATGATTAATTGAGATTAGGGTTTGATTAGGGTTAGTAGCTTCATGCACCTTCTAGAAGCTTTTTTCTTTTGTCATTCTTAAGATCTTTATGGATGACACATTCTTTAACTCAACCAAACCCTAACTCTAGTTATTGCTCTACAAAATCTTGACCACTCATCCTTGACCATGGTTTACAATTCAATCATATAGTTTATATTCTATTCATCACAAAAGGAAAAATATGATTATTTGAATTTCCATTATCATCTTCTTCTCTCTTGAAAAGCTTGCTTGAAAATCCTTAAGTGATGAAATAATATGAGAAAATGATTTAAAAAGAAAGCAAAATTACTACTCTCTCATCCTCATCTCATCTTGCCCATGGGATTAGTGTGTTCTTCTCTTTTGAGTGAGAAACCTTGAGTCGAAGCAACTTCAAGGTAGATCATCGGAGATTTGGAATACTTCGAGCTAGCATGGATCGTTCGAGTCGTGGAGCCTCTCATGAGTCCGGGAGATCGTGGATCGCGGCAAAGGGACTTCTACTCGGAGCTTGTAAAGTGAAGGAGCGGACTACAAAGGTTGTAATCCCTCACACTTAGATAAAAGTTATCATAATGCATGTTAAACCCTAATAATCTAGCAAAGATTCCGGCTTTGGGTTGTTCGGCACGTCTAAAATTTAATCCGGGCATGTTAGATGCCTTATGAACCTTCACAAGAGTGCCTAGGAACCCTACAGTCATGATACTCAATGTATGTATTGAAAATAGAGTTTAAAAACTAATACAAAGTTTTATAAAACTTCTGGTAGTCGGGGGTGCTATACGCCGTCCACCCGAGTTCCCACTTATAGATTCCCCTCTCTTCACCAGACTATAAATCACGCTAGTCGAATCCTACAACCTTTTTTCCTCATATGGACGCCTCGGGTGTCTCCACCAATAGTCCTTCAAACATAAGGAAACACACATCAATAAATTTATCTTACTGGTAATATGCAGCGAGGAAAAATACAATGCTCGAATGCATATCGTTTACAAATGTAAGTTCAGAAAATGGCTGATTTTAGGCTCATTTTGAAAAATCACCAAAAATAGTAAACACAATGTTTGGACTCAAACTAAAATTCTACATATATATAAATGAGTTAATTTTGATATCCCCAAAATATCTTTTCCAAACTCTAAGTATAATATTTGAAATAAAATGGAAAACTACAATATGTTTCTGAACATTTTCCACAGTCCAGAAAACATCCTTTTAGTAATAAAATGATATCTCTTAATTTTCTAAAGTAAATGAGACAAACAAAAATTCTACAGATGTCGAAACAAAATTATCTACAACTTCCAATTTTTGTTTTCTCAAAATTATCAATGGAAAGATTCAGAATATTGCTATAAATTTAGTAAAAAACAACCACTGAAAACTATAATTTCAGGTTGAAAACTCTTCAGTTAGAAAGTTGTAGAAAATCCATTTTAAAGTAAACTTAACCAAAAAAATTTTGCTAAAAAATAAACCAATTATCTATAATTTTGTAGTTTTACATAATGTAACACCCAAGCACGATCGTATGATATTAATTGGTATTTTAAATTTTGCTTCATTTATTATTTGGGTTGTGATTGGTTTGAATAGTAGATGTGCTTATCCAATCCGACCTGGATGTGTGAGACCCGTTATGATGCTAGATTATATTTTTTATTAATGTTTATCTGTAAACTAAATCCAGGTGAATCTTAAATTACAAATATACAATATCTAAAATATATGTGCATATTTTCTAGTAGTCATACGTTAGAAATATTTTATATATTTTAACCGTCATCATGTCTTTTAAGCATTTCATGTTTTATATTGACATTTATCTATTACGCTAAAATCTTAAACATTCTCGATACTCGATATATATGTTAGATTTGTATATATTATTTTAACCTCTAGGTTATGGTTTAATGGGCTACGTATGTATATATTATTTTCCAATATATTCCCGGGAGATTTAGTAGAGACGGATCGGATCGGAGATTTGTAATCTTTTAATAGTTTAGTAGTTGCATATAAACTATTTATAACCTATTTATATTTATTTTTTTTCTATTTTAAAAACCATCCCTCTCTTTCTCTCTGCATCTTTCTCTCCCTCTCTCTCTCCCCACTCTCTCTTTCTCTCTCCCTTTCTCTTTCTCCCTCGCGATCACCTTCTTCCCAGACTACCCTCGCCCTATGAGCTGCCGCCTTCTCCTTCTTCATCATGCTCATGCTCGTTTCGAGCCCATCGCTCTCCTCAACCCCAGTGCTACCTTCCACCTTTGTCTCCTTCATCACCTCGCCCCATCACCGCATCACCATCTTCCTCATGGCCGACGCCCCAACCTTTCATGCTTGAACCCCACCTCCGATCACCTTCATCCCAGCCCTCGACAACTACTCCCTCATCCCGACTCTATCACCAATAACATCACCATCGCCGTCTCCATCTACGTCCTCATCTCGTCATCGTCACCATCGCCGACCCTCACCTTCAAACCCATGCATCCTTTCTCTTCTCGAATCCATCGCACTAGTCAACATTGAGCCTATCACCTTCTGCTATTTATTATAATTTGTTTGTGCTATTAAATATTTCACCTATAGTACACAATACCTGACATGTTCGTGACCTGTTATTTTGCTATTGCTATTGCCATATTGCTTATACCTGTTACCTGTGATATTTACCGATGTCAACAACCCTGACTAGTTGCCCTAATGGACATGGCCTGTTGTCTAGATAGACATAATCTGTACCTGCCTGTTACTGTATTGGCATTAGGTAGATACTATTCTTATCAGACTTGGAAAACGAAACCTGGAAAAATGGGAAAATCAAAAGTGTAACTGAAGTGTAACTTAAAAAGATATTACTTGATCCGTGGTTCTGGGGGTAACGGAACAGAATCATTTGTGATTCTTATTACTTGATCCATGGTTCCATGGGGTAACGAAATAGAGTCATTCATGATTCTTATTACCTGATCCGTGGTTCCGGGGGATAATGGAACATAACCATTCTTGATTCATACATCTTGATCCCTGGTCCCGGGGGGTAACGGGATATAAACTTTTGAGTTACATGGAGAAATACAATCATTGGTTTCAAATACCTGTAGGATAATTAACCTAGAAATACAGACTTTAGGATACACCTGATCGGTTAACTACCTATTGTAAGTCAGTGTCGCGCACCCCGCGGGTTCGCGAGGAGGCGGAATTTGCACAAAAATTTTTTTTCTATGCTTTGCAACACCGACTAAACTACAGGATCTTTATGAAAACCATAGCTAACTAACTAACTAGGATGTTTAACTACTCGGTAAGAGTTTCATACCTCCGTGAACCAAGTCCTTCGCTTCTAAAGCTCCAAGTAGTAGTCCCTAGAACTCCTCTTGGCTCCACTTGAAGTACGGATCGAGCTTGCAATGCGATACTCATGTCGAAGATGATCCACATGAGAGTATGTAATTCAAGCTTCAACCTCTAGTATGAGGTAACTTAGATGTTTAGTTTGCTATACTAGACAATTAAGATGATGTAGAGGAAGCTGTATGGATTATTTTATCTCAAAAGTCCTAGGGTTCACAAATCATGTGAGGGTTAGGGCTTGAGGAAGAAGGAGAGGGAAACTTGGAGAGAGAATGAGAAAGCAAAGCAAAATGAGCTTGGGTATTAGTAAGTGAAGAATGGCTCAACAAAACACTCACTTATTGAAGCATGGATTATTTTCATATTGAAAATAGCAATCATGCTTCAATAGTGATCACAAACCATTAAAGAAATAATAAGAACCATGCTTCATCCCATGCCAACAATATCTCCCCATTTTCCACCTCATTTATCTATTTTCTCAAAATAGATAAACCAATAATGAGGTGTCCCCTTCTAGAAGCATCTCTTGCAAAATTATAAGAATACCCTCACCGTATATACATACCCGTATTCATATTCCGAAAAATACGAATACAGTGAGATGATAACAATCTAATAATATAATATTAGATCCGGCTTAAACCAAAGCCCACCACTATTATCCGTCCGAACAGCATTCGTGTAGCTAGTACACGTATGTGATCGGAACCATGTTGTATCACCATACGGTCTCTACATCGTTTCGCCCGAAGCAGGGAAACCCTCTATGTGGGACTCTAAAGACTCGTTAATACGCCAGCAGTATATAATGATCACATCAGTTACCTACAAGCCGTCAGCGACTAGCTGGACATAAAGGCTACCTAGGTATTGAACGAATAGAAGATAACCAAGCAAGCTTATCCAAACTCCCGTGAACCCTATAAGTAACACTTACCGTATAGTCCGGTCTCTTCATCTGATATGTCGCATATCAAGTCTAGGGGTGGAATTGTCAGACCCCAGTAACTTAATAAGTCATGCCAATGTGTGGCTCATAACGGTTTGAGAAACTACTGATAACTCTTACCAGTGAATCTCATCAGCCCTGGCCAGGGACTTGCTGTTATAGCCAATCGAGCATAGCGCAACATCAACTCCCTATACCGGGAGAGACGAAACCCCTTCTATTGCTCACTGCCTCCATGTGACTGGGACTGTACCCAAAATCCACCTGTTTGCATGACTCTTTTGAGCTGTGGTAGGGAGGAAATCAAAGCATAGTGGGAACCACACAAGATACTATGGCGATCTTGGGTCTACAGACTAACCTGTGCTAATATCACCAGAGAACTGCCATCTGACGATAGGTATGGTTCTATCTAGGAGTTCTCGGCGAGTCCTGTTCGGTATACTCATTCTATAATGAGCACCTGTCTACAATCTTTAGTGTCAAACACCAATGGTTTTGGGATCAACTATCGTCCTATACAGGGTCAAGAAACGTACACACTAGTCTACTCTGGAATATCGATGCCATGTCTCGATACTCTCTCGACTAGGAACTGTTAAAGGATGTGCTTGTGGACTATCCAGGCCCCACTAGTATGATCTGCATCATAGTCCTGGTAGTCAAGTTCGCATCCTAAGGGCTTTATCAACATGTATAAGAGAGACAGTATAATAATACAAGTGTACATGTTAAGATAAAGAGAAACCAGATAGCATACTATCATGTCAAGCAAGAAAGTCTTATATGTGTGTGTGTGTGTGTGTGTGTGTGTGTGTGTGTGTGTGTGTGTGTGTGTGTGTGTGTGTGTCCAAGCATCCACTATATCATACAATAATGACCTCTAGGGCATAAATATTCCTAACAATCTTTCACTTGCACTAAGGCCAGTTGTTGTAGTATCGCATACACAACATCCCAAAAAGTCTTTCAAACTGCGTCTGGGGGAGGGCCTTCATGAGTGGATCCGCTGGTTGTCCTTCGTGTCAACTCTCCTGACCTCGATCTCCGGCGATCTACTATCTCCCGGATCAGGTGATACCGCCTAAGAATATATCTGGAACTCTGATGGGACCGGGGTTCCTTGGCCAAAACCATAGCTCCATTGTTATCACAATACAAAGATATTGGATGCTCAATGGATGGAACCACTCCAAGTTCAGCAATGAACTTCTTCATCCAGACAGCCTCTTTGGCAGCATCGTTGACAGCGATGTATTCAGCCTCCATCGTCGAGTCTGCCATGGTATCTTTCTTGGAACTCTTCCAACATATCGTCCCTCTATTGAGGGTAAAGACAAAACCCGAGACCGACTTGCTGTCATCCTTATCACTCTGAAAGCTCAAATTGGTAAAGGACTCCACCCGGAGTTCATCGTTACCATAGACCAAGAACATCTCTTTAGTCCTTCTCAAGTACTTAAGAATGTTCTTCACTGCTGTCCAGTGCTTCTCCCCAGGATCTGATTGATACCTACTTACCACACTAAGTGCGTAAGCTACATCTAGTCTGGTGTATAACATTGCATACATGATAAACCCAACTACAGAAGCACAGGGTATCTCTTACATGCGAGCCCTCTCCAAATCAGTCTTTGGAGACATCTCTTTGGAGAGAGTGATTCCTGAATAAGCAGGTAAATTACTACGCTTAGAATCTTCCATACTAAACCTTTTTAGTATGGTGTCAATGTACCTAGATTGGGACAATCCCAACATCCGTTTAGATCTATCTCTATAAATCTTTATCCCCAGGAGGTAAAAGGCATCACCCAGATTTTTCATGGAGAACTTTTGTGATAAGAAGAGCTTGACCGAGTGTAGCATAGGAACATCATTTCCTATCAAGAGTATGTCATCTACGTAAAATACGAGGAAGACAAGCTTACTCTCTACAACCTTTTTGTATATACAAGGTTCATCTACGTTTTTGATAAAGTCAAACTCATTGACCACCTCATCAAAACATATGTTCCAGCTTCGCGATACCTATTTTAATCCGTAGATTGATTTCAGCAGCATGCACACCTTTCCGCTGCTCCCACTTTCTACGAAGCCCTCTGGCTGTGCCATGTACACGCTCTCTTCTAAATCACCATTTAGAAAAGCGGTCTTGACGTCCATCTACCAGATTTCGTAGTCATAGTATGCAGCAATGGAAAGTAGGATCCTGATGGACTTAAGAATAGCTAATGGAGAAAAGGTTTCATCATAATCGACACCTGGTCGTTGACGAAAACCTTTTGCTACAAGTCTAGATTTGAAGGTCTCAACCTTTCCATCTGCACCAATTTTCTTCTTGAAAATCCACTTGCTGCCAATGGGTTTTACCTCTTCAGGAGCAACTTCCAAAGTCCATACTTTGTTGGTGTACATGGATTCCATCTCAGATCGCATAGCATCCAGCCATTTCACAGAGTCCCCACTTATGATGGCCTGCTCAAAACTAGTTGGGTCATCATCTTCCATGATGCAATCCTTGCTCCCACCGTCTATGAGAAAACCATAGTATCTGTCAGGTGGATGATGAACCCTACTAGATCTGCGGAGTGGCTGAGGTTCGTCGGGGACTATTGAATCCTCCGGTTCTACCAAATCATCAGTTGTAGTTTGTGTGGCTGGAACTTCTTCCAGCTCTACCTCATTCCCACTACTTTCTTTTACAAGAAATTCCTTTTCTGAAAAAGTGGCATGTTGAGCAATAAACACTTTTTGTTCCTCACTATGGTAGAATAAATATCCATGTGAATTCTTTGGATATCCCACAAACTTGTAAAGAACTGAATGTGCCTCGAGTTTGTCCGGATTCTATTTTTTAACATAGGCCGAACAACCCCATATCTTAAATCGTTTAAGGTATGGTCTCTTTTCACTCCATATCTCATACAGTGTCTTAGAAACAGATTTTGATGGAACTTGATTCAGTAGGTATGTGGTTGTCTCAAGCGCATAATCTCAAAAGGAAATAGGTAACTCAGCAGTACTCATCATAGAGCGCACCATATCTAATAGGGTGCGATTCCTTCGCTCCGATACTCCATTGTGTTGTGGTGTATACGGAGGAGTAAGCTGAGAGAGAATCCCATTCTCTTTTAAATAATCTCGGAATTCCGTGCTCAAGTATTCTCCTCCCCGATCAGATCGAAGGATTTTAATACTTTTACTCGTTTGGTTCTCTACTTCGCACTTATATTTCTTGAATTTCTTAAAAGCTTCAGATTTGTGTTTCAATAGGAATACATGTCCGAATCTTGAGAGATTATCGGTGAATTTAATAAAGTACGAGGAACCATTTTTGGCATGTGTAGACATAGGACCATATACATCACTATGTATCAGTCCTAAGAGTTCAGTAACTCTTTCTCCGTGTCCCGTAAACGGAGTTTTGGTCATTTTGCCTTTGAGACATGACTTGTAAGTTTCATAAGATGTAAATTCGAACGGATTCAAATATCCATCTTTATGAAACTTAGCTAGTCTTGTCGTATTTATATGACCATTTCTGAACTTTTCCTCTTGTGTGTGTTCTATATGTTTCGAACTGTAGTTTGATTTAGAACGTATATACCGTTACACAACGTACCAAACTCAATCAACACTTGATTTAAGAAAATGTTCATAACATTATCCTCTAATACAAAGTTATATCTTTCTTTATGTAATAAAGAAACTGATATAATATTGCACATCATTTTTGGTACGGAATAACAGTGGTTCAGAATCAATGTATTACCATTTGGTAATACTAGGTGATATTCGCCAACTGCTTTGGCTGCAACAATTGCACCATTCCCTACTTTGAGAGACATATCACATTTTCCCAGTTCTCTACCTTTTCTTAACCCATGTAACAAATTACAAACGTGGGATCCTGATCTGGTATCCAATACCCAGGACGTAGAGCAAACTGAGAAACATTTTTCGGTAACGAACACACCCGAAGAAGATGCATCAGAATGCTCTTTCTTCGTTTGGGTTGCATGGGAATACGTGCATTCCCCTATTCCTTGCTCAGACTTATGATAGTCATAAGGTAGAGTGGAACCAACGTTGTCCAGCTCAGTATAATAAGAGGGTTCGGTCAATACATCCATATTATTATCTTGATTAAGGCGTGTCATGGTCGCTACCTGGAGAGAGAGAGAGGAAAACACTTTAGTGTGCGCTCTTTGCAAGATTAGATTGGTTATTATCTTATCTAATCAGGATGACACCTACTGTTTTTATCAAATCTTCCTTCAAACCCTAAAAGGTAAGATTAGCCGGGATTAATTACACCCTACAAGTTCGCCAATCGGTCAGCCAGGCAGGTATTGGTACTCCGAGGGAGTCTTCCCATCTTTTCGCATGGAACTAATTAAATAACCTCATTTCCGCAGGGGCATAGCCCCATTAACACCTTTCTTAGACACCTACTGGATTAACAAATTGTAAAGTGGAAAACTCTCTCAGGAGTAACTCTTATTCGCAGTGGGTATCGGGAACCAACTATCTCATAGAAGGTATGCAACCTCATTGCAAATTTCAACACTTAAAATTCTCAATATCTATTTTTTACCCCTAACGACCTATAACCTTGACGGAGGCTAATAAACCATAGGCCGCTAGTCATGTTCAACCCGTCATTTCGTGATTGAATTAAACCTACCCGTACAACCCTTGACGGAGGCCAACAAGGTCGTATGACTGCCCTAATCCAATCACATCATATGCTGCAGATAAGCACTAATCTGCTACCGCACACTACGCCTTGACGGAGGCCAACAAACGCAGCACGAATACTAAATAGTACTTATCTAAAATGACGGAGGGCTACGACTGGTTTTGAGAAAAACCTTTAGCGTAATGAACTTGATATCGTTGTAGGATCTAGTAATTTGAAAAGGAGTGGTTTAAACTCCTCTTTTAAAATCGAGTAGTTTTCAAAACAAACCAAGTGGACTGTAGCATTTGCTAGTCTTTACTGAAAAGGTCACTCCCGGTGAAGGGATCTAGGCTCTTTCCTCCTCGAATGAGGTGCTAGATATTCGTAAAGGAATACCATTATGCAAAGCAAGAACTAGAGATACCTTTTTGAAAAGTTTGATTCCACAACATCTTTAGATTTCTTATCTTTTCATTAATCTCATTAATGACGTCCCATCATTTATGTTTCCTAAACATCACAGAAGAAATGAAAATAGAACGTACGCTTATGCCATCCGCATTCGCCATGGGGTCTCGTCATGCACCGTTAGGTTACTTAACTAACGGTAGAGCAGGGGCTAGACTAGCATGGGTGCAAAACATAAGCAACATTTATTATATATCATATATATACAGCATTCGTCTTACGCAGTTATATGATCACATCACAGAACTAAAGCAGCAGAAGCAAACATATGAAATATTGGATATATTATGAGGTCCGTGTTTTAAATTAAGCCAGTAATGAAAAACACGGATTCCACGGTCGTGATGAATAGCCAAACCCACATCCCTAGACCCCTAAAAGAGTGGCAAGCAACCCTGCCAATTCTAGAGTTAGGAGACCCGGTCTCGACTTCTCGAGATAGTCTCCCACTGAACTCTAGAACCCGGTTACTTATGCTTCCCGCTTTGGGTCTATCCTAATGCGGAAAAGTAAATAATATACATCAATGGAGACAACATCCTCAACCCAGAAGTGTCCTAATAAAAGAATATTACATACAACTTTTTACATGAATGAAAATTGAAAAACTCTTATTTCATGCAAAAAAAACCTGGGCTATTCAATCACAACGATCCAATATAACATATCACAGCAACACAGTAACATCACATGTCATCGACGTAAGTAAATATGCGTATCTCAAATGTCGTTGATGTATAGTAACGAGTCGGGGATACCCCGCATATTACACTTATGGTCGGAAAAAAGAAATGAAAACTACAACAATTAGAATCCGCATTTTCCTTAGACATCATTAACCCGGAATATCACATATTCCGGATTTCATACTTAACACAATAAACCTTGCATTTAAGTCTCGAATTGAAAACACTTTTCAATAACCAGTCAGGTAATTAAACAAGATTCCCGATAATTATGATCGAATGATCATCGGGAACTTTAGTAGATGGCCGCACCCCCGATGCCGTGCACTTAGGCGAAACAGCGTGTCCGCGAACACCTAAACGGATGCTTTTGGCAACGGGGTTCTCCTATAATCACTTGGTCGGGGCTATGGGGCGTGGCTATCTAGTAGTGTTTCCCGGCAAGTGTTCGCGTACTATATGAGATAGAGACGGAGTTTTTATCCGAATCGAAACTCCGGGGCAATCGATCAAATGAGACTAAAATACTAGATTCACAAATTCCAAACTAGTTTTCACAAAACTAATTAATGTGGATTCTAAATATTGTATCACATATAGTAAACGATGTTAAAACTGCAACTTCGAAACACTCTGAATTGCCCCATCACAAAGTTAACAGAAAATGAAATCTTGGCTGAATAAAACATCACCTAAAACCTTAAATCCAAGAGACCAGAACACCAAACAAAATCGAAGACCAAAAACTTACCTTAAGCCGGCCAGGCCGGGAATTTTAGTGATGTGGCATGCCAAACTTTATTGTTTGGTCTCGTTTTTCTACACTGTTCTAGTTACATCACATGTAGCATTCTGCACTTGTTTAAAAAAATTTCAGAAGCCATTTTAAAATCGACAGAAAGTTGGATTTTGGTTTCGATGTTTCGGAGTCGTTTCGGTTTTATAATTCTAAACATCGTGTACTCTGTTAGTTAAGGTTTAAGTTGGCTCTGATACTAATGTAAGTCTGTGTCGCACACCCCGCGGATTCACGGGGAGGCGGAATTTGCAAAAAAAAAAACGATTTTTCTATGCTTCACATCACCGACTAAACTACAAGATCTTTATAAAAACCTTAACTAACTAACTAACAAGGAGGTTTAACTACTCGGTAAGAGTTTTATACCTCCGTGAACCAATTCCTTCGCTTCTTAAGCTCCAAGTAGTAGTCCCTAGAACTCCTCTTGGCTCCACTTGAAGAACGGATCGAGCTTGCAATGCGATCTTTATTTCGAAGATGATCCACCCGAGAGTATGTACTTCAATCTTCAACCTCTAGTATGAGGTAACTTAGATGTTTAGTTTTCTAGACTAGACAATTAAGAAGATGTAGAGGAAGTTGTATAGATTATTTTTATCTCAAAAGCCCTAGGGTTCACAACTCATGTGAGGATAAGGGCTTGTGGAAGAAGGAGAGGGAAACTTGGAGAGAGAATGAGAAAGCAAAGAAAATGAGCTGGGGTGTTAGCAAGTGAAGAATGGCTCAACAAAACACTTATTTATTGATGCATAGATTATTTTCAAATTGAAAATAGCAACCATGTTTCAATAGTGATCACAAACCATTAAAGAAATAATAAGAGCCATGCTTCACCCCATGCCAACAATATCTTCCCATTTTCCACCTCATTTATCTATTTTCTCAAAATAGATAATCCAATAATGAGGTGTCCCCTTCTAGAAGCATCTCTTGAAAAATTACAAGAATTTCTTCACCGTATATACAAACCCGTATTCGTATTCCGAAAAATACGAATACTGTGAGATGATAACAATCCAATAATATAATACTAGGATCCGGCTTAAAGCAAAGCCCACGAGTATTATCCGTCCGAACAGCATCCGTGTAGCCAGTACACGTATGTGATCGGAACCGTGTCGTATCACCATACGGCCTCTACATCGTTTCGCCCAAAGCTGGGAAAACCTCTGTGTGAGACTCTAAAGAACTGTCAATACACCAGAAGTAGGTAATAATCACATCAGTTACCCATAAGCCGTCAATGGCACTAGCTGGACGTAAATGCTACCCAGGTATTGAACGAATAGAAGATCGACAAGCAAGCTTGTCCAAACTCCCGTGAAGCCTATAAGTAACACTTACCATACAGTCCGGTCTCTTCGTCTAATATCTCGCATATCGAGTCTAGGGATGGAATCGTCAGACCCCAGTAACTTGATAAGTCATGCCGATGAGTGGCTCATAACGGTTCAAGAAACTACTGATAACTCTTACCAGTGAATTTCATCAACCCTGGCTAGGGACTTGCTATTATAACCAATCGAGCATAGCGCAACATCAACTCCCTATACCGGGAGAGACGAAACCCCTCCTATCACTCACTGCCTCCATGTGACTCGGGACTGTACCCAAAATCCACCTGTTTGCACGTCTCCTTCGAGCCGTGGTAGGGAGGAAATAAAAGCACAGTGGGAACCACACAAGACACTATGACGATCTCGGGTCTACAGACTAACCTGTACCAGTGTCACCAGAGAACTGCTATCTAACGATAGGTATGGTACCATCTAGGAGTTCTCGGTGAGTCCTGTTCGGTATACACATTCTCTAATGAGCACCTGTGTACAATCTTTGATGTCAAACACCAATGGTTGTGGGATCAACCATCGCCCTATACAGGGTCAAGAATCATACACACTAGTCTACTCTGGAATATCGATGCCCTATCTCGATACTCCCTCTCGACTAGGAACTGTTAAAGGATGTGCTTGTGGACTATCCAGGTCCCACTAGTATGATCTGCTTCATAGTCCTGGTAGTCAAGTCCACATCCTAAGAGTTTTATCAACATGTATAAGAGAGATAGTATAATAATACAAGTGTGCATGTTAAGATAAAGAGCAACCAGATAGCATACTATCATGTCGGGCAAAAAAGTCATATATATATGTATGTGTGTGTGTCCAAGCATCCACTGTATCATACAATAATGACCTCTAGGGTATAAATATTCCTAACAATCTCCCACTTGCACTAAGGCCGGTTGTTGTAGTATCGCATACACAACATCCCAAAAAGTCTCTCAAACTGCGTCTGGAGGAAGGCCTTCATGAGTGGATCCGCTGTGTTGTCCTTCGTGTCAACTCTCCCGACCTCGATCTCCCGGCGATCTACTATTTCCCGGATCAGGTGATATTACCTAAGAATATGTCTGGAACGCTGATGGGACCGGGGTTCCTTGGCCAAAGCCATAGCTCCATTGTTATCATAATACAAAGATATTGGATGCTTAATGGATAGAACCACTCCAAGTTCAGCAATGAACTTCTTCATCCAGACAGCCTCTTTGGCAGCATCGTTGGCAGCGATGTATTCAGCCTCCATCGTCGAGTCTGCCATGATATCTTGCTTGGAACTCTTCCAACATACCGCCCCTCCATTGAGGGTAAAGAAAAAACCCGAGACCGACTTGCTGTCGTCCTTATCACTTTAGAAGCTCGAATCGGTAAAGAACTCCACTTGGAGTTCACCGTTACCATACACCAAGAACATCTCTTTAGTCCTTCTCAAGTACTTAAGAATGTTCTTCACTGCTGTCCAGTGCTTCTTCCCAGGATCTGATTGATACCTACTTACCACACTAAGTGCGTAAGCTACATGCGATCTGGTGCATAACATTGCGTACATGATAGACCCAACTGCAGAAGCATAGGGTATCTTTTGCATGCGGGCCCTCTCCAAACTAGTCTTTGGAGAAAGTGATTCCTGTACAAGCGGGTAAATTACCACGCTTAGAATCTTCCATACTAAACCTTTTTAGTATGGTGTCAATGTATCTGGATTGGGAAAATCCCAACATCCGTTTAGATCCGTCTCTATAGTTCTTTATCCAAAGGATGTAGAAGGTATCACCCAGATCTTTCATGGAGAACTTTTGTGATGAGAAGAGTGCTTGACCAAGTGTAGTATAGGAATATCATTTTCTATCAAGAGTATGTCATCTACATACATGATTAGATGTTTTCTTGGGCTTTTTGGATACTATAGAAGTTTTGTGGAGAACTTCGCTCGGATAGTAGAACCCTTAACCATGCTAACATGAAAAGAGATACGTTTGTTTGGTCCGAGAAGTGTGCTTCAATTTTTGAGGCGCCGAAGGAAAGGTTGACAACCGCTCCTAGTTTAACAGTTTTAGATGGTTCCGGAGTGTTAGTTTTTCACAACGACGCATCTAGGAAAGGCTTGGGATGTGTTTTTATGCAGCATGAAAAGGTTGTAGCTTTTACGTCGAGGTAGTGGAAGACTCATGAGAAGAACTACCCAATTCATGACTTGGAACTAGCAGCAATTATCTTTGTGCTAAAGATTTGAAGACACTGCTTATTGGGCAAAAGGGTCGAGGTATTTACTGATCTCAAGAGTCTAAAGTATGTGTTCACACAGAAAGAGCTCAACAAGAGACATTGTAGATTGTTGGAGCTGATGGTTGATTATGATCTTGATTTAAAGTACCATCCGGGAAAAGCTAATGTAGTACCGGATGCTTTAAGTCGGTTGCCAGCAATACGGATGTTGACTTCACAGAAGAAGATTATAGCAGACTTTCAGAGATTTGAGTTGGAGCTCGTACTACCAGATTCTTTGGGACAGTTTATGCAATTGCAAGTACAGTCATTGTTGATTAATAGTTTTAAAGCAGCGTAGTTGCACGATCCTAAATTGCAGAAATTTCGAGGAAAAGTAAAAGTAGAATTTCAAACGGCCTTATTGACTCATGAAGATAATTCTTTGAGGTATGGAAGTCGTTTGTAAGTGACCAAAAGAGAAGTTCATGAAAAAGTCATGAGGGAGGCTCACAGTTCCGCATATTCGGTACATCCAGGAGGCACGAAGATGGATAGAGATTTGCGACAACACTTTTAGTGGGAATGCATGAAAAGAGAGATCGCTCATTACGTGTCGAAATACTTGGTATGTCAACAAGCCAAGACTGAATATCAAAGGGTGGCTAGTTTGTTGCAACCACTTCCGATTCTCCAATGGAAGTGTGAACATATAACCATGGATTTTGAGACATCCTTACCACGGAGTCCAAAGGACAATAACGCAGTTTGGGAGATTTTTGATCGACTGACCAAGGCATCTCATTTTATACCATTTCGATTTTGTCAGTCGACGGAGGCTCTAGCAGAGAGGTACATGCAGGAGATTGTGAAATTGCATAGAGTACCAGTGAGTATTGTTTTTTATCGTGATACCCAGTTCCTATCACATTTTTTGGAGAAGTCTATAAGAAACTTTAGGAACTCGCTTGAAATTTAGTACAACCTATGATCCTCAGACAGATGGACAATCCGAGAGAGTGATCCAAACTCTTGAAGATATGTTGAGAGCTTGCATGTTAGACTTCAACGGTTCATGGGAGGATCATTTACATTTAGTGGAGTTCTCGTACAATAACAATTTTTAGGCGACTATACAGATAGCTCCATTCGAAATGTTGTACGGTCGTAAGTGTCGCTCACCAGTATGTTGGGATGATATTGGAGAAAGAAGACTGTTGGGACCGGAACTGATTGTGCAAATTATGACGAAAGTTAACTTGATTCGTGATCATATGAAGGTGGCAGAAGATCGACAGAAAAGATGGGCAGATACTGGAAGAATACCTTTAGAGTTTGCTATTGGTGATCATGTGTTCTTGAAGATATCACCGACTAGGAGAGTAATCCAATTTGGTAGTCGAGACAAGCTTAGTTCTCGATTCGTGGGACTTTTCAATATCATTGAGCGTATTGGAAAAGTAGCTTATCGATTGGTTTTACCACCATCCTTGGCGGGTTTTCATGACGCGTTTCATGTATCTCAACTCCGCAAGTATGTTTGAGATAGACGCACGTCGTAGATCACTCGGAGTTGACAGTGAGGGAAGATTTTACTTATGAGGAGCAACCGATGGCTATTGTCAATCGACGAGAAAAGGGTGACCCCTTTAGTGCTTATTTCGTGGGGAAATCATTCTCATGGAGAATCTACTTGAAAACGTGAAAACAAAATTCGACAAAAGTATCCACACCTCTTTCCTTAGATCTGTATCTTCATTGTTCTTGTCCTTTTCTGTTTCGTGAATTTCGAGAACGAAATTCTTTTGTAGTTGGATATAATGTAACACCTTAGCACGATCGTACGATATTAATTGGTATTTTAAATTTTGCTTCATTTGTTATTTGGGTTGTGATTGGTTTGAATAGTAGAAGTGCTTATCCGACCCTACCCGCATGTGTGAGACCTGTTATGATGCTAGATTATATTTTTATTAATGTTTATCTGTATACAAAATCCAGGTGAATCTTAAATAACAAATATACAATATCTAAAGTATATGTGCATATTTTCTAGTAGCCATACGCTAGAGATATTTTTATATATTTTAACCGTCATTACGTCTTTTAAGCATCTCATGTTTTATATTGATATTTATCTATTACGCAAAAATCTTAAAATATTCTCGATACTCGATATATATGTTAGATTTGTATATATTATTTTAACCTCTAGGTTGTGGTTTAATGGACTATGTATGTATATATTATTTTCCAATATATTCCCGTGAGAGTTAGTAGAGACGGATCGTAGATTTGTAATCTTTTAATAGTTTAGGAGTTATATATATATATATATATAATCTATTTATATTCATTTTTTTCTATTTTTAAAAACCATCCCCCTCTCTCTATCCCCCTTTCTCTCTCTCCCTCGTGATCACCTTCTTCCCAAACCACCCTTTCCCCATGAGTTGTCGCCTTCTTCTTCTTCTTCTTCTTCGTGCTTGTGCTCGTCCCGAGTCCATCGCCCTTCTCAACCCCAGCGCCTCCTTCCACCTTCGTCGCCTTCATCACCTCGCCCCATCACCGCCCTCCATCTTCCTAGTGGCCGACACCCCAACCTTTCACACTTGAACCCTACCTCCGACCGCCTTCATCCCAGCCCTCGACACCTACTCCTTCATCCCGACTCTATCACCAACAACATCACCATCGTCGTCTCCCTCTACGTCCTCATCTCGCCGTGGTCACCATCTCCGACCCTCACCTTCAAACCCATGCTTCCTTTCTCCTCACGAATCCATTGACCTTGTCAACATTGAGCACATCGCCTTCGCCTCGTCAACGACCGAGAACCCATTTCATTGTTCTCGTCATAGTCGACCCATAACTCCAGCCGCCATCTCCTCCTTCTTCCTCTCGACCCCAAACCCGAGAAGCACCCTTCCTCCGACGTCTTGCCACCACTTCAACCCACCACCAAAGTTACCTCCTCCTCCTCCTTCTTCCCCAGCCAACTCAAGAACAAAACTCCTCTAAGCCATCGAGAACTCCCCATCGCCGAATTATTCTTCTACTCGATCACCACACCATCCTTGTCTACATCTTCATCAAACCATCTCGGCGACGAACCGAACCCATCAATCTGAGAACCCATCGACTTCAGCCTTCACCGCTACTTGACTGCAAGGCTAGGCCTAACCGAGTAAGCTCCAGCCACCGCCGCACTTCCTCATGGCAACGACCGTCGTCTGCATCGTCGACATATGGGTCACTCGTCAGCACTTGATTCAAATCGCAGCTACTTCCATACCCGGGCCAAGATCCAAGCTGAGGTTTCATGTCTCCGTGTCGTCGTTGCCGTGATCGTCATTGTCTAGGAAAGTATTTTTATACTTGCTACATGCTAGTTACAGTAAATTCATATCGTGCCGTGATATTAATATATTTTTCATATCATTTTTTGTTACAAGATATTAAATAATAAGTTTAGTTCATAATAATTTATTTAGATATGACTAAGTAACATTAGTCGATAATCTTAACAAATATATTTTTAATATGGTTTAACTGATATGATGAACTTATAGTCGTTCATATGATCATGGTCATTATTTCATGTATCGCATCTAAATAAGAAATATAATCAATAAATATTCAACGTGTCAAACCTAGTACACCTTTAATCCTATTATCTGAAACATACGGTATTTATTTATCAAGATTATCATTTACTTGTTTGATTAAACACTTGTTCAAAACAAATTGAACCGTCGCAACTAGATTTAAATCTGATATAACCTGTTAACCTATATCACTTCATGATTACATGTTATACTGTTACAACCATATTGTCTGCTTTACACTATGACTTGTCTATGATATATGACGGTGATATATACATCATTTTCGTTACATACGGTATCACAGCTGGATAACTGTGACAACTATAATCCTGCTATTTATTATGATTTGTTTGTGCAACTAAATCCTTCACCTGTTTAGTACACAATACTGGACATGCTTGCGACCTGCTATCTTGCTATTGCTATTGTCATATTGCTTATACCTGTTACTTATGATATTTACTGATACCAACAACCCTGACTAGTTGTCCTGATGGACGTGGCCTATTATCTAGATAGACATAACCTGTACCCGCCTGTTATTGTGTTGACATTAGGTAGATACTATTCATACCTGACTTGAAAAACGAAACCTGAGGAAATTGGGGAATCAAAAGTATAACTGAAGTGTAAGTTAAAAGGATATTACTTGATCCATAGTTCTGGGGGGTAATGGAACAAAAGCATTTATGATTCTTATTACTTGATCCGTGGTTTCGGGGTGTAACGGAACAGAAGCATTCGTGATTCTTATTACTTGATCCGTGGTTCTGGGGGGTAAAGGAACAGAATCATTCTTTATTCATATATCTTGATCCGTGGTCCCGGGGGGTAACGGGATATATACTTTTGAGTTACATGGAGGAGTACATTTATTGATTTCAAATATCTATAGGATAGTTAACCTAGAAACACAGACCTTAAGAATGCACCAGACCGATTGACAACCTATAACCTGTTGTCGCCTGTGATTGTTTTTGTTTATACACATACCTTACTCTTGCACATGACATTTTATATAGCATATTGTTCAGTTTATTACTATTATGATATTTATGACGCATTGACGTCTGGGTTTTGCATGGCCCGTATACTTGACTTAGCACATGGGTATGTCGACAGAACTACCGATCAATGAGGACCATCTCACTGATATAACTCTTATTCATGGTTAGTTATCCTTTAGATCTTTATTGCTTCCGCTATCTTGTTTCCTCTTATGACTGTAGGACATGTTTGGTGATAGATAGTTATATTATTGTTCTTGATTACTGATTGACAGCCGTAATGTGACTATGAAAGGATGTTTCCTTACTATAGGTAGCATGGCTGACCGAGTTACGTCCCGAAATTTTGGTATCTTGGGAAGCGGGACGTAACACATAATAGCTAATTCTCAACAGAGAGTCATCTAAAAAAATTCAAAACCTTAACATGTCCCTGTCTTCTAGCCCATAACTCAATTTAAAGAGAACAATTACAAGTACAAACTTTTGAAATAAATCATTAAAATTTATCAATTTCTCCCATAAAAACTTATCATTTATGAGTAGAACTATAACTAAAACAATATCATACTTTACAAAACGGGAAGTAGAATTTACCTAAATTTTGAAATCAAGAACTCTCTAAATGCTAGGAAATCTTCAAGTCTTCAATTTCTATTAATACTTGAGGGGATTTTTATGCAAGAAATATTTAGGCCAGCTATGCCTAAGGGATTTTTGAGCAAGGAGAGAAAATATTTTGAAGAAAATGAAGATAATATGTGCATGCTCTCTCATCTCTCATTCTCACACATGTCATGCCATGTGTTCAAGCCTGTGGTGATAAATCACCAATTTCATTTTTAAGAAAATAAGATATTTATAGTTATCAACACATGCTTAACATGACATAATAACAAGTTTAAGAAAATGAATTATTTTTATTTATTTAAAAAGTATGACATAATACCTAACCCTAATTCTACAACTAACATGTCTATATTTATATACTAATTTATGAAAACTCAATTAAAATAATTTTATCATATTTAATAAAACTCATTATATCATTAATAATTTAAAAAATAAATATTAGAATTTTCGAAATGTTACATTATCCCCCTGTTAACGAAATTCGGTCTCCGAATTTAAATTTAACTACTCATACTTTCGAAGAGATAGGAAAATTTCTTTCGCATCTCACCCTCGGCTTCCCAGGTGACCTCCTTGTTATTCAGTCTACGCCACAGAACCTTTACAGAAGGGAGCACCCTCGATCTCAATTTCTTCACCTGCCAGTTTTGAATGGTCACTAGCTACCCGGTGTAAGACAAATCGTGTTCCAACTGAACAGTCTGATGCTGAATAGCGTGAGAAGGATCATGAAGGTACTTGCGAAGCATGGACACATGAAACACAAGGGTGTACTTCTTGAAAACTGGGCGGGAGTGATAAACGATACACTACATCACCAACTCTCTCAAGAATCTCGAAGAGGACAACATATCTGGGACTGGGCTTCCCCTTTTGCCAAACCTCATCATACCCTTCATCGGAGAAACACATAGTGTCACGTCCCGCTTCGGAGTAGACGGAAGCGGCATGTGGCCAGGCCCACGAAATATTTATTTCGAGAAGGTCATTTCCCGGAATAAATACGCTAAAGCATAAAATAAGCAATATAAAAAATGAAAAGAGAATTAACATGAGATTTAAAATTCAACAACTTTATTTACATTCAACTTGATTCATTTACAATACATGATTTCACCGAATGAATATACAAGAATAGAAATGCCTAAACAGGTGGCATACATAAGCGAAGAAAAAGATATCGGTCTAGACCTGGGCCGCGATCTGACCGTGCTCCTCCTCTGAGATGTCTACCTACTCAGTGTCGACAGTATCTGACGAACATTCTAAAAAAACAAAGGTGGGTGGAATGCCTGTCAGTGAACTTTCGCTCGGTAAGTCCTCAAGATATGAAATGAAATATAAAGTGTAATAATAAGGAAGTGTACATTATGAACAGTTGATTAGGAGATATGTGTCTCAGCGTGTCAATTTTTTTATAAACACAACAATATTATTTAGCATGCAGTTCTATCGTAATATATGTGAACCAGTATGGTAAAATATTTGACAAGTAGGTAAACATGACAGTATAGCATGAGCATGGCAATAATTAAAATATGGCCGTGTAGTATAGCTATGGTGAACATGTAGTGAAATGTAAGTGTCTTACAGTCTCTACTTCGGTACACTAATTTAACGTAAATTAAAGGGTGAATGTCAATCAATCTCAAGAGTGTTCTCTGTTGGTTTAACTTAACGCCCTAGCCATCGAACGTGGCGGTTTGTGGAACAAAAATTTCTTACGAGTTTAAAACGACGCTAAGTTAACCCAATGAAAACCCGGATCTTTCCATAAACCTTGCTAGCTCAAAAGGCAGAACTAACTACTATGAAGGAAATCTCACCAAACGATCCAAGTCATTCGGTCTTCTTTCCTCGTTGTTAGCTCCAAGTGACCACCTTGAACATGCTTGATCTTCTTTTCCCGCTCCATCGGTTCTTCGGGATCGAGCTGTAGGGATGCTGGGCACAGCAGCAAGGGTCTACGAGGCAACAACCATGCCCGATTTAAAATTTAGCAGTGCCGAACAACCCAAAGCCGGATCTTTAAACTAGGGTTTAGGCGAAAACAAGCATGTTAAACACTTTAACATTAAGTGAGAGGGATTACAACCTTTGTAGATCCGGTCCTTCACTTCTTAAGCTCCGTGTTGAGGTCCCTTCGCTGCGATCATCGTGTTCCGGACTCTCGAGAGGCTCCGCGAAGAGAAAGATGCAGTCTTGCTTCCGATCATCGATAACATAGATGATCTACCTTGAAGTTTCATTAACATAAGTTAACACTCACTAAATGAAGTGAACATCCTCATCTAAATGGCAATGATAGATGAGGATGATTAAGTAGTATTTTTGCACTCATTTATTTTCTATTTCTCACTCACTTTCATCACAAATATCAAAGCAAGAAAGCTTTGCAAAGGAGGAAGAAGAAGAAGAATGAATAATCATAATCCTTTTGTGATGAATAATGAAAGTGTGATAATGATTAATCTTGCAACCATGGTCAAGGATGACTCATGTAGAGATTTAACTAGGGATAGGATTTGGGTTGGGTTAAGAACGAGTCATACATAAATATTGAGCATAATATCTCATTCAAGACAAAAGAAAAGCTTCTAGAATCTACTAGAAGTCTTAACCCTAATCCAAACCCTAATCATGTTTAAACTCCACAAAACATGTTGCATTAATAACCATATCATGTTACAATATTATATATCACATATATAACATTTATCGTAACAAAATAAAATAATACAATTAACATATATCGCATATATATCAATGTATTACCCGAGTGAGAAAAAGAATCTTTTAGTGAGCTAATATTAGTTAATGTAATTTAATATATCATATATATTATTATACATTAAATTATCGAATCAACACTTGATCCGACAAACCGGCTATATCGCATATAACCAACTAATATCTCATTTACCGATTGATCGAATCAACACTTGATCCGATGACCCGGCTGACATCAAATATCGTGAGAATAGAATACGGTATCACATATCGCATTATCCTCGGTCCTGCACATATCACATATATTCTCCTAATCCGTTTTTCCTGAGCCAAGAAACCTTTGTGTAGGACTCTAAAGAATCGTCAATACACCGGCAGTAGGTGATGATCATATCAAACACCCACAAGCTGCAAGCGGTCAGCTAAACGTAACAGCCACCCAGGTATTGAGCGCTCAGAAGATCAACAAGCAAGCCTGCACATTCTCCTGTGAATCCAATCAGTAACACTCTAGTACAGTCCGGTCTCGTCGTCTGATATGTCGCATATCTCGCCTAGGGGTGGTAAACATCAGACCCCAGTAGCTCGATAAGTCGTGTCGATATGAGGTCTATAACAGTTCGAGAAACTACTGATAACACTTACCAGTAAATCTCAACAACCCTGGCCAGGGATTTCCGGTTATAGCCAATCGAACACAGCACAACATCAACTCCCTATATCGGGAGAGACGAATCTGCTCCTATCGCACATTGCCTCCATATGATTCGGGACTGTACCCAAAAGCCACCTTTTTGCACACCCTCTTGGACGTGGTATGATGGAAACCAAAGCACAGTGGGAATCACACAAAACTCTATGACGATCTTGGGTCAACAGACTACTCTGTACCAGTGTCACCGGAGAACTGCCATCTGACGTAAGGTATAATACCATCTGGGAGTTCTCGGCGAGTCCGTCCAGTGTACCCAGTCTCCACTGAGCACCCGTACACCATCCTTGATGTCAAACACCGATGGATATGGGATCATCCATCGCCCATCATATGGGTCAAGATGCGTATACGCTAGTCTACTCTGGTGCATCGATGCCCTGTCTCGATACACCCTCGATTAGGAACTGTTATAGGATGTACTCGTCGACTACCGTGGCCCCAATAGTATGATCTCATCATAGTCCCAGTAGTCGAGTACATATCCTAAGAGCTTTATCAACATGTAACATAGAGACAATCAGAGTACATGTTAAGATAAAGTACAACCAGATAGCATACTATCATGTCGAGCAAGAAAGTCCTCCCTATATATGTCCTAGCATCTACTACAATATACATCGTATGTACAGTAATGGGCTCTAGGGCATACATATAACTAACAATCTTCCACTTGCACTAGGGCCATCTGTTGTGGTATCGCATACCCAACAATTAGCTGCGGTTGAAGTATCTCATACTCAACCATCCCATAAAAGTCTCTACTGGGAAAAAAAGGCCTTTGTGAGTGGATCCACGCTGTTTTCCTCTGTGTCTACTCTCCTAACCTCGATCTCCCTGGAGATCAACTATCTCCATGATCAGGTGATACTGCCTTAGAATTATATCTGGATTTCTGATGGGACGGGGGTTCCTTGGCTAAAGCCACAACTCCATTGTCACACAATGGTAGGAACGAAGTTCATCTCATGAAATTATATATATCCAGACTGCCTCTTTGGTAGAATCATTGGTAACGATGTATCTTGCCTTTAATCGTCTAGTATGTCACGGTATCTAACTTGGAACTCTTCCAACATATCGTCCCTCCACTGAGGGTAAAGACTATGCCTGCGACTGACATTCAGTCGTCCTTATCACCCTGGAACCTTTCCGGTGATTCTCCCCAGGATCGATTGATACCATCTCACTACAACTAGTGAGAATCCTAACATCCAATTAGATCTATCTCATAGATTCAAAACCCAGGATTTAGGAGGTATCACTTTGATCCTATATGGAGAATCCTTGTGATAAGCGGAAATTGACCAAGCGTAGCATAGGAAACTCCTTCCCTATCAAGAGTATGTCATCCACGTACTCTACGAGGATCACCACCATACTCTCTACTACCTTTTTGTATATACAAGGTTCATCTAACATTTTGATGAAGTCAAACTCTTTGACTACCACATCAAAACAGACGTTCCAACTCCGCGATACCTGCTTTATCACATAAAACATCTTGCACACGTTTTCGCTGCTCCCACTGTCTGCGAAGCCCTCTGGCTGTGTACTTATAGACGCTCTCTTCCAAATCAACATTTAGAAAAGCAGTCATGATACGCAATCGCCAGATATCGTAGTCATGGTATGTAGCCGTGGCAAGTAGGATCTGGATGGACTTAAGCATAGCTTTGAAAGTCTCAACTTTTCCATGTACACCAAGTAATCTTCTCAAGATATACTTGCTCCTGATGGGGATTTAACCCTTCAGATAAAGCAACCAAAGTCCATACTTTGTTGGTGTATAAGGATTCCATCTCAGATCGATAAGCATCCAGCCATTCTTACAGAGTCCCACTCCTGATGGCCAGCTCGAAACTAGTTGGGTCATCATCTCATGATGCAATCCTCGCTCCCACTGTCATAGAGAAACCGAAGTATCTCTCAGGTGGGTGAGGAACCCTACTAGATCGACGGAGAGGCTGAGGTTCGTTGGAAACTATTGAATCCTTTGGTTCTACCAAATCATCTGCTGCAGTTTGTATAGTTGGAACCTTTCCAGTTCTACATAACAGATCTTGCCTCGAGCTTGTCCGGATTTTGCTTTTAGACATAGGCCGGACAACCCCAAATCTTAACAAACTTAAGATATGGGCTCTTCCCTTTCCATATCACATATGAATTGGTAGGCAACTGATTTGATTTGAACCCTATTCAATAGGTATGCAGCTTCTCAAGTGCATAACTCCCAAAAGGAAATAGGAAACTCAGTAGTACTCATCATAGAGCACACCATATCTCATAAGGTGTGATTGCTCCGCCCCGATATACCATCGTGCTATGGTGTATACGGAGGAGTAATGCTGAGAGAGAATCTCATTTTCCTTTAGAATAGTCCAGGAATTCCGTGCTCAAGTATTCTCCTCTTTGATCACATCAAAGGACATAATACTTATACCCGTTTTTGGTTCTCTACTTCTAACTTATATTCTGTGAATATCTCAAAAGGTTCGGACTTGTGTTTCAACAGGAACATATGTCCGGATCTTGAGAGATAATCAGTGAATGTAATGAAGTACAAAGAACCGGTCTTGGCATGTGTAGACAGGGGACTTTCATACATCAGCATGTATCAATCCCAAGAGTTCACTAACTCTTTCTCTGTTTCCTATAAACGGAGCTGTGGTCATTTTATCTTTGTGACATGACCGGCAAGTTTCACAAGATGTAAATTCAAACAAATTTAAATATGCATCTAAATGTAACTTTGCTAGTCTGGTCGCATTGATATGACCTAGTCTACAATGCCTCAAGAAGGTTTCGTTCATTTCTGAACTATTCCTCTTGTGTGTGTTCTGTATACTAAGAACTGTAGTTTGATTTAGAACGTCTATACTTTTAGATAACGTGCCTGAACCGATCAACTCTTGATATAGGAAATGTTCAAAACATTATCCAACAATACAAAATTATATCCTTTCTTTACTAATAAAGAGACTGATATGATGTTATACATCAGGTTCGGTATCTAATAATATTCGTTCAGAATCAATGTATTCTGGTAATACAGGGTGACAGTGACCAACAGACTTGGCTGCAACACTTGCACCGTTTTCTGTCTCATGAAACTTATCACCCGTTCTCAGTTCTCTACCTTTCTGTATCCCATGTAACAGATTATATATGCAGGATCCTGATTTGGTATCTAATACCCAGGACGTAAAGAATACTAAGAAACAATTCTCTGTAATGAACACACCCGAAGATGATGCATCAACATGCAATTTCTTCGTTCGGGCGGCACGGGAAATCTGGTATTCCCCAATTTCCTGCTCTGTCTTATAACAATTATAAGTTGGAGCGGGACCAACGTTCCCCAGCTCAGTATAACAAGCGGGTTCGGTTAATTCATCCGTTTTATTATCTTGATTAAGGCATGATATGGTCGCTACCTGGAGAGAGAGAGAAGAAAACACTCAGCGTATGCACTTGCAAGATTAGATTGGTTGTCTAATATATCTAATCAGGATGTCTCCAACTGTTTTAATCAAATCTTCCTTCAAACCCTAAAAGGAAAGACTACCCGGGATTAATTACACTCTACAAGTTCGCCAATCTTTCAGCCATGCCAGTGTCGGTACTTTAAGGGAGGTTCCCCGTGCTTTCGCACGGACCTAATTAAAGTAAACCTCGTTTTCCCAGGGGCGTAACCCCGTTAACACCTTTCTAGACACCTACTTGATCGCCTAATTGTAATGTGTAAAACTCTCCCATGAGTAACTCTTACTCGCAGCAGGTATCGGGATCCAACTATCTCATAGAAGGTATGTAATCTCATTGCAAATTTCAACACTTGAAATTCCCAATAATATTTTACCCCTAGCAGCTATATGACCTTAACATAGTCAACAAATCATAAGTGCTAGTCAAGTTCAACCCGTCATTTCCCGATTGAATTAAACCCACCCGCACGACCCTTAACAAAGTCAACAAAGTCGCACGACTACCCTAATCCAATCGCATCATATGCTTATACAGATAAGCACTAATCATCTACCACACACTATGCCTTAACATAGTCAACAAACGTAGCACGAATACTAACTAGTACTTATCTGAAATGACGGAGGGCTACGACAGGTTTTTAAGAAAACCTTTTGCGTAATGAACTTGTTATCGTTGTAGAATCGAGTGATCTTAAATGGAGTGTTTTTGAGGCTTTTCTAGTTTTGCTAAAGGGGTCACTCCCGGTGAAGGGATCATCGGCCCTTTCCTCATCGAATAAGGTGCAGGATATTTCACAAATATCACTATGCAAAGCAAGAACTGTAGAAGCAATCAAAAGACAAGCCGAGTTTGTAGCATATGCAGTTTCACTAAAGAGGTCACTCCCGGTGAAGGGATCTCGGCTCTTTCCTTATCGAATAAGGTGCCGGATGTTCTACAAGGAACACCGCTATGCAAAGCAAGAACTAGAGCTACAATTTTTTTTTAAACAAGTTTCTACAACATCTTAGGTTTCTTTTAGTTTCATTAATCTCATTAATGAAGTCACATTTTAATATGCTTCACAAGCATCACATTTGAAACGAAATCTGCAATATAACATATATCTCATATATATAATATAAACATTCGTCTCAGGCAGTAATATGATCTCATCACAGAACATTGCAGCAGAAGAACATATATGAAATATTGGATATACTAGGACGTCCGTGTTTTCAATTCGAGCCTGTACAAAACACGGATTCCACGGTCGCGATGAATAGCCAAACCCACATCCCTAGACCCCTACGAGAGCGGCAAGCAACACTGCCAATTCTAGGGTTAGGAGACCCGGTCTCGACTCCTCGAGATGGTCTCCCACTGGACCCTAGAACCCGGTTACTTGTGCTCCCCGCCTTGGGTCTACCTAATGCGGAAAAGTAAATAATATACAATGGTGACATCATCCTCAGCCCGGAAGTGCCCCAATAAAAGAATATTACATACAAATGAATTTTACACGAATGAAAAATAAAAACTCTCATCTCACATAAAACCCCCGGCTATTCAGAACGCGACGATCCAATTTAACACATCACAACAACACATAATATCTCATATCATCAACGTAAGCAAGTATGCGTATCCCGATTGTCGTTGATGTATAGCAACGAAGCCGGCGATACACCATATACTACGCTTACGGTCACAGAAAAGAAAGTGTAAAACTACAACAGTTGGAATCCGCAACCTCTTTAGACATCGCATGCCTAACCAAATGAATTCCTTAGACATCGCATGCCTAACTAAATGAATTCCTTAGACATCGCATGCCTAACAATTATAAACCTCGCATTTTAGTCTCATTATCGAAAACTCTTTTCAATATTAAGTCGGGCAATTCAACAAGATTCCCGACATTCTGATCGAATGATCGTCGCAAACTTTAGTAGACGGCCGCACCCCAGATGCCATCGACGAAGTGCACTAAGGCGGAACACCGCTGCCGCGAGCACCCGAACGGATGCGTTTGGCGACGGGGTTCTCCAACAGTCACTTGGTCGGGGCTATGGGGCGTGGCTGTCTATTAAGTTTACCCGGCGAGTATTCGCGTACGCTACGTGATTGCGACGGAGTTTTGATCACATCAAAATTCCGAGGCAACTGATCATCTGAGACTGAACTGCTAGATTTATAACATTCAAATTAGTTATCTCAAAACTAAATGTGGATTCCAAAAAATTGTATCACATTCCAGATAAATAGACAATGTTAAACTTTCCAATCGAATGATCAAACACCCAAGTTTTCCCAAATAGCTCAACACTTGAGCGGAGTTCAAAAATATCCATCACATGCCACAGTACCGATGGTCCAACCGTAGAAGGGTCAAGCCAACGCCTCACATGTGGCACGTCGTACTGCCACAAACCCTAAGGTTCAGAGGCAGTTCAAGACGGTCATATAATCGAGTTAAGGTTTGTTGTCTTCTAGAGGGTCCACCGCGTTACTTGCACGACTTAGAAAGTTGCAAACTCGAGAAAAAATCCAACTTATGAAAAATTTTCCGACTGGGGAAAAAGTGAGTTATTGATATCCGTTCGAACTTTTTAACAGTTTCTAAAATTATCCGGAAAGAAACTAAACAAAGTTAAATTATCCAATCGAATCAACGAGTCCCCAATACAACCCAGAAAACTCAACACTTGAGTATAATTAAAAATTCCCAGAAGAATCAGGAATTACCTACGGAGGTTACTGTGCAAACCCTATTCCTCAATCCTCATTTATTGCCGCGGAACAGCCGCCAATACCCTGCTTTGGCCGCGGTTCCGCGGCGCTTTAGGTGATTTAGGGGGTCGGGTTTCACAGTAATTCCTAGATTTCCCTGCTGAGTTTTTTGAGTATTTTTAATTCAGAAAAAATCAACTTTTTGAAAAATATCCAGAGAGGGGTATACTCGGGTGTGTCGGAGTTCGATCGGACTTTAAACTTCGTCTAGACTTCGCCTAAAGCTCTAGCTTGGCTCTGATACCACTGTAGGGATGCTGGGCACTGCCGCAAGTGTATACAAGGCATCAACCATGCACGATTTAAAATTTAGCTATGCCGAACAACCCAAAGCCGGATCTTTAAACTAGGGTTTAGGCGAAAACAAGCATGTTAAACACTTTAACATTAAGTGAGAGGGATTACAACCTTTGTAGATCCAGTCCTTCACTTCTTAAGCTCCGTGTTGAGGTCCCTTCGCTGCGATCATCGTGTTCCGGACTCTCGAGAGGCTCCGCGAAGAGAAAGATGCAGTCTTGCTTCCGATCTTTGATAACATAGATGATCTACCTTGAAGTTTCATTAACACAAGCTAACACTCACTAATTGAAGTGAACACCCTCATGTAAATGGAAAGGATAGATGAGGATGATGAGGTAGTATTTTTGCTCTCATTTGTTTTCTATTTCTCACTCACTTTCATCACAAATATCAAAGCAAGAAAGCTTTGCAAAGGAGGAAGAAGAAGAAGAATGAATAATCATAATCCTTTTGTGATGAATAATGAAAGTGTGATAATGATTAATCTTACAACCATGGTCAAGGATGACTCATGTAGAGATTTAACTAGGGCAAGGGTTTGGGTTGGGTTAAGAATGAGTCACACATAAATATCAAGCATAATATCTCATTCAAGACAAAAGAAAAGCTTCTAGAATCTACTAGAAGTCTTAACCCTAATCCAAACCCTAATCATGTTTAAACTCCACAAAACATGTTGCATTAATAACCATATCATGTTACAATATTATATATCACATATATAATATTTATTGTAACAAAATAAAATAATACAATTAACATATATCGCATATATATCAATGTATTACCCGAGTGAGAAAAAGAATCTTTTAGTGAGCTAATATTAGTTAATGTAATTTAATATATCATATATATTATTATACATTAAATTATCGAATCAACACTTGATCCGACAATCCGGCTATATCGCATATAACCGACTAATATCTCATTTACCGATTGATCGAATCAACACTTGATCCGATAACCCGGCTGACATCAAATATCGCGAGAATAGAATACGGTATAACATATGGCATTATCCTTTGTCCTGCACATATCACATATGTGCTCCTACTCCATTTTGCCTGAGCCAAGAAACCTCTGTGTAGGACTCTAAAGAATCGTCAATACGCCGGCAGTAGGTGATGATCATATCAAACACCCACAAGCTGCAAGCGGTCAGCTAAACGTAACAGCCACCCAGGTATTGAGCGCTCAGAAGATCAACAAGCAAGTCTGCACATTCTCCTATGAATCTAATCGGTAACACTCCCGAACAGTCCGGTCTCGTCATCTGATATGTCGCATATCTCGCCTAGGGGTGGTAAACGTCAGACCCCAGTAGCTCGATAAGTCATGTCGATATGATGTCTATAACAGTTCGAGAAACTACTGATAACACTTACCAGTAAATCTCAACAACCCTGACCAGGGATTTCCGGTTATAGCCAATCGAACACTGCACAACATCAACTCCCTATACCGGGAGAGACGAATCCCCTCCTATCGCTCATTGCCTCCATGTGATTCGGGAATGTACCCAAAAGCCACCTTTTTGCACGCCCTCTTGGACGTGGTATGATGGAAATCAAAGCTTAGTGGGAATCACACAAGATTCTATGACGATCTCGGGTCAACAGACTACTCTGTACCAGTGTCACCGGAGAACTGCCATCTGACGTAAGGTATAATACCATCTGGGAGTTCTCGGCGAGTCCGTCCAGTGTACCCAGTCTCCACTGAGCACCCGTACACCATCCTTGATGTCAAACACCGATGGATATGGGATCATCCATCGCCCATCATATAGGTCAAGATGCGTATACGCTAGTCTACTCTGGTGCATCGATGCCCTATCTCGATACACTCTCGACTAGGAACTGTTATAGGATGTACTCGTCGACTACCGTAGCCCCACTAGTATGATCTCATCATAGTCCCAGTAGTCGAGTACATATCCTAAGGGCTTTATCAACATGTAACATAGAGACAATCAGAGTACATGTTAAGATAAAGTACAACCAGATAGCATACTATCATGTCGAGCAAGAAAGTCCTCCCTATATATGTCCTAGCATCCGCTATAATATACATCATATGTACAGTAATGGCCTCTAGGGCATACATATAACTAACACGAGCTTGTTCTCCGGTCATCCTTTGTCGTAGATGATCCACCCGAGGGATGTGATCCGTGGCTCTAGCTCCTAACTAAGTGTCAATAGGAGAAACTAGAGAACTTGGGTTTCTAATCCAAGTTGTCTAGGATGTAGTGTGGAGTTCTATGTGTTTTACTATCTCTATCTTGCCTCTTCACTTGTTTCTCAACTCATGAGAAGGTAGTGAAGAGGAAGATGATGAAGGTGGAGGAAACTCAAGAGGGGGAAGGAGGGTGAAGCAAAAATGGGAGCTCAAGAATAATAAAGTATGCATGTGAAAGAAAATCCAACACAATGGTTTTGTGTATGAATTTTCATGAATAAACAAGTGTAGCCATGCTTCAATAGTATCCACAAATGAGTAAAGAATTCATTTTTCAACTATTGAAGCCATACCTCTCACCATGCCCCCCCCCCCGCTCCTTAATTTCTTATTTCCATTTATCAATAAATGAAAAAGTCCATGATAAGGTGTCCACCTTCTAGAAGGTAATCTGTAATAAAATGCGGATTACAGTCTGCTGTACATACATACCTGCATTCGGATAAAAACACGAATGCCCAAAGAGATAGAATAACACGAAGAACATAATACTAGAATATGTTAGTTATGTATGCCCTAGAGGCCATTATTGTATCATACTGGTTTGTATATTACTTAATGGAAGCTTGGGATATTCACAGTTGTTTTGACAGTTTTGCTCAAAATGGTAGTATGCTACTTGGTTTGTTTCTACTTCAATATGTGCATGTGTTTCTTTTAGCATATCGCTTATACATATTAGTAAAGCCTTTAGGATCTTTGCTTGATTACCAGCGTTATGATGGCAATCACACTATCGGGGGCTGGGTAATCTACAAGAACATCCTTATACTGGTCCCTAGTCGTAGGATTATCGAGACGGGGCATCGATACTCTGGAGTAGACTAGTGTATACGCTTCTCATCCCAGCAGGGGAGATGGTCTGTCCCACAGCCATTAGTACCTCGTACTGGAGATAGTATGCATGTGCTCATTAGGTTATGAGTACACTGGATAGGACTCGTCGGGAACAGTTGGTGGGTATTATACCAATCGTCGGGTAGCAGTTCTTAGGTGACATGAGTACAACTTAGTCCGTCGACTTGACACTGCTATTTCCCCTCGAGTGTGTTCCCACTGTACTTTGATTACTACCCTACCATGATTCAAAGGAGTCGTGCAAACAGGTAGTGGTTGGGTGCAGTCCCGAACCACTTGGAGGCAGTGGCGGTTAGATAGAATTTGTCTCTCCCAGTATTAGGAGTTGATATCGCGCTGTGTTTGGAGAGCCATTACACAAAGTCCCTGGCCAGGGCAAGCGAGATTTACTGGCAGGTATTCCAGTAGTTTCTCAGGGTGTTCTGAGCTACACTCCGACACGACTTATTGCACTATTAGGGGTCGGACGATTACCATCCCCTAGGCCCGATATGTGATACTCTTAGACGAACAGACCGGACTGTACGGAGATTGTCACATGCAGGCTCAGTAGGAGTTCGGATGGGTTTGCTCATCGGACTTCTTTTCGACAGATACCTGGGTAGCTGTTACGTGCAGCTAGTACCGCTTACGACTTGTGGTTAAACCCACTGCCAGCGTACTGTCGAGTCTTTAGTGTCCCACACAGAGGGTTTCCCTGCATTGGGTGAAAAATTTATAGGTCGTATGGTCTTACGACAGGGCTACGATCATGTACGTGCACTTGTGTGCGTTTAATGTTCGGGCGGATGATACTAATGGGCTTTGGTTTAAGCCGGATCCTAGTATTGTATTGATGGTTTTGTTTCGTCTCTTTGTATTCATAGCCTAAGATGACGAGGAGGATAGCGAGTAGAGGACCCGAAGGACTTGGTTTCGTTAGGTATAACTTTCATCCGAGTAGTTAAACCTCACACGGTATTTTGTTAGCTAGGGTTTAGCATCAATCCTGGTGTTTAAGTCCGTGTTGCGAGCTTCGAAAAATTATTTTTTTGAAATTCCTCCTTCCCGCGGACACACGGGGTGCACGACACAGACTTACAGTGGTATCAGAGCCTACTAAACCATAGTAACAAGTTAGACAAAGTTTAAAACTAAGAAACCGAAATAACTCCGAAACATCGCGACTAAGATCCAAGTTTCTGTCAATTTTTCCCAAGCCTCTAAATTTTTTTTAAACAATTGCAGAGTGCTCTATCTAGTATGATATGACCACACACTAAAATTGAAGTAGTTTCACTGGAATTGGACCGGCCAAAAGCTCAAAAAAACGGGTGTCACCTTTTTTGTTGTGGTGAAATGCTTTGAATTTTGGTGTGTGTTCTAGTTGCTTGGATCTAAAGTCTGTGGTGTTGTTTGTTTTTGCCAATTTTGGATATACTGTTATCTTTTTACTGTGGCAATACAGGGTGTTTCGAAGTCATAGTTTTAACATCGTTTAAAGTTTCAAGTTGTGATATATGTGTTTGGAAACGTCGACTAATTGCTATACGTCGATTAGTCGGGGTTGCATATATCTGTGTTGCTGTTCTTATGGTTTGTGTATATGAACTTATTGGATCGTCATGGATGAATAGCCGGGGGATGTGAGATGAGGGTTTTTCATTCTTTCATTCGATGTAATAATGTAAAGTGATGTAATATTATTTTGTGGGGCACATCCGGGTTGAGGTTGTAGCCACCGTTGTATATTATTTCTTTTACTGTTTTCTACTCCTAGGATAGATCCAAGGTGGGGTACACAAACTACCGGGTACTTTGAAGTGCCGAGTGGCCTACTCACTTTGATGGGGAGGTTGCTTCACTTTGGGTATTTGGCGGGTAGTTTGCCGCACCCGTAGGGGTCTGGGGTGGGGTTTGGCTATTCATCACGATCGTGGAATCCGACTTTCGTTACAGGCTTAAACGAAACACGGAATTCCTAGTATATCCAATATATTCATCTGTAATCTGGAATGCCTATTATTGCGTGAGATGAATATATATATCTATATATGATATTTAGTAGGCGTTACTTATGTTTTGCATCCGCGCTAGTCTAGCCCCCGCTCTGTCGTTAGTTAAGTAACCTAACGGGTGATGACGGCGCCCGGTGGCGAATGCGGATGACATAAGCAGACATTATATTTTCTTTTCTCTCTGTAATGATAGGTGTAAGTGACGGGACACATTATATTAATGCAAAGCAAACAAACCAAAGCTGAATCGTCGGAACAAATTTTAAAACCACTCGGTTTTTTCAAAACAGCAGACTTTTAAAGTGCGGAGCTTAAACCACTCCTTTTAAAAGCTATCAGGTTCCTTCGATTATATCAAGTTCACTACGTTCACGGTTTCGCCAAAACCATTAATAGCCCTCCATTATTTCATATGAATAGTCAGTAGTATTCAAGCTATGTTTGTTGGCCTTCATCAAGGCATAGTGATTGGTAGCTGCCGGGTGTTCATATGTAGCATAGATAGATGCGTTGGTTTGGGACAGTCATATTACTTTGTTGGCCTTCGTTAAGGGTATATACGGGTGGGTTCAAATTAACCTGGAAAATGATGGGTAGAACTTGACATGTGACTTATGATTTGTTGGCCTTTGTCAAGGTCATAAGAGCAAGGGGCAAAAATCCACATCGGGAGTTTCTAAAGAAACTAAAACTTGCTAGTGCTGCATACCATTTGAAATTTGATAATGTTGGTAGGATTCCTTCAGTATTATCACACAATGATATTTGGATCCCGATCCTACAGTGAGTATCTGCTACTCCTTAGGAGATTTTTTTCACTTAACGATCAATGCTATAAACCAAGTAGGTGTCTAGAACGGTGTTAGCGGGGCTACGCCTCTAGGGAAAAGAGGTTATTTAATTAAGAAACTTCACGAAAGCATCGTAAAACCTCCCTTGAAGTACCGACACTAGCCTGGCCGAACGATTAAGCAAGAATTGTACGGTGGGATCAATCCTGACTGATTCTTCTTTTATGGTTTGAGGAAGGATTCGAGAGATGGTGGGAGCCATCTTGTATAGATAAATTAAAAACCAATCTAAACTTGCAAGAACATCATGCTAAGTGTTTTCTTCTCTCTCTCTTAATTGCAGCGACCCCGTGACCAGACATAGGTTACATCTAGATAATAAAATGACTGAATCTGACTATAATGATTGCCAAAGGTCTGTTTAGATGTCCATTACCTATGACAAGCTGGGACACCTCTTTACTACTCAAGCCCCTACAATCTCAGGTCCAGTTTCCACCATCACAGATATTGATATCCGTAATACATCGAAAAAAGACAGTACGAATGCCAAGTGCCTCTTGTTGGCCTCAATAGATGGTGTAAATAGAGACAGCACGAGAAGATGGACTTAGCTTCCATCTTCCTCCATAACAAAGTTTTATATGGAGAGCAATCTCGTATCGCAAGATATGAGACCTTGAAAGAATTGCTTCAAGCGAGTTTGGCTATCGGGTCATCCGTAGGGGACAACGTCCTTACGATGACTAGCTATATTGATAAGCTCACGGACCTGGAGACCTCATTGGAGAACGAGTCACATACTGACTTGATTTTACAGTCTCTATCTTCTACTTACGCGCAGGGGAAGAACGTTATACTTCCAATTGAGGGCACCCTAAAGGAAACCAGAGAGACACCCGCTTAGCTTATTGGGGAATCTTCCTCTTCAGGATCTAAGGCGGAAGCTAAGGGTGAGAAGAAGAAGACATCTACAAAGCCGATATGCAGGGTCAGTAAGGTAGAAAGATAGGGAAGGGCAAAAGTTTCGGAGCTAACAGTAGGGAAGGAGGGATGTTCATATTGTTGCGGGAAAGGACATTGGCAGAGGGATTGCAGGGCTTGTAAAGCCAGTAGCCAGGATTCGAAGCATGCTGTGGCTTCGGCTTTGAGTGTATTGTAATAGAAAACTGTCTGTCAATTAACTCTACTTCTTGGGTACTAGATACCTGACCATGATCTTATATCTGTAATTCATTACAGGTTTTGAGAAACCGTAGAGTTATCAGGGTAGGTGATATGACTCTCAGGGTTGCTAACGGAATGAGCGTGGACGGTGAATCCGTAGGTGAATATCACCTAGGATTGACAAGTGGGCAGATATTGATTCTACGTAACTGTTAGTATGTACCTAGTCTAGCTTGTAATATCATATCGGTATCCTTACTTTCTAAGGAAGGATATGATTTTACATTTGTAAGCGATGTGGTCCACATCCACCTAAATCAAACTCTGATTGGGTTAGGTACATTAGATAACGGTATATACGTATTAAATCAAGCTCAGGTTTACAGTGTCCAGAACACATTTAAAAGAAAGTCTTCGGAAACAATCAGGCTTTCTTATGGCATTGTAGACTGGGTCACATCAATGAAACACGGTTGACGAACTTACATAGAGAGGGATATTTGGATCCGTTCGAATATTAGTTTTATGCAACTTGTCAATCTTGTCTCATGGGAAATATGACAAAGACTCCGTTCACTGGACACGGAGTAAGAGCGAGTGAGCTCTTGGGACTCATACACAGCGATGTATGCGGTCCAATGTATACACATGCATGAAGTGGTTATTCCTATTTCATTACTTTTACGGATGATTTCTTCATGTATGGACATGTCTTCTTGATGAAGCATAAATCCGAGGCCTTTAAGAAATTCCGAGAATATAAGAATGAAGTGGAAAAACAAACATGCAAAAGTATCAAGACACTAAGATCTGATCGAGGTGGTGAATACTTGAGTGCCGAGTTCCTGGACTACTTAAAAGAGAATAGAATTCCCTCTCAGCTTACTCCTCCATACACACCTCAATACAACGGTGTATCGGAAAGACAGAATCGAACCCTATTGGATATGGTTCGTTCCATGATGAGTAAGGCTGAGTTACCGCGATCCTTTTGAGGTTATGGACTAGAATCAGCTGCATATCTTTTGAACAAGGTTCCAACCAAGACTGTGCATCCACACTATATTAGATGTGGTGTGGGAAGAAACCCAATCTTAAGTACCTTAAGACATGGGGATGTCCAGCTTTTGTTAAAAAGCAGCATGCGGACAAGCTCGAGACACGCTCAGTACTGTGTATGTTTGTGGGATACCCAAAGAACTCCAAGGGGTATCTTTTTTATTACGCAGAGGAACAAAAGGTTTTTGTTTCTCGTTATGCCCACTTCTTTGAAGCTGAATTTTCAGAAAATCAGAAAAGTGGGAGCGCAATAAAACTGGAAGAAATTCCAGAACCACAAGCTATTACTGAAAGCTTGGTAGAACCAGAGGTTTCAGAAGAACCGAACATCCCAGCGCCACTCCGCAGAAGTAGTAGGCAGTCTTATCCGCCCGAAAGATACTATAGTTTTCTCATTGACGGGGATCGAGAGGATTGCATCATTAACAATGATGAGCCTACTAGCTTCCAGCAATCCATTAAGAGCGGCGGCTCGGTAAAATGGCTGGATGCAATGTGGACCGAAATGGAGTCTATGTACACCAACAAAGTTTGGAATTTGGACTTTGCTCCAGAAGGGGTAAAACCCGTAGGCTGCAAATGGATCTTCAAAAAGAAGATTGGTGTAGATGGACATGTTGAAACCTATAAGGCTAGACTTGTTGCAAAGGGTTTTTGTCAAAGACCTGGTTTGGACTATGATGAAACCTTTTCTCCAGTGGCTATACTCAAACCCATTCGGATCCTTCTTGCCATTGCTTCCTTCCACGATTATGAGATCTGGCAGACGGACGTAAATACGGCTTTTCTAAATGGTAATTTGGAAGAGTGCGCCTATATGGATCAGCCAGAGGGTTTCTTTCAAAGTGGGAGCAGCGGGAAAGTGTGCAAGTTGCTTAATTCCATTTATGGACTAAAGCAGGCATCACAGAGTTGGAACATCTGTTTTGATGATACTGTAAAGGAATTCAACTTTATCAAAAATCCAGATGAACCATGCATATATAGTAATATTGTAGGGAGAACTGTGGTATTCTTCTTCTTGTATGTGGATGGCGTTCTCTTGATAGGAAATGACATTCCTATGCTACATTCAGTCAAAGGATTCTTGTCACAGAGGTTCTCCATGAAAGACCTGGGTGATGCCTCCTATATTCTGGGGATCCAGATCTATCGTGATAGATCTAAATGGATAGTTGGACTTTCACAGTCAAGGTACATCGACACCATACTGAAAAGATTCAGTATGGAAGATTCAAAGCGCGGTAATCTACCATCTTGTCACGGAATCACCCTCTCAAAAAAGATGTCTCCAAAGACTGATTTGGAAAAGGCTTTCATGACAACTATACCTTACGCATTTGCGGTAGGCTCTATAATGTATGTGATGTTGTATACCGGACCAGATGTAGCATATGCATTGAGCGTTGTAAGCCGGTATCAGTCAAACCCAGGGGAGAAGCACTGGATAGCAGTAAAGAACATTCTCAAGTACCTGAGAAGGACTAAGGAGATGTTCTTGGTGTATGGCGGAAAAGACCTCCAGATCGAGGTCTTTGCTGACTCCTGCTTCCAGAGTGACAAGGATGACTCCAAATCCATATCGGGATATTTCTTTACCCTCAATGGAAGGGAGGTCTGTTAGAAGAACTCCAAGCAGGACACCGTTGTTGACTCAACAATGGAAGCAGAGTACATAGCTGCTTGCGATGCCATAAAAGAAGCAGTCTAGATGAAGAAGTTACTCACAGAACTTCAGGTGGTTTTGTCCATTGTTGATCCAATACCATTGTATTGCGACAACAACGGCGTTATAGCTTTAGCGAAGGAACTCAGGACCCATCAGAAGTCCAGACACATTTTGAGGCGGTACCACTTGATCAGGGAGATCGTAGATTGCCGGGAGATCGAGGTGAGGAGAGTAGATACGCAGAATAATACTGCAGATCCACTCACGAAGGCTAAGACACAGTTCGAGAGGCTGATCGAGATGATAGGTCTGCGATACGCCTGCACATGGCCTTAGTGCAAGTGGGAGATTGTTAGTGATGTATGCCCTAGAGGCCATTATTGTATCATACTGGTTTGTATATTACATAATGGAAGCTTGGGATATTCACAGTTGTATTGACAGTCTTGCTCAAAATGGTAATGTGCTACTTGGTTTGTTTCTACTTCAATATTTGCATGTGTTTCTTTTAGCATATCGCTTATACATATTAGTAGAGTTTTTAGGATCTTTGCCTGATTACCAGCGTTGTGATGGCAGTCACACTATCAGGGGCTGGGTAATCTATAAGCACATCCTTATACTGGTCTCTAATCGTAGGATTATCGAGACAGGGCACCGATACTCCGGAGTAGACTAGTGTATACGCTTCTCATCCCAGCAGGGGAGATGGTCTGTTCCACAGCCATTAGTACGTCGTATTGGAGATAGTATGCAGGTGCTCATTAGGTTATGAGTACACAGGACATGACTCATAGGGAACTGTTGGTGGGTATTATACCTATCGTCGGGTAGCATTTCCCAGGTGACATGAGTACAGCTTAGTCCGTCGACTTGACACTGGTACTTCGCCTCGAGTGTGTTCCCACTGTACTTTGATTACTACCCTACCACGGCTTAAAGGAGTCATGCAAACAGGTAGTAGTTGGGTGCAGTCCCGAAGCACTTGGAGGCAGTCGCGGTTAGATAGGATTCGTCTCTCCCGATATTGGGGGTTGATATCGCACTGTGTTTGGAGAGCCATTACATAAATTCCCTGGCCAGGGAAAGCGAGATTTACTGGCAGGTATTCCAGTAGTTTCTCAGGGTGTTCTGAGCTATACTCCAGCACGACTTATTGCGCTATTAGGGCTCTGACGATTACCATCCCCTAGGCCCAATATGTGATACTCTTAGACGAACAGACTAGAATGTACGGAGATCGTCACATGCAGGCTCAGTTGGAGTTCGGATGGGTTTGCTCATCGTCCTTCTTATCGACAGATACCTGGGTAGCCGTTACGTGCAGCTAGTACCACTTGCAGCTTGTGGTTAAACCTACTGCAAGCGTACTGTCGAGTCTTTAGCGTCCTACACAGAGGGTTTCCCTGCAACGGGCGAAATATGTAGAGATCATATGGTTTTACGACAGGGCTATGATCACGTACGTGCACTTGTGTGCGTTTGATGTTCGGGCGGATGATACTAGTGGCCTTTGGTTTAAGCCGGATTCTAGTGTTGTATTGATGGTTTTGTTTCGTCTCTTTGTATTTGCATTCTTCTGAATACGGATGCGGGTATGTATATACAGATGATGAACATTCTCATAATTAGCTCGGGAAAGGTTCAAGAAGTGGACACCTATTAGGGGTTGATTTCATTTTAGGGATTAAACTAAATGGGTGTAGAAATGAGGTGGATTTGAGCATTGAACGTGACTCATGGCTATGACTCCTTACAAGGTATATATGAACTCATTAGATATTTGTGTGAGAAATATCTCCATAATTATTGAATAAGACTCACTCATTCTAAAGGGGGCAGCCAAGCTTTTCTCAATGCTCACAACTCCATTCTCATTTTCTTAAGTCCTTCATTTCTTTCTCATAAACCCTAATTTTCCTATGAGTTGAGAAACCTAGGGTTCAAAGAGACAAAGCATTCCATCTTCACTCTCTACATCACCTAGGCCATCTAGTCTAGCAAGCTACTTACCCTAGTTACCTCGGAGTTGAGATTGGAGCTCGGACTATAGACTCTCGGGTGGATCGTCTTTGACTCGAGGAAGCTGATGAGGAAGCCACGATCTGTTACGATCCTTGAAGCCTAAGATGACGAGAAGGACAGCGCGAGTAGAGGATACGAAGGACTTGTTTTCATGAGGTATAACTTTCACCTGAGTAGTTAAACCTCACACGGTATTTTGTTAGCTAGGGTTTAGATCGATCCTGGTGTTTAAGTCCGTGTTGCGAGCTTCGAAAAATTGTTTTTTTTGAAATTCCGTCTCCCCGCGGACACACGGGGTTTACGACACAGACTTTCAGAATATACATATCGAAATACATATATGTAAATAATCAAATCAATACCTGATTTAATTATTCGGCTCAAACCCGAGCCGGCTAGTATTACCAACCATCCGATCGAAATTCCGGGTACAAAGTACATCAATCGATTGGAACCCTGCACGTATCCAATACGGCTACTACATCATTTCGCCTGAACCAGGAAAACCCTCTGTGTGGGACTCTAAAGACTCGACAATATGCCGACAGTGAGTTACTGGATAAATCCATAACCACAAGCACGTCAGCGGCACTAGTTGTACGTAACGGCTACCCGAGCACCTGTCGAAAACGAAGGCCGAAGAGCAAACTCATCCGGACCTTACTGAGCCTATCTGTGACAATCTCCGTACAGTCCGGTCTCTTCGTCTGTGAGTATCGCATACGGGGTCTAGGAGGTGGTAAATGTCAGACCCTAATAACCTAGTAATTCGTGCTGATGCGGCTCAGGACCAATCCGGGAAACTACTGATCAGCCTATCAGTAAATCCTAACTGCCTTGGACAAGGTCTTATGATACTGACCAATCGGACATAGTGCGATATTGACTCCCTATACCGGGAGAGTCGAATCCTTGACAATCGCTCACTGCCTCCATGTGACTCGGGACTGTACCCAACCAAAACCTGTTTGCACGACTCAGTAGAGCCGTGGTAGGGTAGTGATCAAAGCACAGTGGGAACTCACATGAGACAAATACCGATCTCAGGTCTAAAGACTAACCTGTACTCATGTCACCTGAGAACTTCCACCCGACGATAGGTATAGTACCATCTGGAAGTTCTCAGCGAGTCCGTCCGGTGTACTCACCCCCAGTGAACACCTGTATACGATCTTAGGTTCAAAAGACCAATGGTTGTGGGACCATACCATCGTCCCTCGTCGGGGTCTAGAAACGTATACACTAGTCTACTCTGGAATATCGATGCCCAATCTCGATACTTCCACGACTAGGGACCATTTAAGGATGTGCGTACCGACTACCTAGCTCCCACAATTATGATCGCCATCACAACGCGGGTAGTCGAGCAATGATCCCACGAGCTTTATCAACATGTACAAAAGATATGTAATAGCAATTAAAACATACACACGTTAAGATAAAGACAAACCAGATAGCATACTATCATATCGTGTAAGACTGTCCTGTACACATATATGTCCAAGCATCCAAATGTATACATATATAATAATGGCCTCTAGGGCATACATATCCAACAATCTCGCACTTGCACTAAGGCCATATATATCGGCGTATCGAGTACCCAACGTTTGTTCTAGGGCAAGTTGTTGGCGTATCGAATACCCAGCATCTTAAAAAGTCTCTCGAACTGTGCTTGAGGAAGGGCCTTGGCGAATGGATCCGCAGTGTTGTCTTTTGTGTCCACTCTCCGCATCTCGATCTCCCAGCGATTAATGATCTTCCCGATCAGGTGATACCGTCTCAAGATGTGCCTAGATTTCTGATGGGACTGTGGTTCCCTTGCTAAAGCCATAGCTCCATTGTTGTCGCAATACATAGGTATTGGGTTAACAATGGATGGAACCACCTGAAGTTCAGTAATGAACTTTTTAATCCAGACGGCTACTTTTGCGGCATCGTTGGCAGCAATATATTCAGCCTCCATCGTCGAGTCTGCGACGGTGTCCTGTTTGGAACTCTTCCAACAGACCGCCCCTCCGTTGAGGGTAAACACAAAACCCCAGACAGACTTGTTAGCATCCTTTTCACTCTAGAAGCTCGAATCGGTAAAAGACTCCACCTGGAGGTCCCCATTACCGAATACCAGGAACAGTTCTTTAGTCCTTCGCAGGTACTTCAGAACGTTCTTAACAACTGTCCAGTAGTTCTCACCTGGGTTAGACTGATACCGGCTCACCACGCTAAGCGCATAAGCTACATCTAGTTGGGAACATAGCATCGCATACATTATAGATCCTATCGCCGAAACTTAGGGTATAGTGCTCATACGAACCCTCTCCTCATCAGTCTTGGGAGACATCTCTTTGGAGAGGGTGATTCCGTGCAATGCGGGTATGTTACCGCGCTTGGAATCTTCCATACTAAATCTTTTTAGTACGGTCTCTATGTACCTGGACTGTGAAAGTCCCAGTAATCTTTTGGATCTATCTCTGTAGATCTTAATCCCCAGAATGTACGAGGCATCACCCAGGTCGTTCATAGAGAACTTTTGTGACAAGAACAGCTTGACCGATTGTAGCATAGGAATATCATTTCGTATCAAAATAATGTCATCCACGTACAAGATTAGGAATACGACAGTTCGGCCTACAATCTTCTTATATATATAAGGCTCATCCTTGTTCTTCATGAAGTCAAATCTTTGACTGTTTCATCAAAACAGATGTTCCAGCTCCGCGATGCCTATATTAATCCATAAATGTATTTAAGCAACTTGCACACCTTCCCGCTGCTCCCACTGTCTACGAAACCTTCCGGCTGATCCATATAAATGCACTCTTCTAAACTTCTGTTCAGAAAAGTCGTTTTTACGTCTATCTGCCAGATCTCATAGTCATGGAAGACAGCAATGGAAAGTAGGATCAGAATGGATTTGAGCATAGCCACTAGAGAAAAGGTTTCATCATAGTCCACACCTGGTCTTTGACGAAAACCTTTTGCAACAAGTCTAGCCTTATAGGTTTCCACCTACCCATCTACACTAAATTTTTTTTGTAGATCCATTTGCATCCAACGGGTATTATCCTAGGTGGAACAATTTCCAAGGTCCACACTTTATTGGTGTACATGGACTCCATTTCGGATCGCATAGCATCCAGCCATTTATCAGAGTCCCTACTGATAATGGCCTGCCTGAAACTAGTAGGATCATCTTCTTCTAAGATGGGATCCTCTCGATCCCCGTCTATGAGAAAACTGTAGTATCTCTCGGGCGGATGAGAAATCCTACCAGATCAACGGAGTGGCTGAGGTTCGTCTGGGATTATTGAATTTTGTGGTTCTACTAAATCTTCAGTTATAGTTTGTCCTTCTGGAATTTCTTCCAGTTCTACCGTGCTCCCACTTATTTCTTTTGCAAGAAATTGCCACTCTAAAACGGTAGTGAGATGAGCAACAAACACCTTCTGTTCCTCGGTGTGGTAGAACATATATGCATTTGAATGCCTGGGATATCCTAAAAACTTACATAAAACCGACCGTTCCTGAAGTTTCTCCGGATTCTGGTTTTTCACATATACCGGACAACCCCATATCTTAACCCGTTTAAGACATGGTTTTCTACCACTCCATATTTCATATGGAGTCTTAGGTACTGATTTAGACGGAACCTGATTCAACAAGTACGCTGCTGTTTCAAGTGCAAGTCCCTAGAATGAAAGAGGTAACTCAATACTACTCATCATGGAGCGAACCATGTCCAACGGGTATGGTTCCTTCGCTCCAATACGCCATTGTGATGTGGTGTATACGGAGGAGTAAGCCGAGAGAGAATACCATTCTCTTTTAGAAAGTCCCTGAATTCCGTCCTTAAGTACTCCCCTCCTCTATCAGATCGTAGGATCTTGATACTTTTACCAGTCTGGTTCTCTACTTCGTTTCTGAATTCTTTGAATTTCTCAAAAGTTTCAGATTTGTGTTTCATAAGATACACATACCTGAACCTAGAGAAATCGTCAGTGAATATGATGAAGTACGAGAACCCACCCCTTGCATGTATAGATATTGGACCACATACATCAGTGTGTATGAGTCCCAAGAGCTCTGCTGCTCTTTCTCCGTGTCCGATGAACGGAGATTTGGTCATCTTTACTTTGAGACAAGATTGACAGGTTTCATAAGATGAAAATTTGAAAGTATCCAAAAGTCCATCTTTATGTAACTTACTCAGTCTTTTCTCTCTGATATGACCAAGTATACAATGCCACAAGTAGGATTCGTTCACATCTGAACTATTCCTCTTGCGTGTGTTTTGTATACTGAGAACTGTGTTTTGATTAAGAACATAGATACCATTACAATGTGTACCTTCTGCAACCAATACTTGATTAAGATAAATGTTTATGATATTTCTATCAAGAACAAACTTATATCCATCTTTATCAAGTAAAGAAACTGATATGATGTTACAAACTATGGAAGGTACATAGTAGCAGTTGTTCAAATCATAGTATTGCTATTTGGCAATTCTAGGTGATATTCACTGACGGCAGAAGCATTAACTTGTGCTCCATTCCCTACTCTGAGGTACATATCACCAGGTCCAACCATCCTACTTTTTCTCAGTCCCCGTAATAAATTACAGATATGAGATCCTGATTCGGAATCTAGTACCCAGGTGGTAGGACTGACCGAAAAATAGTTCTCAATAACAAGAACACCTGAAGAAGACGCATTAGTATGCTTCTTCTTCGATGGGGTCATCAAAGAATTCATGCAATCCTCTTTTCTCTGCTCATACTTATGACTGCTGTCATAAGTTAGAGCCAAATTGACGTTCCCGGGTCCCGAATAAGAATTCGGATCGGTCAAGGGATACATTTTATTATCTTGATTAGGGCATGAAGTGGTTGCTACCTGGAGAGAGAGAAAAGAAACACTCAGCGTGCGCTCTTGCAAGGTTAGATTGGTTATTAGTTTATCTAATCAGGATAGCTCCCACTGTTACCTCGAATTCTTCTTCAAACCTAAAAAGAAGAATTAGTTGGGATTAATCGCACGTCACAATACTTGCTTAACCTTTCGGCCAGGCTAGTGTCAGTACTTCGAGGGAGGTTTTCCAACGCTTTCGCGAAATTCCTTAATTATATAATCTCTTTTCCTGGAGGCGTAGCCTCGCTAACACCGTTCTAGACACCTACTTGGTTTATAGCATTGATTGTTAAGTGAAAAAATGTCCTAGGAGTAATTCTACTCATCAGTGGGTTGGGATCCAACTATCATTGCGTGATAAACTAGATGGAAGCCACTCTAGTCACCACATTCCAGAAGGTATGTGTCACGACCCGAAAGAGCACGTGACTGGCCCTTGAACCATATGAAGTCTATAGGACTTCATCAGATCCAAGTAAGCCAAAAGCCCAGAAATCAAAATTCATTTTAAATAATAAATGAAGGTAAAATAGTTTTTAGAAGCAAAGAAAACATGTTTCAAAAGTAATGTTTTTAAATACATAAGCCGAATATGATGTTTTAAAATGTATAATCTTTTCTGAAAATTTCGGCAGAGTTTTCTTTGTAAATACTGGCCCCGAACGGGGTACAACAAGAATAATATATATGCAATGATAAAAAGGCAGCCCCAAGCGGGAGTTAGCTCTTTGCCAATCGACGGTCACAACCACGCAAGTAATATAATATACAACGCCGAAGGGCGATGATCAAAACTCAAATAAAACTCAAATCAGCATGAAAACCGTAATACTGCTACACGCGACTCTAAGGTCAAAATAATACATCACTAGTGTCTAAGTCTGAAACAATATACAAGTTTTGGTTGATGGAATTTCTAGATACAAATGAATAATACATATACAATAGTGGTTCTGATGCAAAAGAACCCACCTACCAAAGCAAATCACCCGCAAAGGAAGTAGTGTGCCAGAAATGCCGCTATGGAACCTGTACGGCAAAAACCTGCAAGAAGCTGTGGCACAACGGGGGTGAGTTGCCAACTCGTGAATAGAAAATATCTACAAGAAGAAATCGAATGCATGACATAATCTTAGGTCAATACGATCAGATATATATATAAACCTCAAAGGATAAGTCTAAAGCCTGCTAAGGTGGCAATGTAACATCTAAACATGTAAGTAGTGCCAAGTGCCTCAGGTAATAACATATTATGAATATGAGTTATATTTGCATAAATAAGTATGATGAAGTATTTAAATTTATATCAATACACATATATTAGCGTCCCATTCCACTAATATTGGTGTAAGGATGTAAATAACATCATCCTCATCCCCTGTTATATATACATATGAAGTATGATCAATGTAATCAAAGTCTGTATATATATGGATCCCGTCTACGTGTCACCCAATGACAATAAGCATCATGCATGTAAATATGAGGATATAATCAAAATCATGGAAAAACATCATGAAACCTGTGCCTAGCATCGGCACGTAAATCCTTATCTATCAGACGCTGTCACCAAGACTGGCCCTCATAGGTAAGTATCATACGTTATCTCAAAAACCCGAGTTCCCATCTTCGACCCTTGAATTTCGATACGTACATAACTCTGGTCGGTATCCCCAAGATAACCGCTGAGAAAAAGGTAATTTCACCGGACGGTATGGTTCCCCTGACGGGCTCATCGGCTCATGGCAGATCGACATCCCTTTCTTGCCCCGGGGTACCTCCGGGCCCCACCATGTACCCTCATACGGCCTCGACGCCTCCTCGCATGGGGTATATATATATATATCAGAACCGATAAAACTCATGGTGGATGCTGAAATATCATATCAAGGGTAACCGGGTTTTTAAAACATTTACATAATCTCTTTGAAATACCCACGGTTCCCAAATCCAGAAATATCATAGAAACAACATATCTCAATGCGCATAATCAGAAAGCATGATGTATGTGACATATAAATGAAATGCAAGTATAAGAGTATATCATGCAACATGGAATAATAGTATGCACATACAAGGGTCATATCCTGATGTAATAATACAACTGTGTAGTGACATGGCAATTATCGATGATGAAGTGTGTGAGCCAGCAAGCAAGTGTACGTGGAACATACGCATCATCGATAATGGTGCTGGTGTCCTAACAGCATGATGGTAATATAGCAATAAACACAAGCAAAGCGATGTGAATAGCATGAATATGCAGAAATCGAATAATCAACGCAACAATGAAGAATCTACATCAATATGTATATGTCATGCAGTTATGCCATTTGAAATAAGACGAATCGGGGTTTTTAGTAAAATAAGGGCTACGGTGTTTTTAAGAAAATGTGCGACCTTTTTAAATTATCCGTAGAATCCCTTTTTTCCTGTCTTTAAAATACTCCCGATTCGTTAGTTTTGAAATAGGTATGACTCGGGTCTAGTCTAACATCTACTATACTAACTACAGATCTAACTATCAAGTCAATCGGGAGGGGTATGGAAACCACCTAAATCTGAGTCGATATATATAAATATAAATATAAGAGTCGGTGATCCCGCCTCAATAGTATCGCGTACGATACCGTATTTCATCTGACATTCTCGAGTCATGAGTGCGGATCAATCATCAATGTATAGCTCGTACGGTAAATCGTCGTACGGCATCCCAGTAGCTGGGTACGGGTCAATATCACATTATCTCATCAATTATCTGGTATCCTTATCATCATATCACATAATCTGGGATACTGATTTAAGTCTAATACAAATCGATACCATCTATATAAGTATGAATGCGCATGGGAAACACACGTCCAAAAGCCCGCTAAGAATCACATGTCGTATCCCAAATACGAATCATATCATATCACCGATCTCACTGCACTATGCCCAATATCATCGACTCATCTCCAATGTCATCCACTATCATCATCAACACAGTATAAGTATAATGAATAAGTATGTGTGTGTGTGTGGGTATAAACCTATTCTAGGGTTCACGACTAAGAACTACACTAGTTTACTTCAAGCCCTAATCTAACCATAGTACATCTAACAAAATATCCACGACACACTATAACTATCATATATATAATATATATACATATAAGGTATACCAACTACGGACTGCGGGGGTGCTAAACGCCATCCACCCGATTTCCCCCGTAGATATAATCTACTCACCTTGCGTCTTCATTTGTCGACGTCGCCACGCGCTTGCTTGTCGTCCCGAAGTCTTCATAGGGTACCTACACATCACACGTATCGCATCGCATTAAAACCAAATCAAAACTAAAACGACACACGAAACCCAAAATGATACGCTAAGGCATATAGGTTAGAACCTATGGGTACGCTTTCAAAACCATCAATCAATCCTCGATATCGTCGTATAAACGCCAAGTATTCGAGGTAAAACACTGATACACAATTCCAGAATTCAAAATACGGAATACGGAACCAGGAATTCAAAACAGCAACTAGAGAAAAAGACTCCAGATTCTACCCTAGGTTAAATTGGACAATTCTGCACATGCCAGGGGTCTAATCTACAGATAAGGGGGCACCAAAACCAAAAGGAGGCTATTCCCTACAGGTCTAGCCGCAATTTGTGTCCAATTGGAATAAATTTGCGGACGGGGCTGGGAATTAGGGGCTGGGGTCTTGGTGGTGGCTTCCTGGGTGCCTGCACATATCACTGTCCAACCAAAATAATTTTCAGAGTCTCGGGGTAATAGTAGATTCAATATAACCTTCACAGATTTCTTAAATTCTCCGATATCGGTTTCTAAATCCGTATTCCGGGTTTTAAGTCTCAGGTTTGGGTCTCAAATCTAGCACTAAGGTGTTTGTATAACATCTACTGAGCTCAATTTCACAGAAAAACCCAAAATTCCCTCAAACCCTTACTAGGTTTTCCTTAAGCCCACAAAACTACCCGATATCGATTCAATCTTAACATAAGGGTATAAGTAATGCTAAAACTAAGCTAATGGTTCAGTATATACCTCATTTGGCAACTCAAGAATTTTCTTGAGTTGCCCCTAGCGGCCAAAATCCTTGCTTTCTTGGTCCTATGTGTTGGTCTTGAGCTTGTGCACACTTTTTGTGAAATGAAGATAGGGTTTTGGAGTTGTTTTTGGGATGAATTGAGGAGTTGAAGATGGGAGGGAAGAGGAGCTAGGGCAGCAGCTGAGAATGGAGAGGGAGAAGAATGAGTGAAGTGAGGGGGAAAATGGCTAAGGCTTGGTCAAAGTAACCCCTTTCTCTCTCTCACCCATACCTCGATATCTTATTCCCTTTTCTTTTTCTTTTCATTTCTTTTCCTCTAAATCCTTCTCACCCAAATAGTAACCCCAAAAGAAACATGATAGAGAATGCACAAGTGTAGGAAAAATAATATGTGCATGTTTTGCACAAAAATGCTAAAAAGCCGATTAGCGATTTTTAATCGCAATTAACACTAAATTAGCATATAATTAATCATAAAAACTTAAAAATGGCATAATTCCATAAAATACTCTATTTTAGAATTTTCCATAATTTTTTTCCAAAATTTTTCCCATTTATCTGTATTTAATTATACCGAAATATTAAAATATTCATTAAAATAATATTAAATTATAAAAATTCCCAAAAATAATATTTTATTTTTTTTGAAATGTTACAATCTTCCCCCCTTAAGGAAATTCGGTCGCCGAATTTAAATTTAAACCCCCAAATTCTAAAACATTTAAGTAAAAATCCAAATTGTTGGGGCTCCGAAATCATCAATAAATAAAACGCATCATAGCGCAATGCATGTGCACGGGTAATGAGCAGATAACTCAAAATCGAAACTCCGTCAAGCATCTCGCAATCATCGGAGTCATGATAAAGACACAATTGTCAAATCCAAAACAAAACCAATATGATGTACAACAGTATTTATACATGTAGACATCAATCTATACGTGTAAATAGCTGAAGTAAATGCATGCAAAAAAATATGCGGGTACTGTCCTCTGACTAGTCCCGCTCAGTACAAAAACACATAGCAAATATGATCAAAATGTACTGCTCCATAAGAAATCAATCCTAAAAAGGTATATATAAGAATATCCTGTGCGTCTGGTGCGCAAGGAAATCAGAATCCATATATGTGCCATACAGGTGCACAAAATAGCATCTAGGTGCAACGGGTGTGCACGAAACATCTGCCATAGGCAACGTGTGTGCCTGACAGCAAAATCAGGTGCATCTGACAAGCACGAAGAATCCCGATTTAGTGCATCTGGTGTGCACCAAAATCGCAACTCAAAACATGCGCCCAACATGCGCAAAAATCCAAATCAAATGCACGGAGTGTAAGAAATCAATATCAATATCAGAATCGAATCGACGGTATACAATACGGCTCAATCAATATCAGGTATACCGCGGTGTATAAGCTCACCACCCTGTGCATCAGCGTGCACAAATCAAATCAAAACACTAAATGTGCATGAAAACTATGTTGGAAGCGTAGATCAAATCACCGGCATAAAATGGGCATGAAATCACAATCAATATCTCAAAAGTAATAACTATGCGCAAAGTATAAATACCCAGTAGGTGCAACCATGGTGCACGAAAACAAACATCATGAAGCTGTAGGGTTGCTAGGCACGCTCACAAGGGTCTATGAGGTATCAACCATGCCCGATTTAAAAATTAGCCGTTCCGAACAACCCAAAGCCGGATCTTTAAATTAGAGTTTATGCGAAACAAACATGTTAAACACTTTAACACTAAGTGAGAGGGATTACAACCTTTGTATATCCGGTCCTTCACTTCTTAAGCTCCGTGTTGAAGTCCCTTCGCTGCGATCATCGTATTCCGGACTCTCGAGAGGCTTCACGAAGAGAAAGATGCAGTCTTGCTTCCGATCTTCGATAACAAAGATGATCTACCTTGAAATTTCATTAACAAAAGCTAACACTCACTAAATGAAGTGAACACTCTAATCTAAAAGGCAAGGATAGATGAGAATGATGAAGTAGGATTTTTGCTCTCATTTATAATCTTTTTCTCACATATTTTCATCACTTAGCAAAAAGCTAGAAAGCTTTTTCCAAGAAAACAAGAAGGGGGAAGAAGAAGAATAAATCATCATCCTTTTGTGATGAATAATGAAAAGATAAATATGATGAATAATGCAACCATGGTCAACTAAACCCATGTAGAGAATTAACTAGGGTTAGGGTTTGGGTTGGGTTAAAGCATGAGTCATATGTAAATATCTTTGCAAAAACAAAAAGAAACCTTCTAGAATCATCAAGAAGGAACTAACCCAAAACAAATCCTAACCTTGTTTAATCTCCACTAAACATGTTGCATTAGTTATCATATCATGTTACAATATTATATATCACATATATAATATTTATCGTAACAATATAAAATAATACAATTAACATATATCGCATAAATATCAATGTATTACCCGAGTGAGAAAAAGAATCTTTTAGTAAGCTAATATTAGTTAATGTAATTTAATATATCATATATATTATTATACATTAAATTATCGAATCAACACTTGATCCGACAATCCGGCTATATCGCATATAACTGACTAATACGATAATCCGGCTATATCACATATACCCGGTCGATATCTCATATCGCGAGAATCCAATACGGTATCGCATACCGCATTATCCTCGGTCCCGCACATATCACATATGTGTGTAGGGTTCCTAGGCACACTCAAGAGGTTCCACAAGGTATCAACCATGCCAAATTCAAATTTTACATGTGCCGTGAAACCCTAAATTGAGATCGTTAACTAGAGATTAGGCGAAAAGCAAGTGCAAGCAAACTTCTTTGCTACTAAGTGAATGGAAATACAACCTTTGTAGATCCGTTCCTCCACTTCTTTAGCTCCGTGATGACGTCCCATCGCTGCGATCACCGGGATCCCGGACTCTAGCGATGGTTTCGTCGGAGAAATGAGCGGGCTAGGTCGTTGACTTCGATGCCGAAAATGATCTACGTCGAGGCGACTCAAAATAAAGCTCCATCTTCACTTGGTCATGAACCTTGTGAAGAAAACACCCTATACAACATGGCAAGTAGTATAGGATGAAGAAATAGGAAGTGGGTTCACTTTGGATTTGAATTTCTCACTTGATTTCAACACTTGAAATTTTCTAGCAATGGTTTTCTTTCTTCTTGAAGAAGAAGAAGAAGAAAGAAAAAGAATGAATTATTGTGAAATTAATAAATCAAGTGAATCATATCATAATGCAACCATGGGTGAGGCTAACACATGTAGAGAATAAACTATGGTTTAGGAGTAATGGTTAGGTTAAGGAAAAAACAAAATGGTAAAGACTTTCAAAGCTTCATGAAGCTTCATGAATAAAACAAAGCAAGCCTCCATTTTATTTTTGCCAAAATGAATAAATAAAATAAATAAAACAAATTAAAACCTAACCATTAACCTAAAGTTGGTTTAAAGCAAACATACACCCAAGTTTGCATGTATCATCAAACATGATACAATCAAGTGCACGAAAATATATCACATATACTACTTGAGCACATCAAGTGAGAAAATCCATCTTAAGTGAACAATACTAGTCAATATAAAGTAATATATCAAATATATAATTATACATTAAATCATTAAATCAATACTTGATTTAATGATCCGGTCATATCGCATATAACCGACTAATATCAAGTGTATCAATGTATCGAATCAACACTTGATTCGGTAACCCGGCTATATCACATATAACCGTCCGATGATACAAATCGCGAGAATAGAATACAGTATCATATACTGGTATTATTCTCGGTCCCGCACATATCTCATATGCGCTCCTATTTCGTTTCGCTTGAGCCAGGAAACCTCTGTGTAGGACTCTAAAGACTCGCCAATACGCCGGCAGCAGGTGATGATCATATCAAACACCCACAAGCCGCAAGCGGTCTACTAAACGTAACGTCCACCCGGGTATTGAGCGATCGGAAGATCAACGAGCAAGACCGCTCACACTCCGGTGAATCCAAGCAGTAACACTTACCGTACAGTCCGGTCTGTTCGTCTGATATATCGTACATCTCGCCTAGGGGTGGTAAACGTCAGACCCCAGTAGCTCGATTAGTCATGTCGATATGAGGTCTATAACACTTCGAGAAACTACTAGTAACACTTACCAGTAAATCTCAGCAACCCTGGCCTGGGATTTCCGGTTAGAGCCAATCGAACACAGCACAACATCAACTCCCTATACCGGGAGAGACTAATCCCCTCATATCGCTCATTGCCTCCATGTGATTCGGGACTGTACCCAAAAACCACCGTTTTGCACGCCCCTTGGACGTGGTAAGGTGGAAATCAAAGCACAGTGGGAATCACACAAGACTCTATGACGATCTCGGGTCTACAGACTAACCTGTACCAGTGTCACCAGAGAACTCCCATCTGACGTAAGGTATATTACCATCTGGGAGTTCTCGGCGAGTCCTTCCAGTGTACCCAGTCTCTACTGAGCACCCGTATATCATCTCTGATGTCAAACACCAATGGATATGGGATCATCCATCGCCCATCTGTATGGGTCGAGAAGATATACGCTAGTCTACTCTGGTATATCGATGCCCTGTCTCGATATACCCACGACTAGGGACCTTAAAGGATGTACTTATTGTTGGGTTCCTAGGCATACTTATGAGGTTCCACAAGGCATCAACCATGCCAAAATCAAATTTTTCTTGTGCCGAGAAACCCTAATGATAGATCGTTAACTAGAGGCAAAGGCGAAACTACAACTAGTAAACAACTTTACTAGAAAGTGAATGGAAATACAACCTTTGTAGATCGGTCCTCCACTTCCTTAGCTCCGTGATGACGTTCCTCCGCTGCGATCATCGGATCCCGGACTCTCGCGGTGGTTTCGTCGGAGAAAAGATCGGGCTAGGTCGTTGACTTCGATGCCGAAGATGATCTACGTCGAGACGACTCTAACTCGAGCTCCATCTTCACTAAGTCATGAAACTTGTGAAGAAAACACCCTATACTACATGGCAAGTGGTAGAGGATGAAGAAATAGGAAGTGGGTTCACTTTTGATTTGGATTTCTCACTTGATTTCAACAATTGATATTTTTCAAGCAAAGCTTTTCTTTTTCTCTTGAAGAAGAAGAAGAAAAAGATTGAATAAAGAATAAAAATTCCAAAAAAATAAAGTGATGGTTATCATTTTGTAACCATGGGTGAGTGTAGAGAATAAACTAAGGTTAAGTTGAAAGGTTAGGTCAAAGGAAAGAAACAAAATGGTCAAGCTTTCAAACCTTCATGAAGTTTCTACAAAAGAACAAAACAAGCCACCATTTCATTTATCTTTCCAAAACAATAAATAAATAAATAAATAAATAAAACCTAACCATTTACTTAAACATGGTTTAATCAATACAAACCCAAGTTTACATGTATCATCAAACATGATACAAACTAGTGCACAAACATATATCATATATACAATGTGCACATTCAAGTGAGATAATCAATCTTAAGTGAACAAATACTAGTTAATGCAAAGTAATATATCAAATATATAATTATACATTAAATCATTAAATCAACACTTGATTTAACGATCCGGTCATATCGCATATGACCGACTAATATCCAATGTATCGACTTATCGAATCAATCCTTGATTCGATAACTAGGTTATATCGCATACAACCAATCGATACATTCATCGCGAGAATAGAATACGGTATCACATACATGCATTATTCTCGGTCCCGCACATATCTTATATGCGCTCCTATTTCGTTTCGCTTGAGCCAGGAAACCTCTGTGTAGGACTCTAAAGACTCGTCAATACGCCGGCAGCAGTTTATGATCATATCAAACACCCACAAGCCGTAAGAGGTCTGCTAAACGTAACAGCCACCCGGGTATTGAGTGATCAGAAGATCGACGAGCAAGCCCGCTCACACTCCTGTGAATCCAACCAGTAACACTTACCGTACAGTCCGGTCTAATCGTCTGATGTGTCGCATATCTCACCTAGGGGTGGTAAACGTCAGACCCCAGTAGCTCGATAAGTCGTGTCGATATGAGGTCTATAATAGTTCGAGAAACTACTGGTAACACTTACCAGTAAATCTCAGCAACCCTGTCCAGGGATTTCCGGTTATAGCCAATCGAACACAGTGCAACATCAACTCCCTATACCGGGAGAGACGGATCCCCTCTTATGGCTCATTGCCTCCATGTGATTCGGGACTGTACCCAAAAACCACCGTTTTGCACGCCCTCTTGGACGTGGTAAGGTGGAAATCAAAGCACAGTGGGAATCACACAAGACTCTATGACGATCTCGGGTCTACAGACTAACCTGTACCAGTGTCACCAGAGAATTGCCGTCTGACGTAAGGTATAATACCATCTGGGAGTTATCGGCGAGTCCATCCAGTGTACCCAGTCTCTACTGAGCACCCGTATATCATCTCTGATGTCAAACACCAATGGATATGGGATCATCCATCGCCCATCTGTATGGGTCGAGAAGGTATACGCTAGTCTACTCTGGTATATCGATGCCCCGTCTCGATACACCCACGACTAGGGACCTTGAAGGATGTACTTATGGACTACCATGTCCCCACTAGTATGATCCGCATCATAGTCCAGGTAGTCAAGTACACATCCTAAGGGCTTTACCAACATGTAACAGAGAGACAATCAGTGTACACGTTAAGGTAAAGAATAACCAGATAGCATCCTATCATGTCGAGCAAGAAAGTCCTCCCTATATATGTCCCAGCATCCACTACAATATACATCCTATGTACAGTAATGGCCTCTAGGGCATACATATAACTAACAATCTCCCACTTGCACTAGGGCCATCTGTAGCAGTGTTTGTAGTATCTCATACTCAACCATCCCATAAAAGTCTCTCTCTGGGAATAGGCCTTCGTGAGTTGATCCGCCGTGTTATCCTCTGAGTCTGCTCTCCTAACCTCGATCACCCTGGAGATCAACTATCTCCATGATCAGGTGATGCTGCCTCAGAATATGTCTGGATCACTGATGGGACGGGTGTTCCTTGGCATAAGCCACAACTCCATTGTCACACAATGGGAGGAACTAAGTTCATCTCATGAACAAATATACATCCAGACAGCCTCTTTGGTAGCATCTTAAGTAGCGATGTATCCAGCCTTTATTGTCTAGTATGCCACGGTATCTAGCTTGGAACTCTTCCAACATACCGTTCCTTTACTGAGAGTAAAGACAATGCCTGTGACTGACATTCAGTCGTCCTTATCACCCTGGAACCATTCCTGTGATTCTCCCCAGGATCAATTGATACCATCTCACTACAACTAGTGAGTATCCTAATATCCAATTAGATCTATCTCATAGATCCAAAACCCAGGATTTAGGAGGTATCACTTGATCTTATATGGAGAATCCTTGTGATAAGCGGAGATTGACCGAGCGTAGCATAGGAAACTCCTTTCTTATCAAGAGTATGTCATCCACGTACTCTACGAGGATCTCCACCATACACTCTACTACCTTTTTGTATATACATGGTTCATCTACCATTTTGATGATGTCAAACTCTTTGACTAACACATCAAAACAGACGTTCCAACTCCGCGATGCCTGCTTTATCACATAAAACATCTTGCATACGTTTCCGCTGCTCCCACTGTCTACGAGGCCCTCTGGCTGTGTACTTATAGACGCACTCTTCTAAAACATCATTTAGAAAAGCAGTCATGGCACCCAACCACCAGATATCGTAGTCATGGTATGTAGCAATGGCAAGTAGGATCTGGATGGACTTAAGCATCGTCCCTAGAAAAGGTTTCATCATTATCCACGCTTGGTTGATGACGAAAACCTTTAACAAGTCTAGCTTTGAAAGTCTCAACTCTTCCATCTACACCAAGTAATCTTCTTAAGATATACTTGCTCCTGATGGGGATTTAACCCTTCAAATATCGCAACCAAAGTCCATACTTTGTTGGTGTATATGGATTCCATCTCAGATCACTTAGCATCCAGCCATTCTTACAGAGTCCCTACTCTCGATGACCTGTTCGAATCTAGTTGGGTCATCATCTCATGATGCAATCCTCGCTCCCACTGTCATCGAGAAACCGATGTATCTCTCAGGCAGGTGAGGAACCCTGCTAGATCGGCGGAGAGGCTGAGGTTCGTCGGGGACTATTGAATCCTCTGGTTCTGTCAAATCAGCTGCAGTTTTGTATGGTTGGAACCTTTCCAGTTCTACAAAACTGACCTTGCCTCGATCTTGTTCGGATTTTGCTTTTGACATAGGCTGGACAATCCCAAATCTTAACTTACTTAAGAGATAGGCTCTTCCCATACCATATCTTATATGGAGTGGCAGGCATTGATTTGATTCGAACCCAATTCAATAGGTATGCTGCTTCTTAAGTGCACAACCCCAAAAGGAAATAGGTAACTCAGTAGTACTCATCATAGAGCACACCATATCTAATACGGTGCGATTGCTCCGTCCTGATACACCGTTGTGCTGTGGTGTATTCAGAGGAGTAATACTGAGAGAGAATCTCAATGTCCTTTAGAATAGTCCAAGAATTCCATGCACAAGTATTCTCCTCCCTGATCTTATCATAGGACATAATACTTATACCCGTATTTTGGTTCTCTATTTCTAGCTTATATTCTGTGAATATCTCAAAAGGTTCGGACTTGTGTTTCAACAGGAACATATGTCTGATTCTTGAGAGATCATCAGAGAACGTAATGAAGTATAAAGAACCGGTCCTGGCATGTGTAGACAGGAGACCTTACATACATCATCATGTATCAGTCCCAAGAGTTTACTAACTCTTTCTCCGTTTCCAGTAAACGGAGCTATGGTCATCTAATCTTTGTGACATGACTGGCAAGTTTCACAAGATGTAAATTCAAACTGATTTAAATATGCATCTAAAATGTAACTTCAGCTAGTCGGGTCGCATTGATATGACCTAGTCTACAATGCCTCAAGAAGGATTCGTTCATTTCTGAACTCTTACTCTTGTGTGTGTTCTGTATACTAGGAACTGTAGTTTGATTTAGAACATCAATGCTTTTAGATAACGTGCCTGAACCGACCAACTTTTGATATAGGAAATGTTCAAACATTATCCAACAATACAAAATTTTATCATTTCTTTAATTATAAAGAGACTGATATGATTTTGTATATCAGGTTCGGTATCTAATAGCATTTGTTCAGAATCAATGTATTTGTAATACAGGGTGACAGTGACCAACAGACCTGGCTGCAACACTTGCACCGTTTTCTGTCTCATGAAACTTATCACCCGTTCTCAGTTCTCTGCCTTTCTGTAGCCCTATGTAACAGATTACATATCTGGGATCTTGATCCGGTATCAAATACCCAGGATGCAGAGGATACTGAGAAACAGTTCTTTGTAATGAACACACCCGAAGGAGATGCATCATATGCACTTTCTTCGTTTGGGCGGCATAGGAATTCTGGTATTCCCCTATTTCCTGCTCTGTCTTATAACAATTATAAATTGGAGCGGGACCAACATTCCCCAGCTCAGTATAACAAGCGGGTTCGGTCAATACATCCATATTATTATCTTGATTAAGGCGTGATATGGTCTCTACCTGGAGAGAGAGAGAGAAGAAAACACTCTGCGTGCGCTCTTGCAAGATTAGATTGGTTATATATTTTATATAATCAGGATGGCTCCCACTGTTTTTATCAAATCTTCCTTCAAACCCTAAAAGGAAAGACTAGCCGGGATTAATTACACTCTACAAGTTCGCCAATCTTTCAGCCAGGCCAGTGTCGGTACTTTGAGGGAGGTTCCCCGTGCTTTCGCACAGACCTAATTAAAGTAAACCTCGTTTTCCCAGATGTGTAACCCCGTTGACACCTTTCTAGACACCTACTTGATCGGCTAATTGCAAAGTGCAAAACTCTCCCAGGAGTAACAATTACTCGCAGTGGGTATCGGGATCCAACTATCACATAGAAGGTATGCAATCTCATTGCAAATTTCAACACTTGAAATTCCCGATAATATTTTGCCCCTAGCGTCCTATGACCTTGACGGAGGCCAAAGAACCCATAGTCCGCTAGTCAAGTTCAACCCGTCATTTCCTGATTGAATTAAACCCACCCGCACGACCCTTGACGGAGGCCAAACAACGCCGTACGAATACCCTAATCCAATCGCATCATATGCTAGCAGATAAGCACTAGTTAGCTACCGTACACTACGCCTTGACGGAGGCCAAACAACCGCAACACGAATACTAACTAGTACTTATCTGAAATGACGGAGGGCTACGACAGGTTTTTCTAAAAACCTATTGCGTAATGAACTTGATATCGTTGTAGAATCAAATGATTTTAAAATGGAGTGTTTTTGAGGCTTTTCTAGTTTTGCTAAAGGGGTCACTCCCGGTGAAAGGATCGTCGGCCCTTTCCTCGTCGAATGAAGTGCGGGATATATCATATATATCACTGTGCAAAGCAGAAACTATAGAAGCAATCAAAAGACAAACCGAGTGTGTAGCATCTGCCAGTTATTGTTAAAGGGGTCACTCCCGGTGAAGGGATCTCGGCCCTTTCCTCATCGAATAAGGTGCAGGATGTTCTACAAGGAACACCGCGATGCAAAGCAAGAACTGTAGCTACCTGTTTTATTTTTGAAATTCGATTCCACAACATCTTAGGTTTCTTTTCTTTCATTAATCACATTAATGAAGTCCCATCATTTAAACACCTAAACATCACAGATAAATACGACGTACACTTATGCCATCCGCATTCGCCTCGATGTCCCCTCGTGCACCATTAGGTTAGGTAACTAACAACAGAGCGGGGCAGGGCTAGCGCGGGTGTAAAACATAAGTAACTCCTATATAATATATCATATATACTATATACAATATTTATCACAGAACATCAAATGATCACATCACAGATATCGCAGCAGAAGAATCATATGAAATATTGGATATACTAGGACGTCCGTGTTTTTAATACGAGCCAGTATAAAACATGGATTCCACGGTCGCGATGAATAGCCAAACCCACACCCCAAGACCCTTACGAGAGCGGCAAGCAACCCTACCAATTCTAGAGTTAGGAGACCCGGACTCGACTCGTCGAGTTGGTCTCCCACTGGACCCCAGAACCCGGTTACTTGTGCCCTCCTCCTTGGGTCTATCCTAGTGCGAAAAGTAAATAATATACAATGGTGACATCTTCCGCAACCTGGAAGTGCCCCAATAAAAGAATATTACATACAAGTTTTTACATGAATGAAAATGAAAAACACTCATCTCACATAAAAACCAATATAACATATCCAGCAACACATAACATCACATGTCATCAGCATAAGTAAATATGCGCATCCCAATTGTCGTTGACATATAGCAACGAAACCGGCGATATCACATATTACACTTACGGTCACAGAAAAGAAAGTGTAAAACTACAACAGTTGAAATCCGCAACCTACATAGATATCGCATGCCTAACAATTATAAACCCCGCATTTTAGTCTCATTATCGAAAACACTTTTCAATATAAAGTCGGGCAATTCAACAAGATTCCCGGCATCCAGAACGAATGTTCGTCGCAAACTTTAGTAGACGGCCGCACCCCCAATACCGTCGACGAAGTGCACTAAGGCGGAACACCGCTGCCGCGAGCACCCGAACGGATGCTTTTTGGCGACGGGGTTCTCCTACAGTCACTTGGTCGGGGCTATGGGGTGTAGCTGTCTATTAAGTTTACCGGCGAATATCCGTGTACGTTACGTGATTGCGACGGACTTTTGATCGCATCAAAATCCCGTGGCAACCGATCAAGTGAGACTAAACTGCTATGTTTATAACATTCATTCAGTTATCTCATAACTACTTATGGATTCCAAATATTGTATCACATTCCAGATAAATAGAAAATGTTAAATTTTCCGATCGAACAATCGAACACCCAAGTTTTCCCTAAACAGCTCAACACATGAAATAAGTTTAAAAACATTCACTTCATGCCTCAGTACCAACGGTCCAGCCGTAGAAGAGTCAAGCCAACGCCTCACATGTGGCACGCCGTACTGCCCCAAACCCTAAGGTTCAAAGGGCAGTTCAAGACGGTCACATAATCGATTTAAGGTTTGTTGTCTTCTAGAGGGTCCATCGCGTTACTTGCACTACTTAGAACGTCTTTAAACCAAGGAAAAATCCAACATTTGGAAATTTCCCGACAGGGGAAAAATGGGTATTTATATCCGGTCGAACTTTTTAACATATTCTAAAATTACTCGGAAAAACACATAGACAAAATTAGATAATCCGATCGAATCTGTAAACTCCCAATACAACCCAGAAAACTCAACTCTTGAGTATAATTTAAAAATTCCCATAAAACTCAGCACTAACAGATAGGAATTACTGTGCAAAGAAAAAGACAAGAAGCTCCTATATGGACGCGGAACCGCCGCACATGCCATGCGCATGCCGCGGTTCCGCGGCCACGTGGTCGAGTTACCCTCATGTGCTTCACAGTAATTCATGAAAAAGCCTGCTGAATTTTCTGGATATTTCTAATTCAAAAAAATCCACAATTTACAAAAATGTACAGAGAGTGGCTTTTGTATTAGGGTTTCGGTTCGATCGGACTTCTAACTCCGTCTACTCATCGTCTAAGGCTCTAGTTAGGCTCTGATACCACTGTTGGGTTCCTAGGCACACTTATGAGGTTCCATAAGGCATCAACCATGCCAAAATCAAATTTTTCTTGTGCCGAGAAACCCTAATGATAGATCGTTAACTAGAGGCAAAGGAGAAACTACAACTAGTAAACAACTTAACTAGAACGTGAATGGATATACAACCTTTGTTGATCCGGTCCTCCACTTCCTTAGCTCCTTGATGACATCCCTCCGCTGCGATCATCGGATCCCGGACTCTCGCGGTGGTTTCGTCGGAGAAAAGATCGGGCTAGGTCGTTGACTTCGATGCCGAAGATGATCTACGTCGAGGCGACTCTAACTAGAGCTCCATCTTCACCAAGTCATGAAACTTGTGAAGAAAACACCCTATACTACATGGAAAGTGGTAAAGGATGAAGAAATAGGAAGTGAGTTCACTTTTGATTTGGATTTCTCACTTGATTTCAACACTTGATATTTTTCAAGCAAAGCTTTTCTTTTTCTCTCTTGAAGAAGAAGAAAAAGAATGAACAAAGAATAAAAATTCCAACAAAATCAAGTGATGGTTATCATTTTGTAACCATGAGTGAGTGTAGAGAATAAACTAGGGTTAAGTTGAATGGTTAGGTTAAAGGAAAGAAACAAAATGGTCAAGCTTTCAAACCTTCATGAAGTTTCAACAAAAGAACAAAACAAGCCACCATTTCATTTATCTTTCCAAAAAAAAAAAAAAATAAATAAATAAATAAAAACCTAAACATTTACTTAAACATGGTTTAATCAACACAAACCCAAGTTTACATGTATCATCAAACATGATACAAACTAGTGCACAAACATTTATCATATATACAATGTGCACATTCAAGTGAGATAATCAATCTTAAGTGAACAAATACTAGTTAATGCAAAGTAATATATCAAATATATAATTATACATTAAATCATTAAATCAACACTTGATTTGACGATCCAGCCATATCGCATATGACCGACTAATATCCAATGTATCGACTTATCGAATCAATCCTTGATTCGATAACTAGGTTATATCGCATACAACCAGTCGATACATTCATCGCGAGAATAGAATACGGTATCACATACACGCATTATTCTCGGTCCCGCACATATCTCATATGCGCTCCTATTTCGTTTCTCTTGAGCCAGGAAACCTCTGTGTAGGACTCTAAAGACTCGTCAATACGCCAGCAGCAGGTGATGATCATATCAAACACCCACAAGCCGCAAGCGGTCTGCTAAACGTAACGACCACCCGGGTATTGAGCGATCAGAAGATCGACGAGCAAGCCCTCTCACACTCCTGTGAATCCAACCAGTAACACTTACCGTACAGTCCGGTCTGATCGTCTGATATGTCGTATATCTCGTCTAGGGGTGGTAAACGTCAGACCCCAGTAGCTCTATAAGTCGTGTCGATATGAGGTCTATAACAGTTCGAGAAACTACTGGTAACACTTACCAGTAAATCTCAGCAACCTTGGCTAGGGATTTCCGGTTATAGCCAATCGAACACAGTGCAACATCAACTCCCTATACCGGGAGAGACGGATCCCCTCTTATGGCTCATTGCCTCCATGTGATTCGGGACTGTACCCAAAAACCACCGTTTTGCACACCCTCTTGGACGTGGTAAGGTGGAAATCAAAGCACAGTGGGAATCACACAAGACTCTATGACGATCTCGGGTCTACAGACTAACCTGTACCAGTGTCACCAGAGAACTGCCATCTGACGTAAGGTATAATACCATCTGGGAGTTCTCGGCGAGTCCGTCCAGTGTACCCAGTCTCTACTGAGCACCCGTATATCATCTCTGATGTCAAACACCAATGGATATGGGATCATCCATCACCCATCTGTATGGGTCGAGAAGATATACGCTAGTCTACTCTGGTATATCGATGCCCCGTCTTGATACACCCATGACTAGGGACCTTAAAGGATGTACTTATAGACTACCATGTCCCTACTAGTATGATCCGCATCATAGTCCAGGTAGTCAAGTACACATCCTAAGGGCTTTACCAACATGTAACAGAGAGACAATCATTGTACACGTTAAGGTAAAGAATAACCAGATAGCATACTATCATGTCGAGGAAGAAAGTCCTCCCTATATATGTCCCAGCATCCACTACAATATACATCCTATGTACAGTAATGGCCTTTAGGGCATACATATAGCTAACACTTATGGACTACCATGTCTCCACTAGTATGATCCACATCATAGTCCAGGTAGTCAAGTACACATCCCAAGGGCTTTACCAACATGTAACAGAGAGACAATCAGTATACACGTTAAGGTAAAGAGTAACCAGATAGTATACTATCATGTCGAGCAAGAAAGTCCTCCCTATATATGTCCCAGCATCCACTACAATATACATCCTATGTTTAGTAATGGCCTCTAGGGCATACATATAACTAACAATCTCCCACTTGCACTAGGGCCATCTGTAGCAGTGGTTGTAGTATCTCATACTCAACCATCCCATAAAAGTTCCTCTCTGGGAAAAGGCCTTTGTGAGTGGATCCGCCATGTTGTCCTCTGAGTCTACTCTCCTAACCTCGATCCCCTGGAGATCAACCATCTCCATGATCAGGTGATACTGCCTTAGAATATGTCTGGATCACTGACGGGACGGGCGTTCCTTGGCATAAGCCACAACTCCATTGTTACACAATGGGAGGAACGAAGTTCATCTCATGAACTAATTTACACCCAGACTGCCTCTTTGGTAACATCTTAAGTAGCGATGTATCCAGCCTTTGTCGTTTAGTATGCCATGGTATCAAGCTTGGAACTCTTCCAACATACCGTCCCTTTACTGAGGGTAAAGACAATGCCTGTGACTGACATTCAGTCGTCCTTATCACCCTGGAACCTTTTCAGTGATTCTCCCCAGGATCAATTGATACCATCTCACTACAACTAGTGAGTATCCTAATATCCAATGAGATCTATCTCATAGATCCAAAACCCAGGATTTAGTAGGTATCACTTTGATCCTATATGGAGAATCATTGCGATAAGCGGAGATTGGCCGAGCGTAGTATAGGAAACTACTTCCCTATCAAGATTATGTCATCCACGTACTCTACGAGGATCACCACCATACACCATACTACCCTCTTGTATATACAAGGTTCATCTACCATTTTGATGATGTCAAACTCTTTGACTACCATATCAAAACAGATGTTCCAACTCCGCGATACCTGCTTTATTCTGTAAAGCAACTTGCACACGTTTCTGCTGCTCCCACTGTTTACGAAGCCCTCTGGCTGTGTACTTATAGACGTTCTCTTCTAAATCAATATTTAAAAGAGCAGTCATGACACCCAACCACCAGATATCGTATTCATGGTATGTAGCAATGGCAAGTAGGATCCGGATGGACTTAAGCATAGCGACTGGAATATGTTTTATCATTATCCACGCCTGGTTGATGACGAAAACCTTTAACAGGTCTAGCTTTGAAAGTCTCAACTTTTCCATCTACACCAAGTAATCTTCTCAAGATATACTTGCTCCTGATGGGGATTTAACCCTTCAGATATAGCAGCCAAAGTCCATACTTTGTTGGTGTACATGGATTCCATCTCAGATCACTAAGCATCCAGCCATTCTTACAGAGTCCCTACTCTCGATGGCCTGCTTGAAACTAGTTGGGTCATCATCTCATGATGCATTCCTCGCTCCCACTGTCATCGAGAAACCGAAGTATCTCTCAGGTGGATGAGGAACCCTACCAGATCGGCGGAGAGGCTGAGGTTCGTCGGGGACTATTGAATCCTTTGGTTCTGTTAAATCATCAGCTGCAGTTTGTATAGCTGGAACCTTTCCACTTCTACAGAACTGACATTGCCTCGATCTTGTCAGGATTTTGCTTTTGACATAGGCCGGACAATCCCAAATCTTAACTATCTTAAGATATGAGCTCTTCCCTTTCCATATCTCATATGAAGTGGTAGGCAACTGATTTGATTTGAACCCTATTCAATAGGTATGCAACTTCATAAGTGCATAACTCCCTAAAAGGAAATAGGAAACTCAGTAGAGCGCACCATATCATATAGGGTGTGACTGCTCCGCCCCGATACACCAAGGTGCTGTGGTGTATTCAGAGGAGTAACACTGAGAGAGAATCTCATTCTCCTTTAGAATAGTCTAAGAATTCCATGCACAAGTATTCTCCTCCCTGATCTCATCATAGGACATAACACTTATACCCGTATTTTGGTTCTCTACTTCTAACTTATATTCATTCAATTTCTTAAAAGCTTCAGACATGTGTTTCAACAGGAACATGTGTCTGAAGCTTGAGAGATCATCAGTGAATGTAAGGAAGTACAAAGAACCAGTCCTGGCATATGTAGACTGGGGATCTTCATACATCACTATGTATTAGTCCCAAGAGTTCACTAACTCTTTCTCTGTTTCTAGTAAACGAAGCTATGGTCATCTTATCTTTATGACATGACTGGAAAGTTTCACAAGATGCAAATTCAAACTGATTTAAATATGCATCTAAAATGTAACTTAAGCTAGTCGGATCGCATTGATATGACCTAGTCTACAATGCCTCAAGAAGGATCCGTTCATTTCTGAACTCTTCCTCTTGTGTGTGTTCTGTATACTAGTAACTGTAGTTTGATTTAGAACGTCAATACTTTTAGATAACGTACCTGAACCGATCAACTCTTGATATAGGAAATGTTCAAAACATTATCCAACAATACAAAATTATATCCTTTCTTTACTAATAAAGAGACTGATATGATTTTGTATATCAGGTTCGGTATCTAATAGCATTTGTTCAGAATCAATGTATTTATAATACAGGGTGACAGTGACCAACAGACTTGGCTACAACACTTGTACCATTTTCTGTCTCATGAAACTCATCACCCGTTCTCAGTTCTCTACCTTTCTGTAGCCCTATGTAACAGATTACATATCTGGGATCCTGATCCGGTATCAATTACCCAGGACACATAGGATACTGAGAAACAGTTCTTTGTAATGAACGCACCCGAAGAAGATGCATCATCATGCACTTTCTTCGTTTGGGCGGCATGGGAATCCTGGTATTCCCCAATTTCCTGCTCTGTCTTATACAGTTATAAGTTGGAGCGGGACCAACGTTCCTCAGCTCAGTATAACAAGCGGGTTCGGTCAATATATCCGTTTTATTATCTTGATTAAGGCGTGACATGGTCGCTACCTGGAGAGAGAGAAGAAAACACTCTACGTGCGCTCTTGTAAGATTAGATTAGTTATATATTTTATCTAATCAGGATAGCTCCCACCATTTTTATCAAATATTCCTTCAAACCCTAAAAGGAAAGACTAGCCGGGATTAATTACACGCTACAAATTCGCCAATCTTTCAGCCATGCCAGTGTCGGTACTTTGAGGGAAGTTCCCCGTGCTTTCGTACGGACCTAATTATAGTAAACCTCGTTTTCCCAGGGGCGTAACCCCGTTGACACCTTTCTAGATACCTACTTGATCAGCTAATTGTAATGTGTAAAACTCTCCCAAGAGTAACAATTACTCGCAGCGGGTATCGTGATCCAACTTTCTCATAGAAGGTATGCAATCTCATTGCAAATTTCAACACTTGAAATTCCCGATAATATTTTGCCCCTAGCCTCCTATGACCTTGACAAAGGCCAACAAACCATAGGCTGCTAGTCAAGTTCAACCCGTCATTTCTTGATTGAATTAAACCCACCCGAACGGCCCTTGACAAAGGCCAAAAAGGTCGCTCGACTACCTTAATCCAATCTGCATCATATGCATAAGCAGATAAGTACTATTCAGCTACCGCACACTACGCCTTGACAAAGGCCAACAAACACAGTACGAATACTAAACAGTGCTTATCTGAAATGACGGAGGGCTACGACAGGTTTTTCTGAAAACCTATTGCGTAATGAACTTGATATCGTTGTAGAATTAAACAATTTTAAAATGGAGTGCTTTTGAGGATTTTCTAGTTTTGCTAAAGGGGTCACTCCCGGTGAAGGGATCGCCGGCCCTTTCCTCATCGAATAAGGTGCAGGATATATCATATATACCGCTGTGCAAAGCAAAAACTATAGATTCAATCAAAAGATAAACCGAGGGGTGTAGCACCTGCCAGTTATTTCTAAAGGGGTCACTCCCGGTGAAGGGATCTCGGCCCTTTCCTTATCGAATAAGGTGCAGGATGTTCTACAAGGAACACCGCGATGCAAAGCAAGAACTGTAGCTACCTGTTTTTGAAAATTCGATTCCAAAATATCTTAAGTTTCTTTTCTTTCATTAATCACATTAATGAAGTCCCATCATTTAAGTTACCTAAATATCACAGATAAATACTACATACACTTATGTCATCCGCATTCGCCTTGATGTCCCCTCGTGCACCGTTAGGTTAGGTAACTAACGGCAGAGCGGGGCAGGGCTAGCGCGGGTGTAAAACATAAGTAACGTCTATATAATATATCATATATACTATATACAGTATCTATCACAACATATCAAATGATCACATCACAGATATCGCAGCAGAAGAATCATATGAAACATTGGATATTTTAGGACGTCCGTGTTTTAATACGAGCCAGTATAAAACACGGATTCCACGGTCGCGATGAATAGCCAAACCCACACCCCTAGACCCTTACAAGAGCGGCAAGCAACCCTACCAATTCTAGAGTTAGGAGACCCGGACTCGACTCCTCGAGTTGGTCTCCCACTGGACTCCAGAACCCGGTTACTTGTGCCCTACTCCTTGGGTCTATCCTAGTGCGGAAAAGTAAATAATATACAATGGTGACATCTTCCGCAACCTGGAAGTGCCCCAATAAAAGAATATTACATACAAGTTTTTACATGAATGAAAATGAAAAACACTCATCTCACATAAAAAAAACCCCGGCTATTCAAACACGACGATCCAATATAACATATCCAGCAACACATAACATCACATGTCATCAACATAAGTAAATATGCGCATCCCAATTGTCGTTGACATATAGCAATAAAACCGGCGATATCACATATTACACTTACGGTCGCAGAAAAGAAAGTGTAAAACTACAACAGTTGGAAACCGCAACCTCCTTAGACATCGCATGCCTAACCAAATGAATTCCTTAGACATCGCATGCCTAACAATTATAAACCCCGTATTTTAGTCTCATTATCGAAAACACTTTTCAATATCAAGTCGGGCAATTCAGCAGGATTCCCGACATTTTGATCGAATGCTCGTCGCAAACTTTAGTAGATGGCCACACCCCCGACACCGTCGACGAAGTTCACTAAGGCGGAACACCGCTGCCGCGAGCACCCGAACGGATGCTTTTAGCGACGGGGTTCTCCTACAGTTACTTGGTCGGGGCTATGGGGCGTGGATATCTATTAAGTTTACCGGCGAGTATCCGCGTACGCTACGCGATTGCGACGAATTTTTGATCACATTAAAATTCCACGGCAACCGATCAAGTGAGACTAAAGTGCTATGTTTATAACATCCAAATCAGTTATCTCATAACTACTTATGGATTCCAATTATTGTATCACATTCCAGATAAATAGAAAATGTTAAACTTTCCGATCGAACAATCAAACACCCAAGTTTTCCTGGAACAGCTCAACTCATGAAATAAGTTTAAAAACATCCACTTCATGCCATAGTACCAACGGTCCAGCCGTAGAAGGGTCAAGCCAACACCTCGCATGTGGCACGCCGTACTGCCCCAAACCCTAAGGTTCAAAGGGCAGTTCAAGACGGTCACATAATCGAGTTAAGTTTTGTTGTCTTCTAGAGGGACCATCGCGTTACTTGCACTACTTAGAACGTTATTAAACTACGGAAAAATCCAACAATTGGAAATTTCCCGGCAGGGGAAAAAGTGGGTATTTTTATCCGGTCGAACCTTTTAACATGTTCTAAAATACCCGGAAAAACACATAGACGAAGTTAAACTTTCGATCGAAACAACGAACTCCCAATACAACCCAGAAAACTCAACTGTTGAGCATAAATTAAAAGTTCCCAGAAAACAGAGGAAACACCTACGGAGATAACTGTAGAAAAAGAATTGCATAATCAACACATACGGCCGCGGAACCGCCGCAACATGTAGGGTAGTGCCGCGGTTCCGCGGCGCTACTGTAGCCTTACGTTGTTGTTTTCTGCAGTATTACTTAGAATTCCCTGCTCTATTTTCTGAGAATTTTTAATTCACAAAAATCCACAGTTTAAAAAATTGTACAGAGAGGGGTGAAATTTGGGGATTACGGGTTCGATCGGACTTCTAGCTTCGTCTACACTTCGCCTAAAGCTCTAGCTAGGCTTTGATACCACTGTTGGTCAGGCAGCCACCCTATCCAATGGGGTCACCGTGGCACCAACGGGTCCCTCAGCAGCTACTTTTTACGCAAGCCCCCTCGCGAGGACTACAACCCGCCGGAATACCTTCCGGTCTCGGGACACCCTGGGGGTAAGAGCCTATGCTTCGCCACACTGTCACACAGTGAGAACCCCCCACAGGTCGACATCCAATGCCTAGTAGCTCTGATACAACTGTAGGGTTCCTAGGCACACTCAAGAGGTTCCACAAGGCATCAACCATGCCAAATTCAAATTTTACATGTGCCGTGAAACCCTAAATTGAGATCGTTAACTAGAGATTAGGCGAAAAGCAAGTGCAAGCAAACTACTTTGCTACTAAGTGAATGGAAATACAACCTTTGTAGATCCGGTCCTCCACTTCTTTAGCTCTGTGATGACGTCCCTTCGCTGCGATCACTGGGATCCCGGACTCTAGCGATGGTTTCGTCGGAGAAATGAGTGGGCTAGGTCGTTGACTTCGATGCCGAAGATGATCTACGTCGAGGCGACTCAAACTAAAGCTCCATCTTCACTTGGTCATGAACCTTGTGAAGAAAACACCCTATACAACAGGGCAAGTGGTAGAGGATGAAGAAATAGGAAGTGGGTTCACTTTGGATTTGAATTTCTCACTTGATTTCAACACTTGAAATTTTTTAGCAATGGTTTTCTTTCTTCTTGAAGAAGAAGAAGAAGAAAGAAAAAGAATGAATTATTGTGAAATTAATAAATCAAGTGAATCATATCATAATGCAACCATGGGTGAGGCTAACACATGTAGAGAATAAACTACGGTTTAGGTGTAATGGTTAGGTTAAGGAAAAAACAAAATGGTAAAGACTTTCAAAGCTTCATGAATAAAACAAAGCAAGCCTCCATTTTATTTTTGCCAAAATGAATAAAGAAAATAAATAAAACAAATTAAAACCTAACCATTAACCTAAAGATGGTTTAAAGAAAACATACACCCAAGTTTGCATGTATCATCAAACATGATACAATCAAGTGCACAAAAATATATCACATATACTACTTGTGCACATCAAGTGAGAAAATCCATCTTAAGTGAACAATACAAGTCAATGTAAAGTAATATATCAAATATACAATTATACATTAAATCATTAAATCAATACTTGATTTAATGATCCGGTCATATCGCATATAACCGACTAATATTAAGTGTATCAATGTATCGAATCAACACTTGATTCGGTAACCCGGCTATATCACATATAACCGTCCGGTGATACAAATCGCGAGAATGGAATACAGTATCACATACTGGTATTATTCTCGGTCCCGCACATATCTCATATGCTCTCCTATTTCGTTTCGCTTGAGCCAGGAAACCTCTTTGTAGGACTCTAAAGACTCGTCAATACGCCGGCAGCAGGTGACGATCATATCAAACACCCACAAGCCGCAAACGGTCAGCTAAACGTAACGGCCACCCGGGTATTGAGTGATCAGAAGATCAACGAGCAAGCCCGCTCACACTCCTGTGAATCCAACCAGTAACACTTACCGTACAGTCCGGTCTGTTCGTCTGATATGTCGCATATCTCGCCTAGGGGTGGTAAACGTCAGACCCCAGTAGCTCGATAAGTCATGTCGATATGAGGTCTATAACAGTTTGAGAAACTACTGGTAACACTTACCAGTAAATCTCAGCAACCCTGGCCAGGGATTTCCGGTTAGAGCCAATCGAACACAGCACAACATCAACTCCCTATACCGGGAGAGACGAATCCCCTCATATCGCTCATTGCCTCCATGTGATTCGGGACTGTACCCAAAAACCACCGTTTTGCACACCCCTTGGACGTGGTAAGGTGGAAATCAAAGCACAGTGGGAATCACACAAGACTCTATGACGATCTCGGGTCTACAGACTAACCTGTACCAGTGTCACCAGAGAACTCACATCTGACGTAAGGTATATTACCATCTGGGAGTTCTCGGCGAGTCCTTCCAGTGTACCCAGTCTCTACTGAGCACCCGTATACCATCTCTGATGTCAAACACCAATGGATATGGGATCATCCATCGCCCATCTGTATGGGTCGAGATGGTATACGCTAGTCTACTCTGGTATATCGATGCCCTGTCTCGATATACCCACGACTAGGGACCTTGAAGGATGTACTTATGGACTACCATGTCCCCACTAGTATGATCCGCATCATAGTCCAGGTAGTCAAGTACACATCCTAAGAGCTTTACCAACATGTAACAGAGAGACAATCAGTATACACGTTAAGGTAAAAAGTAACCAGATAGCATACCATCATGTCAAGCAAGAAAGTCCTCCCTATATATGTCCCAGCATCCATTACAATATACATCCTATGTACAGTAATGGCCTCTAGGGCATACATATAACTAACAATGTGCTCCTACTCCGTTTTGCCTGAATCAAGAAACCTCTGTGTATGACTCTAAAGAATCGTCAATACGCCGGCAGTAGGTGATGATCATATCAAACACCCACAAGCTGCAAGCGGTCAGCTAAACGTAACAGCCACCCAGGTATTGAGTGCTCATAAGATCAACAATCAAGCCTGTACATTCTCCTGTGAATCCAATCAGTAACACTCCCATACAGTCCGGTCTCGTCGTCTGATATGTTGCATATCTCGCTTAGGGGTGGTAAACGTCAGACCCCAGTAGCTTGATAAGTCGTGTCGATATGAGGTCTATAACAGTTCGAGAAACTACTGATAACACTTACCAGTAAATCTCAGCAACCCTGGCCAGGGATTTCCAGTTATAGCCAATCGAACACAGCACAACAACAACTCCCTATACCGGGAGAGACGAATCCCCTCCTATCGCTCATTGCCTCCATGTGATTCGGGACTGTACCCAAAAGCCACCTTTTTGCACGCCCTCTTGGACGTGGTATGATGGAAATCAAAGCACAGTGGGAATCACACAAGACTCTATGACGATCTCGGGTCAACAGACTACTCTGTACCAGTGTCACCGGAGAACTGCCATCTGACGTGAGGTATAATACCATCTGGGAGTTCTCGGCGAGTCCGTCCAGTGTACCCAGTCTGTACTGAGCACCCGTACACCATCCTTGATGTCAAACACCGATGGATATGGAATCATCCATCGCCCATCATATGGGTCATGATGCGTATACACGCTAGTCTACTCTGGTGCATCGATGCCCTGTCTCGATGCACCCTCGACTAGGAACAGTTATAGGATGTACTCGTCGACTACCGTGGCCCCACTAGTATGATCTCATCATAGTCCCAGTAGTCGAGTACATATCCTAAGTGCTTTATCAATATGTAACATAGAGACAATCAGAGTATATGTTAAGATAAAGTACAACCAGATAGCATACTATCATGTCGAGCAAGAAAGTCCTCCCTATATATGTCCAAGCATCCATTACAATATACATCGTATGTACAGTAATGGCCTCTAGTGCATACATATAACTAACAATCTCCCACTTGCACTAGGGCCATCTGTTGTGGTATCACATACCCAACAATTAGCTGTGGTTGAATTATCTCATACTCAACCATCCGATAAAAGACTCTACTGGGAAAAAGGCCTTTGTGAGTGGATCCGCGCTGTTTTCCTCTGTGTCTACTCTCCTAACCTCGATATCCCTGGAGATCATCCACCTCTATGATCAGGTGATACTGCCTAAGAATTATATCTGGATATCAGATGGGACGGGGGTTCCTTGGCAAAAGCCACAACTCCATTGTCACACAATGGTAGGAACGAAGTTCATCTCATGAACTTATATATATCCAGACTGCCTCTTTGGTAGCATCCTTGGTAACGATGTATCTAGCCTTTAATCATCTAGTATGTCACGGTATCTAGCTTTGAACTCTTCCAACATACCGTCCCTCCACTGAGGGTAAAGACAATGCCTGCGACTGACATTCAGTCGTCCTTATCACTCTGGAACCTTTTCAGTGATTCTCCTCAGGATCGATTGATACCATCTCACTAATCTAGTGAGAATCCTAACATCCAATTAGATCTATCTCATAGATCCAAAACCCAGGATTTAGGAGGTATCACTTTGATCCTATATGGAGATTCCTTGTGATAAGCGGAGATTGACCGAGCGTAGCATATGAAACTCCTTCCCTATCAAGAGTATGTCATCCACGTACTCTACGAGGATCACCACCATACTCCTTACTACCTTTTTCTATATACAAGGTTCATCTACCATGTTGGGGTAAAAATTTACACCCCGGTTGACTGAGTCAAAGTCAAGGTCAACCCCAAGCCAAGTGGGCCCAAGCCCAGGTCAAGTGGGCCCATGCCCAGGTCGAGTCCGAAACATGAAGCGGCCGACCCTCCCCATGCCAAAAATGAAATCATGTAATAAATAATTTTTATGTAATTTTTTATACATGAATGTATGCAAAATAGGCATAAAGCCAATATTTTGTAAGCCCATGGCTTATGTGCAAAAATAAAATGTCACATAAGCCATGGGATAGGCAAAAAGCCATTTTGAAAAGCCCAAGGGACTATATGTAAATGTGTAAGCCTATAAAAGGCAACATGATGATGAATAATAAAAAGACTTTTTTCATTCCCTCAAAAACTAGGGTTTGTTCCTCCACTCTCTCCTTTTCAAGTTCTTCCTTTTCCTTTTTATTTTCTAAATAAATCAAGAGCTTAGCTCTCTTTTTTAAAACTAAATAAAGTTTTACCACAAACCCATCTCCAAAAACTCCATCAAGAGAAGAAAAAGGGTCTCTTTTTTTATCATCCAAGATCTAGATCTTGGAGTTTCAAGAGAACCCATTTTGGGTTTTTTTTTTCTCAAAGGAGAAAGGAGAAAATCTTTTGGAGTTCAACTCCACAAATAAAATTCTTTTGGAGTTCAACTCCACCACAAATAAAATTATTTTGGAGTTCAACTCCACTGCATGAAATTCTTTTGGAGTTTAACTCCACCAAAAAAATACTTTTTGGGGGAGTTTAACACCACATTACATTTTTTTAGCCATATAAAATTCTTTTGGAGTTTAACTCCACAGTAAAAATCTTTTGGAGTTCAACTCCACAAATAAAATTCCTTTGGAGTTTAACTCCACTGCAAAAATACTTTTGGAGTTTAACTCCACAAAAAAATATACCTTTTTTGGGGGGGAGTTTAACTCCACATTATAATTTTTATGGCCATATAAAATTCTTTTGGAGTTGAACTCCACATTTAAAAAAAAAAAAAAAAAAATTGCGGTCACATGCAAAGCATGTGACCGGGTCACATGTTTAACATGTGACCCCCTTCACATGAGGGGTCACATGTTAAACATGTGACCCCCTCACATGAGGGGTCACATGCAAAACATGTGACCGGATCACATGCAAAACATGTGACCCCCTTACATGAGGGGTCACATGCAGAACATGTGACCCCCTCACATGAGGGGTCACATGAACATGTGACCGGGTCACATGCAGAACATGTGACCCTCTCACATGAGGGGTCACATGTTAAACATGTGACCCCCTCACATAAGGGGTGACCGGGTCACATGCAGAACATGTGACCCCCTCACATGAGGGGTCACATTTTAAACATGTGACCCCCTCACATAAGGGGTCACATTTTGAACATGTGACCGGGTCACATGTTTAACATGTGACCCCCTCACTTGAGGGGTCACATGTTAGCATGTGACCCCCTTTTTTTTCCTTAAAAAAATAAATAAATAAAATAAAATAAAAAATTTCTCTTTCCTTCTTTCTTTCTTCTTTTTTTTATTTAAAATAAAAATAAATAAATGTTAAATAAATTATAAATAATATTTAAAAATTAAAATAAAAACATAATTATTTTCTTCTCTTCTTTTCTTTATTTAATCCCTTTTTTTATTAAAAAAAAATATTAAATAAATAAAAATAAATTATAAATAATATTTTAAAATAAAAAAAAATATTTTAAAAATAAAAAAAAATTCTCCAAATATTTATTTACTTATTTATTTTCGTTTTTATATATAGAAAATATATATATATGTACAAATCTCTTTTAACAAGTGGAATAAAACAAAAAAAATACACACACACACCAACACACCGCATATTGAGTTCGCATGACCAGTTTAACCCGTCAAATCGGAGGTTCCTTCGCTCCAAACGCGAGGGGTAATTAACGGCAGCTTAGTCCGCGGCCGCCGGAGATTCGGATCCCCACAATCAATAAACCCCAGCCTACTCTAGGCAGGGGGAATCTGTAGTACGCCTGACAAGCGCGCGCGTATTCCCATCTCAATGGGGTGACGAAAAACACCCTACAGATTCTGGCACGTCCGGTGGGACCAATCTCTCCTCCCATATTTCGGGTTAAATGTTCATGCGAATTCAATCAATATACATATCGATTGCCTATACTGAAATAATGTTTCTATTTGCAGGGGTTAACAATTTCCAATTGCCATATTCGATGCAAGTCGGTATTTGAACGATTTTTCTTGGCCCCAGCTGGGGGCAAGGCCATCAACTCCGACAAAATAATAAGGCATCTCATACAAGCTCCAGCGGTACCCCCGACAACTGCCCGATCAGGTATCTTCTCTAAGCTTCTCGTCACATGACCTCTACGTCGTTAAACTGAAAACAGATGACCTCTAAGTCGTTAAACTGGAAACAGATGACCTCTACGTCTTTAAACTGGAAAACAGATGACCTCCACGTCTTTAAACTGGAAACAGATGACCACCAAGTCTTTAAACTGGAAACATATGACCTCCAAGTCGTTAAACTGGAAACAGATGACCTCTACGTCTTTAAACTGGAAACAGATGACCTCTACGTCTTTAAACTGGGAAACAGATGACCTCTAAGTCTTTAAACTGGAGACAGATGACCTCCAAGTCGTTAAACTGGAGACAGATGACCTCCACGTCGTTAAACTGGAAACAGATGACCACCAAGTCTTTAAACTGGAAACAGATGACCACCAAGTCTTTAAACTGGAAACAGATGACCTCTACGTCGTTAAACTGGAAACAGATGACCACCAAGTCTTTAAACTGGAAACAGATGACCTCTAAGTCTTTAAACTGGAAACAGATGACCTCCAAGTCGTTAAACCGGAGACAGATGACCTCCAAGTCGTTAAACTGGAGACAGATGACCTCTACGTCTTTAAACTGGAAACAGGTGACCTCTAAGTCGTTAAACTGGAAACAGATGACCTCCAAGTCGTTAAACTGGAAACAGATGACCTCTAAGTCTTTAAACTGGAAACAGATGACCTCTACGTCTTTAAACTGGAAACAGATGACCTCTACGTCTTTAAACTGGAAACAGAAGACCTCTAAGTCTTTAAACTGGAAACAGATGACCTCTACGTCTTTAAACTGGAAACAGAGGACCTCCACGTCGTTAAACTGGAAACAGAGAACCACCACGTCGTTAAACTGGGAACACCTGATGACCACCACGTCCTTAAACTGGGAACAATCGACCTCTAAGTCGTTAAACTGGGAATGTAAAAAAAATGTAAATAAAAAAAATGTGTAAATAAAAGAAAAATAAAGAAAAGCCGAAATGATGGGGCAACTCGCAATAAAAATCAGCGAGTAAAAATAAAAATGAAAATAAAGCCGAAATGATGGGGCAACTGCGAATAAATAGCCGAAATGATAGGGCAATCGCGACCTTCGCGATAAGAAAAGCTGAAATGATAGAGCAATCGCGGTAAAAAAAAAAAAAAAAGGCGGATGATGAGTTGCTCCTGGCATTATTCCAGTGCAGCAATGCAGACGCCAAACAAAAATCCAATTTCCCAAAATTCTTTCAGCCCTACGGCCAGTCCCCAAATTGACTACCGTATACAATTCACGGGCTCAAATAATTCTCAGTACACCCATGCCCCACCGCAACCACCAGTTATGCGGCTGGTCTCCGCCTTTGGAATTATGCTTCATTGGAAAGACCCACTCATGTGTCCTCACGATGCATGAGGAGAACAAACCTTCGTGAGATCCTTACGACTCACCAAGGAAAAACACACTTAGGAGTCCTCACGACTCTTAAGGAGAAAATACACCTGCGGGATCCTTACGACTCGCGGGGAGAAAATACCTTTATGGGACCCTCACGGCCCATAAAATTGAAAAGTCTTAGGTGATAGAGATCTAAACCTATCTCCTAAGCCATCGCTCCCCAATCCCCAAGTGGCGAATGATGAGTCGCTCCTGGTACCATATTCCAGTGCAGCGATGCAGACGCCAACCAAATTCCAAATCCCAATCCCCAACGGCGAATGATGAGTCGCTCCTGGTACCATATTCCAGTGCAGCGATGCAGACGCCAACCAAATTCCAAATCCCAATCCCCAACGGCGAATGATGAGTCGCTCCTGGTACCATATTCCAGTGTAGCGATGCAGACGCCAACCAAATTCCAAATCCCATACCCCAACGGCGAATGATGAGTCGCTCCTGGTACCATATTCCAGTGCAGCGATGCAGATGCCGACAATGTCCCAAATTTTTTTTTTCCGGCCCTACGGTCTGGATCATACATCCTGCAAAACCGTATACAATCCACGGGCGTAAACAATCCCAAATCCTCCCGGGGCACATGATGAGTTGCTCCTGGCATTATTCCAGTGCAGCAATGCAGATGCCAAACCAAAACCAATCCCAAATCCTCCCGGGGCAAATGATGAGTTGCTCCTGGCATTATTCTAGTGCAGCAATGCAGATGCCAAACCAAAACCAATCCCAAATCCTCCCGGGGCAAATGATGAGTTGCTCCTGGCATTATTCCAGTGCAGCAATGCAGATGCCGACAAAAATACCAATCCCAAAATTCTCTCATGACAAATGATGATTCGCTCATGGTACCATATTCCAGTATAGCGATGCTGATGTCAACTCAAATCAAACAAATCAAACCAACCAATTCCAACATTGACCTCTGCGTCAACAAGCGACACTCTGCATCGGGGAAACGTCCTACGACAGGCACTCCGTATCGGGGATACGTCCTACCACAGGCACTCCGTCTCGGGGAAACGTCCTACCACAGGCACTCCGTCTCGGGGAAACGTCCTACCACAGGCACTCCGTCTCGGGGATACGTCCTACAACAGGCACTCCGTCTCGGGGAAACGTCCTAACACAGGCACTCCGTCTCGGGGATACGCCCTACAACAGGCACTCCGTCTCGGGGATACGTCCTACCACAGGCACTCCGTCTCGGGGATACGTCCTACCACAGGCACTCCGTCTCGGGGAAACGTCCTACAACAGGCACTCCGTCTCGGGGATACGTCCTACAACAGGCACTCCGTCTCGGGGATACGTCCTACAACAGGCACTCCGTCTCGGGGATACGTCCTACCACAGGCACTCCGTCTCGGGGAAACGTCCTACCACAGGCACTCCGTCTCGGGGAAACGTCCTACCACAGGCACTCCGTCTCGGGGATACGTCCTACCACAGGCACTCCGTCTCGGGGATACGTCCTACAACAGGCACTCCGTCTCGGGGAAACGTCCTACAACAGGCACTCCATCTCGGGGATACGTCCTACCACAGGCACTCCGTCTCGGGGATACGTCCTACCACAGGCACTCCGTCTCGGGGAAACGTCCTACCACAGGCACTCCGTCTCGGGGATACGTCCAACCACAGGCACTCCGTCTCGGGGATACGTCCTACCACAGGCACTCCGTCTCGGGGATACGTCCTACCACAGGCACTCCGTCTCGGGGAAACGTCCTACGACAGGCACTCCGTATCGGGGATACGTCCTACCACAGGCACTCCGTCTCGGGGATACGTCCAACCACAGGCACTCCGTCTCAGGGATACGTCCTACCACAGGCACTCCGTCTCGGGGAAACGTCCTACCACAGGCACTCCGTCTCGGGGATACGTCCTACAACAGGCACTCCGTCTCGGGGATACGTCCTACCACAGGCACTCCGTCTCGGGGAAACGTCCTACCACAGGCACTCCGTCTCGGGGATACGTCCAACCACAGGCACTCCGTCTCGGGGATACGTCCTACCACAGGCACTCCATCTCGGGGATACGTCCTACCACAGGCACTCCGTCTCGGGGAAACGTCCTACGACAGGCACTCCGTATCGGGGATACGTCCTACCACAGGCACTCCGTCTCGGGGATACGTCCAACCACAGGCACTCCGTCTCGGGGATACGTCCTACCACAGGCACTCCGTCTCGGGGATACGTCCTAACACAGGCACTCCGTCTCGGGGAAACGTCCTACAACAGGCACTCCGTCTCGGGGATACGTCCTAACACAGGCACTCCGTCTCGGGGAAACGTCCTACAACAGGCACTCCGTCTCGGGGATACGTCCTACCACAGGCACTCCGTCTCGGGGAAACGTCCTACGACAGGCACTCCGTATCGGGGATACGTCCTACCACAGGCACTCCGTCTCGGGGATACGTCCTACCACAGGCACTCCGTATCGGGGAAACGTCCTACCACAGGCACTCCGTCTCGGGAAAACGTCCTACAGCAGACACTCCGCCTCGGGAAAACGTCGACCAGCGACACTCCATGCCGGGGGCACGTCTACTAAATCGCTTCGTAACAGAGCGTCGACCGTCTATGTCGCAAAAAGGGCAGTGCGGGCTTCCCACAAATCGGGAACCAAATCACTCCGGGTCAGGGAAACGTCTACCACGGACACTCCGTCTCGGAGACGCGTTAAGCGTCGACCGTCTATGTCGCAAAAAGGGCAGTGCAGGCTCCCGCAAATTGGGAACCCAAATCGTTCCGGATCAGAGCGTCGACCGTCCATGTCATAAAAAGGGCAGTGCATCCCAAAAAGTGGGAATCAAATCAAGTCGCCTCCTCGTGAAAGAAGATCCATCAATTTCATGCACATGACCCACATATGTGGTGTGCATTTATTGATGGGGGGCAATTTGTTGGGGTAAAAATTTACACCCCGGTTGACCGAGTCAAAGTCAAGGTCAACCCCAAGCCAAGTGGGCCCAAGCCCAGGTCAAGTGGGCCCATGCCCAGGTCGAGTCCGAAACATGAAGCGGCCGACCCTCCCCATGCCAAAAATGAAATCATGTAATAAATAATTTTTATGTAATTTTTTATACATGAATGTATGCAAAATAGGCATAAAGCCAATATTTTGTAAGCCCATGGCTTATGTGCAAAAATGAAATGTCACATAAGCCATGGGATAGGCAAAAAGCCATTTTGAAAAGCCCAAGGGGCTATATGTAAATGTGTAAGCCTATAAAAGGCAACATGATGATGAATAATAAAAGGACTTTTTTCATTCCCTCAAAAACTAGGGTTTGTTCCTCCACTCTCTCCTTTTCAAGTTCTTCCTTTTCCTTTTTATTTTCTAAATAAATCAAGAGCTTAGCTCTCTTTTTTAAAACTAAATAAAGTTTTACCACAAACCCATCTCCAAAAACTCCATCAAGAGAAGAAAAAGGGTCTCTTTTTTTATCATCCAAGATCTAGATCTTGGAGTTTCAAGAGAACCCATTTTGGGGTTTTTTTTTTCTCAAAGGAGAAAGGAGAAAATCTTTTGGAGTTCAACTCCACAAATAAAATTCTTTTGGAGTTCAACTCCACCACAAATAAAATTATTTTGGAGTTCAACTCCACTGCATGAAATTCTTTTGGAGTTTAACTCCACCAAAAAAATACTTTTTGGGGGAGTTTAACTCCACATTACATTTTTTTAGCCATATAAAATTCTTTTGGAGTTTAACTCCACAGTAAAAATCTTTTGGAGTTCAACTCCACAAATAAAATTCCTTTGGAGTTTAACTCCACTGCAGAAATACTTTTGGAGTTTAACTCCACAAAAAAATATACCTTTTTTTGGGGGGAGTTTAATTCCACATTATAATTTTTATGGCCATATAAAATTCTTTTGGAGTTGAACTCCACATTTAAAAAAAAAAAAAAATGCGGAAGCATGTGACCGGGTCACATGTTAAACATGTGACCCCCTTCACATGAGGGGTCACATGTTAAACATGTGACCCCCTCACATGAGGGGTCACATGCAAAACATGTGACCGGATCACATGCAAAACATGTGACCCCCTTACATGAGGGGTCACATGCAGAACATGTGACCCCCTCACATGAGGGGTCACATGAACATGTGACCGGGTCACATGCAGAACATGTGACCCTCTCACATGAGGGGTCACATGTTAAACATGTGACCCCCTCACATAAGGGGTGACCGGGTCACATGCAGAACATGTGACCCCCTCACATGAGGGGTCACATGTTAAACATGTGACCCCCTCACATAAGGGGTCACATTTTGAACATGTGACCGGGTCACATGTTTAACATGTGACCCCCTCACTTGAGGGGTCACATGTTAGTATGTGACCCCCTTTTTTTTTCTTAAAAAAATAAATAAATAAAATAAAATAAAAAATTTCTCTTTCCTTCTTTCTTTCTTCTTTTTTTTATTTAAAATAAAAATAAATAAATGTTAAATAAATTATAAATAATATTTAAAAATTAAAATAAAAACATAATTATTTTCTTCTCTTCTTTTCTTTATTTAATCCCTTTTTTTTATTAAAAAAATATTAAATAAATAAAAATAAATTATAAATAATATTTTAAAATAAAAAAAAATATTTTAAAAATAAAAAAAAATTCTCCAAATATTTATTTACTTATTTATTTTCGTTTTTATATATAGAAAATATATATATATGTACATATCTCTTTTAACAAGTGGAATAAAACAAAAAAAATACACACATACACCAACACACCGCATATTGAGTTCGCATGACCAGTTTAACCCGTCAAATCGGAGGTTCCTTCGCTCCAAATACGAGGGGTAATTAACGGCAGCTTAGTCCGCGGCCGCCGGAGATTCGGATCCCCACAATCAATAAACCCCAGCCTACTCTAGGCAGGGGGAATCTGTAGTACGCCTGACAAGCGCGCGCGTATTCCCATCTCAATGGGGTGACGAAAAACACCCTACATACCATTTTGATGAAGTCAAACTCTTTGACTACCACATCAAAACAGACGTTCCAACTCTGCGATGCCTGTTTAATCACATAAAACATCTTGCACACGTTTCCGCTGCTCCCACTGTCTACGAAGCCTTCTGGCTGTGTACTTATAGACGCTCTTTTCTAAAACATCATTTAGAAAAGCAGTCATGACACCCAACCGCCAGATATCGTAGTCATGGTATGTAGCCGTGGCAAGTAGGATCTGGATGGACTTAAGCATAGCTTTGAAAGTCTTAACTTTTCCATATACACCAAGTAATCTTCTCAAGATATACTCGCTCCTTATGGGGATTTAACCCTTTAGATAAAGCAACCAAAGTCCATACTTTGTTGGTGTATAAGGATTCCATCTCAGATCGCTATGCATCCAGCTATTCTTACAGAGTCCCACTCCTAATGGCCAGCTCGAAACTAGTTGGGTCATCATCTCATGATGCAATCCTCGTTCACACTGTCATAGAGAAACCGAAGTATCTCTCAGGTGGGTGAGGAACCCTACTGGATCGGCGGAGAGGCTGAGGTTTGTTGGAAACTGCTGAATCCTTTGGTTCTTCCAAATCATCAGCCGCAGTTTGTATTGCTGGAACTACTTCCAGTTTTACAGAGCTGACCTTGCCTCGAGCTTATCCGGATTTTGCTTTTAGACATAGACCGGACAACCCCAAATCTTACCAAACTTAAGATATGGGCTCTTCCCTTTCCATATCACATATGAAGTGGTAGGCAACTGATTTGATTTGAACCCTATTCAATTGGTATGCAACTTCTCAAGTGCATAACTCCCAAAAGGAAATAGGAAACTCAGTAGTACTCATCATAGAGCACACCATATCACATAGGGTGCTATTGCTCCGCCCCGATATACCATCGTGCTATGGTGTATACGGAGGAGTAATACAGAGAGAGAATCTCATTCTCCTTTAGAATAGTCCAGGAATTCCGTGCTCAAGTATTCTACTCCTTGATCTCATCAAAGGACATAATACTTATACCCGTTTATGGTTCTCTACTTCTAACTTATATTCTGTAAATATCTCAAAAGCTTCGGACTTGTGTTTCAACAGGAACATATGTCTGAATCTTGAGAGATCATCAGAGAATGTAATGAAGTACAAAGAACCAATCTTGGCATGTGTAGACAGGGGACCTTCATACATCAGCATGTATCAATCCCAAGAGTTCACTAACTCTTTCTCTGTTTCTAATTAATGGAGCTGTGGTCATCTTATCTCTGTGACATGAGCGTCAAGTTTCACAAGATGTAAATTCAAACTATTTTAAATATGCATCTTAATGTAACTTCAGCTAGTCGGGTCTCATTGATATGACCTAGTCTGTAATGCCTCAAGAAGGATTCGTTCATTTCTGAACTCTTCCTCTTGTGTGTGTTCTGTATACTAAGAACTGTAGTTTGATTTAGAACGTCAATACTTTTAGATAACATGCCTGAACCGATCAACTCTTGATATAGGAAATGTTCAAAACATTATCCAACAATACAAAATTATATCCTTTCTTTACTAATAAAGAGACTGATATGATGTTGTACATCAGGTTCGGTATCTAATAACATTCGTTCAGAATCAATGTATTCTGGTAATACAGGGTGATAGTGACCAACATACTTGGTTGCAACTCTTGCACCGTTTCTATCTCATGAAACTTATCACCCGTTCTCAGTTCTCTACCTATTTGTAGCCCATGTAACAGATTACATATACGGGATCCTGATCCGGTATCTCATACACAGGACGTAAAGGATACAGAGAAACAGTTCTCTGTAATGAATACACCCGAAGATGATGCATCAGTATGCACTTTCTTCGTTTGGGCGGCACGGGAATTCTGGTAATCCCCAATTTCCTGCTCTTTCTTATAACAATTATAAGTTGGAGCGGGACCAACGTTCCCCAGCTCAGTATAACAAGCGGGTTCGGTCAATACATCCGTATTATTATCTTGATTAAGGCATGATATGGTCGCTACCTGGAGAGAGAGAGAAGAAAACACTCAGCGTATGCTCTTGCAAGATTAGATTGGTTATCTAATATATCTAATCAGGATGTCTCCCACTGTTTTAGTCAAATCTTCTTTCAAACCCTAAAAGGAAAGACTAGCCGGGATTAATTACACGCTACAAGTTCGCTAATCTTTCAGCCAGGCCAGTGTCGGTACTTTGTGGGAGGTTCCCCGTGCTTTCGCACGGACCTAATTAAAGTAAACCTCGTTTTCCCATGGGCGTAACCCCGTTAACACCTTTCTAGACACCTACTTGATCGGCTAATTGTAATGTGTAAAATTCTCCCAGGAGTAACTTTTACTCGCAGCGGGTATCGGGATCCAACTATCTCATAGAAGGTATGCAATCTCATTGCAAATTTCAACACTTAAAATTCCTAATAATGCTTTTACCCCTAGCGTTCTATGACCTTGACGAAGGTCAAACTACCCATAGTCCGCTAGTCAAGTTCAACCCGTTCATTTCTTTATTGAGTTAACCCCCCCCCGCACAACCCTTGACGAAGGCCAAACTACGCCGTACGAATACCCTAATCCAATCGCATCGTATGCTAGTAGATAAGCACTAGTTAGCTACCGTACACTACGCCTTGACGAAGGCCAAACTACTGCAGCACGAATACTAAGTAGTACATATCTGAAATGACGGAGGGCTACGCAGGTTTTTAAGAAAACCATGACCGTAATGAACTTGATATCATTGTAGAATCGAGTGATTTTAAATGGAATGTTTTTGAGGCTTTTCTAGTTTCGCTAAAGTGGTCACTCCCGGTGAAGGGATCTTCGGCTCTTTTCTTATCGAATAAGGTGCAGGATATTTCACAAATATCACTATGCAAAGCAAGAACTATAAAAGAAATCAAAAGACAAACCGAGTTTGTAGCATCTGCTAGTTTCACTAAAGAAGTCACTCCCGGTGAAGGGATCTCGGCTCTTTCCTTATCGAATAAGGTGCTGGATGTTCTACAAGGAACACCGCTATGCAAAGCAAGAACTAGAGCTACCAGTTTTTAAACAAGTTTCTACAACATCTTTAGGTTTCTTTTATTTTCATTAATCTCATTAATGAAGTCCCATTTTATTATGCTTCACAAGCATCTCATTTGAAACGAAATCTGCAATATAACATATATCTCATATTTATAATATAAACATTCGTCTCATGCAGTAATATGATCTCATCACAGAACATTGCAGCAGAAGAATATATATGAAATATTGGATATACTAGGATATCCGTATTTTCAACACGAGCCTGTCTAAAACACGGATTCCACGGTCGTGATGAATAGCCAAACCCACATCCCTAGACCCCTACGAGAGCGGCAAGCAACACTGCCAATTCTAGGGTCAGGAGACCCGGTCTCGACTCCTCGAGATGGTCTCCCACTGGACCCTAGAACCCGGTTACTTGTGCTCCCTGCCTTGGGTCTACCTAATGCGGAAAAGTAAATAATATACAATGGTGACATCATCCTCAGCCCGAAAGTGCCCCAATAAAAGAATATTACATACAAATGAATTTTACATGAATGAAAAAGAAAAACTCTCATCTCACATAAGAACCCCGGCTATTCAGAACGCGACGATCAAATATAACATATCACAGCAACACATAATATCTCATATCATCAACGTAAGCAAGTATGCATATCCCGATTGTCGTTGATGTATAGCAACGAAGCCGGCGATACACCACATACTACGCTTACGGTCGCAGAAAAGAAAGTGTAAAACTACAACAGTTAGAATCCGCAACCTCCTTAGACATCGCATGCCTAACCAAATGAATTCCTTAGACATCGCATGCCTAAAAATTATAAACCCCGCATTTTAGTCTCATTATCGAAAACTTTTTTCAATATTAAGTCGGGCAATTCAACAAGATTCCCGACATCCTGATCGAATGCTCGTCGCAAACATTAGTAGACGGCCGCACCCCCGGATGCCGTCGACGAAGTGCACTAAGGCGGAACACCGCTTCCGTGAGCACCCTAACGGATGCTTTTGCCGACGGGGTTCTCCTACAGTCACTTGGTCGGGGCTATGGGGCGTGGCTGTCTATTAAGTTTACCCGGCGAGTATCCGCGTACGCTACGTGATTGCGACGGACTTTTGATCACATCAAAATTCCGAGGCAACCGATCATCTGAGACTGAACTTCTAGATTTATAATATTCAAATTAGTTATCTCATAACTAGATGTGGATTCCAAATATTGTATCACATTCCAGATAAATAGACATTGTTAAACTTTCCGATCGAATAATCAAACATCCAAGTTTTCCCAAATAGTTCTCAACACATGAAATTAGTTTACAAACATCCATCACATGCTACAGTACCAATGGTCCAGCCGTAGAAGGGTCAAGCTAACGCCTCACATGTGGCACGCCGTACTGCCCCAAACCCTAAGGTTTAGAGGCAGTTCAAGACGGTCACATAATCGAGTTAAGGTTTGTTGTCTTCTAGAGGGTCCACCGCGTTACTTGCACGACTTAGAACGTTCCTAAACTACGAAAAAATCCAATGCTTGGAAATTTTCCGGCAGGGGAAAAAGTGAGTTATTGATATCCGGTCGAACTTTTTAACACGTTCTAAAAATTACCAGGACAAACTAAACAAAGTTAAATTATCCGATCGAATCAACGAGTCCCCAATACAACCCTTGAAAACTCAACATTTGAGTGGAATTAAAACATTCCCAGAAAAAATTGCCAAGAAAGGACCAAAGAATAAATATATGAAATTCCAGGGACTAATTCAAAATTTTGGCTGCGGAACAGCCGCCAAACCCTTGGTTTGGCCGCGGTTCCGCGGTCATATGAGCGAATTAGTGGGTCGTACTTCACAGTAATTCTTAGTTTTTCATGCTTGTTTTTCTGAGTATTTTTAATGCTGAAAAAATCAACATTTTTAAAAATGTCCAGAGAGGGGTCAATATCGGGGTTTCCGGGTTCGATCGGACTTTAAACTTCATCTAGACTTTGCCTAAAACTCTAGCTTTACTCTGATACCACGGTAGGATTGCTAGGCATGCTCACAGGGTCTACGAGGCATCAACCATGTCCGATTTAAAAATTAGCCGTGCCGAACAACCCAAAGCCGGATCTTTAAATTAGAGTTTATGCGAAACAAACATATTAAACACTTTAACACTAAGTGAAAGGGATTACAACCTTTGTAGATCCAGTCCTTCACTTCTTAAGCTCCGTGTTGAAGTCCTTTCGCTGCGATCATCGTGTTCCGGACTCTCAAGAGGCTTCACGAAGAGAAAGATGCAGTCTTGCTTCCGATCTTCGATAACAAAGATGATCTACCTTGAAGTTTCATTAACAAAAGCTAACACTCACTAAATGAAGTGAACCCTCTCATCTAAAGGGCAAGGATAAATGAGAATGATGAAGTAGGATTTTTGCTCTCATTTATAATCTTTTTCTCATATATTTTCATCATTTAGCAAAAAGCTAGAAAGCTTTTTCCAAGAAAACAAGAAGGAAGAAGAAGAAGAATAAATCATCATCCTTTTGTGATGAATAATGAAAAGATAAATATGATGAATAATGCAACCATGGTCAACTAAACCCATGTAGAGAATTAACTAGGGTTAGGGTTTGGGTTGGGTTAAAGCATGAGTCATATGTAAATATCTTTGCAAAAACAAAAAGAAACTTTCTAGAATCATCAAGAAGGAACTAACCCAAAACAAACCCTAACCTTGTTTAATCTCCACTAAACATGATGCATTAGTTATCATATCATGTTACAATATTATATATCATATATATAATATTTATCGTAACAATATAAAATAATACAATTAACATATATCGCATATATATCAATATATTACCCGAGTGAGAAAAAGAATCTTTTAGTAAGCTAATATTAGTTAATGTAATTTAATATATCATATATATTATTATACATTAAATTATCGAATCAACACTTGATCCGACAATCCGGCTATATCGCATATAACCGACTAATACGATGACCCGGCTATATCACATATACCCGGTTGATATCTCATATCGCGAGAATCCAATACGGTATCACATACCGTATTATCCTCGGTCCCGCACATATCACATATGTGCTCCTACTCCGTTTTGCCTAAGTCAAGAAATCTCTGTGTAGGACTCTAAAGAATCGTCAATACGCCGGCAGTAGGTGATGATCATATCAAACACCCACAAGCTGCAAGCAGTCAGCTAAACGTAACAGACACCCAGGTATTGAGTGCTCAGAAGATCAACATGAAAGCCTGTACATTCTCCTGTGAATCCAATCAATAACACTCCCGTACAGTCCGGTCTCGTCGTTTGATATGTTGCATATCTCTCCTAGGGGTGGTAAACGTCAGACCCCAGTAGCTTGATAAGTCATGTCGATATGAGGTCTATAACAGTTCGAGAAACTACTGATAACACTTACCAGTAAATCTCAGCAACCCTGCAGCCCTGGCCAGGGATTTCCGGTTATAGCCAATCGAACACAGCGCAACATCAACTCCCTATACCGGGAGAGACGAATCCCCTCCTATCGCTCATTGCCTCCATGTGATTCGGGACTGTACCCAAAAGCCACCTTTTTGCACGCCCTCTTAGATGTGGTATGATGGAAATCAAAGCACAGTGGGAATCACACAAGACTCTATGACGATCTCGGGTCAACAGACTACTCTGTACCAGTGTCATCGGAGAACTGCCATCTGACGTGAGGTATAATACCATCTGGGAGTTCTCGGCGAGTTCGTCCAGTGTACCCAGTCTGTACTGAGCACCCATACACCATCCTTGATGTCAAACATCGATGGATATGGGATCATCCATCGCCCATTATATGGGTCAAGATGCGTATACGCTAGTCTACTCTGGTGCATCGATGCCCTGTCTCGATACACCCTCGACTAGGAACAGTTATAGGATGTACTCGTCGACTACCGTGGCCCCACTAGTATGATCTCATCATAGTCCCAGTAGTCGAGTACATATCCTAAGTGCTTTATCAACATGTAACATAGAGACAATCAGAGTACATGTTAAGATAAAGTACAACCAGATATCATACTATCATGTCGAGCAAGAAAGTCCTCCCTATATATGTCCAAGCATCCATTACAATATACATCGTATGTACAGTAATGGCCTCTAGGGCATACATATAACTAACAGAAGCTCAGCCATCAAGACTAAATCATGCGAATAGATCGCCTAAAATACCGAAATCCAAGGTGACGGATACGTGATAATTGAATCACAAAATCACAAATCATAAATACCGTCGTCGGTAGTCCCTCCTTCAAAGTCGAGAAGGTGTCGGTGCATCCATTGCTAGCAGCGCAAGTTATTTACTTGCCTCATGCTCACGTCGGGCATCCTCTGTCTCTGGGTCCTTATCTTCTCTGTGGATTACCAATCTCACACTCAATCGTCTTATCGGCCCTTTCAGGTGTGCTAACGGAGAAGATTCCGTTCTGGCTCTTCTCTGGTCATCTCTCGGTCAATCCTCACGACCACTCGTAAAGCAGCATGTCACTGGCGTCGGCCTCTGGCTCTCTGAATGCACGTGACACATCTGATCCTGGGCGCAAATATCATTGTAGCAGTGTCCTGGAAGGAATCCTGCTCAGGGTCTCTTCCGATCTTGCCTATGCCGAATTATACGGAGGCTAGTACTCTTACATATTCCTTTCTCGTTTTCTGGACATCTGCGTGTTCCGCCCACATTTCCTCAGAAGCTGGCCGTATCCCAATGCCTCTGTAAGCATATCAGGTCTCTAGTCTCGACAGGAAGTAATGACAGCTCGTCAGCGTCTCGCACGAACCTCTGGTTCCACTTGTCCCAATGTCGACTGATTTGGACTCGTCTTCTCTTGGCTGCATGGAAGGCGCTCCAACGGCTATACTCGTATCTGGAGTCTCCCAAGCAGTGTGTCCCATCACATGATATCCGAATGATGTCGAACCATCCGATCGATTGTCAAAACCTCATAATCCCCCAAGAGATCAACATCTTGGTTACAGTTTAATAGTATCGAGTACATACCACAGCATCAGTGGTCCAGCCGTAGAAGGGCAAACCCAAGCCTCACTAATGGCTCCGCGGAACTGCCGCAAATCCAAAGGTTCAAAGGCTTTCACACGGTCATTATGTCGAGTTAGGCTTTCATTCTTCTAAAGGGTCCATAGAATCGCTTGCATGTCTTTCCGAATACTTTAAACTTGGAAAATGGGCTCCTGACATTCGATCATCTCTATCGACTCTCAACGAATCTACGTGAAGTCGTCTCTAGCTAGAATCAAACAATCTGATGACCTCGCATCGGGGTAAGCCAACGAACCACATGTCCTAGTCATTCATCCTCTGGTGACTAGCGACTTACCATCATATCTCAAAATATATACTCATGCTGCAGTAGCTCCAATCATCTGGGCGATATCTCGTCATTTGCAGCAGCAACTGGCTCATTCGTCTGTACGCTGAACAACGCCTCAATCATCATGAATAAGCGATATATCAATGGTCATCACATCCTGGCTGGCCTCTAGCAGTAGCCTGATCCTCTGGTACCGATCGGTACATTCGAGAAATCTCGTAAAAGCGATCTGTCAAACGCTCATGGCACGAAAACAATAAGACGATGCCTCTCAATGCAATCGTATGTCCCTGGAATCACGTCCTGGTCAGTCCTCGTCTGCGACGAGCTCCTGCTGATGCAACTCTAGCCGTAGCTCTCTCTGCCCGTGTGATCGTGGCAGCAAAATCATAACCAGTATCGATGATGATAGATCATAGGAATGAATATAATACTGTGCAAGAAAATGTACATCCTAAGGTTCTTTAAGCGGAGTGGCGTGTCGTAAGTATACCGCGGAACATACACACGGTACGTCACTCTACTGAAGTCACCTACTCCATCAACCAAGGGTCATCCTACACGACGAAAGTTCGGGTCTAATACCCCCTCGACCCTAAGTTCCGTAAGGTCAAGCCTAAGTTCCGTATATATATAGACGCCCTAGGCTCCACATAGTCAAACTTAGACTCGAACCATGGTTAACCTAGTGCTCTGATACCAACTTTGTCACGACCCGAAAGAGCACGTGACCGGCCCTTGAACCCTATGAAGTCTATAGGACTCCATCTGATCCAAGTAAGCCAAAAGCCCAGAAATCTAAAACCATTTTAGATAATAAATGAAGGTAAAATAGTTTTTAGAAGCAAAGAAAACATGTTTCAAAAGTAAGGTTTTTAAATACATAAGTCGAATATGATGTTTTAAAATGTATAATCTTTTCTGAAAATTTCGGCAGAGTTTCCTTTGTAAATACTGGCCCCGAACGGGGTACAACAAGAATAATATATATGCAATGATAAAAGGCATCCCCAAGCGGGAGCTAGCTCTTCGTCAATCGACGGTCACAACCACGCAAGCAATATAATATACAACGCCGAAGGGCGAGGATCAAAACTCAAATAAAACTCAAATCAGCATGAAAACCGTAATACTGCTACACGCGACTCGAAGGTCGAGATAATACATCACTAGTGTAAATCTGAAACAATATACAAGTTTTGGTTGATGGAATTTCTAGATACAAATGAATAATACATATACAATGGTGGTTCTGATGCAAAAGAACCCACCTACCAAAGAAAATCACCCGCAAAGGAAGCAGTGTGCCAGAAATGCCGCTATGGAACCTGTACGGCAAAAACCTGCAAGAAGCTGTGGCACAACGGAGGTGAGTTGCCAACTCGTGAATAGAAAATATTTACAAGCAAAAATCGAATGCATGACATAATCCTAGGTCCATACGATCACATATATATATATAAACCTCAAAGGATAAGTCTGAAGCCTGCTAAGGTGGCAATGTAACATCTAAACATGTAAGTAGTGCCAAGTGCCTCAGGTAATAACATATTATGAATATGAGTTATATTTGCATGAATAAGTATTTAAATTGATAACAATACACATATATTAGCGTCCCATTCCACTAATATTGGTGTAAGGGTATATATAACAGCGTCCTCATCCCCTGTTATATATACATATGAAGTATGATCAATGTAATCAAAGTCTGTATGTGATCAATGTCTGTATATATATGGATCCCATCCACGTGTCACCCAATGACAATAAGCATCATGCATGTAAATATGAGGATATAATCAAAATCGTGGAAAAACATCATGAAACCTGTGCCTAGCATCGGCACGTAAATCCTCATCTATCAGGCGCTGTCACCAAGACTAGCCCTGATAGGTACATATCATACGCTATCTCGAAAACCCGAGTGCCCAGCTTCGACCATCGAATTTCGACGTATCATATGTACATAACTCCGTTCGGTATCCCCAAGATAACCGCCGAGAAAAAGGTAATGTCCCCGGAAGGTATGGTTCCCCAGACGGGCTCATCGGCTCATGGCACATCGACATCCCTTACTTGCCCCGGGTACCTCCGGGCCCCACCATGTACCCTCATGCGGCCTCGACGCCTCCTCGCATGGGGTATATATATATATATATATATATATATATATATCAGAACCGATAAAACTCATGGTGGATGCTGAAATATCATATCAAGGGTAACCGGGTTTTTAAAACATTTACATAATCTCTTTGAAATACCCACGGTTCCCAAATCCAGAAATATCATAGAAACAACATATCTCAATGCGCATAATCAGAAAGCATGATGTATGTGACATATAAATGAAATGCAAGTATAACAGTATATCATGCAACATGGAATAATAGTATGCACATACAAGGGTCATATCCGGATGCAATAATACTACTGTGTAGCGACATGGCAATTATCGATGATGAAGTGTGTGAGCCGGCAAGCAAGTGTACGTGGAACATACGCATCATCGATAATGGTGCTGGTGTCCTAACAACATGATGGTAATATAGCAATAAACACATGCAAAGCGATGTGAATAGCATGAATATGCGGAAATCGAATAATCAACGCAACAGTGAAGAATCTACATCAATATGTATATGTCATGCAGTTATGCCATTTGAAATAAGACGAATCGGGATTTTTAGTAAAATAAGGGCTACGGTGTTTTTAAGAAAATGTGAGAACTTTTTAAAGTATCCGTAGAATCCCTTTTTTTCCTGTCTTTCAAATACTCCCGATTCGTTAGTTTTGAAATAGGTATGACTCGGGTCTAGTCTAACATCTACTATACTAACTACAGATCTAACTATCAAGTCAATCGGGAGGGGTATGGAAACCACCTAAATCTGAGTCGATATATATAAATATAAATATAAGAGTCGGTGATCCCGCCTCAATAGTATCGCGTACGATACCGTATTTCATCTGACATCCTCGAGTCATGAGTGCGGATCAATCATCAATGTATAGCTCATACGGTAAATCGTCGTACGGCATCCCAATAGCTGGGTACGGGCCAATATCATATTATCTCATCAATTATCTGGTATCCTTATCATCATATCACATAATCTGGGGTACTGATCTAAGTCTAGTACAAATCGATACCATCTATATAAGTATGAATGCGTGTGGGAAACACACGTCCAAAAGCCTGCTAAGAATCACATGTCGTATCCCAAATACGAATCATATCATATCACCGATCTCACGGCACTATGCCCAATATCATCAACTCATCTCCAATGTCATCCACTATCATCATCAACACAATATAAGTATAATGAATAAGTATGTGTGTGCATGTGGGTATAAACCTATTCTAGGGTTCGCGACTAGGAACTACACTAGTTTACTTCTAGCCCTAATCTAACCATAGTACATCTAACACAATATCCACGACACACTATAACTATCATATATATAATATATATACATATAAGGTATACAAACTACGGACTGCGGGGATGCTATATGCCATCCACCCGACTTCCCCCCGTAGATATAATCTACTCACCTTGCGTTTTCATTTGTCGACGTCGCCACGTGCTTGCTTGTCGTCCCGAAGTCTTCATGGGATACCTACACATCATACGTATCGCATCGCATTAAAACCAAATCAAAACTAAAACGACACATGAAACACAAAATGATGCGCTAAGGCCTATAGGTTAGAACCTATGGGTACGCTTTCAAAACCATCAATCAATCCTCGATATCGTTGTATAAACGCCAAGTATTCGAGGTAAAACACTGATACACAATTCCAGAATTCAAAATATGGAATACGGAAACAGGAATTCAAAACAGCAACTAGAGAAAAAGACTCCAGATTCTACCATAGGTTAAATTGGACAATTCTGCACATGCCAGGGGTCAAATCTACAGATAAGGGGGCACCAAAACCAAAACGAGGCAATTCCCTATAGGTCTGGCCGCAATTTGCGGTCAATTGGAATAAATTTGCGGTCGGGACTGGGAGTTAGGGGCTGGGGTCTTGGTGGTGGCTTCCTGGGTGCCTGCACATATCACTGTCCAACCAAAATAATTTTCAGAGTCTCGCGTTAATAGCAGATTAAATATAATCTTCACAGATTTCTTAAATTCTCCGATATCGGTTTCTAAATCCGTATTCCGGGTTTCAAGTCTCAGGTTTGGGTCTCAAATCTAGCACTAAGGTGTTTGTATAACCTCTACTGAGCTCAATTTCACAGAAAAACCCAAAATCCCCTCAAACCCTTACTAGGTTTTCCTTAAGCCCACAAAACTACCCGATATCGATTCAATCTTAACATAGGGGTATAAGTAATACTAAAACTAAGCTAATGGTTCAGTATATACCTCATTTGGCAACTCAAGAATTTTCTTGAGTTGCCCCTAGTGGCCAAAATCCTTGCTTTCTTGGTCCTATGTGTTGGTCTTGAGCTTGTGCACACTTTTTGTGAAATGAAGATAGGGTTTTGGAGTTGTTTTTGAGATGAATTGAGGAGTTGAAGATGGGAGGGAGGAGGAGCTAGGCAGCAGCTGAGAATGGAGAGGGAGAAGAATGAGTGAAGTGAGGGGGAAAATGGCTAAGGCTTGGTCAAAGTAACCCCTTTCTCTCTCTCACCCATACCTCAATATCTTATTCCCTTTTCTTTTTCTTTTCTTTTCTTTTCCTCTAAATCCTTCTCACCCAAATAGTAACCCCAAAAGAAACATGATAGAAAATGCACAAGTGTAGGAAAAATGATATGTGCATGTTTTGCACAAAACTGCTAAAAAGCCGATTAGTGATTTTTAATCGCGATTAGCACTAAATTAGCATATAATTAATCATAAAAACTTAAAAATGGCATAATTCCATAAAATACCCTATTTTAGAATTTTCCATAATTTTTTCCCAAAATTTTTCCCATTTATCTGTATTTAATTATACCGAAATATTAAAATATTCATGAAAATAATATTAAATTATAAAAATTCCCAAAAATAATATTTTTTTTTTGAAATGTTACAGCAGCACTAGCAAGTTTCTTATATATCTGAAACTCCCGATGTGGTTTTTGCCCCAAGCGGCTTCATGACGAGGTCAACATGTTATAAGTCGTAAGTCAAGTTCAACCCGTCATTGTCCTTAATTGATTTAGACCCACCCGCACAAGTCCTTGACAGAGGTCAAAATGACCGTGCGACTGTCCTAAATAATCGGATCTATCTATGCATCATACAAGCATTGCTTAGCTACCATTCACTATGCCTTGACAGAGGTCAATATACACAGCATGAATACTAAGTAATACTTGTAAGAAATGACAGAGGGCTACGACTGGGTTTTTGGCGAAAAAACCCGTTAACGTAATGAACTAGATATCGTTGAAGGAATCTGATAGCTTTGAAAAAGGAGTGGTTTAAGCTCCGCTTTTGAAAACCTGTGGTTTTGAAAAAACCGAGTAATCTATAGTATAGACTTTTGCTCAAGAGGTCACTTCCCGTGAAGAGATCTCGGCTCTTGCCTCCTGAAATGAGATGCTGGATATTCACAACCGAATACCACTATGCAAAGTGAAAGAATATAGCTATAGTTTTTCGAAATTTGTTCCAACAACATCTTTTAGGTTTTCTTATCTTGCATTAATCAAAATTAATGCGGTCCCATCAGTTAATTCTATCACACCACAAAAAGAACGAAAATACAATGTACGTATATGCCATCCGCATTCGCCACGGAGCCCCGTCATCACCCGTTAGGTTACTTAACTAACGACAGAGCGGGGCTAGACTAGCGCGGGTGTAAAACATATACAACATCTACTAGTATATATATAAATATACATAACAATCTTCCCAGGCATGATACCAAACAATATCACAGAATCTCAGCCAACAATACAGAAAGGTGGATAATCTTGGAGCCCCGGGTTTCATTTGAGCCGCAAATAAAACCCGACGTTCCCGGTCGTGTAGATAGCCTGTAGAATGAGAACCTGGACCCCTACGAGCGCGGCAAGTTGCCAGCCAATCCCAAAAGTGAGGCAACTCCCTTCAACATAGTGAATGGGCCACCCAACATTTCACGGAATCCGGTAACTTAGGCGCCCCTCCGTGGGTCATCTTACGAGTGCGGCGAATAGCCTGCAAATTTTAGAATGAAGCCCCCTCCGTCACAATGCCATGAGATCCGGGCTTGTTTCCTTCTAGAACCTGGCTATTCGTGCACTCCACCGCGGGGTAATCCTAGTACAGAAAATGAAAATAATATGTATGAATGGTGACATCGACCTCAACCCGGTCGTGCCCCAAACAAATAATATACAACCCGGCAAAGACAACAGTCCACATGTCGGACGCTCGCCCTGCAATATGAATATACAAATGAATTTTAACTATACCACTAACATTGCACCTCATGCTATCCACCACAACAATCCAACCACAATCACAGCACAAACACAAAACATCAACGCGAATGTCATGTTCGCAAACCCGTTTAAAAGAACATATAGCAATTAGGCGAGTTATACCGATCGAATGATATTCACGGTCGCAGATAGAAAAGAATGTACTGTAAACTATGTCATTAGAATTCCGCACACAATTAGCAAACCGAACCAATTTCCAAAATCATGAAAAAAAATAGTGAGCTAAAGTTCCAAAAACTGACCGTTTAAAGCCAATTCGGAAGTCCGAATAAAAACAAAACGCGGCCGAACCTTCACGTAGAGTTAGAGCACGAAATTAACTTTGAGTCGGAAGGCCAAGAGGGGATACCCCACCCCCGAGGCAACCACGAGGTGGCCACGGGGTGAGGCAGACCTGAAACTGCCCAAGGTGGGGAAGTTTCGGGTCCCCACCGCCAAGAACACCTTGTGGTGGTCTTGGGGAGTGGGCCCAGCTGTTCGGTCCCCCCCGGGGTTTCCCCGAGGTGCCCATACACTACCCCGCGGCTTCTCAGTTCGAACCGTGAACCCGCGGGGTGTGCAAACTTCTCAAACTTTCAGTTTTTGGAACTGTTTTTATCGGCAGTTTTTGTACAACAAAAACGGTGGATTTCTAATGTCACAATGAGTTAACTAAGGCTTATGGAGTGGCTCTGATATCTTGTTGGGTTACCTTAACGCCCTAGCCATCGAACGTGGTGGTTTGCGGAACAAAAATTTTCTTACGAGTTTAAAACGACGCTATGTTAACCCAATGAAAACCCGGATCTTTCCATAAACCTATCTAGCTCAAAAGGTAGAACTAACTACTATGAAGGAAATCTCACTAAATGATCCAAGTCTTTCGGTCTTCTTTCCTCGTTGTTATCTCCAAGTGACCACCTTGAACATGCTTGATCTTCTTTTCCCGCTCCATCGGTTCTCCGGGATCGAGTTTGTTCTCCGGTCCTCCTTTGTCGTAGATGATCCACCCGAGGGATGTGATCCATGGCTCTAACTCCTAACTAAGTGTCAATAGGAGCAACTAGAGAACTTGGGTTGCTAAACCAAGTTATCTAGGATGTAGTATGGAGTTCTATGTATTCTACTATCTCTATCTTGCCTCTTCACTTGTTTCTCAACTCATGAGAGGGTAGTGAAGAGGAAGATGATGAAGGTGGATGAAACTCAAAAGGAGGGAGGAGGGTGAAGCAAAAATGGGAGCTCAAGAATAATGAAGCATGCATGTGAGAGAAAATCACAATGGTTTTGTGTATGAATTTTCTTGAATAAACAAGTGTAGCCATGCTTCAATAGTAACCACAAATGAATAAAGAATTCATTTATCAACTATTGAAGCCATGCCTCTCACCATGCCCCACTTCTCCTTAATTTCCACCTCATTTCCGTTTATTAATAAATGGAAAAGTCCATGATGAGGTGTTCACCTTCTAGAAGGTAATATGTAATAAAATATGGATTACAGTCCGCTGTACATACATACCTGCATTCGGATAAAAACACGAATGCCCAAAGAGATAAAATAACATGAAGAACGTAATACTAGAATATACATATAGAAATACATATAGAAATACATATATGTAAATAATCAAATCAATACCTGATTTAATTATCCAGCTCAAACCCGAGCCGGCTAGTATTACCAACTGTCCGATCGAAATTCCGGGTACAAAGTACATCAATCGATCGGAACCCTGCGCGTATCCAATACGGCTACTACATCATTTCGCCTAAAACAGGAAAACCCTCTGCGTGGGACTCTAAAGACTAGACAGTACGCTGGCAGTGAGTTACTGGATAAATCCATAACCACAAGCATGTCAGCGACACTAGTTGTGCGTAAAGCTACCCGAGTACCCATCGAAAAGGAAGGCCGAAAAGCAAACTCATCCGGATCCCTACTGAGCCTATCTATGACAATCTCTGTACAGTACGGTCTCTTCGTCTGAAAGTATCTCATATCGGGTCTAGGAGGTTGTAAACGTCAGACCCTAATAACCTGGTAATACGTGCTGATGCGGATCAGGACCAATCCAGAAAACTATTGATCAACCTATTGGTAAATCCTAACTGAATTGGACAAGGTCTTATGATCCTGACCAATTGAACACAGTACGATATCGACTCCCTATACCGGGAAAGATGAATCCCTGACAATCGCTCACTGCCTCCATGTGGCTCGGGACTGTACCCAACCAAAACCTGTTTGCATGACTCAGTAGAGCCGTGGTAGGGTAGTGATCAAAGCACAGCGGGAACACACACGAGACAAATGCCGATCTCAGGTCTAAAGACTAACCTGTACTCATGTCACCTGAGAACTTCCACCTTACGATAGGTATAGTACCATCTGGCAGTTCTCGGTGAGTCTGTCAGGTGTACTCAACCCCAGTGACCATCTGTATACGATCTTATGTGTGAAAGACCAATGGTTGCAGGACCATACCATCGCCCCTCGTCGGGGTCTACAAACGTATACACTAGTCTACTCCGGAATATCGATGCCCAGTCTTTATACTCCCACGACTAGGGACCATTTAAGGATGTGCATACCGACTACCCAGCTCCCACAAGTATGATCGCTATCACAACGCGGGTAGTCTAGCAATGATCCCACGGGCTTTATCAACATGTACAAAAGATATGTAATAGCAAGTAAAACATACACATGTTAAGATAAAGACAAACCAGATAGCATACTATTATATCGAGCAAGACTGTCCTGTACATATATATATGTCCAAGCATCCAAATGTATACATATACAATAATGGCCTCAAGGCCATACATATCCAACAATCTCCCACTTGCACTAAGACCATATTTATCGGTGTATCGAGTACCCAACGTCTGTTCTTGGGCCAGTTGTTGGCGTATCGAATACCCAACATCTCAAAAAGTCTCTCGAACTGTTCTTGAGGAAGGGCCTTGGTGAATGGATCCGTAGTGAATAGGCATGCAATCACTTTCTCCGTCTCCCTTGGCTCAAGAGAATTGTCCCGCTTAAACCTATATTTACTAAGGTCCTTAATTTTGTTTTATATATATCACTCGGTCTTTTTTTATGAAAATATTTTAATATTGTATCAAAATAACCTCGAGAAGTTATTTATATTATTTAGGGTTTCCATGAATGTGAATTTTAAATATTTGATGTATTTTAGTGATAATAGCTTAGCTTGGAAAGTTTATGGTATTTTAGTGTAAAACTTGTCTTTTGTTGGTATCTTGATGGTATTTTGATGAAACTTGTAATTCTTTCATTGTACAAAATGTAAGTTTATTATATTTTGAAAATATATGGATTTTTAATATTTATATAATTTATTAAAAATTAATTTTATTTATGTAGAAAAATATGTTTTTCTTAAAAACCGTATTATAAACCTTTCGAGACTGAATGCTTCATGAGGAGGTCTGCATCTCGCTCTACTAGCCCAAGAATGTGCGATAATCCACACCATCCAATAGCGGGTCCCCTAAAGAGGGTTGTAGAGGCTTATTTGCAAAGGAATTTAAAATACAATTTAAAAGAAATCCGGTTTTTATAGTATATGGTATTTTAATGTAATATTGTACTCGTAAAAAAATATCCAACTAAAATGCATCGTGCTATGGAACCATGTGTGTATGTGAGGGGTAGGTCATTACCCCATGAAGTTTTCTAAAGGCATGTTTAAGCAAAATAATTGAAGATTGTATATACAAACTTCATGGTATTTTAATGTAAAGTTAAGTTAAAGTTATTGTGCATGATGTTTTTAATTAAAAGTTGGTTCTAATCATTAGTTTCATGATTACAAACATGGTGTAAGAATATGAATGAAGAATATGTAAAGAAAAGTGAATTTTCTAAGGTTTAGAAGAAGATGTCGGTTTTTAACTCCACTTCCAACATATGTTTTGAAAATAGATTTTCAAAGAAGAAGAAGAGGGATTGTAAGGACATTACGATTTAGGAGGCTTAAAGAAAGGTAGAAGAAGGATGGTTGAACTTCGTGGTGTCGCGGGATCACCGGAATTGCTTCGATTCTCCGCCGGAAGTTGACCGCTTGCTAACTCCACTTGTACTTAGAAATTTTGATAGTTTTGGCTAGAATTTTTAGAATGATGAAGGTCTAGGGCATCGGGTAGTATTTATAGTGTAGAATTAGGGTTTTGGAATTAAAATGGTGAATTAAAATGCATTAAAAAGATGATAAATTATGAATTGAAGAGTCTCTGTTTGATTGCAGGGAAATCAAACAGTGCAGGGAAGTTAGGGGTAGACCAAGAGTCGAGTGTGCAAAGCACGGGGCACTTTAGCCACAGGGGGACTGTCGGTGCCGGCCTACACAAGCTTTCCTCCGGTCGATTTAGTGAGGAGGGCTGGTGGATTCTTGCCACGTGTTCACACCTGTGTTAACTCCATTTTACACATGTTTGATTTTTTTGTCTTTTCATTTTTATGTGCATTGTACGTGTAAACTTTTGGGCTTCCAAAAAGTTTAAAAGAAAAATCAGAAAAAAATAATGTGTCTGATGGGATTCGAACACAAGGGCTACATCACAGCAGTGCAAGGGCTTTACCCATGAGCTACAAGTTGTTTCTTGTTGTTCTTAAACAAAATTAACTTATAACTTATACTAAGGATGTGAAAATCTATTCTGCATTTTAACAGAAGAATTTCCGTACTAAGATTTTAGAGTTGTTACATTCTACCCTCCTTATAGAAATTTCGTTCTCGAAATTTATATAAGAAAGTTGTAACATATTCAAGAATCAAGAAAAATTAGATTACAACGGTGATGAAAGAACTATTGATATTGTACCGGAAGTGTAGGAAAATGTTTAGGTAGATGAAAACACGAAAGAATGCAGAACTTGGAAATGCTAAAGAAAAGATAGGAGGGGATTTACCAGGGTTAACTTGACCCATCGGCTTCCATGGTCGCCAAAGTGAAAGCCTGAAGTCTCTGCAAATTTCTCTGTGCATGCTGATACATCGATGGCTGACGAAGTAAAGGTGGTCCGCGTGGAAACAGTGCAGGAAGAGCTAAACGAGTAGGTGGAGCTTGAATAGATGGTCTAGCTACGGGGGCTGGGCCAGTTCGGTTGTGTGAGCAAGTTCCTATAGCATGTGAGGATGATCCACATATCAGACAAAGATCATTTGCTCGACGGAAATCCTTGACTTGGTGTTCGGTCCTCTTACAATAGATACAGAAATTGAGTTCAGTCTCGGAAAATGATCCTCCTGACTTCAAAGATAGCATTGGAAGAGCTGGCCTAGAAGAGGCTCCTTCATTAATCTGGTTGGCGGGACGTTTCATTCTGACCAACTGTGGCCTTCCCTTTAATGACAGCATCATAACGATGGGTTGACTTAAAAGTTGCTTCATGTGTTAGGTATTCCCCCATTGCTAGGGCGGCTTGAATCTCAGGGTCCAATCCTTGTTGGAAACGCCTGGCTCTTATTTTTGCAGTAAGAATTAGATGGGTGACGAATCTGCTGAGCATGGTGAATTCAGCATCGTACTCATCCACTGACTTATCCCACATAGATCCTTATTGCAGGTGAATGAACTTCTGTTCCATCTCGAAGTGTGCGGTTTCCGAAAAATACTTGGCGTCAAAGAGATCACAGAAAGTCTTCCACTCGATTGGCTGCTCAAGATGACTTTCCTCGGCCTTCCACTAGATTCGGGTATTGTCAGTAAGCTGGAGTTTTTCTTGTAGGGTTCCTTAGCACCCTCACTATGTTTTCTAAGGCATCTAGCATGCAATTTTAAAAAATCTAGAGTGCTAGGAAACCCTAAACCAAGGATCTAACTAGAGAATTAGGGTTAATAAACATGTAAACAACTTTACACTAAGTGAACAAGTAATACAACCTTGGTAGACCAGTCCTTCACTTCTAAAACTCCATGTAGTAGTCCCTTTGCTCCAAGTAGTGGTCTCCCGGACTCTAATTAGGCTCCACTAGGAGAAATGAACGAGCTTGCTCAAAGATCTTCGAGGCCGAAGATGATCCATGTCGAGAAATCTCCAACTCAAACTACCTCTTCACTAATTGACAATTAGTGAAGCAAACAACCTATACTAAATGTCTAGTCTAGTGTAGATTAATGAAGTAGGAATTTTGCTCCCTTTAGAAAAAATTTTCTCACTCTTTTTCTTCACCTCATGAAAACCTAGTAAGCTCAAAAGGGATGAAGAAGAAGATGACGTCAAGAATATAGAATGAATGAATTGGCAACCATGGGTGAGATAATATCATATATTATCATTATAGAGACTTAACCATGGCTAATGATAATGATTGGGTTAATAAATATCTAAAGTAAAACAAAATTAGTGGACTAAGTCAATGGTTTCCACAAGCTTCTCCAAGCTTCCAACCCTTGACAATTTCCACCTAATTTTGTTTATTCTCTAAATAAATAATTACCCTAATTATCTTAAGCATGGTATGAGTCTCATACATCCATGTACAATGTATCATCAAGCATGACACAAAGAAATAATACATTAATATACATCACATATATATTAAATGTATAATGAGCAAAGAAATATTTAAGTGAGCTAATATTAGTTAATGTATATTAATACATCAAATATATAATCATACATTAAATTATTAAATCAACACTTGATTTAATAATCCGGCTATATCACATATAACCGACTAATATCATTAATATCATCTTATCGAATCAACACTTGATTCAATAACCTGGCTATATCATATATAACCGATTGATATTACATATCGTGAGATTAGAATACGGTATCACATACACGTATTAATCTCGGTCCCGCACACATCACATATGTGCCCTACTTCATTTCTCTTGAGCTAGTAAACCTCTGTGTAGGACTCTAAAGACTCGTCAATACGTCGGCAGTAGGTAATGATCATATCACTTACCTACAAGCCATCAGCAGTACTAGCTAGACATAATGGCTACCCGAGTATTGAGCGATCAGAATATCAACAAGCAATCTTGCTCATACTCCCGTGAATTCAATAAGTAACACCACCGTATAGTCCGGTCTCTTCGTCTGATATGTCGCATATCTAGTCTGGGGGTGGTAAACGTCAGACCCCAATAACTTGATAAGTCATGCCGATATGTGGCTCATAACGGGTCGAGAAACTACTAATAACACTTACCAGTAAATCTCATAATCAGCCCTGGATAGGGACATCCTGTTATAAATCGAGCACAGCGCAACATCAACCCCTAATACCGGGAGAGACGAAACCCCTCCTATCACTCATTGCTTCCATTTGACTCGGGACTGTACCCAAAAACCACATGTTTGCACATTCTCTTGAACATGGTAGGGTGGAAATCAAACCACAGTGGGAATCACACAAGACTCTATGACGATCTCGGGTCTACAGACTAACATGTACCAGTGTCACCAGAGAACTGCTATCTGACGATAGGTATAATACCATCTAGGAGTTCTCAGCGAGTTCTGTTCGGTGTACCTAGTCTCCACTGAGCACCCGTATACAATCTTTGATGTCAAACACCAATGGATGTGGGATCATCCATCGCCCATCATATGGGTCAAGAAACGTATACGCTAGTCTACTCCGGAATAGCGATGCCCCGTCTCGATACACCCACGACTAGGAACAATTAAAGGATGAACTTATGGATTACCCTGGCCCCACTAGTATGATCTTCATCATAATCCTGGTAGTCAAGTATACATCCTAAGGGCTTTATCAACATGTGAGAGAATGATAGTATCACAATACAAGTCTACATGTTAAGATAAAGAGCAATTAGATAGCATACTATCATGTCGAGCAAGAAAGTCCTCTCTATATATGTCCAAGCATCCACTATAATATACAATCATGTACAATAATGGCCTCTAGGGCATACATACAACTGACAATCTCCCTATTTTCACTAAGACCAGTTGTTGTAGTATCTCATACCCAACATCCCGAAGAGTCTCTCAAATTATATCTGGGGAATGGCCTTCGTGAGTGGTTCCGCTGTGTTATTCTTCGTGTCAACTCTCTTGAACTCGATCTCCCAGTGATCAACTATCTTCCAGATTAGGTGATACCGCCTCAGAATATTCCTGGATCGCTGATGGGACTTGGGTTCCTTGGCCAAAGCCACTGCTCCATTGTTATCACAATACAAAGGTATTGGATGCTCGATGGATGGAAATACACCAAGTTCGGTTATGAACTTCTTCATCCAGACAGCCTCTTTGGCGGCATCGTTGGTGCGATGTATTCAGCCTGCATCGTCGAGTCTACCACGGTTTCTTGCTTGGAACTCTTCCAATAAACCACCCCTCCATTGAGGGTGAATACAAAACCCGAGATCAACTTAGAGTCGTCCTTATCACTCTGGAAGCTCGAATCGGTAAAGGACTCCATTTGGAGTTCACCGTTACCATACACCAAGAACATTTCTTTAGTCCTTCTTAAGTACTTAAGAATATTCTTCACAGTTGTCCAGTGATTCTCTCCAGGATCAGCTTGAAACCTACTTACTACACTTAGTGAGTATTCTACATCTGATCTGGTAATAACATCATATACATGATAGAGCCTACTACCGAAGTATAGGGTATCTCTTGCATGCGAGCCCTCTCCAAATCAGTCTTGGGGGACATCTCTTTGGAGAGAGTGATTCCTAAGATCGTAGGTAAATTCCCATGCTTGTAATCTTCCATACTAAACCTCTTTAGTATGGTGTCGATGTAGCTGGATTGGGACAATCCCAACATCCATTTAGATCTATCTCTATAGATCTTAATCCTCAAGATGTAGGAGGCATCACCTAGATCTTTCATCGAGAATCTTTATGATAAGAAGATCTTGACCGAGTGCAGCATAGGAACATCATTTTCTATCAAGAGTATGCCATCCACATACAATACGAGGAAGACGACCTTACTCTCTGCAACATTCTTGTATACACAAGGTTCATCTACGTTTTTGATGAAGTCAAACTCTTTGACTGCTACATCAAAACAGATGTTCCAAATCCGCGATGCCTGCTTTAACCCGTAGATTGATTTAAGCAGCTTGCACACCTTTCCGCTACTCCCACTATCCACGAAGCCCTCTGGATGTAGGGTTTCTAAGCACGCTCACAAGGTTCCACGAGGCATCAACCATGCCCGATTAAAAATTTAGCCGTGCCGAACAACCCGAAGCCGGATCTTTAAACTAGGGATTAGGCGAAAATGAACATGTTAAACACTTTACAACTAAGTGAGAGGGATTACAACCTTTGTATATCCGGTCCTTCACTTCTAAAGCTCCGTGTTGAAGTCCCTCCGCTGCGATCATCGTGTTCCGGACTCTCGAGTGGTTCCCCGAAGAGAAAGATGCAGTCTTGCTTCCGATCTTCGATACAAAGATGATCTACCTTGAAGTTTCGTTAATACAAGCTAACACTCATAATATGAAGTGAACACCATCATCTAAATGGTAAGGATAGATGAGGATGATGAAGTAGGATTATTGCTCTCTTTTATTATCTTTTTTCTCACACTCATTCATCACTTGGAAAAAGCTAGTAAGCTTTTTCATGAAAGAAAGAAGAAGGAAGAAGATGATGAATAATCATTAGAATCCTTTTGTGATGAATAATGAAAAGATAAATATGATGAATAATGCAACCATGGTCAACTAAAACCCATGTAGAGAATTAACTAGGGCTAGGGTTTGGGTTGGGTTAAAAGTGAGTCACTTGAAAATATCAAGCATAATATCTTTTTCAAGACAAAAGAAAAGCTTCTAGAATCTACTAGAAGTCTTAACCCTAATCCAAACCCTAATCATGTTTAAACTCCACTAAACATGTTGCATTAGTTATCATATCATGTTACAATATTATATATCACATATATAATATTTATCGTAACAAAATAAAATAATACATTTAACATATATCGCATAAATATCAATGTATTACCCGAGTGAGAAAAAGAATCTTTTAGTGAGCTAATATTAGTTAATGTAATTTAATATATCATATATAATATTATACATTAAATTATCGAATCAACACTGGATCCGACAATCCGGCTATATCGCATATAACCGACTAATACGATGACCCGGCTATATCACATATACCCGGCCGATATCTCATATCGCGAGAATCCAATACGGTATCACATACCGCATTATCCTCGGTCCCGCACATATCACATATGTGCTCTTACTCCGTTTTGCCTGAGTCATGAAACCTCTGTGTAGGACTCTAAAGAATCGTCAATACGCCGGCAGTAAGTGATGATCATATCAAACACCCACAGGCTACGAGCGGTCAGCTAAACGTAACAGCTACCCAGGTATTGAGCACTCAGAAGATCAACAAGCAAGCCTGTACATTCTCCAGTGAATCCAATCAGTAACACTACCGTACAGTCTGGTCTCGTCGTCTGATATGTCGCATATCTCGCCTAGGGGTGGTAAACGTCAGACCCTAGTAGCTTAATAAGTCGTGTCGATATGAGGTCTATAACAGTTTGAGAAACTACTGATAACACTTACCAGTAAATCTCAGCAGCCTTGGCCAGGGATTTCCGGTTATAGCCAATCGAACACAGCGCAACATCAACTCCCTATAACGGGAGAGACGAATCCCCTCCTATCGCTCATTGCCTCCATGTGATTCGGGACTGTACCCAAAAGCCACCTTTTTGCACGCCCTCTTGGACGTGGTGTGATGGAAATCAAAGCACAGTGGGAATCACACAAGACTCTATGACGATCTCAGGTCAACAGACTACTCTGTACCAGTGTCACCAGAGAACTGCCATCTGACGTGAGGTATAATACCATCTGGGAGTTCTCGGCGAGTCCGTACAGTGTACCCAGTCTGTACTGAGCACCCGTACACCATTCTTGATGTCAAACACCGATGGATATGGGATCATCCATCGCCCATCATATGGGTCAAGATGCGTATATGCTAGTCTACTCTGGTGTATCGATGCCCTCTCTCGATACACCCTCGACTAGGAACAGTTATAGGATGTACTCATTGACTACCGTGGTCCCACTAGTATGATCTCATCATAGTCCCAGTAGTCGAGTACATATCTTAAGGGCTTTATCAACATGTAACATAGAGACAATCAGAGTACATGTTAAGATAAAGTACAACCAGATAGCATACTATCATGTCGATCAAGATAGTCCTCTCTATATATGTCCAAGCATCCATTACAATATGCATCGTATGTACAGTAATGACCTCTAGGGCATACATATAACTAACAATCTCCCACTTGCACTAGGGCCATCTGTTGTGGTATGACATACCCAACAATTAGCTGCGGTTGTAGTATTTCATACTCAACCATCCCATAAAAGTCTCTACTGGGAAAAAGGCCTTTGTGAGTGGATCCGCGCTGTTGTCCTCTGTGTCTACTCTCCTAACCTCGATCTCTCTGGAGATCAACCATCTCCATGATCAGGTGATACTGCCTAAGAATTATATCTGGATTTCTAATGGGACGGTAGTTCCTTGGCTAAAGCCACAACTCCATTGTCACACAATGGTAGGAACGAAGTTCATCTTATGAACTTATATGTATCCAGACTGCCTCCTTGGTAGCATCTTTGGTAATGATGTATCATGCCTTTAATCGTCTAGTAAGTCACGGTATCTAGCTTGGAACTCTTCCAACATACCGTCCCTCTGCTGAGGGTAAAGACAATGCCTGCGACTGACATTCAGTCGTTCTTATCACCGTGGAACCTTTCCAGTAATTCTCTTTAGGATCGATTGATACCATCTCACTACATCTAGTGAGAATCCTAACATCCAATTAGATCTATCTCATAGATCCAAAACCGAGGATTTAAGAGGTATCACTTTGATCCTATATGGAGAATCCTTATGATAAGCAGAGATTGACCGAGCGTAGCATAGGAAACTCCTTCCCTATCAAGAGTATGTCATCCACGTACTCTACGAGGATCACCACCATACTCCCTACTATCTTTTTGTGTATACAAGGTTCATTTACCATTTTGATGAAGTCAAACTCTTTGACTACCACATCAAAACAGACGTTCCAACTCCGCGATGCCTGTTTTATCACATAAAACATCTTGCACACGTTTCCGCTGCTCCCACTATCTACGAAGCCCTCTGCCTGTGTACTTATAGACGCTCTCTTCTAAAACATCATTTAGAAAAGCAGTCATGACACCCAACGACCAGATATCGTAGTCATGGTATGTAGCCATGGCAAGTAGGATCTGGATGGACTTAAGCATAGCTTTGAAAGTCTCAACTTTTCCATGTACACTAAGTAATCTTCTCAAGATATACTTGCTCCTGATAGGGATTTAACCCTCTAGATAAAGCAACCAAAGTCCATACTTTGTTGGTGTATAAGTATTCCATCTCAGATCGCTAAGCACCCAGCCATTCTTACAGAGTCCCACTCCTGATGGCCTGCTCGAAACTAGTTGGGTCATCATCTCATGATACAATCCTCTCTCCCACTGTCATAGAGAAACCGAAGTATCTCTCAGGTGGGTGAGGAACCCTACTAGATCGACGGAGAGGTTGAGGTTCGTTGGTTACTATTGAATCCTTTGGTTCTACCAAATCATCAGCTGTAGTTTGTATAGTTGGAACCTTTCCAGTTCAACATAACAGACCTTGCCTCAAGCTTGTCCGGATTTTGCTTTTAGACATAGTCCGGACAACCCAAATCTTAACAAACTTAAGATATGGGCTCTTCCCTTTCCATATCACATATGAAGTGGTAGGCAACTGATTTGATTTGAACCCTATTCAATAGGTATGCAGCTTCTCAAGCGCATAGCACCCAAAAAGGAAATAGGAAACTCAGTAGTACTCATCATAAAGCACACCATATCACATAGGGTGCTATTGCTCCGCCCCGATACACCGACGTGCTGTGGTGTATACGGAGGAGTAATGCTGAGAGAGAATCTCATTCTCCTTTAGAATAGTCCAGGAATTCCGTACTCAAGTATTCTCCTCCCGGATCACATCAATGGACATAATAATTTTACCCGTATTTTGGTTCTCTACTTCTAACTTATATTCTATGAATATCTCAAAAGGTTCGGACTTGTGTTTCAGCAGGAACATATGTCTGAATCTTGAGAGATCATCAGAGAATGTAATGAAGTACAAAGAACCGGTCTTGGCATGTGTAGACAGGGGACCTTCATACATCAGCATGTATCAATCCCAAGAGTTCACTAACTCTTTCTCTGTTTCCAATAAACAGAGCTATGGTCATCTTATCTTTGTGACATGACCGGCAAGTTTCACAAGATGTAAATTCAAAATAAATTAAATATGCATATAAATGTAACTTAGCTAGTCGGGTCGCATTGATATGACCTAGTCTACAATGCCTCAAGAAGGATTCGTTCATTTCTAAACTCTTCTTCTTGTGTGTGTTCTGTATACTAAGAACTGTGGTTTGATTTAGAACGTCTATGCTTTTAGATAACGTGCCTGAACCTATCAACTCTTGATATAGGAAATGTTCAAAACATTATCCAACAATACAAAATTATATCCTTCTTTACTAATAAAGAGACTGATATGATTTTGTATATCAGGTTCGGTATCTAATAACATTCGTTCAGAATCAATGTATTCTGGTAATACAGGGTGATAGTGACCAACAGACTTGGCTGCAACACTTGCACCGTTTTCTGTCTCATGAAACTTATCACCCATTCTCAGTTCTCTACCTATCTGTAGCCCATGTAACAAATTACATATGTGGGATCCTGATCCGGTATCAAATACCCAGGACGTAAAGGACACTGAGAAACAGTTTTCTGTAATGAACACACCCGAAGATGATGCATCAACATGCACTTTCTTCGTTTGGGAGGCACGGGAAATCTGGTATTCCCCAATTTCCTGCTCTGTCTTATAACAATTATAAGTTGGAGCGGAACCAACGTTCCCCAGCTCAGTATAACAAGCGGGTTCGATCAATTCATCCGTATTATTATCTTGATTAAGGCGTGATATGGTCGCTACCTGGAGAGAGAGAGAAGAAAACACTCAGCGTATGCTCTTGCAAGATTAGATTGGTTATCTAATATATCTAATCTGGATGTCTCCCACTGTTTTAATCAAATCTTTCTTCAAACCCTAAAAAGAAAGACTAGCCGGGATTAATTACACGCTACAAGTTCGCCAATCTTTCAGCCAGGCTAGTGCCGGTACTTTGAGGGAGGTCCCCCATGCTTTCGCACGAACCTAATTAAAGTAAAACTCGTTTTCCCAGGGGCTTAACCCCGTTGACACTTTTCTAGACACCTACTTGATCAGTTAATTGTAATGTGTAAAACTCTCCCAGGACTAACTCTTACTCGCAGCGGGTATCGGGATCCAACTATCTTATAGAAGGTATGCAATCTTATTGCAAATTTCAACTCTTGAAATTCCCAATAATATTTTACCCCTAGTGACTTATGACCTTAACTATGGTCAACAAATCATAAGCACTGGTCAAGTTATGCCCGTCATTTCTTGATTAAATAGACCCACCAACATGACCCTTAACTAAGGTCAATAAAGTCATATGACTGTCCTAACTAATCGCATCATATGCTATATAGGAAGACATCACTTAGCTACCGTACACTGTGCCTTAAGTAAGGTCAACAAACACAGCACGAATACTAAGTACTCTACTTCCTAAAATGACGGAGGGTTACGACATGTTTTTAAGAAAACCTTTTGCGTAATGAACTTGATATCGTCGTAGAATCGAGTGATTTTAAATGGAGTGCTTTTTAGGCTTTTCTAGTTTTGCTAAAGGGGTCACTCCCGGTGAAAGGATCGTCGGCCCTTTCCTCATCGAATAAGGTGCAGGATATTTCACAAATATCACTATGCAAAGCAAGAACTATAGAAGCAATCAAAAGACAAACCGAGTTTGTAGCATCTGCTAGTTTCACTAAAGAGGTCACTCCCGGTGAAGGGATCTCGGCTCTTTCCTTATCGAATAAGGTGCTGGATGTTCTACAAGGAACACCGCTATGCAAAGCAAGAACTAGAGCTACCGGTTTTTTTTAAACAAGTTTCTACAACATCTTAGGTTTCTTTTAGTTTCATTAATCTCATTAATGAAGTCCCATTTAATTATGCTTCATAAGCATCACATTTGAAACGAAATCTGCATTATAACTTATATCTCATATATAGAATATAAACATTCGTCTCAGGAAGTAATATGATCTCGTCACAGAACATTGCAGCAGAAGAAACATATATGAAATATTGGATATACCAGGACGTCCGTGTTTTTAATACGAGCCTGTATAAAACACAGATTCCACGGTCACGATGAATAGCCAAACCCACATCCCTAGACCCCTACGAGAGCGGCAAGCAACACTGCCAATTCTAGGGTTAGGAGACCCGGTCTCGACTCCTCGAGATGGTCTCCGACTGGACCCTAGAACCCGGTTACTTGTGCTCCCCGCCTTGGGTCTATCTAATGCGGAAAAGTAAATAATATACAATTGTGACATTATCCTCAGCCCGGAAGTTCCCCAATAAAAGAATATTACATACAAATGAATTTTACATGAATGAAAAAGAAAAACTCTGATCTCACATAAAACCCCTGGCTATTCAGAACGCGACGATCCAATATAACATATCACAGCAACACATAATATCTCATATCATCAACGTAAGCAAGTATGTGTATCCCGATTGTCGTTGATGTATAGCAACGAAGCCGGCGATACACCACATACTACGCTTACGGTCACAGAAAAGAAAGTGTAAAACTACAACGGTTGGAATCCTCAACCTCTTTAGACATCGCATGCCTAACCAAATGAATTCCTTAGACATCGCATGCTTAACAATTATAAACCCCACACTTTAGTCTCATTATCGAAAACTCTTTTCAATATTACGTCGGGCAATTCAACAAGATTCCCGACATCCTGATCGGATGCTCATCGCAAACTTTAGTAGACGGCCGCACCCCCGGATGCCGTCGACGAAGTGCACTAAGGCAGAACACCGCTACCGCAAGCACCCGAACGGATGCTTTTGGCGACGGGGTTCTCCTACAGTCACTTGGTCGGGGCTATGGGGCATGGCTGTCTATTAAGTTTACCCGGTGAGAATCCGCGTACATTACGTGATTGCGACGGACTTTTGATCGCATCAAAATTCCGTGGCAACCGATCATTTGAGACTGAAGTGATAGATTTATAATATTCAAATTAGTTATCTCATAACTACCTGTGAATTCCAATTATTGTATCACATTCCAGATAAATAGACAATGTTAAACTTTCCGATCGAATAATCAAACACCCAAGATTTCCCCAATATATCTCAACACTTGAAATCAGTTTAAAAATATCCATCACATGCCACAGTACCAATGGTCCAGCCGTAGAAGGGTCAAGCCAACGCCTCACATGTGGCACGTCGTACTGCCCCAAACCTTAAAGGTTTAGAGGCAGTTCAAGACGGTCACATAATCGAGTTAAGGTTTGTTGTCTTCTAGAGGGTCCACCACGTTACTTGCACGACTTAGAACGTTCTTAAACTCGAGAAAAAATCCAACTTTTGAAAAATTTTCCGACAGGGGAAAAAGTGAGTTATTGATATCCGTTCGAACTTTTTAACAGTTTCTAAAAATTATCCGGACAAAACTAAACAAAGTTAAATTATCTGATCGAATCAACGAGTCCCCAATACAACCCTAAAAAACTCAACACTTGAGTGGAATTAAAAAATTCCCAGAAAAAAAATGACAAGAAAGGACCTAAGAATAAATACATGAAATTACAGGGACTAAGTCATAATTTTTGCCGCGGAACCGCCGCCAAACCCTTGGTTTGGCCGCGGTTCCGCGGTCATATTAGAGAATTAGTGGGCCGTACTTCACAGTAATTCTTAGTTTTTCCTGCTCTATTTTCTGAGCATTTTTAATTCATAAAAAATCACATTATTGAAAAATGTACAGAGAGTGGTAAACATCGGGGTTTCCGGGTTCGATCGGACTTTAAACTTCGTCTAGACTTCATCTAAAGCTCTAGCTTGGCTCTGATACCACTGTAGGGTTGCTAGGCACGGTCACAAGGTTCCATGAGGCATCAACCATGCCCGATTAAAAATTTAGCCGTGCCGAACAACCCGAAGCCGGATCTTTAAACTAGGGATTAGGCGAAAACGAACATGTTAAACACTTTAATACTAAGTGAGAGGAATTACAACCTTTGTATATCCGGTCCTTCACTTCTAAAGCTCCGTGTTGAAGTCCCTTCGCTGCGATCATCGTGTTCCGGACTCTCGAGAGGCTCCACGAAGAGAAAGATGCAGTCTTGCGTCCGATCTTTGATACAAAGATGATCTACCTTGAAGTTTCGATAACACAAGCTAACACTCATAATATGAAGTGAACACCCTCATCTAAATGGCAAGGATAGATGAGGATGATGAAGTAGGATTATTGCTCTCTTTTATTATCTTTTTCTCACACTCATTCATCACTTGGAAAAAGCTAGTAAGCTTTTTCATGAAAGAAAGAAGAAGGAAGAAGATGATGAATAATCATTAGAATCCTTTTGTGATGAATAATAAAAAGATAAATATGATAAATAATGCAACCATGGTCAACTAAACCCATGTAGAGAATAAACTAGGGCTAGGTTTTGGGTTGGGTTAAAAGTGAGTCACTTGAAAATATCAAGCATAATATCTTTTTCAAGACAAAAGAAAAGCTTCTAGAATCTACTAGAAGTCTTAACCGTAATCCAAACCCAAATCATGTTTAAACTCCACTAAACAAGTTGCATTAGTTATCATATCATGTTACAATATTATATATCACATATATAATATTTATCGTAACAAAATAAAATAATACATTTAACATATATCGCATATATATCAATGTATTACCCGAGTGAGAAAAAGAATCTTTTAGAGAGCTAATATTAGTTAATGTAAATTAATATATCATATATATTATTATACATTAAATTATCGAATCAACACTGGATCCGACAATCCGGCTATATCGCATATAACCGACTAATACGATGACCCGGCTATATCACATATACCCGGCCGATATCTCATATCGCGAGAATCCAATACGGTATCACATACCGCATTATCCTCGGTCCCGCACATATCACATATGTGCTCCTACTCCGTTTTGCCTGAGTCAAGAAACCTCTGTGTAGGACTCTAAAGAATCGTCAATACGCCGGCAGTAGGTAATGATCATATCAAACACCCACAAGCTGCAAGCGGTCAGCTAAATGTAACAGCTACCCAGGTATTGAGCGCTCAGAAGATCAACAAGTAAGCCTGTACATTCTCCTGTGAATCCAATTAGTAACACTCCCGTACAGTCCGGTCTCGTCGTCTGATATGTCGCATATCTCGCCTAGGGGTGGTAAACGTCAGACCCTAGTAGCTTGATAAGTCGTGTCGATATGAGGTCTATAACAGTTCGAGAAACTACTGATAACACTTACCAGTAAATCTCAGCAACCCTGGCCAGGGATTTCCGGTTATAGCCAATCGAACACAGCGCAACATCAACTCCCTATACCGGGAGAGACGAATCCCCTCCTATCGCTCATTGCCTCCATGTGATTCGGGACTGTACCCAAAAGCCACCTTTTTGCACGCCCTCTTAGATGTGGTATGATGGAAATCAAAGCACAGTGGGAATCACACAAGACTCTATGACGATTTCGGGTCAACAGACTACTCTGTACCAGTGTCACCGGAGAACTGCCATCTGACGTGAGGTATAATACCATCTGGGAGTTCTCGGCGAGTCCGTCCAGTGTACCCAGTCTCTACTGAGCACCCGTACACCATCCTTGATGTCAAACACCGATGGATATGGGATCGCCCATCATATGGGTCAAGATGCGTATACGCTAGTGTACTCTGGTGTATCGATGCCCTATCTCGATACACCCTCGACTAGGAACAATTATAGGATGTACTCGTCGACTACCGTAGCCCCACTAGTATGATCTCATCATAGTCCCAGTAGTCGAGTACATATCCTAAGGGCTTTATCAACATGTAACATAGAGACTATCAGAGTACATGTTAAGATAAAGTACAACCAGATAGCATACTATCATGTCGAGCAAGAAAGTCCTCCCTATATATGTCCAAGCATCCATTACAATATGCATCGTATGTACAGTAATGTCCTCTAGGGCATACATATAACTAACACTGGATGTGTCATGTACACGCTCTCTTCTAAATCATCATTTAGAAAAGTGGTCTTGACGTCTATCTGCCAGATTTTGTAGTCATGGTATGCAGCGATGGCAAGTAGGATCCGGATGGACTTAAGCATATCCACTGGAGAAAAGGTTTCATCATAATCCACACCTGGTCGTTGACGAAAACCTTTTGCTACAAGTCTAGGTTTGAAAGTCTCAACTTTTCCGTCTACACCAAGTTTTTTTCTTGAAGATCCACTTGCTCCCGATGGGTTTTACCACTTCAGGAGCATCTTCTAAAGTACATAGTTTGTTGGTGTACATGGATTCCATCTCAGATCGCATAGCATCCAGCCATTTCACAGAGTCACCACTCGTGATGGCCTGCTCGAAGCTAGTTGGGTCATCATCTTCTATGATGCAATCCTCGCTCCCACCATCAATGAGAAAACCATAGTATCTCTCAGGTGGATGAAGAACCCTACTAGATCGGCGGAGATGCTGAGGTTCGTCGGGGACTACTGAATCCTTTGGTTCCATTAAATCATCTGTTGTAGTTTGTGCAGCTGGAACTTCTTCCAACTCTACCTCTTTGCCACTAATTTCTTTTACAAGAAATTCATTTTCTAAAAAGGTGGCGTATTGAGAAACAAACACCTTTTGTTCCTCAGCGTGGTAAAAAATATATCCTTGTGAATTCTTTGGATATCCCACAAACTTGCAATGAATTGATCGTGCCTCGAGTTTATCCGGATTTTGCCTTTTGACATAGGCCGGATAACCCCAAATCTTAACTCGTTTAAGATACGCTCTCTTCCCACTCCATATCTCATATGGTGTTGTAGGCATTGATTTAGATGGAACTTGATTCAATAGGTATGCAGCTGTCTCAAGCGCATAACCCTAAAAGGAAATAGGCAACCCAGCAGTACTCATCATAGAACGCACCATATCTAATAGAGTGCGATTTCTCCGCTATGATACATCGTTGTGCTGTGGTGTATACGGAGGAGTAAGCTGAGAGAGAATACCATTCTCTTTTAGATAATCCAGGAACTCGATGCTCAAGTATTCTCCTCTTCGATCAGATCGAAGGATTTTAATACTTTTACCTGTCTGGTTCTCAACTTCATGTTTATATTCTTTGAATTTCTCAAAACCTTCAGACTTGTGTTTCATCAAGAACACATGTCCGAATCTTGAGAGATCGTCAGTGAATGTAATAAAGTATGAGGAACCATCCCTGGCATGTATAGACATGGGTCTACATACATCATTATGTATCAGTCCCAAAAGTTCAGCAGCTCTTTCTCCGTGTCCTGTAAACGGAGTTTTGGTCATCTTGCCTTTGAGACATGACTGGCAAGTTTCATAAGATGAAAATTCGAACGGATTCAAATATCCATTCTTATGTAACCTAGCCAGTCGTGTCATATTGATACGACCTAGTCTATAATGCCACAAGAAGGATTCGTTCATTTCTGAACTCTTCCTCTTGTGTGTGTTCTGTATACTTAGAACTGTGGTTTGATTTAGAACGTATATGCCATTGCGCAACGTGCCTGATCCAATCAACTTTTGATTCAGGAAAATGTTCATAACATTATCGTGCAATACAAAATTATATCCTTTTTTACTTAATAAAGAGACTGATATAATGTTACATATCAGGTTCGGTATGTAATAACATTCGTTAAGAATCAATGTATTACCACTTGGTAATACAAGATGATACTCGCCAACTATCTTGGCTGCAACAATTGCACCATTTCCCATTCTTAAATTTTTATCACCTATTCCCAGTTCTATACCTTTCTTAAGCCCATGTACAAAATTACATATGTGGGATCCTGATCCGGTATCTAATACTCAGGACATGGAGTACAGTGAGAAACAGTTCTCAGTAACGAACACACCCGAAGAAGATGCATCAACATACTCTTTCTTCGATCGGGTGGCATGGGATCCTGGTATTCCCCTATTTCCAGCTCAGACTTATAACAATTATAAGATAGAGCGGAACCAACGTTCTCCAGCTCAGTATAATAAGCAGGTTCGGTCAATACATCTATATTATTAACTTGATTAAGGCGTGTCATGGTCGCTACCTGGAGAGAGAAAGAAGAAACACTTAGCATATGTTCTTGAAAGATTAGATTGGTTATTATCTTATCTAATCAGGATGGCTCCCACTGTTTTGATCAAATCTTCCTTCAAATCCTAAAAGGTAAGACTAGCCGGGATTAATTACACCCTACAAGTTCGCTAACCGTTCAGCCAGACCAGTGTCGGTACTTTGAGGGAGGTTCCACATACTTTCGCACGGACCTAATTAAAGTAAACCTCATTTTCCGAGAGGCATAACCCCGTTGACACCTTTCTATACACCTAATAAGTTAGCTAATTGTAAAGTGCAAAACTCTCCCAGGAGTAACACTTACTCACAGTGGGTATCGGGATCCAACCATCTCATAAAAGATATGCAATCTCATTGAAAATTTCAACACTTGAAATTCCCAATAATATTTTGCCCCTAGCAGCTTATGACCATAACATAGTCAACAAATCATAAGTGCTAGTCAAGTTCAACCCATCATTTCGTGATTGAATTAAATCCACCCGTACGACCCTTATCATAGTCAACAAAGTCGTACGAGTAGCCTAATCCAATCTCATTATATGGTTGCAGATAAGCACTAATTAGCTACCGCACACTACACCTTAACATAGTCAACAAACGTAGCACGAATACTAAATAGTACTTATCTGAAATGACAGAGGGCTACGACAGGTTTTTAAGAAAACCTTTTGCGTAATGAACTTTATATTGTTGTAGAATCGAGTGATTTGAAAAGGAGTGGTTTAAGCTCCGCTTTTAAAATCGAGTTTTTCAAAATAAACCAAATGGGTGTAGCATCTGCTAGCTTTTGCTAAAGTGGTCACTCCTGGTGAAGGGATCTAGGCTCTTTCCTCATCGAATGAGGTGCTGGATATTCTTCAAGGAATACCACTATGCAAATCAAGAACTAGAGCTACCAGTCTAGAAAATGTGATTCTACAACATCATTATGATTCTTTCCTTTCATTAATCTCATCAATGAAGTCCCATCAATTCTCCTTCCTAAGCATCACAAATAAAGAACGAAAATAGAACGTAGCTTATGCCATCCGCATTCGCTACTGAGCCCTGTCTTCACCGTTTGGTTACTTAACTACCGGCAGAGCGGGGGCTGGACTAGCGCGAGTACAAAACATAAGCAACATTTATTATATATAATATATATAATAATAACATTCGTCTCAGGCAGTTATATGATCTCATTATAGAACATTGCAGCAGAAGTCAACATATGAAATTTTGGATATACTAGGAGTTCCGCATTTTAAATTAAGCCAGTAAAAACCACGGATTCCACGGTCGCGATGAATAGCCAAACCCACATCCCTAGACCCTTACGAGAGCGGAAAGCAACCATGCCAATTCTAGAGTTAGGAGACCCGGTCTCAACTCCTCGAGATAGTCTCCCACTGGACTCTAGAACCCGGTTACTTGTGATCCCTACCTTGGGTCTATCCTAATGCGGAAAAGTAAATAATATACATCAATGGTGACATCATCCTCAATCCGGAAGTGTCCCAATAAAAGAATATTACATACATTGAATTTTACATGAATGAAAATGAAAAACTCTCATCTCAAATAAAACCCCCGGCTATTCAAACACGACAATCCAATATAACATATCACAGCAACACATAACATCACATGTCATCAACGTAAGTAAATATACGTATCCCAATTGTCGTTGACGTATAGGAACGAAACCGGTGAAACCCTACATATTACACTTACGGTCGCAGAAAAGAAAGTGAAAACTACAATAATTAGAATCCGCAACATCCTTAGACATCATAAACCCGAAATATCAGATACATTGGATTTCATGCCTAACCAAATGAATTCCTTAGACATCATAAACCCGGAATATCTCATATTCCGAATTTCACGCCTAACATTATAAACCCCACATTTTAGTCTCGATATTGAATACACTTTTCAATAACTAGTCGGGCAATTCAACAAGATTCCTGACAACCTGATCGAATGCTCGTCGGAAACTTTAGTAGACGGCCACACCCCCGATGCCGTCGACGAAGTGCACTTACGCGGAACACCGCAGCCGCGAGCACCCGAATGGATTCTTTTGGCAACGGGATTCTCCTACAGTCACTTGGTCGGGGCTATGGGGCATGGCTATCTAGTAATGTTACCCGGCGAGTATCCGCGTACTTTACGTGATTGCGATGGAGTTTTGATCCAAATCAAAAACCCGTGGCAACCGATCAAAAGAGACTAAATTGCTAGGTTTACAAAATTCAAACTAGTTTTGACAAAACAAATTATTGTGGATTCCAAATATTGTATCACATTTTGCAGATAGCTAGACGATGTTAAACATTTCGATCGAATCAATAAACTCCCAAAATTCCCAGAGACCTCAACACTTGAGACACAGTTAAAAATACCCAGAACATGCCACAAGCACCTACGGATCAGCACAAGAAGGCACACTCCCTGCCTCACCAACGGCACCGCGGAACCGCCGCAATAAGCCTATATTAGCGGTGGTTCCACGGTCGTTTGGTCGAGTTGGGCCGTCGTTTTTCATGGGGATCCATAGAATACCCTGCATGATTTTTTGAATATTTTTAACTTGGAAAAATCTAACATTTGGAAAAATTTCCAAAAAGCATGTAATAATGGGGTTTCAATGTTCGTTCGAATACTTTAACTTCACCTAGACAACTCCTAATGCTCTAGCTTGGCTTTGATACCACTGGAGGGTTGCTTAGGATCCTCACTATGTTTTCTGAGGCATCTAGCATGCATTTTTAAAAAATCTAGAGTGCTAGGAAACCTTAAACCAAGGATCTAACTAGAGAATTAGGGTTAAGAAAACATGTAAACAACTTTACACTAAGTGAATAAGGAATACAACCTTTATAGACCAGTCCTTCACTTCTAAAACTCCGTGTAGTGGTCCCTTTGCTCCAAGTAGTGGTCTCCCGGACTCTAGTTAGGCTCCACTAGGCGAAAGGAACGAGCTTGCTCAAAGATGTTCGAGGCCGAAGATGATCTACGTCGAGGAATCTCCAATTCAAGCTACCTCTTCACTAATTAACAATTAGTGAAGCAAACAACCTATACTAAATGGCTAGTCTAGTGTAGATTGATGAAATAGGAATTTTGCTCACTTTAGAATAATTTTTCTTACTCTTTTTCTTCACCTCAAGAATACCTAGTAAGCTCAAAGGAAATGAAGAAGAAGATGAAGTCAAGAAAAGAGAATGAATAAATTGGAAACCGTGGGTGAGATAATATCATATATTATCATTGTAGAGACTTAACCATGGCTAAAGATAATGGTTGGGTTAATAAATATCTAAAGTAAAACAAAATTAGTGGACTAAGTTAATGGTTTCCATAAGCTTCCAACCCTTGACAATTTCCACCTAATTTTGTTTATTCCCTAAATAAATAATTACCCTAATTATCTTAAGCATGGTATGAGTCGCATACACCCATATATAATGTATCATCAAGCATGACATAAAGAAATAATACATTAATATACATCACATATATATTAAATGAATAATGAGAAAAGAAATTCTTAAGTGAGCTAATATTACTTAATGTATATTAATACATCAAATATATAATCTTCATTAAATTATTAAATCAACACTTGATTTAATAATCCGGCTATATCACATATAACCGACTAATATCATTTATATCATCTTATCGAATCAACACTTGATTCAATAACCCGGCTATATCACATATAACCGATTGATACTACATATCACGAGATTAGAATACGGTATCACATAAACGTATTAATCTCGGTCCCCCATATATTACATATGTGCCCTAATTCGTTTCGCTTGAGCCAGGAAAGCTCTGTGTAGGACTCTAAAGACTCGTCAATATGCCGGCAGTAGGTAATGATCATATCATTTACCCATAAGTCGTCAGCGGTACTAGCTGGACGTAACGGCTACCCGGGTATTGAGTGATCAGAAGATCAACAAGCAAGCTTGCTCAAACTCCCATGAATCCAATAAGTAATACTACTGAACAGTCCGGTCTCTTTGTCTGATATATCGCATATTTGAAGCAGCTGGAAGTTTTTCTGCCATATCATCTTGACTTGTTCTGCTTCCTTGGCAGAAGCCTCCTAGTTTGGGGATGGTAAACGTCAGACCCTAATAACTTGATAAGTCATGCCGATATGAGGCTCATAACGGGTCGAGAAACTACTGATAACACCTACCAGTAAATCTCATAATCAGCCCTGGCCAGGAACTTTCTGTTATAGCTAATCGAGCACAGCACAACATCAACCCCTAATACTGGGAGAGGCAAAACCCCTCCTATCGCTCATTGCCTCCATGTGACTCGGGACTGTACCCAAAAACCACCTGTTTGCATGTTCTCTTGAACATGGTAGGGTGGAAATCAAAGCACAGTGGGAATCACAGAAGACACTATGACGATCTCGGGTCTACAGACTAACATGTACCAATGTCACCAGAGAAGTGCTATCTGACGATAGGTATAATACCATCTAAGAGTTCTCGGCGAGTCCTGTTCGGTGTACCCAGTCTCCACTTAGCACCCGCATACAATCTTTGATGTCAAACACCAATGGATATGTGATCATCCATCGCCCATCATTTGGGTCAAGAAACGTATACGCTAGTCTACTCCGGAATATCGATGCCCCGTCTCGATACACCCAGGACTATGAACAATTAAAAGATGAACTTATGGACTACCCTGGCCCTACTAGCATGATCTGTATCATAATCCTGGTAGTCAAGTATACATCCTAAGGGCTTTATCAATATGTGAGAGAAAGACAGTATCACAATACAAGTCTATATGTTAAGATAAAGAGCAACCAGATAGCATACTATCATGTCAAGGAAGAAAGTCCTCTCTATATATGTCCAAGCATCCACTATAATATGCAATCATGTACACTAATGCCTCTAGGGCATATATATACAACTAACATTTCTATTCTGACCCAAGCCACTTCTGGAACTGGAGATGCGGCTAGGCCATCCTCTATGCTCTGAGCCTATTCCTCAGCCTCAAGTGGTTTCTCCTTCCCTAAGAAGTTCTTAGGGTGTAACGCTAGAAATTGTTTCACTCCTGGTACTTCTTCTTCAGAGCGGATGAAACTCTGTTGAAGGAGAGGAGTCTGCTCCTTCAAAATCGTGCTTTGAGTCTACTGACCTTCAAGTAGGCTTTTGATAGCCTCCAGATCTATCGTCTATTCTGTTAGTTATGTATATGCCCTAGAGGCCATTGTTGTACATGTGATGTATATTATAATGGATGCTTGGTTATATATAGAGAAGACTTTCTTGCTCGTCATGATAGTATGCTATTTGGTTTCACTTTATCTTAACATGTTGACTTGTATTGGTTTACTGTTTAACTCTCACATGTTGATAAAGCCCTTAGGATCTGTACTCGACTACTGGGACTATGATGAGATCATACTAGTGGGGCCGCGGTAGTCGATGAGTACATCCTATAACAGTTCCTAGTCGTGGGTATATCGAGACAGGGCATCGATACACCAGAGTAGACTAGCGTATACGCATCTTGACCCATATGATGGGCGATGGATGATCCCATATCCATCGGTGTTAGACATCAGAGATGGTGTATGGGTGCTCAGTGGAGACTGGGTACACTGGACGGACTCGCCGAGAACTCCCAGATGGTGATATACCACACGTCAGATGGCAGTTCTCCGGTGACACTGGTACAGGGTAGTCTGTAGACCCGAGATCGTCATAGAGTCTTGTGTGATTCCCACTGTGCTTTGATTTCCACCTTACCACGTCCAAGAGGGCGTGCAAAACGGTGGCTTTTGGGTACAGTCCCGAATCACATGGAGGCAATGAGCGATAGGAGGGGATTCGTCTCTCCCGGTATAGGGAGTTGATGTTGTGCTGTGTTCGATTGGCTATAACTGGAAGTCCCTGGCCAGGGCTGATATAGAGATTTACTGGTAAGTGTTACTAGTAGTTTCTCGACCTGTAATGAGCCATACATCGACACGACTTATCGGTTACTGGGGTCTGACGTATACCACTCCTAGACTTGATATGCGACATATCAGACGAACAGACCGGACTGTACGGGAGTGTTACTGGTTGGATTCACAGGAGAACGCACAGGCTAGCTTGTTGATCTTCTGATCGCTCAATACCTGGGTGGCTGTTACGTTTAGCTGACCGCTTGCAGCTTGTGGGTGTTTGATATGATCATCAACTGCTACCGGCGTATTGACGATTCTTTAGAGTCCTACACAGAAGTTTCTTGGCTCAGGCGAAACAGAGTAGTGGCACATATGTGATATGCGCAGGAGCGAGAATAATGCGATATGGGATACCGTATTATATTCTCGCGATATATGGATATGAACCGGGTCATCGGATCAAGTGTTGATTCGATGAATCGGTACATGATATATTAGCCGGTTATATTCGATATAGCCGGATCGTCGGATCAAGTGTTGATTCGATGATTTAATATATAGTAATATATATGATATATTATTATATTAACTAATATTGGCTTACTTTATTATTTCATTTTCTCAGTGGATGATATATTGATATATATGCGATATATGTTAATTGTATTATTTTCTTTTGTTGCAAATATATAATATATATGTGATATATATTATTGTGACATGATATGATTAATTGTTAAACATGTTTAAGGATGATTAATTGAGGTTAGGGTTTGATTAGGTTTAGATGCTTCAAGTTCCTTCTAGAAGCAATTTTCTTTTGTCATTTGTAAAGATATTTTGTGATGACACATTATTAACTTAACCAAACCCTAACTCTAGTTGTTTCTCTACACATTCTCATCCATTCATCCTTGACCATGGTTAAAAGATCAATCATATGTTTTTATTTCTATTCATCACAAAAGAAAATGAATGATCATTATTCTTTTTCCATTTTATCTTCTTCTTCTCTCTTGAAAGAAAAGCTTGCTTGATTTTCTTAAGTGATGATAAAATATGAGAAAATGATATAAAAAGAAAGCAAAATCACTACTCTCTCATCATCATCTCATCTAGCCCATGGGATTAGGGTGTTCTTCTCTTTTGAGTGAGAAAGCTTGAGTCGAAGCAACTTCAAGGTAGATCATCGGAGATTTGGATTACGACAAGCTAGAATGGATCGTTCGAGTCGTGGAGCCTCTCATGAGTCCGGGAGATCGTGGATCGCGGCAAAGGGACTTCTACTCGGAGCTTGTGAAGTGAAGGAGCGGACTACAAAGGTTGTAATCCCTCACACTTAGATAAAAGTTATCTTATTGCATGTTAAACCCTAATAATCTAGCAAAGATCCCGGCTTTGGGTTGTTCGGCACGTCTAAAATTTAATCCGGGCATGTTTGATGCCTTAAGAACCTTCACAAGAGTGCCTAGGAACCCTACAGTGGTATCAGAGCCTAGCTAGAGCATTAGGCGATGTGTTTACGAAGTTAAAACTCCGATCGAACCCGAAACGAACAAAATGGACCCCTCTCTGGAAATTTTTTAAATTTTGGGATTTTTCAGAATTAAAAATATGTAAACAAATCAGCAGGGAATTCTAAGAATTACCATGAAACACGTGCCCACAATTCCACCAACAGAGCGCGGATCCGCGGCATTAACATAGTTCTCACGGCGCTTCCGCGGCGGCACTGTAGGATTAGGACACGTGGCTTCATGGTTTTAACCGTAGGTGCTTGCTGACCATTCTGGATATTTTTAATCTGTTCCAGGTGTTTAAAATTCTAGGGTTTGTTTTGTAATAGTAGACTCGATCGGAAATTTTAAATTCGTATTTCTTTCCGGATATTTAGAAACTGTTAAACTATTTGAACGGATATCATTAACTTACTGTTTCCCGGTAAGGCAAACTTTCAAGTGTTGAAATTTATTTGGGTTTAAATCTTTCGGGAAAATTGTACAAGTTAAGCGGTGGACCCTCTAGAAGACAACAAACCTTAACTCGATTATGTGACCTTCTTGAACTGCCTTTTGAACCTTCGGGTTTGGGGCAGTACGGCGTGCCACATGTGAGGCGTTGGCTTGACCCTTCTACGGCTGGATCACCGGTACTGTGACATATTCTGTGATTATTTGAACTCCGCTCAAGAGTTGAGCACTTTGGGAAATTTTGGGTGTTTGATTATCTGTTCGAAAAGTTTAATACTGTTTATTTATCTGGAATGTGATACAATATGTGGAATTCATAGAGTTAGGCATGAAATACGAAGTATGTGATATTTCGGATTTACGATGTCTAAAGTGATTGTGGATTCCAAATATTGTAGTTTTACGCTTTCTTTTCTGTGACCGTAAGTGTAATATGTGATATCGCCGGTTTCGTTGCTATATGTCAACGACAATTGGGATGCGCATATTTACTTACGTTGATGATATGAGATATTATGTGTTGCTGTGATATGTTATATTGGATCATCGCGATCAGAATAGCCGGGGGTTTTATGTGAGATGAGGGTTTTTATTTTCATTCATGTAAAATTCATTTGTAATGTAATATTCTTTTATTTGGGGCACTTCCTGGTTGCGGTTGCTGTCACCGGTGTATATTATTTACTTTTCCGCATTAGGTAGACCCAAGGAGGGGAGCACAAGTAACCGGGTTCTAGGGTCCAGTGGGAGGCCATCTCGAGGAGTCGAGACTGGGTCTCCTAACCCTAGAATTGGCAGTGTTACTTGCCGCTCTCGTAGGGGTCTTGGGATGTGGGTTTGGCTATTCGTCGCGACCGTGGAATCCGTGTTTTATACAGGCTCGTATTGAAAACACGGACGTCCTAGTATATCCAATATTTCATATATGTTCTTCTGCTGCAATGTTCTGTGATGAGATCATATTACTGCCTGAGACGAATGCTTATACTATATATATATGCTGATATATAAATATTACTGCTTTCGTTTCTTCTGTGATGCTTAGGAAGCATAAGCTGATGGGATTTTTATTAATGAGATTAATAAAAGAAAAGAAACCTAAAGATGTTGTAGAATCAAAACTTAATAAAAAGGGTAGCTACAGTTTTGCTTTGCACAGTGATATATACGATATATCCTGCACCTTATTCGATGAGGAAAGGACCGAGATCCCTTCACCGGGAGTGACTCCTTTAGCAAAACTGGCAGATGCTACAAAACGCGGTTTGTCTTTTGATTGCTTTTAGTGTTTTGCTTTGCACAGCGGTATATATGATATATCCTGCACCTTATTCGATGAGGAAAGGGCCGACGATCCCTTCACCGGGAGTGACCCCTTTAGCGAAACTAAGAAAAGCCTCAAAAACACTCCTTTTCAAAACTTCACTTGATTCTACGACGATATCAAGTTCATTACGCTCAGGGTTTTCTGAAAAACCTGCGTAGCCCTCCGTCATTTCAGATAGATATTATTTAGTATTCGTGCTGCATTTGTTGACCTTTGTCAAGGCGTAGTGTGCGGTAGCTAACTAGTAATTATCTGTAAAGCATGTGATGTGATTGGATTAGGGTAGTCGTACGACCTTGTTGACCTCTGTCAAGGGTCGTGCGAGTGGGTTTGATTCAATCAAGAAATGACGGGTTGAACTTGACTAGTGCACTATGGTTTGTTGACCTCTGTCAAGGTCATGGCACACTAGGGGCAAAATATTATCGGGAATTTCAAATGTTGAAATTTGCAATGAGATTGCATACCTCCTATGAGATAGTTGGATCCTGATACCCACTGCGAGTAAGAGTTACTCCTGGGAGAGTTTTACACAGGACAATTAGTCATTCAAGTAGGTGTCTAGAAAAGTGTTAACGAGGTTACGCCTCTGGGAAAACGAGGTTTACTTTAATTAGGTCCGTGCAAAAGCACGGGGAACCTCCCTCAAAGTACCGACACTGATCTGGCTGAAAGATTGACGAAGTTGTAGGGTGTAATTAATCCTGGCTAATCTTACCTTTTAGGGTTTTAAGGTAGATTTGATAAAAAACAGTGGGAGACATCCTGATTAGATAAGATAATAACCAATCTAATCTTGCAAGAGCATACGCTAAAGTGTTTTCTTCTCTCTCTCTCCAGGTAGCGACCATTTCATGCCATAATCAAGATAATAAAATGGATGTATTGACTGAACCTGATTATTGTACTGAGCAAGGGAACGTTAGACCCATTCTTTCTTATAAGAGTTATAAGACTGAACAGGAAACAGGAGAATATCTAGATTCTCACGCCGCCCAAAAGAACATGCATGTTGATGCATCTTCTTCAGGTGTGTTAGTTATTGAGAGCTGATTCTCAGTTCACCCTACGTCCTGGGTATTAGATACCGGATCAGGATCCTACATATGTAAACAGTTACATGGGCTACGTAAAGGTAGAGAACTGGGAAAAGGTGATCATTCCGTTCAAGTAGGGAACGGTGCAAGTATTGTAGCCAAAGCAGTTGGCGAATATCACCTTGTGTTACCAAGTCGTAATACACTGATTCTAAATGAGTGCTATTATATACCGAACATGATGTGCAACATTATATCAGTCTCTTTATTAAGTAAAGAAGGATATAATTTTGTAGTAAAGGATAATGTTATGAACATATTCCTAGATCAAAAGTTGATTGCATCAGGCTCATTACATAATGGCATATTCATTCTAAATCAGAATACAGTCCTGAATATACAAAACACACACAAGAGGAAAAGTTCAGATATGAACGAATCCTTCTTGTGGCATTGTAGACTTGGTCATATCAATGCGACACGACTGGCTAAGTTACATAAGGATGGTTATTTGAATCCGTTCGAATTATCATCTTATGATACTTGCCATTCATGTCTCAAAGGAAAGATGACCAAAGCTCCGTTTAGTGGACACGGAGAAAGAGTTAATGAACTCTTTGGACTGATACATAGTGATGTATGCGGTCCCATGTCTACGCATGCCAGGAACGGTTCTTCCTACTTCATTACATTCACTAACGATCTCTCTAGATTCGGACATGTATTCCTGATGAAACACAAGTCTGAAGCTTTTGAGAAATTAAGAGAGTATAAACACGAAGTAGAAAAACAAACGGGCAAAAGTATTAAGATCCTTCGATCTGATCGTGGAGGAGAATACTTAAGCAATGAGTTCCTAGATTATCTAAAAGAGAATGGGATTCTCTCTCAGCTTACTCCTCCTTATACACCACATCACAACGGTGTATCGGAGCGGAGGAATCGCACCCTATTAGATATGGTGCGCTCGATAATGAGTACAGCTGAGTTACCTATTTCCTTCTGGGGGTATGCACTTGAGACAGCAGCATACCTATTGAATCAAGTTCCGACTAAATCTGTACCTACCACACCATATGAGATATGGAGTGGGAAGAGACCATGTCTTAAACGAGTTAAGATATGGGGTTGTCTGGCCTATGTCAAAAGGCAAAATCCAGACAAACTCGAGGCACGGTCAGTTCTATGTAAGTTTGTAGGATATCCTAAACATTCAAATGGATATTTTTTCTACCACAGTGAACAACAAAAAGTGTTTATTGCTCAACATGCCACCTTTTTAGAAAAAGAATTTCTTGCAAAAGAGATTAGTGGCTCTGAGGTAGAACTGGAAGAGGTTCCAGTGATACAAACTACAACAGATGATTTAGTGGAACCAGAGGATTCAGTAGTACCCGACGAACCCCAGCCTCTCCGCCGATCTAGTAGGGTTTCTCGTCCACCTGAGAGATACTACGGTTTTCTCATTGATGGTGGAAGCGAGGACTGCATCATGGATGATGATGAACCAACTAGTTTCGAGCAGGCCATCACGAGTAGTGACTCTGTGAAATGGCTGGATGCAATGCGATCTGAGATGGAATCCATGTACACCAACAAAGTATGGACTTTGGAAAATGCTCCTGAAGGGGTAAAACCCATTGGGAGCAAGTGGATCTTTAAAAAGAAATTTGGTGTAGATGGAAAAGTTGAGACTTTCAAAGCTAGACTTGTAGCAAAGGGTTTTCGTCAACGTCCAGGTGTGGATTATGACGAAACCTTTTCTCCAGTGGCTATGCTTAAGTCCATCCGGATCTTACTTGCCATTGCTGCATACCATGACTACGAAATCTGGCAAATGGATGTTAAGACCGCCTTTCTAAACGGTGATTTAGAAGAGTGCGTGTACATGACTCAGCCAGAGGGCTTCGTAGATAGTGGGAGCAGCGGAAAGGTGTGCAAGCTGCTTAAATCCATTTATGGGTTAAAGCAAGCATCGCGGAGTTGGAACATCTGTTTTGATGTTGTAGTCAAAGAGTTTGACTTCATCAAAAATATAGATGAACCTTGTATCTATAAGAAGGTAGCAGAGGGTAAGGTAGTCTTCCTCGTATTATACGTGGATGACATACTCTTGATAGGAAATGATATTCCTATGCTGCAATCAGTCAAGCTCTTCTTATCACAGAGATTCTCAATGAAAGATCTAGGTGATGCCTCCTGCATATTGGGAATCATGATCTATAGAGATAGATCTAAACGGATATTGGGATTGTCCCAATCCAGGTACATTGACACCATACTAAAGAGGTTTAGTATGGAAGAATCCAAGCGTGGGAATCAGCCCACGATCTCTGGACTCACTCTCTCCAAAGAGATGTCTCCCAAGACTGATTTGGAGAGAGCACGCATGCAAGGGATACCCTATGCTTCGGCAGTAGGCTCTATCATGTATGCGATGCTGTGTACCAGACCCGATGTAGCATACTCACTAAGTGTAGTGAGTCGGTATCAAGCAGATCCAGGAGAGAGTCATTGGACAGCAGTGAAGAACATTCTCAAGTACTTGCGAAGGACTAAAGAGATGTTCTTGGTGTATGGTAACGGAGAACTCCAGGTGGAGTCCTTTACCGATTCCAGCTTCCAAAGTGATAAGGACGACTCTAAGTCGCATTCGGGTTTTGTCTTTACCCTCAATGGAGGGGCGGTATGTTGGAAGAGTTCCAAACAGGATACCGTTGCAGACTCAACGATGGAGGCTGAATACATCGCTGCCAACGATGCTGCCAAAGAGGCTGTCTGGATCAAGAAGTTCATTAGTGAACTTGGTGTGGTTCCATCCATTGAGCATCCAATACCTCTGTATTGCGATAACAATGGAGCTGTGGCGTTAGCCAAGGAACCCAGGTCCCATCAGAAGTCCAGACATATTCTGAAGCGGTATCACCTGATCAGGGAGATAGTTGATCGCCGGGAGATCGAGGTCAGGAGAGTAGATACGAAGGACAACACTGCGGATCGATTCACGAAGGCTATTCCCCAGATACAGTTTGAGAGATTATTAGGGATGCTAGGTATGAGATACTACAGCAGCTGGCCTTAGTGCAAGTGGGAGATTGTTAGTTATGTATATGCCCTAGAGGCCATTGTTGTACATGTGATGTATATTATAATGGATGCTTGGTTATATATAGAGAAGACTTTCTTGCTCGTCATGATAGTATGCTATTTGGTTTCACTTTATCTTAACATGTTGACTTGTATTGGTTTACTGTTTAACTCTCACATGTTGATAAAGCCCTTAGGATCTGTACTCGACTACTGGGACTATGATGAGATCATACTAGTGGGGCCGCGGTAGTCGATGAGTACATCCTATAACAGTTCCTAGTCGAGGGTATATCGAGACAGGGCATCGATACACCAGAGTAGACTAGCGTATACGCATCTTGACCCATATGATGGCGATGGATGATCCCATATCCATCGGTGTTAGACAACAGAGATGGTGTACGGGTGCTCAGTGGAGACTGGGTACACTGGACGGACTCGCCGAGAACTCCCAGATGGTGATATACCACACGTCAGATGGCAGTTCTCCGGTGACACTGGTACAGGGTAGTCTGTAGACCCGAGATCGTCATAGAGTCTTGTGTGATTCCCACTGTGCTTTGATTTCCACCTTACCACGTCCAAGAGGGCGTGCAAAACGGTGGCTTTTGGGTACAGTCCCGAATCATATGGAGGCAATGAGCGATAGGAGGGGATTCGTCTCTCCCGGTATAGGGAGTTGATGTTGTGCTGTGTTCGATTGGCTATAACTGAAGTCCCTGGCCAGGGATGATATAGAGATTTACTGGTAAGTGTTACTAGTGTTTCTCGACCTGTTATGAGCCATACATCGACACGACTTATCGGTTACTGGGGTCTGACGTATACCACCCCTAGACTTGATATGCGACATATCAGACGAACAGACCGGACTGTACGGGAGTGTTACTGGTTGGATTCACAGGAGAACGCACAGGCTAGCTTGTTGATCTTCTGATCGCTCAATACCTGGGTGGCTGTTACGTTTAGCTGACCGCTTGCAGCTTGTGGGTGTTTGATATGATCATCACCTGCTACCACCGGCGTATTGACGATTCTTTAGAGTCCTACACAGAAGTTTCTTGGCTCAGGTGAAACAGAGTAGTGGCATATATGTGATATGCGCAGGAGCGAGAATAATGCGATATGGATACCATATTATATTCTTGCGATATATGGATATGAACCGGGTTATTGGATCAAGTGTTGATTCGATGAATCGGTACATGATATATTAGCCGGTTATATTCGATATAGCCGGATCGTCGGATCAAGTGTTGATTCGATGATTTAATATATAGTAATATATATGATATATTATTATATTAACTAATATTGGCTTACTTTATTATTTCATTTTCTCAGTGGATGATACATTGATATATATGCGATATATGTTAATTGTATTATTTTCTTTTGTTGCAAATATATAATATATATGTGATATATATTATTGTGACATGATATGATTAATTGTTAAACATGTTTAAGGATGATTAATTGAGGTTAGGGTTTGATTAGGTTTAGATGCTTCAAGTTCCTTCTAGAAGCATTTTCTTTTGTCATTTGTAAAGATATTTTGTGATGACACATTATTAACTTAACCAAACCTAACTCTAGTTGTTTCTCTACACATTCTCATCCATTCATCCTTGACCATGGTTAAAAGATCAATCATATGTTTTTATTTCTATTCATCACAAAAGAAAATGAATGATCATTATTCTTTTTCCATTTATCTTCTTCTTCTCTCTTGAAAGAAAAGCTTGCTTGATTTTCTTAAGTGATGATAAAATATGAGAAAATGATATAAAAAGAAAGCAAAATCACTACTCTCTCATCATCATCTCATCTAGCCCATGGGATTAGGGTGTTCTTCTCTTTTGAGTGAGAAAGCTTGAGTCGAAGCAACTTCAAGGTAGATCATCGGAGATTTGGATTACGACAAGCTAGAATGGATCGTTCGAGTCGTGGAGCCTCTCATGAGTCCGGGAGATCGTGGATCGCGGCAAAGGGACTTCTACTCGGAGCTTGTGAAGTGAAGGAGCGGACTACAAAGGTTGTAATCCCTCACACTTAGATAAAAGTTATCTTATTGCATGTTAAACCCTAATAATCTAGCAAAGATCCCGGTTTTGGGTTGTTCGGCACGTCTAAAATTTAATCCGGGCATGTTTGATGTCTTAAGAACCTTCACAAGAGTGCCTAGGAACCCTACATATTCTGTGAGTGGAGCGGCTACAGTAGGTGATGTTGGGTTACCTTAACGACCGAGCCATAGAACGTGGCGATTTTCGGAACAAATTTTTTTCTACGAGTTTAAAAACGGCGCTAAGTTAACCTAATAAACCCGGATCTTACCATAAACCTATCTATCTAAAAGAGATTAACTAACTACTATGAAAAAGGTCTCACCAAACGATCCAAGTTCTTCGGTCTTCTTTCCTCGTCGTTAGCTCCAAGTGACCACCTTGAATATGCTTGATCTTCTTTTCCCGCTCCATCGATTCTCCAGGATCGAGCTTGTTCTCCGGTCCTCCTTTGTCATAGATGATCACCCGAGGGATGTGATCCATGGATCTAGCTCCTAACTAAGTGTCAATAGGAGAAACTAGAGAACTTGGGTTGCTAATCCAAGTTGTCTAGGATGTAGTGTGGAGTTTTTATTTGTTCTACTATCTCTATCTTACCTCTTCACTTGTTTCTCAACTCATGAGAGTGTAGTGAAGAGGAAGATGATGAAGGTGGAGGAAACTCAAGAGGAGGGAGGAGGGTGAAGAAAAATGTGGGAGCTCAAGAATAATGAAGCATGCAAGTGAGAGAAATTCAATCACAATGGTTTTGTGTATGAATTTTCATGAATAAACAAGTGTTATTATGCTTCAATAGATGCCACAAATGAATAAAGAATTCATTTGTCAACTATTGAAGCCATGTCTCTCACCATGCCCCCCTCTCCTTCAATTTCCACCTCATTTCCATTTATGAATAAATGGAAAGCCATGATGAAGTGTCCACCTTCTTGAAGGTAATCTGTAATAAAATACGGATTACAGTCAGATGTATATACATACCTGCATTCTGATAAAAACACGAATGCCCAAAGAGATCGAATAACACGAAGAACGTAATACTAGAATATACATATCGAAATACATATATGTAAATTATCAAATCAATACCTGATTTAATAATCCGGCTCAAATCCGAGCCGGCTAGTATTACCAACTATCCGATCGAAAGTCCGGGTACCAAGTACATCAATCGATCGGAACCCTGCACGTATCCAATACGGCTACTACATCATTTCGCCTGAACTAGAGAAACCCTCTGTGTGGGACTCTAAAGAATTGGCAGTACGCCGGCAATGAGTTACTGGATAAATCTATAACCACAAGCACGTCAGCGGCACTAGTTGTACGTAACGGCTGCCCGGGTACCTATCGAAAAAGAAGGCTGACGAGCAAACTCATCTGGATCCCTACTGAGCCTATCTGTGACAATCTTCATACAGTCCGGTCTTTTCGTCTGAGAGTATCGCATACCGGGTCTAGGGGGTGGTAAACGTCAGACCTTAATAATCCGGTAATTCGTGCTGATGCGGCTCAGGACCAATCCGGGAAACTACCGATCATCCTATCAGTAAATCCCAACTGCCTAGGCCAAGGTCTTATGGTCCTGACTAATCGAACACAGTGCAATATCGACTCCCTATACTGGGAGAGACAAATTCCCGACAATCTCTCACTGCCTTCAGGTAGCTCGGGATTGTACCCAACCAAAACCTATTTGCACGACTCAGTAGAGCCGTGGTAGGGTAGTGATCAAAGAAAAGTAGGAACTCACACAAGACAAATGACGATCTCAGGTCTAAAGACTAATTTGTACTCATGTCACCTGAGAACTTCCACCCGAAGATAGGTATAGTACCATCTGAAAGTTCTCGGCGAGTCCGTCCAGTGAACTCACCCTTAGTGAGCACCTGCATACGATTTTAGGTGTGAAAGACCAATGGTTGCGGGACCATACCATCGCCCCTCGTCGGGGTCTAGAAACATATAAATTAGTCTACTCTGGAATATCGATGCCCAGTCTCGATACTCTCACGACTAGGGACAATTTAAGGATGTGCGTACCAACTACCCAGCTATCATAAGTATGATCGCCATCATAACGCAGGTAGTCTAGCAATGATCCTACGGGCTTTATCAACATGTATAAATGACATGCAATAGTAAGTAAAACATACGCACATGTTAAAATAAAGACAAACCAGATAGCATACTACCTTATCGAGCAAGACTGTCCTGTACATATATATGTCCAAGTATCCAAATGTATACATATACAATAATGGCCTCTAGGGCATACATATCTAACAATCTCTCACTTGCTCTAAGGCCATATATATCGGTGTATCGAGTACCCAACGTCTGCTCTAGGGCCAGTGTTGGTGTATCGAATACCAACATCTCAAAAATTCTCTCGAACTGTGCTTAAGGAATGACCTTGGTGAATGGATCCGCAGTGTTGTCTTTTGAGTCCACTTTCCGCACCTCGATCTCCAGCGATCATTGATCTCCCTGATCGGGTGATACCGCCTCAAGATGTGCCTGGATTTCTGATGGGACCGTGGTTCATAAGAAATGACAGAGGGCTATGACTGGTTTTGGCGAAACCGTGAACGAAGTGAACTTGATATAATCGAAGGAACCTGATAGCTTTTTAAAAGGAGTGGTTAAAGCTCCGCAATTAAAAATTTTGCTCTTTTAAAATAACTGAGTGGTTTCTTTTAAATTTGTTCCAACGATTCAACTTTGGTTTATTTTCTTTGCATTAAAATAATGCGTCCCATCATTTAACCTATCATTGCAGAAAACAACGAAAATACAACGTCCTCTTATGCTATCTGCATTCGCCACTAGGTCCCGTCATCACCCGTTAGGTTACTTAACTAACGACAGAGCGGGGGCTGGCTAGCGCGGGTGTAAAACATAAGTGACGTCTAAATAGCTATCATATATAGATATTGTACATTCGTCAGACGCAATAATAGGCATTCCAGATCTTAGATGAACATTATTGGATATAGAAGCAATCCGCGTTTGCTTTGAGCCTGCAACAAAAGACGGATTACACAGTTGTGATGAATAGCATTTACCCCACCCTAGACCCCTACGGGTACGGCAAACTACCCGCCAAGTACCCAAAGTGAAGCGGTCTCCCTCAACAACGTGAGTAGGCCACTAAACAGTTTGACGTACCCGGTAGTTTGTGTACCCCACCTTGGGTCTATCCTAGGAGCAAAAAATAGTAAATGAAATAATACAACGGTGGCTACAACCGCAACCTGGATGTACCCCGCAAAAGAATATTACATCATATTACAATTTACATCGAATGAATGAATATAAAACCCATCTCAAACCCCGGCTAATCATCACAACGATCTAATCAAGTTCATATACTCAAACAGTAAACATTAGAGAAATGTGCAACCCCCTGCCAATCGACATACTAGCAGTTAGGGAGGTTTACGAACACATTAAACATTACAGATAAAAAACCCTATTAGAAAATAACTTGGAATATCGATCGACAACCTGTATTCGTGTCTACCCCAAAAGCAAACCTGCACTGAAGTAACCTAGGTAGAAACAGAACATACTGGAAAACAGAACACCATAAAACAAGAATAACAGAGCAAATCCGAGTCAACTCGGAGTTGACTCGCCGGTGGATCCGCAGTATAAGCACTCTATTGCCGCGGATCCGCGGCCATAACACCGAGTTGGTGGCTCATATTTTTCCAGTATTCTTTAAATACCCTGCTGTGAATTTTAAGGCATATCAAAAAAAATTTGTGACATGTTTAAAATTAACAGAAACTGTTAAGGGGTTAGGGTTTTGTTTTCGTGTTTTCCGTCGATCGAACTTCTAATTAGTTGCTAACAAGCTAGTAATGGTTTAGTTGGCTCTGATACCACTGTAAGTTCATGCCACACACCCCACAAACTTGGGGGAGGCGGAATATATGAAAAACGATTATCAAAGCTTCGTAACACGGACTTGAGCGCATAAATCGTGTCTAAACCGTTACTAGCAAACTATGAAAGGTTTAACTACTCTGATTCGAAGTTATACCTTACGTTCTTCATCACTATCCTCCACTCCTTGTAGGCTCTTTGGAACGTCGGCACCTCAGCGGCCTCCTCGAGTCAAAGACGATCCACCCGAGAGCTCCTACTCCAAGCTTAACCTCTAACTTGAGGTAACTAGGTTACTCAAAAGCGCTAATCTAAGCAACCTAGGTGATATAGAGTTGGATTATGGAAGTATTAGTCTAGCTAACCCTTGATCTCAACACATGAGAGGTTAGGGTTTGAAGAGAGAGAGCTTGAGGAGAGAGAAGGTGAGAGTGAGAATCCTTTTGGATGAATGATATCATTTGAATATATGAAGCATATGATTATATTAAAAAGAATAACAAATAAATATGTGTCATCATGCTTCATTAATTCATAAAGTGATTCATCTCATGAGTCATCTAAAACATTAATGCAACATTAACTCCATGGATGATTCACTCTCATGACTCAAAATGCAAATGCCACCTTACCCTCCAAGTCATCAACCTTTAAGAAGCTTCCCGACAAATTACGAGAATGCCCCTCCTATCCGTAAAAACACGGAAAAACTTTAGACTGTATAAATCCAATAATCCGATACTAGAATCTGGCTTAAACCAAAGCCGACTAGTAAAAACTGTCCGAACATCGTAAGTGCGTAAAACACGTATGCGTCCGAACCCTGTCGTAAAACCATACGACCTCTATATCGTTTCGCCCGAAGCAGGAAAACTCTCTGTGTGGGACTCTAAAGACTCGACACTACGCTGGCAATGGGTTTAACTACAGACCGCAAGCGGCACTAGCTGTACGTAACGGTCCCCAGGTAGATGTCGATAAGAAGGCCGATGAGGAAACCCATACGAACTCCTACTGAGTCTGCTGTGACAATCTTCGTACAGTCCGGTCTATTCATCTAAGACTATCGCATATCGGGCCTAGGGGGCGGCAAGCGTCAGTCCCTAAAAGCGGTATAAGTCTTGTCGGAGCGTAGCCCATTACAACTTGAGAAACTACTGGAAAACCTACCAGTAAATCTCGCTTGCCCTGGCCAGGGACTTTGCGTAATAGCTCTCTGACACAGCGCGATATCAACTCCAATACCAGGAGAGACGAATCCTGTCTAACCGCCACTGCCTCCAAGTGCTCGGACTGCACCCAACTGCTACCTGTTTGCACGACTCCTCTGAGCCGTGGTAGGTAGCAATCTAAGAACAGTGGGACACACTCGAGGCGAAGTAGCAGTGTCAAGTCTGTGGACTATGCTGTACGCATGTCACCCGGAAACTGTTAACTGACGATGGGTATAATCCTAACCAACAGTTCCCCGTGAGTCTTGTCCGGTTGTACCCGTAACCTAACGAGCACCTGTATACTATCTCCAGTACGACGTACTGATGGCTGTGTGACAGACCATCTCCCAACTGGGATGAGAAGCGTACACACTAGTCTACTCCGGAGTATCGATGCCCTGTCTCGACAATCCAACGACTAGGGACCTGAAAAAGGATGTGCTTGTAGACTACCCAGCCCCCACTAGTGTGACTGCCATCACAATGCTGGTAGTCAAGTAAGATCCTAAGAGCTCTATCAATACGTATACTCACATATTAAGATAGATAAAACCAAGTAGCATACTACCGTGTTAGCAAGAATGTTATAGAACTGTGAATATCCCAAGCTTCCATTAAGTAATATACAAACTAGTATGATACAGTAATGGCCTTCTAGGGCATAAACACTAACAATCTCCTACTTGCACTAGGGCCATGTACTGGCATATCGCAGACCTATCATCTCGAATAGCCTCTCGAACTGCGTCTGAGGAATGGCCTTTGTTAATGGATCAGCAGTGTTTATTCTCTGTATCTACTCTCTTTACCTCGATCTCCCGGCGATCGACGATCTCCCTGATCAGGTGATACTGCCTTAAGATGTGTCTGGACTTCTGATAGGACCTGAGTTCCTTCGCTAAAGCTATAGCTCGTTGTTGTCGCAATACAGAGGTATTGGACCAACACTGGTAGGAACCACCTGAAGTTCTGTGTGGAACTTCTTCATCGAGACAGCTTCTTTTGCGGCATCGCAAGCAGCTATGTACTCCGCTTCAATCGTTGAGTCAGCAACGGTGTCCTGCTTGTAACTCTTCCAACAGACCGCCCCTCCATTGAGGGTAAAGACATAACCCGACATGGACTTGGAGTCATCCTTGTCACTCTGGAAGCTGGAGTCAGCAAAGGCCTCGATCTGGAGGTCTTTTCCTCCATAAACCAAGAACATCTCCTTAGTCCTCCTCAGGTACTTGAGAATGTTCTTTACTGCTCTCCAGTGTTTCTCCCCTGGGTTTTCCTGATACCGGCTTACAACGCTCAATGCCTATGCTACATCTGGTCTGGTACATAACATCGCATACATTATAGAGCCTACCGCAGAAGCGTAGGGTATAATCGACATGCGATCCCTTTCCAAATCAGTCTTGGGAGACATCTCTTTGGAGAGGGTGATTCCGTGACAAGCCGGTATGTTACCGCGCTTAGAATCATCCATACTGAATCTTTTCAATATGGTGTCTATGTACCTGGACTGCGAAAGTCCCAACATCCTCTTTGATCTATCATGATAGATCTGGATCCCCAGAATATAGGTGGCATCACCCAGGTCTTTCATGGAGAACTTCTGTGACAAGAATCTTTTGACTGACTGTAGCATAGGAATATCATTTCCTATTAGGAGAATGTCATCCACGTACATGACAAGGAATACAACAACTCTCCCTACAATCTTACTGTATATGCATGGTTCATCTGGATTTTTGATAAAGTCGAATTCTTTGACAGTATCATCAAAATAGATGTTCCAACTCCGCGATACCTGCTTTAGTCTATAAATGGACTAAAGCAGCTTGCATACTTTACCGCTGCTCCCACTCTGAATGAATCCCTCTGGCTGATCCATATAGACGCTCTCTTCCAAATTTCCATTTAGAAAGGCCGTCTTTACGTCCATCTGCTAGATCTCATAATCATGGAAGGCAGCAATAGCAAGAAGGACCCGAATGGATTTGAGCATAGCCACTGGAGAAAAGGTTTCGTCATAGTCCAAACCAGGTCTTTGACGGAAACCCTTTGCAATAAGTCTAGCCTTATAGGTTTCAAACTGTCCATCTACACCAATCTTCTTTCTGAAGATCCACTTGCATCTCACGGGTTTTACCCCATCTGGAGCAATGTCCAAAGTCCATACTTTGTTAGTGTACATCGACTCCATTTCGGTCCGCATTGCATCCAGCCATTTTACCGAATCGCCGCTCTGTATGGCTTGCTGGAAGTTAGTAGGGTCGTCATTATCAATGACGCAATCTTCTCGATCCCCGTCTATGAGAAAACCGTAGTATCTCTCGGGCAGATGAGACCGCCTACTACTTCTGCGGATAGGCGCCGGTATGTCCTCTTCTGAAACTTCTTGTTCTACCAAACTTTCAGTAACAGCTTGTGGTTCTGGAATTTCTTCCAGTTCTACTGCGCTCCCACTCTTCTGATTTTCTAAAAATTCAGTTTCTAAGAAGTGGGCATGACGAGAAACAAAAACCTTTTGTTCCTCTGCGTAATAGAAATAATATCCCTTGGAGTTCTTTGGATATCCCAAAAGCTTACACTGTACTGAGCGTGCCTCGAGCTTGTCCGGATGCTGCTTTTTTACAAAAGTTGGGCATCCCCATGTCCTAAAGTGTTTAAGACAGGTTTTCTTCCCACTCCACATCTGATATGGTGTGGTAGGCACAGTCTTGGTTGGAACCTGGTTCAAAAGATATGCAGCTGATTCTAGTGCATAACCCCAGAAAGATCGCGGTAACTCAGCCTTACTCATCATGGAACGAACCATATCCAATAGGGTTCGATTCCTCCTTTCCGATACACTGTTGTGTTGTGGTGTGTATGGAGGAGTAAGCTGAGAGAATTCCATTCTCTTTTAAGTATCCCAGGAACTCGGCACTTAAGTATTCACCACTTCGATCAGATCTCAGTGTCTTGATACTTTTGCCTGTCTGTTTTTCCACTTCATTCTTGTATTCTTGGAATTTCTCAAAGGCCTCGGATTTATGCTTCATTAAGAAGATATAACCATACCTAGAGAAATCATCCGTAAAAGTAATGAAGTAGGAATAACTACCTCGCGCATGTGTAGACATTGGACCGCACACGTCACTGTGTACGAGTCCTAAGAGCTCGCTCGCTCTTACTCCGTGTCCAGTAAACGGAGTCTTTGTCATTTTTCCCATGAGACAAGATTCACAAGTGGCATAAGATTGATATTCGAACGGATTCAAATATCCTTCTCTATGTAACTTCGTTAATCGTGTTTCATTGATGTGACCTAGTCTACAATGCCATAAGAAAGCTTGATTTATTTCTGGAGACTTTCTTTTAAGTGAGTTCTGGACATTGAAAACCTGAGCTTGATTCAATACGTATATACCGTCATCTAATGTACCGGACCCAATCAGAACTTGATTTAGGTGGATGTGAACTACATCGCTTACGAATGTAAAGTCATATCCCTCTCTTGAAAGTGAGGACACTGATATGATATTACAAGTCAAACTAGGTACATACAGACAGTTACGTAGAATCAATATCTGCCCACATGTCAAACCTAAGCGATATTCTCCCACGGATTCAGCGTCCACGCTCATTCCGTTTGCAACTCTGAGAGACAAATCACCTACCCTTATAATTTTACGGTTTCTCAAAGCATGTAATGAATTACAGATATGAGATCCTGCTCCGGTATTTAGTACCCATGAAGTAGAGTTAATTGACAAACAGTTCTCAATTACAAACACACTTGAGGCTGAAGCCACAACATGCTTCATATCCTGGCTACTGGCTTCCAAAGCCCTGCAATCTTTCTGCCAATGCCCGTTCCCATAACAATAGGAACATCCCTTTTTAGCTACACCAAGTCCCGAAACTTTTGCTCTTCCCTTTCCTCCTACTTTATTGACACCGTATATCGGCTTTGTAGAGGTCTTCTTCTTTTGACCCTTTGCTTTCGCCCTGGATGTAGAAGAAGAAGGTCCCCCATTAAGTAGAGTGATTGGAAGAATTAAAGTTAACCGCAATCAAGACGGTGTCGCTATGCAGCTAGCCGGTTGAGCACGGGTCGATCCACAGGGAGATAGTTGTATGTCCTCTCTTGTTTTAGACGAGTCAATAAAGAATTTGTGTATGTTTGTTCGAGACTATCCTATGTGTATTATTTGCAAGTATACAGTTGTTAAGAAAAAGATACGAGATTGTAAGCTAAAGAAATCCGTACTCGAAACCTTTGAGCCGAGTCTTGACCAATTGAAGCTAGAGCAATCGGCAACAACGTGGATTAGGGGATTTAAGCGCGGTATTCATGGAATACGGCTTATTTACCCTTGTCCTTCCGTTCTTGTCTCTTGCTTTCGCCTTCGGTCAAACCGAACGCAACCGGTCGCGGTTAGGAATCACCGTTACCTTGTTAGGGTAGGGTGCCTAACGGAGCGCTTGCGTATGGTTTGGACGGAGTTCAATGGAAAATAACGGGAAAAGGAAATGAGAAAAGAAAATCTTAAACTTATAATATCGTATTTCTTCTTAACAATAATAATTACAACATTCACAAAATGAACAACAAAGAGCAAAAGAAAAGAACAAAGAAAAGAAAAGATTACAGGTAAGTAAGTGCATGAAATGAAATTGCAAGAAAGTAAAGCAAGGTAAATAAAAGCGAGTAATAAATAAGCAATAAAAAGAATTAGAAACTAGAACTCAAGACAAGCATGTGATCAATAGCCAACCCTTAAACTTGCAAGCTCAATCAAGAGGTTGCAAGATCAAGGGAAGGATAGAGAACGCATGTGAAATGAAGCGCTAATTCCATAAGAAAATACGACCCTTGAGATCAATAACTAACCCTTAACCATTCAAGCTCAATGAAGAGGTTGAATGATCAAGAGAAAGCAAGAATCTCAAGGGGAATAAGAAACACAAGAGAATGATACAAAAAGCCCTCATCTTCATTGATCTCCTACTCAAAAAGCTCTCACTACAATTTTCATGGAAAAAGAATGAAGAAGAAGAAGAAAAAGACTAAATCCTAACAAAAAGGGAACAAAGAATTGAACACCTTGGCTTGACTCATATCTGGGGTATTTATAGGAGGAGAACTGAAAACCTAGGGCAAGATTATCTGTCCAAATGCACTGTGCCACCTACCCCCAAAAACCCATCATCTGACAAGCCCACATGGCCGCGGATCCGCGGCCTATACCCTATACGGCCGCGGATCCGCGGCTGTATAGGGGACTTAGGTCCTCGGATTTTTGGTACTTCCCTGGTTTTATTTTTCATTGTGTTTTAAATCTTTAAACTGCACAAAATCTTCCAGAATATCTTCAGAATTCCTAGTCCAAGATTGCTATCTTTTCTTCACTTTTGACTTCTATCTCTCTCGAGCTCCGCGCACCCATTGATTCTTGTGCAGCCCCCCTCGTGCTCTGTGCTTGTCCCAGACACGAATGACCACTGGCATATGTCTTGTCTCAGGAACTGGTACTCGGCACTGGACGGTTATAGATGACCGGAACCCGGCTTTTATCTGCTGTCAACAGATGTTCTGCTTTGGCGCAACTGTGGAGATTTTGTCTTGATTTGCAATCTTTGTACTGGAAACCTGTATTCTGTAAATATGTAACAAACACAGATTAAAAGCACCTACCTATAAACACACGAGCATAAGAATGGGCGGGATAAAATGCAGCATTCTGTTATGAACAAATACCCCCAAACTTAACTTTTGCTCGTCCCGAGCAAAACCAATTATTCACAAAAAAGAAAATCCTAACCGCACTTTCGCAGGGAACGCGATTGCACTGAGCATGTGCAACAAGCCGTTAAACCTCTAGGTGTCCCTAGTAGGAGGAGTGTTGTCTCCTGAGGGTTTTCAGCGGATACTACCCACAAAATCCCGTCAAGCTAGTGTCATAAGTTAACGTCGATTCTACTCCTACAGTTTAGTATTTACGTTAGAAATTCTATCATCCTAAGTTAGAAATATCCAACCCTTATGCTTCACACCTCTAATCTATTTATCCTTAGATCATATACGTTCCAAAAAAGTTTAGAAAGATGTTGGTTCCCCTGAGTTTTCCTTCTAAAGTGCGGCCTCAAATTAGGGATATTTATCAACTTTACAGAAAACACAAGTCTTATTCTTTATTTCTATCTTTTATTCAAACATCGATTGTATACCCCTACGTGTGTGTGTATTTGCACCCCTACACTCAAGAATTCAATTCAAGCTATAATACCCTTGCCCTAATACCTAATACTACTTCTTTTCATTAAGGATGGACGGATTTGCTCACACACCTTTCATGCGACTATTAATGCTTCTTGAGGCACTAACGACCGATTACTGAATGTGTGAGCTTTAAAGCGTAAATAGCAATTTCCAGGTCTTGACTTTATTCTATTTTTTCTTTTTCTTTTTTTCTTTTTCAAGACCGGATATATTTTTCAACATGCTCTTTTGGTGTTTAGCTTTAAATACCGTTTTTTCTTTCATACTAGGCTTTCAGGCAAGAGTATTTCTAGGTATCCTCTACTATCCCAAGTTTCAAGGTGCGTGTAAGTGCAGTTTGTAGGGTATATACTTTCTAAATTTGAACTGAAGAAAAAAAAAAATTTCAGACTTATCCTCCGGTAAAGCTTCAGTACTTTCCCTTCTTCTTGACTTAACTAAAGAACTGAACTCAAGATTACCTATTTCTCAAAAAAAAACTGTAAGGACGTATACTTACCAAATTTAAACAGAATGAGGGTTATTTTTAGGGTTTTCAATTCCTAAGTCTAGAATTTAGTTATTTCTATCATATCAACTAATCTTTCGGAATAAAGATCAAAGTTACCCTATTAGCTAACTTGACGACAAAGTTTTTATATTTTTGGAAAATTTTTGATTTTTGTGGGTTTTTAATAAGATATGCAAATGCAAAATATACAAATGAATGCGAAGGAAGAAAGCTTACCGAGCACACCCCCAAACTTAAACTTGACAGTGCCCTCACTGTCAGGCTATACCAAGAGGGTCAAAATTGCCGGCGCTCCCTAAAAACAAATTATATACAATAAAGAAAACAAAAAATATATACAAAAAAAGTGTCCCCCCCAAACTTAAGTAAAACAGTGTTTCCACTGTTAAGCGTTGAAGTTCAGGATTAGGGGGGAAAGAACAGACAAGGCCTTACACAGGCCAAAAGTGAGCACCAACCATTCAAAGATTTTATCACTATAATGTACAGGTTGGTGGAAGAAGGCGTAGAGAAAAGAGAGGGAGAATACGCGAGACCGTATTGAGATAGAAGTGGTATATGGTCTAGGTATATAAGAGGAAGAAGAATGGCGGAAGGGAAAAAGAAGTGGAATACGAACTTGAGGGTGTAAATGGAGTAAATAGATTAGCACAATTTGTGATGACCGATGTGTGAAAAGCGAATGTGCTAATATATTTACCCGTCGAGAAATGGGATCAAATCCCTCAAGATTCGTGAGAAACCGTGGGTACGCCGAACTTGGTAAACCAGACACAGGAAGTGAAAATGATACGGGTTCTTGCAAGGTCGGAACGATGGAAATGATGGAGGAAAGTGGTTGAGGAAGGGTATCGGTTAAGGGTTCTGGAGGGTGTACACAGTCAGTGAAAGGAACAGGATGAATTGGAAAATCCGACTCATCATCTAGAACTGTTTCATCCTCAAAAATATCCTCAAAATTCTCCTCAAAGTTAAGCTCATCCATGCATATTTCATCAAAGTCCAGACGCATATGGGGTCCGGGAAAAACATTTAATGACTCGGGATGATGATTTGAAGAGACAAACTCAGCCAAATCTACGGGTTCATCATCCAAAATATTCCCAGCGTCAATATCCTTAATCAAGTGAAAATCAAAATTCTCTGACACCTCAACCAAAGCATGGATATTAATCAATTCAGGTTCTAAGATGGAGGTGTAGATGTCAAAAGGATTGGGTGTGGTTTCACTTGGCAAAGTCCCTTCACAATCGGGCAAATCAAACACTACAAAGTCGCACAACTCATTAAACATTCTATCTTCAACTGATAATTCATTTGGGACACTTGATAGACTTTCAACACAGGAGTTGTGGGATTCAATTTGAGACGAGTAGGTTTGATTTGGAAGGGGGTATATCTCACTCTCTCCACTCAAATTCACAGCCTGTCCTGCCGCCTCATCATACATTGAAAAAGTTGGAGCTAATTGGAAACTAGCTATCGGGTCAGTAGGTTGTATGAGAGCGGCCATGGACGCATTCAAATCCATCATCTGCTGTGAAGCTACCCGAAATTCTTCCAAAGTTCGCTCAAGATTAGACATAGGTTGTGAAGGGGTTTCAGTAAAAGATTCAAAGTTGTTTGGATACTGAAAACTCCCAAAAGGCTGTGTAGAAGCAATGTCTAGGGAAGGTGTAAAAGTTGGGTAGGACTGGTAGGAATTGAATGGCTGGACAGGAGTGGGATCAACATTGGGATAAGAAGGTGAATGGAATTGTTGATCCCAAGAATTTGTAGTGGTGAAAGGAGTGAAAGATCGGCTACGAGATTGTTCAATACGTTCAGCAATAGACATAGGTCTCGGGGTTACAACTGGATTTTCAAAAGGGGTATCAACGCAAGAAGGTGTGAATGTTTGAAACGGTTGATACGAAGTGGATTGCGGGGTCCAGTTGTTCGTCCTAGACGCGTCTATCCGATCTTTCAAAGAAATTTTTGGCATGGATGGATCGTTCGAAGTTCGACCAAAACAAGAACTGTAGGAAGTAATGTCTGGTTGTGGGTACCAAAGTTCGGTAAGAGTTTTGCGAGGTGGAGTACCCATGATATGAAGAGAGAGAGAAAAAGGTAGAGAAAAGGAGGGGAAAAAGAATGTGATATTTTTTTAATTTTTTTTTAAATATTAACAAAAGAATGAAGTATACACAAAAAAGAATATGGACAAAAACAATCACGACACAAAAAAAATACCACACACCTAATCGTTCTAGGATTAACCTAGGTCAACTTGACCTGCTCCAGAACTTGATTGTCGAAGTAAAACTGTGTCGAGAAACAGGCTCACGATACACTGATCACGAGGCCAGGTAAGTGCAGAGATAAGGGGAGGTTTTCCAACGCTTTCGCGAAGTTCCTTAATTAAATAACCCTTTCTCTTTTGGCGGTTTCGCCGTTAACACTTTCCTAGACACCCCGTAAACAATATACCGTTAAGCAAGGTTCTAAACACAGTTAACTTCTCCTAGTGAGCGCGAAGTCCTTAAGGCTTAAAGTCTAGTTTCTTTTAAAATTTGTGCGGGTAAACGTTATGCTCAAGTTCGTGATTTGTGGGCCACGGAAAAGGTGATGAAATCCTTTACCGTATGTTGTGGGGTTCGCTTGCCCTTAAGTCCGTATTAATGTATGCAATGCGCAATTCAAAAATTCTATAAAGAATCAAAAAATTGTTTTTTTTAGTTTAAGCGCGGCACTGCAACCAATACGGGTTAGTCAATTTTTAGCGTTTGCTAGCGAACTTGCAAAGAATCCTGCAAAGAATAGTATATTGGATGCGTCGGATTTGAGAAGAAGGTGTTAGTAAAGTACGTACCGTTAAGTTTTGGGTTAGGAAACCCCCGTTGAATCAAATCCGGTAAGCTTGAAAAGTTCGCTTGCGCGGGTCAAACTACCCGGATCTTTGGCACTGTACTTCGTAATCACCTTAACCTTGAACGTACACTTTGCTCCCCACAATCGCAGTTTGAAAATACGCAAAAATCTGCACACTTGCCCACAAAAATGATCAAAAAAAACAAAAAGATTTTTTTTTTTATAAATATATACAAAAAGAATATTAACCCGAATAACAAGAAAGAAAATACGCTACCGTCTCCCCGGCAACGGCGCCATTTGATCGGAAGAAATAAAGTTAACCGCAATCAAGACGGTGTCGCTATACAGCTAGCCGGTTGAGCACGGGTCGATCCACAGGGAGATGGTTGTATGTCCTCTCTTGTTTTAGACGAGTCAATAAAGAATTTGTGTATGTTTGTTCGAGACTATCCTATGTGTATTATTTGCAAGTATAAAGTTGTTAAGAAAAAGATACGAGATTGTAAGCTAAAGAAATCCGTACTCGAAACCTTTGAGCCGAGTCTTGACCAATTGAAGCTAGAGCAATCGGCAACAACGTGGATTAGGGGATTTAAGCGCGGTATTCGTGGAATACGGCTTATTTACCCTTGTCCTTCCGTTCTTGTCTCTTGCTTTCGCCTCCAGCCAAACCGAACGCAACCGGTCGCGGTTAGGAATCACCGTTACCTTGTTAGGGTAGGGTGCCTAACGGAGCGCTTGCGTATGGTTTGGACGGAGTTCAATGGAAAATAACGGGAAAAGGAAATGAGAAAAGAAAATCTTTAACTTATAATATCGTATTTCTTCTTAACAATAATAATTACAACATTCACAAAATGAACAACAAAGAGCAAAAGAAAAGAACAAAGAAAAGAAAAGATTACAAGTAAGTAAGTGCATGAAATGAAATTGCAAGAAAGTAAAGCAAGGTAAATAAAAGCGAGTAATAAATAAGCAATAAAAAGAATTAGAAACTAGAACTCAAGACAAGCATGTGATCAATAGCCAACCCTTAAACTTGCAAGCTCAATCAAGAGGTTGCAAGATCAAGAGAAGGGTAGAGAACGCATGTGAAATGAAGCGTTAATTCCATAAGAAAATACGACCCTTGAGATCAATAACTAACCCTTAACCATTCAAGCTCAATGAAGAGGTTGAATGATCAAGAGAAAGCAAGAATCTCAAGGGGAAGAAGAAACACAAGAGAATGATACAAAAAGCCCTCATCTTCATTGATCTCCCACTCAAAAAGCTCTCACTACAATTTTCATGGAAAAAGAATGAAGAAGAAGAAGAAAAAGACTAAATCCTAACAAAAAAGGAACAAAGAATTGAACACCTTGGCTTGACTCATATCTGGGGTATTTATAGGAGGAGAACTGAAAACCTAGGGCAAGATTATCTGTCCAAATGCACTGTGCCACCTACCCCCAAAAACCCATCATCTGACAAGCCCACATGGCCGCGGATCCGCGGCCTATACCCTATACGGCCGCGGATCCGCGGCCGTATAGGGGACTTAGGTCCTCGGATTTTTGGTACTTCCCTGGTTTTATTTTTCATTGTGTTTTAAATCTTTAAACTGCACAAAATCTTCCAGAATATCTTCAGAATTCCTAGTCCAAGATTGCTATCTTTTCTTCACTTTTGACTTCTATCTCTCTCGAGCTCCGCGCACCCATTGATTCTTGTGCAGCCCCCCTTGTGCTCTGTGCTTGTCCCAGACACGAATGACCACTGGCATATGTCTTGTCTCAGGAACTGGTACTCGGCACTGGACGGATATGGATGACCAGAACCCGGCTTTTATCTGCTGTCAACAGATGTTCTGCTTTGGCGTAACTGTGGAGATTTTGTCTTGATTTGCAATCTTTGTACTGGAAACCTGTATTCTGTAAATATGTAACAAACACAGATTAAAAGCACCTACCTATAAACACACGAGCATAAGAATGGGCGGGATAAAATGCAGTATTCTGTTATGAACATAGAGCTTGTGTCTCCCTGGTTTCCTTCAGGGTGTAAGTAGAGGGTAGGGACTGTGGAAATAAGCCAGCGTATGACCTGTTTCCCAACGTGGTCTCCAGGTCCTTGAGCTCATCATTATAGTTATTCATTGTAAGGACGTTGTCCTCTACAGATGACCCGACAGCCAACCTCGCTTGATTTAAATCGTTCGAGGTCTCATATATTGCGATATGAGATTGGTCTCCATATAAATCTTTGTTATGGAGAAAGATGGAAAATAAGTCCATCTTCTCGTGTTGCTTCTGGTATACACCATCATCTGAAGCCAACACGAGGAACTTAGCTTTCGCTTTATCCTTTTCCCTTGTCTGACGGATATTCATATCCGTGACGGTGGAAACTGGACCTGGACGGCGGGATCTTGAGTAGTAATAAGGTGGTCCAGCTTGTCATAGGCAATGGACATCTAGACAGACCTTTGACAGTCATATAAGTTAGATACAGTCAACTTGTTATCTAGATGTAACCTAGGCATGGTCACAAGGTCGCTGCAATGAGAGAGAGAGAAGAAAACACTTTAGCATGATGCTCTTGCAAGTTTAGATTGGTTTTAAATTTATCTAAACTGGATGGCTCCCACCGTTTCTCGAATCCTTTCTCAAACCATAAAAGAAGATTTAGCCAAGACTATTCTCACTGTACAATACTTGCTTAACCGTTTAGCCAGGCTAGTGTCGGTACTTCGAGGGAGGTTTTCCAACGCTTTCGCGAAGTTCCTTAATTAAATAACCTCTTTTCTCTAGGGGCGTAGCCCCGCTGACACCTTTCTCGACACCTACTTGGTTTATAGCATTGATCGTTAAGTGAAGAATCTCCTGATAAGTAGCATATACGAACAGTAGGATCGGGATCCAAATATCATCGTATGATAATGTTGAAGGAATCCTACCAACATTCATCAAACTCCAAATGGTATGCAACACTAGCAAGTTTCAGTTTCTTTAGAAACTCCCGATATGGATTTTTGCCCCATGTTCTTATGACCTTGACTAAGGGCCAACAAATCATAAGTCACATGTCAAGTTCTGCCCATCATTATCTTGTTGATTTGAACCCATCCGTATATACTCTTGACTAAGGGCCAAACAAAGTAATACGACTGTCCCAAACCAACTCATCTATCTATGCAATAAATGAATACCACGGCAGCTACCAATCACTATGTCTTGACTAAGGGCCAAACAAACATAGCTTGAATACTACTGACAATTCATAAGAAATGACGGAGGGCTACGACTGGTTTTGGCGAAACCGTGAACGTAGTGAACTTGATATAATCGAAGGAACCTGATAGCTTTTTAAAAGGAGTGGTTAAAGCTCCGCAATTAAAAATTCTTCTCTTTTAAAATAACCGAGTGGTTTCTTTTAAATTTGTTCCAACGATTCAACTTTGCTTTATTTTCTTTGCATTAAAATAATGTGTCCCATCATTTAACCTATCATTGCAGAAAACAACGAAAATACAACGTCCTCTTATGCCATCTGCATTCGCCACTGGGTCCCGTCATCATCCGTTAGGTTACTTAACTAACGACAGAGCGGGGGCTGGGCTAGCGCGGGTGTAAAATATAAGTGACGTCTAAATAGCTATCATATATAGATATTGTACATTCGTCAGACGTAATAATAGGCATTCCAGATCTTAGATGAACATTATTGGATATAGAAGCAATCCGCGTTTGCTTTGAGCCTGCAACAAAAGACGGATTACACAGTTGTGATGAATAGCCTTTACCCCACCCTAGACCCCTACGGGTACGGCAAACTACCCGCCAAGTACCCGAAGTGAAGCGGTCTCCCTCAACAACGTGAGTAGGCCACTAAACACTTCGACGTACCCGGTAGTTTGTGTACCGCACCTTGGTTCTATCCTAGGAGCAAAAAACAGTAAATGAAATAATACAACGGTGGCTACAACCGCAACCTGGATGTGCCCCGCAAAAGAATATTACATCATATTACAATTTACATCGAATGAATGAATATAAAACCCATCTCAAACCCCGGCTAATCATCATAATGATCCAATCAAGTTCATATTCTCAAACAGTAAACATTACAGAAATGTGCAACCCCCTGCCAACCGACATACTAGCAGTTAGGGGAGGTTTACGAACACATTAAACATTACAGGAAAAAAACCCTATTATCAAATAATTTAGAACATCGATCGACAACCTTTATCCGTGTCTACCCCAAAAGCAAACCTGCACTGAAATAACCAGGGTAGAAATAGAACATACTGGAAAACAGAACACCATAAAACAAGAATAACAGAGCAAATCCGAGTCAGCTCGGAGTTGACTCGGCGGCGGATCTGCGGCACAAGCACTCTATTGCTGCGGATCCGCGGCTATAACACCGAGTTGGTGGCTCGTATTTTCCCAGTATTCTTAAAATACCCTGCTGTGAATTTTAAGGCATATCAAAAAAAATTTGTGACATGTTTAAAATTAACAAAAACTGTTAAGGGGTTAGGGTTTTTTTTTCGTGTTTTCCGTCGATCGAACTTCTAATTAGTTGCTAACAAGCTAGTAATGGTTTAGTTGGCTCTGATACCACTGTAAGTCCATGTCACGCACCCCACGAACTTGCGGGGAGGAGGAATATATGAAAAACTATTTTTAAAGCTTCGTAACATGGACTTGAGCGCATAAATCGTGTCTAAACCGTTACTAGCAAACTACGAAAGGTTTAACTACTCTGATTCGAAGTTATACCTCACGTTACTTGTCCTTCGGGTCTTCATTACCATCCTCCACTCCTTGTATGCTCTTTGGAACGTCGGCACCTCAACGGCCTCCTCAAGTCAAAGACCATCCACCCGAGAGCTCCTACTCCAAGCTTAACCTCTAACTTGAGGTAACTAGGTTACTCAAAGTGCTAATCTAAGCAACCTAAGTGATATAGAGTTGGATTATGGAAGTATTAGTCTAGCTAACCCTTGATCTCAACACATGAGAGGTTAGGGTTAGGGTTTGAAGAGAGAGAGCTTGAGGAGAGAGAAGGTGAGAGTGAGAATCCTTTTGGATGAATGATATCATTTGAATATATGAAGCATATGATTATATTAAAAAGAATAACAAATAAATATGTGTCATCTGCTTCATTAATTCATAGAGTGATTCATCTCATGATTCATCTAAAACATTAATGCAACATTAACTCCATGGATGATTCACTCTCATGACTCATTAATCTAAAAAATGCAAATGCCACCTTACCCTCCAACTCATCAACCTTTAAGAAGCTTCCCGACAAATTACGAGAACGCCCCTCCTATCCGTAAAAACACGGAAAAACTTTAGACTGTATAAATCCAATAATCCGATACTAGAATCTGGCTTAAACCAAAGCTGACTAGTAAAAACTGTTCGAACATCGTACGTGCGTAAAAACACGTATGCGTCCGAACCCTGTCGTAAAACCATACGACCTCTATATCGTTTCGCCCGAAGCAGGGAAGCTCTCTGTGTGGGACTCTAAAGACTCGACACTACGCTGGCAGTGGGTTTAACCACAGACCGCAAGCGGCACTAGCTGTACGTAACGATCCCCAGGTAGATGTCGATAAGAAGGCCGATGAGGAAACCCATCCGAACTCCTACTGAGCCTGCTGTGAAAATCTCCGTACAGTCCGGTCTGTTCATCTAAGACTATCGCATATTGGGCCTAGGGGGCGGCAAGCGTTAGTCCCCTAAAAGCGGTATAAGTCGTGTCGGAGCGTAGCCCATTACATCTTGAGAAACTACTGGAAAACCTACCAGTAAATCTCGCTTTCCCTGGCCAGGGACTTTGCGTAATGGCTCTCTGACACAGCGCGATATCAACTCCCAATACCGGGAGAGATGAATCCTGTCTAACCGCCACTGCCTCCAAGTGCTCGGGACTGCACCCAATTGCTACCTGTTTGCACGACTCCTCTGAGCCGTGGTAGGGTAGCAATCTAAGAACAGTGGGACACACTCGAGGCGAAGTAGCAGTATCAAGTCGGCGGACTATGCTATACTCATGTCACCTGGGAACTGTTAACTGACGATATGTATAATCCCAACCAACAGTTCCCCGTGAGTCATGTCCGGTGTACCCGTAACCTAACGAGCACCTGTATACTATCTCCAGTACGACGTACTGATGGCTGTGGGACAGACCATCTCCCCAACTGGGATGAGAAACGTACACACTAGTCTACTCCGGAGTATCGATGTCCTGTCTCGACAATCCAATGACTAGGGACCTGAAAAAGGATATGCTTGTAGACTACCCAGCCTCCACTAGTGTGACTGCCATCACAACGCTGGTAGTCAAGCAAGATCCTAAAAGCTCTATCAATACGTATACTCACATATTAAGATAGATAAAACCAAGTAGCATACTACCATGTTTAGCAAGACTATTATATAACTGTGAATATCCTAAGCTTCCAATAAGTAATATACAAACTAGTATGATACAGTAATGGCCTTCTAGGGCATAAACACTAACAACATATACAATAATGGCCTCTAGGGCATACATATCCAACAATCCCTCACTTGCTCTAAGGCCATATATATCGGTGTATCGAGTACCCAACGTCTACTCTAGGGCCAGTTGTTGGCGTATCGAATACCCAACATCTCAAAAATTCTCTCGAAATGTGCTTAAGGAATGACCTTGGTGAATGGATCCGCAGTGTTTTCTTTTGATTCCACTCTCCGCACCTCGATCTCCCGGCGATTATTGATCTCCCTGATCAGGTGATACCGCCTCAAGATGTGCCTGGATTTCTGATGGGACCGTGGTTCCCTTGCTAAATTCATATCTCCATTGTTATTGCAATACATAGGAATTGGGTTAATCATGGATGGAACCACCTGAAGTTCAGTAATGAACTTCTTAATCCAGACGGCTTCTTTTGCGGCATCGTTGGTAGCAATGTATTTAGCCTCCATCGTTGAGTCTACGACGGTGTCATGTTTGGAACTCTTCCAACGGACCGCCCCTATGTTGAGGGTAACCACAAAACCCGAGACAGACTTGTTATCATCCTTGTCACTCTGGAAGCTCGAATCGGTAAAAGACTCCACCCGGAGGTCCCCGTTACCGAATACCAGGGACAGTTCTTTAGTCCTTCTCAGGTATTTCAGAATGTTCTTAACAGCTGTCCAGTGGTTCTCACCTGGGTTAGACTGATACCGGCTCACCACGCTAAGCGCGTAAGCTACATCTGGTTGGGTACATAGCATCGCATACATTATATATCCTACCGCTGAAGCGTAGGGTATAGTGCTCATGCGAACCCTCTCCTCATCAGTCTAGGGAGACATCTCTTTGGAGAGGGTGATCCGTGGAATGCGGGTATGTTACCGCTCTTGGAATCTTCCATACTAAATCTCTTTAGTACGGTCTCTATGTACCTGGACTGTGAAAGTCCCAGTAATCTTTTGGATCTATCTCTGTAGATCTTAATCCTCAGAATGTACGAGGTATCACCCAGGTCCTTCATGGAGAACATTTGTGATAAGAACAGCTTGACCGATTGTAGCATAGGAATATCATTTCCTATCAAAATAATGTCGTCCACGTACAAGATTAGGAATACGACAGTTCGGCCTACAATCTTCTTATATTTACAAGGCTCATCCTCGTTCTTGATGAAGTCAAATCCCTTGACTGTTTCATCAAAACAGATGTTCCAGCTCTACGAAGCCTGTTTTAATCCATAAATGGATTTAAGCAACTTGCACACCTTCCCGCTGCTCCTACTGTCTATGAAACCTTCCGGCTTATCCATATAAACGCACTCTTCTAAACTTCCGTTCAGAAAAGCAGTTTTTACGTCCATCTGCCAAATCTCCAAGTCATGGAAGGCAGCAATGGCAAGTAGGATCTGAATAGATTTGAGCATAGCCACTGGAGAAAAGGTTTCGTCATAGTCCACACCTAGCCTTTGACGAAAAAATTTTGCAACAAGTCTAGCCTTATAGGTTTCTACCTACCCATCTACACTAAATTTCTTTTTGTAGATTCATTTGCATCCAACGGGTTTTACCCCAGGTGGAGCAATTTCCAAGGTCCACACTTTATTGGTGTACATGGACTCCATTTCGGATCGCATGGCATCCAGCCATTTATCAGAGTCCCTACTGATAATGGCCTGCCTGAAACTAGTAGGATCATCTTCTTCCAAGATGCAATCCTCTCGATCCCCGTCTACGAGAAAACCATAGTATCTCTCAGGCGGATGAGAAATCCTACCAGATCTACGGAGTGGCTGAGATTCGTCGGGTATAACTGAATCTAGCGGTTCCACCAAATCTTTTGTTATAGTTTGTGTTTCTGGAACCTCATCCAGTTCTACTGCGCTCCCGCTGGTTTCTTTTGCAAGAAACTGCCATTCTAAAAATTTGGCATTCCGAGAAATAATAATCCTTTGTTCCTTTGCGTGGTAGAATAGATACCCATTAGAATCCTTTGGTTATCCCACAAACTTACACAAAACTGATCGTGCCTTGAGTTTGTCTGGGTTCTTCTTTTTGACATAAGCAGGGCAACCACAAATCTTAACACGTTTAAAATACAAACTCTTACCACTCTATATTTCATACAGAGTTTTAGACACGGATTTGGATAGAACTTGATTTAAAAGATGTGCTACTGTTTGAAGCACATATCCCCATAATGAAATAGGCAAATCGGCACTACTCATCATGGAGTGAATCATATCCAATAGGGTATGATTCCTCCGCTCCGATACACCGTTGTTCTGTGGTGTATACGGAGGAGTAAGTTAAGAGAGAATTCCATTCTCTTTTAAGTATTCTAGAAATTCCGTGCTTAAATACTCCCCTCTTCTATCAGATCGGAGGATCTTGATACTTTTGTCACTCTGGTTCTCTACTTTGATTCTGTATTCTTTGAATTTCTCAAAAGATTCAGATTTATGTTTCATAAGATACACATACCCGAACATAGAGAGATCGTCAGTGAGTGTGATGAAGTAAGAGAACCTACCCATTGCATGTATAGACATTGGACCACATACATCACTGTGTATAAGTCCCAAGAGCTCTGCTGATCTTTCTCCGTGTCCGGTAAACGGAGATTTGGTCATTTTTCCTTTGAGACAAGACTGACAAGTTTCATAAGATGAAAACTCAAATGTATCCAAAAGTCCATCTTTATGCAACTTACTCAGTCTTTTCTCTCCGATATGACCAAGTCTACAATGCCACAAGTAGGATTCGTTCACTTCTGAACTCTTCCTCCTGCGTATGTTTTGTATGCTGAGAACTGAGTTTTGATTAAGAACATAGATACCATTACACAGTGCACCTTCTGCAACCAATATCTGATTAAGGTAAATGTTCATGATATTTCTATCAATAGCAAACTTATATCCATCTTTATCAAATAAATAAACTGATATGATATTGCAAACCATGGAGGTATATAGTAGCAATTGTTCAAAATCATAGTATGGTCATTTGGCAATTCTAGGTGATATTCACCGACGGCAGAAGCATCAACTTGTGCTCCTTTCCCTACTCTGAGGGACATATCAACAGGTGCAACCATCCTACTTTTTCTCATTCCTCGTAATAAATTACTGATATGAGATCCTGATCCGGTATCGAGTACCCAGGAGGTAGGACTGACCAAAAAACAGTTCTCAATAACAATAACACTTGAAGAAGACGCAATAGTATGCTTCTTCTTCGATGGGGTCATCAAGGAATTCGTGCAATCCTCTTTCCTCTGCTCATATTCATGACTGCTGTCATAAGTTAGAGCCAAACTGACGTTCCCCAGCCCCGAATAAGAATTCAGATCGGTCAAGCGATACATTTTATTATCTTGATTAGGGCATGAAGTGGTTGCTACCTAGAGAGAGAGAAAAGAAACACTCAGCGTGCGCTCTTACAAGATTAGATTGGTTATTAGTTTATCTAATCAGGATGGTTCCCACTGTTTCCTCGAATTCTTCTTCAAACCTTAAAAGAAAAATTAGTTGGGATTAATCGCATGTCACAATACTTGCTTAACCTTTAGGCAAGGCTAGTGTCGGTACCTCGAGGGAGGTTTCCAACGCTTTCGTGAGGTTCCTTAATTATATAACCTCTTTTCCGTGGTGGCGTAGCCCCGCTAACACCATTCTAGACACCTACTTGGTTTATAGCATAGATTGTTAAGTGAAAAAATCTCCCAGGAGTAATCCAACACATCAGTAGGATCGGGATCCAACTATCATTGCGTGATAAACTAGATGGAAGCCACTCTAGTCACCACACTCCAGAAGGTATGCAACACTAGCAAGTTTCCTGTATATTTGAAACTCCCGATGTGGTTTTTGCCCCTAACGACCTATGAACTTGACACAGTCAACATATCATAAGTAGCTAGTCAAGTTCAACCCGTCATTATCCAAGATTGCATTAGACCCACCCGCATGACCCTTGACACAGTCAAAATGGTCATACGACTGTCCTAACCAATCGCATCATATGCCACAAACAAGTATTTCTCAGCTACCGTACAATACGCCTTGACACAGTCAACATACACAGCACGAATACTAAGCAACACTTGTAAGAAACAATGGAGGGCTACGGCTGGGTTTTTGGCGAAAAACCCATTAACGTAATGAACTTGATATCGTTGAAGGAACGTGAACCGTTTTGAAAAGGAGTGGTTTAGGCTCTGCTTTTGAAAACTTATGGTTTCGAAAAAACCGAATAATCTATAGTATAGACTTTTGCTCAAGAGATCACTCCCCGCGAAGGGATCTCGGCTCTTGCCTCCTAGAATGAGGTGCTGGATATTCACAACCGAATACCAATATGCAAAGCGAGAAAATATAACTATAGTTTTTCGAAATTTGTTCCAACAACATCTTTTAGGTTTTCTTATTTTGCATTAATCAAAATTAATGCGGTCCCATCAGTTAATCCTATCACACCACAAAAAGAACAAAATTACAATGTACGTATATGCCATCTGCATTCGCCATGGGGCCCCATCATCACCCGTTAGGTTAATTAACTACTGACAGAGTGGGGGCTGGACTAGCACGGGTGAAAAACATATACAACATCTACTAGTGTATATATATAAAAATATATAACATTCGTCCTAGGCATGATAGCAGTCAATGTCACGCCCCACTTCCCAGAGTACGCTAAGATAGGCACGTGACATAGCCAACCATGCTACCTGTGGATAGGAAAAATCCCCCCACAGTCACATTACGGCTGTAGAGATATCAAGAACAAGAAAGTAAACTAAACTATCTAGTACATGTCCATGAGCCAGAATAAATGAGTCAAGAAATAATATAATATGCGGAAGCAAAAGATCCAATAAGTAAACACCTGGAAAGTAAAACTGGATACCAACAGGATCCTCTCTGCTTGGTCTAACAGCAGCAGTACTCCTGATCAGCCTGCAACAAAGGTAGAGAATCTGGGCCATGCAAAACCCAGACGTCAGTACGTCATAACATCAAGCAATAATATAAACAGGGGTAGCAAGGCATGCAGGTACGAGTATGAACGGTAAACAGGTATAACAGTAATATAAAAGTGACAGTGATGGGTAAGGCACAGGTAATGTGCAGTGAGTATTATAAACTGGTCTACTAGGTTAACTACTCTCAATTCTTTGAAATCAATTTGATGAATCATCGGTGTAACTCAATAGTATCCCGTGCGTGCCCGGGATCACGGTCTAAGACTCTCGGGATGAATCCGAGACGTGTCGCATGGCAGTAAAGGGTAGTATGTAATGATGAGTGATGTCAGCAGCATCACTGATTCGCATGTCAAAAATAATTCTAAACCGCAATCAAGAACGACGTCGCTTGGTAGCTAGCCGGTGAGTACGGGTCGGTCCACAGGGATTTTATGAATTTCTTAATCGCTCTAACGAGTTAATTCCGATTGGGGTTCGGATTGATTAAATCTAAAAACAAAATCTATCTAGATCTAAATCTTGCTAGGGTTAGGTCTAGGGTGGGTTTGGAAATGTAAATAAATCTCACCGCTTTCTATACCTAAATTAAGATCTATGATGAATTATGGTAATTATTAATAAAGGGGATTAGAACCATTCGGGAAGGTGTTTCTTCCTCTAGGTTCTTGTCCTTCCTTTATCAATCCTTACCCTAACCTCCATGGAAAACACGCTCAACCAGGCCTTTATACTACGGTATCACCGCTACCTCGTGGGATAGGGTGCCGTAGGGAGCGGTGTGTGCATGTATGCATGGAGTCCTATTAAAAAAGTGTGGTGGGCAAGAAAGGGATGGGAGATCTCATCTCTCAAAAGCCTTCCCCAAAGCTAACCCTAACAAGCGAGGAGACTACTCGCTCATTAGGGAATTGAAGAACATTTATCTAGGGCAGAGAATAAAAGATCTAACTATCTAACTAGGGCAAGGAATTAAATTTATCTAGGGCAAGAAAAATAAATTAAGAACTTACAAATTGATGCTCTCCAAAGAAATCTGAATTTTATTAATGAAGGGAGGCATACCTCAAAAGTGATATTTGGGTTTCTATTTATAGAGGATAGAAACCCTAGGGTTACAATTGACTCGCATATCCGCTTTTACAAAAATACCCTCTAAGAAAAAGACATAGTCAACGCTCGCAGCCGCCGGTAGAATTTTGCACCGCCACGGACCCCGCACGGCCGCGGATCCACGGCCAAAGCCCATGTTTGGCCGCGGTTCCGCGGCCATTTATGGGCTTTATGGGCTCATTTATCCTGGGCTGATTCTGGCTGCTGTTGTCTTCTGTTTTCTTCACTTTTTTCTCAGGTTGGCTTCTAGGTTTCTTTCAGATCTCCACAGTGAATAATTGTAGTGGACTTTTACCGTTGCTTCGTGACGAAATCTTGAACCTTGCACTACCTTGTACTCTGTGAACTGATCTTCGTGCAGGCTTGATCAGGATTCCATCATTTATTGGTCGTAGTCTCACTTTTGTATCGTCTTTTGTCTTTTTCACTGTTTTTGTCCCGAGAATCTGTAACCTGCAACTATGTAGCAGACATAGGTCAAAAGCACCTGTTTATTTGTAAAATAAGTAGGACTGGGGAATATAATAATGCAATATTATGATATGAACAAATACCCCCAAACTTATCTTTTGCTCGTCCTCGAGCAAACCTAGTTTTATTCTCGACAAAATCCTAACCTTACTTTCGCTGGGAATCGCGATTGCACTGAGCTCGTGCAACAAGCCGTTAAACCTCTAGGTGTCCCTAGTAGGAGGAGTGTTGTCTCCTAAGAGTTTTCAGCAGATACTACCCACAAAATCCTATCAATTTGGCCCATTGACTTTATTCTCCAATTAGGTTTTCCAACAAGAAACTCTATTATCTTCGACTCATAAATCATCCACCCGTATTCTTCACGCTTCCTTATCATTTAACTTAAGATTATATATGTTCTGTAGACTTACTTAGCTTTTAGCATCTCTTAAATTTTCCTTCTAGGGTTCTATCTCATATTAGGAATTTTTATCATCTCTATTAAAGATATAAGTCATATTCTTCATTCATATCTCTTATCTAAATCCCAATCACATACCCCTACGTGTATGTATAAATCACCCCTACACTTGGAAATTCAAATCAAGCTATCATACTTTCGTCCGTTGTCCAAAGCACTTCTTAAATGGTGAATTTTTAGATGAATTTCGCTCACACGTCCTTCATGCGATCATTAATACTTCTTGAGGTACCAACAAACGATTACAAAATGTGTATGCACAATAAAGCGTAATTCCTAGTCTTGTAACACCTAAGGCTTTAGCAGTGACTCCCAAACCAGTTGCTAAATATTTTCTATTTTTTATTTTTGCAGCCTTAAGTAATCACAAAAACCAGTGTTCATTTTTTTATTATCTCTTTATTCACACTTGAATTTTTTTTATTTTCTTTTCTTCGTACTAAGGACTTTAAGACAAGAGCATTTCAAGGTCTCCTCTACTATTCCAAGTTTCAAGGTTCGTGTTTGTGCAATTTGTAGGGTATATATTTTCAGAATTTAGACTTAAGCTAGGAATTATTTTTCAAACTTATACTCTAATAAAAATATCAATATTTTTCTCTTGTTTTAACTTAGCCCAAGAAGTGAACTCAAAATTTGCCTATTTCTAGATAAACTACAAAGACATATACTTTCTACCGTTAAACTTTAAGAAAGGTTATTTTTAGGTTTTTTAATTTACTAAGTATAAGATCTAGTTGTTCCTAGCTAGTTAACCTTTTTGTCAAACTCAAGTCAATTAGGGCCAAAATTGAATACTTTTATTTTTATAATTTTTGAAATTTTCAATTTTTATGGGTTTTAAAATAAGTATGCAAATGCAAAAATGTATATATGAATGCGAAAGAAGAAGGCTTACCGAGCACACCCCCAAACTTAAACTTGACAGTGTCCTCACTGTCATGCCACACCAAGAGGGTTGAAAATGTCGGCACTCCCCTGTTTATTTATTTAAATTTTTTTATTGTTAAGAGAAAACAAAATATATTTACATATATACAACAAGGTCTCCCCAAACTAAACAAGGCCTTACGCAAGCCAAAGGTTAGCACCAACCATTCAAAATTTTTATCATGATAATGGTAGGGTTGGTGAAAGAATGGGGTGTTAAGGAAAGAAATGAGAAACACACGAGACCGTGTGGAGATAGAAACGGTATACGGTCTCGGTGGAGGAGGAGAATGGCGGAAAAGAGAAAGAAGTGTAGTACGATCTTGAGGGTGTAAATCGAGTGAATAAATTAGCGCAATTTGTGATGACCGATGTGTTAAAAGCGATTGTGCTAATCTATCAACCCGTCGAGAAATGGGGTCAAATCCCTCAAGATTCGCAAGAAAACATGGGTACGTCGAACTTGGTAAACCCTCCATTGAAAATGGAAACGCGACGGAGTCTTGCGTGGTCGAAACGATAGGAAGGATGAAAGGGAGAGATTTAGGGATAGTCTTATTCTCACTTAAGTAATCTGGCTCGAACTCAAAGGATTCCATCAATGGTTCGAAATGACTGTAAGCAACCGAGTCTGATGGTTCAACTAACTCATCTGAAAATGTAAAGGACTCAAACTCGGGAGGTGAGTTTTCAACATCGTCCGAAAAAGTGAAACACTCGTAATCATTATCATCTGTGAGAACTATGTCAGATTCAAAGAGAAATTTTTCAAGCTCACACTCTTCAAGCGTGATATTTTGCGTGGTTGGAATGATGGAAAGGAGGGATGATTTAGGAAGTATAACAGTTAAAGGGTTCGGAGGATGAATAGGAAAACCCGACACATCAAACAAAAATGGTTCATCCTCAATATTATCCTCAATACTCTCCTCAGAATTCTCCTCAAAATTTAACTCATCCATACCATTATCATCAAAATCAAGACGCATATGAGGTTCGGGAGAAACATTTAATGACTCGGGATGATGAATTGGAGATAAAATTTCAGTCAAATTTACGGGTTCATCATCCGAAATATTCCCGGGGTCTATATCCTCAATCAAGTGAAAATCAATTTTTTCTGACACCTCATCAAAAGTATGGATATTTATCAATTCAGGTTCTAGATTGGAGGTGTAAAGATCGAAAGGATTAGGTGTGGTTTCACTCGAAAGGGATTCTTCACAATCTGGCAAATCAATCACTACAAAGTCGCACAACTCATTTTTATCCTTAACTGATGAATCATTTGAAACACTTGTTTGAAAACCGGAGTTGTGGAATTCAATTAGGTATGGGTAGGTTTGATTTGGAAGGGCGTTTAACTCACTTTCTCCACTCAAATTCTCACTCTGTCCAACCGCCTCATGATACATTGGAATTTTTGGAGCTGGTTGGAAACTAGCTACCGGTTCATTAGGTTGTATAAGGGCGGCTATAGATGCATCCACATTCCTCATTATTCGGTTTGTTGCTGCAATGTATGCCTCCAACGACTGTTCTAGACTAGACATGGGTTGTGAAAGGGTTTCGGTAAAAGATTCGAAATTGTTTGGATACGTGAAACTCCCAAATAGCTGTGTAGAAGCACTGTCTAGTGAAGGTGGGAAAGTCGGGTAGGACTGATAGGAATTGGATGGTTGGACATGATTAGAATCAACATTTGGATAAAAAGGTGAATGGACTTGTTGATCCCTAGAACTGGATGTGTGGAAAGGAGTTAAAGATCGCTTACGAGATTGTTTATGTGTTCAGCAATAGACATGGGTTTAGGAGTTACAACAGGACTCGAAAAAGAGGTGTCAATGTAAGAAGGTAGTGAAGGTTGACACGGTTGATACAAAGTGGATTGCAAAGTCGAACTGTTTCTCCTAGACGCTTCTATTCGATCTTTTAAAGAAATTTTGGGCATGGAGGGGTCGTCCTTAAATCGACTGAAACAATTCGCATAAGAGGCAAAGTTGGGTTCAGGATACCAAAGTTCGGCAAGAGATTTGTGAGGTGGGGTACCCATGATGGAAGAAGGGAGAAGAGAAAGAATGTGGGGTGCACGGATTTTCTTAGCGACTAAATTTTGCAAGTTTTTTTTTAAAAAAAATCTTTTTTTTATGTGGTGCTCTTTGCAAAAAGATTTTCGATAAAGGGCTTAGACACACTTTCAATCACCCACAAATGCACAATCAGGCCTAGATCTAAGGTCACCTAGGCCTTCTATACAGCTCCTAACTGTTCCAAAGGGCTAGAAATAGGACCTCAAATCGCCTCTTCACCGCCAATTGTGGCCAGGTAAGTGCCAGGTGAGTGGGAGGCTCTCCACTACAAGTAGTGGCCCTAATTAAGTAACTACTCGCCTTAGACACACTTTCCTAGAGACCGCAAAGTCAGGTTAGGATTAACGGCCGATGCCCACAACTAGTCCTCTGTCCTATTGAGCGCGACGTCCTTAGGGCTGAGTCTAGTATTTTTTAATTAAATATGGTCAATGCAAATGCCTTATTTGATTTCTGGGGTCCTGGGAAGGGTGATGAAATCCCCACCCAATCTGTATTGGTCTCAAGCCCCTTAAAATCCGATTAAAGGTATGCAAAACAGTAACAACCACTTGCAATCAAAAAGATTTATTTTAAGCGCGGCGCAAAGAATCCTGCACAAAATCAATTATTGGAAGGGTAGAGATTTTTTAAGCGCAAAGAATCCTGCAGGAGATTTTTCAGAAGATATCAGAGATTTGCAGAGGAGGAGATCAGAAGACTTACAGAGTTTTTTTCCCCCAAGCCCTGAATCGACCAGGGAGCGGCGGTTCTGCGGCCAGAAGGGGGGTCGCGCGGCGGTTCCGCGGCCGGTTGGACGGTTCAGTAGGTTTTTTTTTGTCACCACATCTCCGCGGTTGACTTGTTAACTCGGTCCTCCAAATTTCTTCTGTCGTCTGTTGTGATATTCCTCTGTTTGTTCAGATTTGATATTTGCGGTTTTGATCTCTGGAGATTTCCAGATCCGAACTTGATTGTAGATCCTGCAAAATTCAAACAAAGATACCCTTCACAAAATAACAAAATGATAAATTTTTATATTTTTCTGATTTTTCAGTTTTTCTGATTTTTTAATTTTAGATTAACCCGAAATTGCAAAAAGAAAATAACACGCCATCCCCGGCAACGGCGTCATTTGATTCGTATGTCCAAAATAATTCTAAACCGCAATCAAGAACGGCGTCGCTTGGTAGCTAGCCGGTGAGTACGGGTCAGTCCACAGGGATTTTTTGTGAATTTCCTAATCGCTCTAACGAGTTAATTCCGATTGGGTTCGGATTGATTAAATCTAAAAACTAAATCTATCTAGATCTAAATCTTGCTAGGGTTAGGTCTAGGGTAGGTTTGGAAATGTAAATAAATCTCACCTCTTTCTATACCCAGATTAAGATCTATGATGAGTTATGGTAATTATTAATAAAGGGGATTAGAACCATTCGGGAAGGTGTTTCTTCCTCTAGGTTCTTGTCCTTCCTTTATCAATCCTTACCCTAACCTTCATAGAAAACACGCTCAACCGGGCCTTTATACTACGGTATCACCGCTACCTTGTGGGATAGGGTGCCGTAGGGAGCGGTGTGTGCATGTATGCATGGAGTCATATTAAAAAAGTGTGATGGGCAAGAAAGGGATGGGAGATCTCATCTCTCAAAAGCCTTCCCTAAAGCTAACCCTAACAAGCGAGGAGACTACTAGCTCATTAGGGAATTGAAGAACATTTATCTAGAGAATAAAAGATCTAACTATCTAACTAGGGCAAGGAATTAAATTTATCTAGGGCAAGAAAAATAAATTAAGAACTTACAAATTGATGCTCTCCAAAGAAATCTGAATTTTATTAATGAAGGGAGGCATATCTCAAAAGAGGTGTTTGGGTTTCTATTTATAGAGGATAGATACCCTAGGGTTACAATTGACTCGGATATCTGCTTTTACAAAAATACCCCCTAAGAAAAAGACCTAGTCAACGCTCACAGCCGCCAGTAGAATTTTGCACTGCCACGGGCTCCGCACGGCCGCGGATCCGCGGACAAAGCCCATGTTTGGCCGCGGTTCCGCGGCCATTTATAGGCTTTATGGCCTCATTTATCCTAGGCTGATTCTGGCTGCTGCTGTCTTCTTTTTTCTTCACTTTTTTCTCAGGTTGGCTTTTAGGTTTCTTCCAGATCTCCACAGTGAATAATTGTAAAGGACTTTTACCGTTGCTTCGTGACGAAGTCTTGAACCTTGCACTGCCTTGTACTTTGTGAACTGATCTTCATGTAGGCTTGATCAGGATTCCATCATTTATTGGTCGTAGTCTCACTTTTGTATCGTCTTTTGTCTTTTTCACTGTTTTTGTCCCGAGAATCTGTAACCTGCAACTATGTAGCAGACATGGGTCAAATGCACCTGTTTATTTGTAAAATAAATAGGACTGGGGAATATAATAATGCAATATTATGATATGAACAATCACCCCGGGGATGGCCTGGCCCGTAAGACTGATCAGTAAAGGTATCGAACTGTCGAGTTACAAGTCAGGTTTCATCATTGATTTCCCCATACCCCCAAGTTATATATGTTCAAGTCAGGTATTAGTAAATCTGGAGCTAATGCCAACACAGGATCAAGCAGGTACATGTTTGTCTGGATAGATAACAGGAAATGTCCGTAGGGACCACATGTCAAAGTTGTTGGCATTACCAACAAGATCAGATAACAGGTCAGGTCAGGCAGTGTATATAAATCCAGTCATGTAAAGAAGTACACGGTATCAATTCGTGTCAAGTAATAGGTGTATCAAGTCATGTCAGGAGTGCACAAAATGTCACGTGGGTGCTCATAATCAAACTAAAATAAGTATGGGTATACAAAACAAGTATGGGGTACTAATGGAACAATAAAATGGAACATTGTGATGTGGTATGCAAATAGGTACAGATTAAAACATATGGATGCCTAGTAATCGATTAGGGTTAAGTTAAAGTTCCAACATTAATTAGGATGCACTTTATTCACCATGGAATATTAATATCACGTGATTATATCTTATTATGATCTATGAATGCAATTAAGTATATTCTAAAAGAGATGGGTGCAAAATGGTAACTGATACATTATAACGAACTATCAAATGGGAAGGTGGGTTATACAACTAAGCAGTATGTGATATAAATATTGTTATAGATGCCTTGTAATGTAATCTACTGTGTTACAAGATTATTTTCATGATCTAGATCTAAAATGATATAAGCGAATGCTAATGGAATATCGAAACATGATAAAATGAAACATGTGGTATAAGATTTACGCTACAGGTATAATCTATATTTAAATAGGTATAAAATAATTTTGATAGCATGTAGCAAGATTAACTTGCCTGATGGATCGCGATACGGATACGCGCTGCAACGTCCAATGTCGGTAAAAGCTGCGATGCACACACGCGTGCCCGGAACGGAACCGGCCAATGCAAGAAATGACATGCTGCACAAGAACGTCTTCTGGGTCGCCCGGATCGTCGGCGACATGCACGACTCCGATGAGATGGCCGAGACCCGATTCAAGAAAGCAAGAAAAGGGAAAGAAAGAAAAGAGAAGAAGGAAGGAATGGGTTGTGGATATTGGCTATGTAGTTGGTGTTTGAGGACAGAAGCGAGGCAAGGGAAACGAAGGCGACGATGATGTGTTTCCGGCGATCGTCGAAAAAAGTACAAGATCAAGAAAAAGGAAGAGAAGAGAGAAGAAGAAGAAGAAGAAGAAGAGAGGAAGTGGGTGATGGTGTCTTGGGGTCTAGAGTTCTGGGCCGAGGAGGTGACAAGGAGGTCTACGAAGGCAAGGCGGAGGTGGGTGCAGTGGCCGGAAGCTTGGGGTGCAGAGGGTTTGCTCGGGTGAAGAAGGCGAGGAGATGAGGAGTGAAGTGAGGAAGATGAGGAGAAGGAGCAAGTGATGAAGATGGAGGTGGTGGAGACGGGAATACGACGACGAGGGCAGAGAACGGAGGTGACGTCGTTCAGGCGATAGGTTCGTGCAGGGTTTGCAGGCGTCGAGAGAGAGAAAGAAAGTGAGGTGGATCGAGGAGTTGACAATGGTGATGCGGAGGTGGAGTCGTCGAGGGTGGTTGTCGACGTCGTGGGGTTGACGACAATGAGCGCGGCGAGGCAAGCGAGGGGAGGCGATATGGGTGCAAGGATCGGAAGGACGTTGTGGCAATGGAGGAAAGGCCCAGCGATTGTTTTAGAAGAGGGAGGTGGTCGAGAGAGATGAGAGCGGTGAGGGGAGGCCGACGAGGTCGACGGCGATGGTGGCGATGGGCGCGAGCGAGCTAAGGTTTCGTGGTCGCGAGAAAAATAAAAGAAGGAGAAGATGATGATGAGAGAAGAGAGAGAGAGTGCGTGATTAATTAAAGGGATTATAAAATTAGAGGGGGAGAAAGAGACTGAGAGAGAGAGAGAGAGAGAGAGATAGGGAGGCAGAGAGAGAAAGGGAGAGAGAGAATGCGAAAGGAGAGAGATAGAGAGATGGCGAGATCGAGAGGAGAGGGAGAGAAAGGGAACAGTTAGGAGAAAGAATTTTGTAGGATAGCGGGGAGAGAGAAAGAGTGAAGGAAAGAGAGAGAAAAAGGAAGAAGAAAGAGAGAGGGAGAGAGATAGGTGGGCCCGGGATCAGAGGGAGAGAGTTTGTTGTTTAGATTAGGATTTTCAAAATTTTAAAAAGATTATAGTTTGTTAGGTAATATTACATCTGTCGATAAAAATAGTGATATTTAATTTAATTAATTTAATTTTGGCGGGATACAAAAATATTCCAAAACGCGCCCGGGTCGGGTCTAAAAATTCAGATTTAAAATATGAAAAATATATGCGATGTCCAAATTTCGAAATGAAAGCTCGGGTAACGAAAATGCATACCCCCAAGAACGGATGCACGTACGTGCGCGTAGCCATCTAAACACGTCTGTTTCACTGAACGGGAGGAGAACAAGATGCGCGTATGCTACCACGGGGTTAGGGGTATCATGCAGGCCATGCTAAGTAATTTTAAATTATTTTATGCGACTTAAAATGTTATATGGTAAAAGATACAATGTCAGAAAAATGCCAGTATGTACTAAACATGAAAATGCACAGTCTACGTAACAAGTCAGGGTAATTTATAAATATAAATCAAACAAACTCAAGCAAGCGGGTTTGGTCCAATGCAAAGTAAAGTGTAAAATACCATTCACACCCAAAAATATGATAAATCAAGAAAATACCACAAATAAATAAATACGAAAACAGAAATTGGTATAACTGAACTCGATTGTTACATTATACCCAACTACAAAAAGAATTTCATCCTCGAAATTCCAAGAACAAGAAAGGATAAACAATCAACAAACTACAAGAATAGGTGTGGAAACTTCTGCCGGATTTCATCTTCTCATTCCTAAGTGGATTCTCCATCCGAGCGATTTCCCCAAGTAACAAGTACAAGAGAGATAACCTTGTTCTTAAGAACCTTTTCTCTTCGATCCATAATCGACATCGGTCGCTCCTCAAAGGTCAAATCTTCATATACAGTCAGCTCTGAATGATCCAGCACGTGTGTTTCATCTCGAACATATTTACGGAGTTGAGATACATGAAACACATCGTGAACATTCGCCAAAGATTGCGGTAATGCCAAACGGTATGCTACTTCTCCAACACGCTCCAAAATCTCAAAAAGTCTAACGAATCGAGGACTGAGCTTTCCTCGACTTCCGAAATGAATCACCCCTCTAGTCGGTGATATCTTCAAGAATACCAAATCACCAACGGCGAACTCTAGAGGTCTTCTCGATGTATCTGCCCAACGCTTTTGTCGGTCTTGAGCTGCTTTCATATGATTCCGGATAGTATTAACCTTCTCAACTGTTTGCACGATCAAATCCGGTCCCAACAATCTTCGTTCTCTAACATCGTCCAAACAAACAGGTGAACGACATTTGCGACCATATAAAGCTTCGAATGGAGCCATCTGAATAGTCTCCTGAAAGCTGTTGTTGTACGAAAACTCCACTAAGTGTAGATGATCCTCCCATGAACCCTTGAAGTCTAACATGCAAGCTCTCAACATGTCTTCAAAAGTTTGGATCGTTCTCTCTGATTAGCCATCTGTCTGAGGATGATAAGCTGTGCTAAACTTCAATCGAGTCCCCAAACTTTCCTGTAAGCTCCTCCAAAAGTGTGATAAGAAACGAGTGTCACGGTCGGATACGATGCTCACTAGTACTCCATGCAATCTTATAATCTCCTGCATGTACCGTTCAGCCAAAACTTCTGTTGATTGACCAACTCGAAAAGGGATGAAATGAGCTGCCTTGGTCAATCTATCAACAATCACCCATACTGCATTGTTACCCTTTGGACTCTGCGGTAAAGCCGTCACGAAATCCATGGTTCTATGTTCCCACTTCCATTGAGGAATCGGAAGCGGTTGTAATAAACCAGCAACCCGTTGATGTTCAGCCTTAACTTGCTGACACACCAAGCACTTTGCCACAAATCGAGCAATCTCCCGTTTCATGCCTTCCCACCAGAAATGTTGTCGTAGATCTCAGTACATCTTCGTGCATCCTGGATGTACGGAATATGCTGAACTGTGTGCCTCCTTCATAAGTTCTTCACGAATAACTCCCTTTGGCACACACAACGGCTACCATATCGCAATAAACCATCTTCATGGATCAGTAAGTCTGTTCGAAGTCCAGCTTCAACCTGTCCTCGAAACTTCTGCAATCTTAGGTCCTGCGACTGCGCTGCTTTAATACTCTCGATCAACGACGACTGTACTTGCAGCTGCATCAACTGTCCCGAAGAATGCGGTAGCATAACCTCCCAATCGAATCTTCAAAAGTCTTCAATAAGTTCCTTCTGTGCAGTCAACATCTGAATTGCTGGAAACCGACTAAGCGCATCCGGCACAATATTAACTTTCCCCGGATGGTACTTAAGATCAAGATCGTAGTCAGCCATCAGCTCCAACCATCTACGCTGCCTCATATTGAGCTCCTTCTGTGTGAACAAGTACTTTAGGCTTTTGTGATCGGTGAAAACCTCGACCCTTTCGCCCAATAAGTAGTGTCTCCAAATCTTTAAAGGAAAAATCACAGCTGCTAGCTCCAAGTCATGAGTTGGGTAATTCTTCTCATGGGTCTTCAACTGTCTCGATGCGTACGCCATAACCTTCCCATGCTGCATCAAAACACATCCCAATCCTTTCCGAGATGCGTCGCTGTGAATCACCAATCCTCCGGAATTGTCTAGCACGGTCAGAATAGGGGCGGTTATCAACCTTTGTTTCAACGCCTCAAAAGCTGATGCACAATTATCCGTCCACACAATGGAACTTCTTTACGCGTAAGCTTGGTCAAAGGCTCCACCAGACGAGCAAAGTTCTCCACGAACTTTTTATAATACCCGGTAAGTCTAAGAAAGCTTCTGATCTCTGCAACGTTCTTCGGAATCGGTCAATCTTGAACTGCTGTAATCTTTTCGGGATCAACGGCGATTCCATCTCCAGACACGACATGTGCCAAAACTTCACTTCTTCAAGCCAAAACTCGCACTTGCTCATCTTTGCATACAATTTTTCTTGCCTCAATGTTCGCAGTGCGATCTTCAAGTGTTCTGCATGCTCTTCAATACTCTTGGAATAAACCAGAATATCATCAATGAACACCACTATAAACTGGTCCAAGAATGGTGAAAAGATTCGGTTCATCAAGTCTATAAATATCGCAGGTGCATTCGTTACTCCAAAAGGCATCACTAAATACTCGTAATGTCCATACCGAGTTCGGAACGCCGTTTTGCAAATATCTTCTGTTTAACTCGGACCTGATGATATCCGGACTGCAAATCCACCTTCCAGAATACCCTTGTGCCACTAAGCTGCTCGAACAATTCGCCAATGTGAGGGATCGGGTACTTGTTCTTAATAGTCACCCGGTTTAATTCTCGATAATCGATGCACATCCTCATTGTGCCATCTTTCTTCCTTACTAGAAGAACTGGAGCTCTCCAAGGTGAGTTGCTGCTGCGAATCCACTCCTTCTCAAGTAATTCAGTAACCTGCTTCTTGACATCTTCCAACTCCACTGGTGCCATTGGACAGTACGCCTTTGAGATTGGCGACGCACCAGGAACAAGATCGATCGCGAACTCCACATCTCGTTTTGGCGGTAAACCCGAGATGTCCTCGAACCCGTTCATGAAATCTCGAACAATAGCTGGCGCCTCATCTTTATCAACTTCCATCGACGAAAGAACATTGTTTGTTAGCCTAGCCCTAAACTCGACTAGCCCGACAGAACTGCTTCCTCCAGTAAAACAAACTCCGGATATCCCGGAATCTGGAAAATCACTTTCTTTGCTCTACAATCAATGTGAGCGTTGAAAGTGCCGAGAAAATCCATTCCCAAGACAACTTCAACCAACGGGATGCACCAGAATTGAATAATTCCAATGCGGGAAAGACATGGACAAGTAGGATACTTGAAACGATTTCACTTGAAGCCAAACACTGAAGAAGATAAGCACGGTAAAAAGGATTCAAGCTTGTGATAAAACACGAACTGGAAAGAAAGAGAAACAAGGCAATACAACAACCATGGAACAAGGAAGTGAATCAAGACCAGGACTCCAAGTTACTTAAATAGAGTGCCGCATTGTAACCATGCTGCAGTTCATAGGTACAATTACATAACTTCACTCAAGTCGTCCAAATCCTAGTATCAGAATCAAGGAACAGGGAGAAACAATAGTGAACCAAAAAGGTTTCAAGCAGAGATGCAAATTTGTTTGCATATCGTCAAGATAAGGATCAAGAGATAGATATGATTCAAGAATCACGATAACAATGTGGCAGGACATGCTCCTAGTTACGAGTATTCTGATTCGTGTATTGAGTCCAATACCCAACTACAAAAGAATCAAACTCGATTAACCTATATCCTATGGCTCTGATACCAAAAGAACCATGTCACGCCCCACTTCCCAAGGTACGCTAAGATAGGCACGTGACATAGCCAACCATGCTACCTGTGGATAGGAAAAATCCCCCCACAGTCACATTACGACTGTAGAGATATCAAGAACAGGAAAGTAAACTAAACTATCTAGTACATGTCCATGAGCCAGAATAAATAAGTTAAGAAATAATATAATATGCGGAAACAAAAGATCCAATAAGTAAACACCTTGAAAGTAAAACTAGATACCAACAGGATCCTCACTGCTCGGTCTAACAGCAGCAGTACTCCTGATCAGCCTGCGACAAAGGTAGAGGATCTGGGCCATGCAAAACCCAGACGTCAGTGCATCATAACATCAAGCAAAAATATAAACAGGGGGTAGCAAGGCATGCAGGTATGAGTATAAACAGTAAACAGGTATAACAGTAATATAAAAGTGACAGTGAAGGGTAAGGCACAGGTAATGTGTAGTGAGTATTCTAAACTGGTCTATTGGGTTAACTACTCTCAAGTCTTTGAAATCAATTTGATGAATCATCGGTGTAACTCAATAGTATCCCGTGCGTGCCCGGGATCACGGTCTAAGACTCTCGGGCTGAATCCGAGACGTGCTGCATGGCAGTAAAGGGTAGTATGTAATGACGGGTGATGTCAGCAGCATCACCCCGGGGCTGGCCTAGCCCGTAAGACTGATCAGTAAAGGTATCGAACTGTCGAGTTACAAGTCAGGTTTCATCATTGATTTTCCCATACCCCCAAGTTATATATGTTCAATTCAGGTATTAGTAAATCTGGAGCTAATGTCAAAACAGAATCAAGATCAAGCAGGTACAAGTTTGTCTGGATAGACAACAGGAAATGTCCGTAGGGACCACATGTCAAGGTTGTTGGCATTAGTAACAAGATCAGGTAACAGGTCAAGCTTTGGTACATCAGGTCAGGTCAGGTAATGTATATAAATCCAATCATGTCAAGAAGTACACGGTATCAAGTCGTGTCAAGTAATAGGTGTATCAAGTCATGTCAGGGGTGCACAAAATGTCACGTGGGTGCTCATAATCAAAATAAAATAAGCATGGGTATACAAAATAAGTATGGGGTACTAATGGAACAATAAAATGGAACATTGTGATGTGGTATGCAAATAGGTACAAATTAAAACATATGGATGCCTAGTTATCGATTAGGGTTAAGTTAAAGTTCCAACATTAATTAGGATGCACTTTATTAACCATGGAATATTAATATCACGTGATTATATCTTAATATGATCTATGAATGCAATTAACTATATTCTAAAAGAGATGGGTGCAAAATGGTATCTGATACATTATAACGAACTATCAAATGGGAAGGTGGGTTATACAACTAAGCAGTATATGATATAAATATTGGTATAGATGCCTTGTAATGTAATCTACTGTGTAACAAGATTTTTTTCATGATCTAGATTTAAAATGATATAAGCGAATGCAAATGGAACATCGAAACATGATAAAATAAAATATGTGGTATAAGATTTACGCTATAGGTATAATCTATATTTAAATAGGTATAAAATAATTTAGATAGCATGTAGCAAGATTAACTTGCCTGATGGATCGCGATACGGATACGCGCTGCAACGTACAATGTCGGTAAAAGCTGCGATGCACACACGCGTGCCCGGAATGGAACCAGCCAATGCAAGAAATGACACGCTGCACAAGAACGTCTTCTGGGTCGCCCGGATCGTCGACGATATGGTAAAAGATACAATGCCAGAAAATGCCAGTATGTACTAAACATGAAAATGCACAGTCTACGTAACAAGTCAGGGTAATTCATAAATATAAATCAAACAAGCTCAAGCAAGCGGGTCGGGTCGAATGCAAAATAAAGTGTAAAATACCATTTGCACCCAAAAATACGATAAATCAAGAAAATACCACAAATAAATAAATACGGAAACAGAAATTGGTATAACTGAACTCGGTTGTTACAGTCAACAACACAGAATCTCAACAAGCAATACAGAATGGTGGATAATCTTGGAGACCCGGGTTTCATTTGAGCCGCAAATGAGACCCGACGTTCCTGGTCGTGTGGATAGCCCGTGCAATGTAAACCTGGACCCCTACGAGTGCAGCAAGTTACACGCCAATCCCAGATGTGAGGCAACCCCCTTCATCAAAGTGAATGGGCAACACAGCACTCCACGCGACCTGGTAACTTGAGCTGCCCTCCGTGGGTCATCCCTATACCCCCTACGAGTGCGGCGAATAGCCCGCCAATTCTAGAGTGAAGCCCCCTCTATCTCAACGCCATGAGATGCGGGCTTGTTGCCCTCTAAAACCCGGCTATTCGTGCACTCCATCGTGGGGTAATCGTAGTATAGAAAATAAAAATATATGTACAGGGTGACATCAAACTCAACACGGTCGAGCCCTAATCAAATAATATACAACACGGCAAAGACGACTGTCCACAAGTCGGACGCTCGCCCCGCAATTGTTGGAGATAATGCCCTCAGAGTCAATTATTGGATCACAGGCACGTGATTGCAATGATTGAGGGAGGACCTATACCGGTAGGACAGTCTTACTCAAGATGATAGTGTGCTATCTGGTTTATCTTTATCATCGTGTACTGCTTTAGGTGACCTGACGGGTCGCTATTACACGTTGATAGAGCCCCTAGGATTCTTGCTTGACGACCAGCAGTATGATGGCGATCATATACGTGGGAGCTGGGGTCTATAAGCACATCCTTAAAAGGTCCCTAGTCGTGGGAGTTTCGAGACTGGGAATCGATACTCCATTAGTAGACTAGTGTATACAGTCGAGACCCCGACGAGGGGTGGTGGCCGGTCTCACAAGCCACTGGTGTCAGTTGGTTCACCTAAGATGTATACAGGTGCTCATTGGGTTATGAGTACACCGGACAGGACTCGCCGGGAACCTGCCAGTTGGGATTATACCAGACGTCAGATGGCAGTTCCCTGGTGACATGTGTACAGGTTAGTTCATCGACCTGAGATCGTCATTTGTCTCGTGTGAGTTCCCACTGTACTTTGATTACCACCCTACCACGGCTCAAAGGAGTCGTGCAAACAGGTTTTAGTTGGGTACAGTCCCGAGCCACATGGAGGCAGTGAGCGAATCAGCAGGGGTTCGTCTCTCCCGGTATTGGGGGTGAGGTCGCGCTGTGTCTAGGAGAGCCATTACACAAAGCCCTCGGCCGAGGCAGGAGATTTACTGGTAGGTATTCCAGTAGTATCTCAGGGTGTTCTGGGCTACACTCCGACACCACTTGTACCGCTTTTGGGGGTCTGACTTTTACCAACCCCCTAGGCCCGCCTTGCGATACTCATAGACGAACGGACCGGACTGTACGGATATTGTCACTGACAGGCTCAGTAGGGTGTCAGGATGAGTTCGCTCATCGACGTCCCTTTTGGTCAATAGCTGGTGGCCCGTCATGTATGGCTAATACCTCTGACGTGCTAGTGGTTAAATCCACAGCCATAGTATTGACGAGTCTTTAGAGTCCACCACACACTCAGTTACTCAAGTTTCGGGCGAAACGCTGTAGAGGCCGTATGGAGATATGGCAGGGTTCGATCAGATACGTGCGGTATTGCACGGATCGTGATCGGACGGATTTTACTAGCCGGCTTTGGCTTAAGCCGGATCCTAGTATTAGACAGTGTAGATTTTGTCTCTTTGCATTTGTATTCAGTGGGAATACAAATGCGGGCATGTATATGCAGTCGCGGGGTTTTCCTGTAATTTATTACGGGATCAGTTTTCTGAAGTTGCCAGTTTGCATTCCGTTCCGGCCGGTTTTTCCTTTGTTCCTTCACGGCCGGACTTTCCGATGGAGGGGGTTATTTGCAGTTTTGCAAATTACATTTATGGAGGGGGTTTCTTGCATTATGAGGCATTATGATGGTTTAAGCATCTTTGCTTTTTCCTTCATAATGGTTAGCATTTATTGTGATTGGATTTGAAAAGGATTAGATTAGAAATGAGATGAGAGTTGATGTGAAACTTGCTTTTGATGTGGTCACCTCTTTGATCTCCTACACTCACCTCCCTTGTATATTCTCTCAACTATTTTTGGTTAAGGGGTGCCGGCCACTATAGAGGGGAGAGAATGAGAGAGTTGTTTCTTGGTGTGGAAATTATTCATCTCATTCCTCATGCTTGAAAAATACATACACCTTCATCCTCTCCAAAGTTCTTTCTCCTCTCCATCATCTCTATGGCAACTTCATACCCGCATCGAGACATGCTTTCTACACTACAACCTACAGTACCCTTGGACGCGTTGGCTAGCCAACTTCGCGCCCGAGTTGCCTCGGTCCAGAGGTGGGAGCCCGTAAAAGAATCCGGCTACGTGGTGCCCTTTTTGACGAGGAGGTGACGGACGGAGATTCCGCGGGAGATCGGAGTGGAGACGAAGACCGGAGGATACGGATCGCTTGGTATAACTCTCTTCCCATCTGTTGTTAGCTAGTATAGGTTAATGGTTACGATCCGGGTTTCATTGTCCGCGGTAGCGCCAGTTTAAAAGTTAAGAAAAATTTTGATTCAGCATTTTGGCCTCGGAAAGACGGCCGGGGCGCTGCCGTAGCGCAACATGGTATCAGAGCCACGCCATTAACCTAGTCTAGCTTGCTCTAACGTGTTTACAAGTTCGATCGAACGGATTTTCCGAAAACCCATTTTCATTTGCACAGTTTTCTGTCGAAATTTTTTGGGCTCCAAAAATTTTTCAGTACATTGCAGTGACATGTGCAGGGAATTCTAAGCATTCTGTGAAAATTTGGTAGCGTGATCTCACTATTCCACCGCGGAACCGCAGCCAAACCCACGTATTTACGGCGGTTACACGGCCATTTTAACTATTCATTGGACCAAATTTTTGCAGTGAGCTCCTGGGTTGAAAATAGGGTTTTTGGAATATTCTTTTTGGGCCTAGACTCTCTTTAAGTGCTACAGTAATGCTTGGGGCCCACTTCGATAAATTTGATCGATCGAAAAGTTTAAACACATTAGTTCACAGTATTTACATTATATCTACGACCGTGAATGCCACTTGATCGGTAAATCCTGTCTAACTGCTATAGCCCTGTTAGACGGATTTGCGAACGTAACATTCACGTTGATGTTTTGTGATTGTGCTGTGTTGTTGCGGATCGGTCGTGGGGGATAGCCTGGTTGCAGTATTAGTACAGTTTTGTTGTATTATGTACATTTGATATTACGGGGCGAGCGTCCGACATGTGGACTACCGTCACTGCCTGTTTGTATTATTCTTTTGGGGCACGACCAGGTTGCGGTCGATGTACCCGTTGTATGTATATTTTACTTTCTGTACTAGGATTACCCCGCGGAGGGGTGCACGGATAGCCGGGTTCTAGAGGGCAACGGGCCCGCATCTCATGGCATTGAGACGGAGGGGGCTTCACTCTAGAATTGGCGGGCTATTCGCCGCACTCGTAGGGGGATAGGATTGACCCAAGAGGGGTGCCTAAGTTACCGGATTCCGTGAAGTGTTGGGTGGTCCATTCACGTTGCTGAAGGGGGCTGCCTCGCTTCAGGTTTTGGCGGGTAACTTGCCGCACCTGTAGGGGTCTAGGATTTCATTGCACAGGCTATCCATACGACCAGGGGAACGTCGGGTTTCAGCAGCGGCTCTGTGAAACCCGGGGCTTCCAGATATCTGTATTGTTCTGTGATGCTGTACATTTCTGTGATGTTGCATTTTATCACGCCTTGAGCGAAAATTATATATTATATATATACTAGTAGATGTTGTATATGTTTTGCATACGTGCTAGTCCAGTCCCCGCTCTGTCGTTAGTTAAGTAACCTAACGGGTGATGATGGGACCCAGTGGCGAATGCGGATGGCATATACGTACATCATTATTTTCGTTCTTTATTGGTGTGATCATATGATGGGACTGCGTTGATTCGGATCAATGCAAGATTAACAAACCTATTCTGATGTTGTTGGAACACTTTTTCAAAAAGCTGTTATTGCAAGGGCGTTCTCTTTTGTTTTGCACAGTGGTATTCAGTTGGAATATCCTGCTCAGTCGACGAGGCAAGGGCCGAGATCCCTTCACCGGGAGTGACCCCTTGGACAAAAGTTTGCGTCAGGGCAATAACTTCACTATAGCCGATTATTTTTGCTTTGCATCGTGGTATTCAGTTGGAATATCCTGCACCTCATTCTACGGGGAAAGAGCCGAGATCCCTTCACCGGGAGTGATCTCTTTAGCAAAGGTTTTCGTCACTATATTTTTACAAAATTATGCAGTTCTTTCAACGATATCAAGTTCATTACGTTAAAGGTTTTTCGCCAAAAACCAGCCGTAGCCCTCCGTCATTTCAGATTAGTATTACTTAGTATTCGTGCTATGTATGTCGTGCATTGCCGAGGCGTAGTGTTCGGTAGCTCTGTAATGCTTTTCTGTCGCATGGATAAGTGGATTGGTTAGGACAGTCGTACGGTTATGATGGCATTGTCAAGGACTCGTACGGGTGGGTTTAACGCAATCAAGATAATGACGGGTTGAACTTGACTAGGACTTTTTGATATGTTGGCATTGTCAAGGTCACTTGGGTCCTAGGGGTAAAAACATTCATCTGGAGTTTCTAAAGAAACTGAAACTTGCCAGGCATGCACATACCTTCTGGAGTGCGGTGACTTGAGTGGATTCCGTCAAGTTATCATGCGATGATTGTTGGATCCCGATTCCCACTGATGAGTTAGTTTACTCCTCGGGTGACTCCGACTAATTCTTCTTTCAGGTTTGGAGGAGAATTTGAGGTTACAGTGGGAGGTTTCCAGATTAGATAAATTGGTAACCATTCTGATCTAGGTTAGAGTGTACGCTGAGTGTTTCTTTTCTCTCTCTCTCTGGCAGCGACCATTGACCCAACCCTAGACTATGACTCAATGACCAAGTTGACTGAACCTTCTTAACACTGGCTTTTGGATTGTCAGAGTTGCAAACCTCATTACCACTCCTACTTTTACTCTTTTCTCCAGGACACCCCGTATTACTACGAACGTCCACTTCCATTGGACAAAACCATCGTATGGTTAGATACGAACTCGAAGGAATTTATTCGAGGATGGTTTCCGGTTCTGGAGAAAACGAATAGGACTATTCAGTTGTCTTTTCCTTTTACCTTCTCTCTCAGATTGCGAGTACTCCTTGGCTTAGGAGATAGTACACCTATTACGCAAATTGGATAGTCTTCTTCCAAACCTTAGGCTGGTGCCGAACGGTAGGGAATGAAGAATACCAATTAGCCTAAACGGTGTACAGAAGGTATTAAGTAAAGACAAAGAAAGGGATTAGTAAGAGGGCAAAGTAAATTGCGACTGCTATTCACGACCAAACCAAGTATTTCTTCGCCAATCCTAAATCACTTTTGTATTTCTCCAGGACACTCCGTATCACTACGAAGATCCACAGTTTATTTGGATATTCCATCGTATGGTTATATACGAACTCGAAAGGAACTTGTTCCAGTTCGGGGATGGATTCTGGTTCAGGAGAAATAGGAATAAGGTTTATTCGGTTGTCTTTTATCTTCACCTTCTCTCGCATTGCGAGTGCTCCTAGGATTAGGACAGTACACCCATTATGCTTATTGGATAGTCTTCTTCCAAACCATAGGCTGGTGCCGAACGGTAGGGAAGGAAGAAAACCATTTGGCCTAAAGGGTTGTACAGAAGGTAATGACTAAAGACATATAAAGGGATTTGGAGAGATGGCAAAGAATTATACGGTTATAGTTGTGAATCTGAATAATGGAAGAGGCATTACTAGGAATACCAGGATACCCCATCGAAACATTTCAATGTTTCAGTTTCACTGTGTACTATTAAAAGAAAACTGATTTCCCGATTAGACACTTGCTCCAGGGTATGTATTTACCAGGTATGATTCTCACATCTGTATGGTTTTATAGATGATGAGTGGGAGTAAATTATTGGGAATTAGGTGGTCATCCTCATTATATCGGGATTCATTGTAATTGGTGATATTTGAGGAAGTCGCCTAGGTTGTTTGCCGGACGGCAAATATTTGGTTTTGAATATCCGTTGTTATGAACCAATTTCAAATTGATATATTTGTACGTCTATTTTTATAGAGTGAGATATACCTTTTTGAAATTATGTCTACGACATTTACCTATATCAGTGGATGGTTAGGTAAGGAGCATTAAACAGCGGTGTAATTCTTCTTAACCATAAGTACAGTTTTCAACCTACGACACACAGTGAATGAGTTATTAGACTCAAGGGACTTATACAGAGTATTGTATGTTGTCCATAGTCCATGAGGACAAAGAGGTTGGTCCTCGTACTATATTCGGTTTACTTATGACTTCTCTGGTTCTTAGATAAGTGTTTCGTAGAAACACCGGGTCTAAGTTTTGAGAAGTTATAGGTGTATGAATAAAGTAGAGAACCAGGTATTGCAAGTATCGGGATTCTTCAAGGTGATCGAAGATGTAGATACTTGTGAATGGTATTCAGTTGATAGTAATGATTAAGAGAACTTGCTTCTCTTTCAGGTTACTCATAATTGGAAGCATTCCTAAGTTGAGTAACGCTGATCGGCCTCCTTCCATTTAGTTGACATGCACTGGAGACAGCTGCATGATTTGGATCTGGTTCAATTAAATCAGTGCCTCTGTTTCTGTATTGGATATAGAACAGTTCATATCTTGACATTGTTAAGGTACGGGGAGTTGTCCGGCTTATGCTTAAAACCAGACACTGGACAACTCAAGGCACGTTTCTGTAATGGCTGTTTGTGGGTTGACCCAGGCTATGATGAGGGTTGACTTTCTACCATCTGGAAGATCAATAGTGATATTGTTCTTGACTCGCCACAATTTTAAAAGAAATGGATTTTTTCAGAAAACAGTAGTGGGAGTATGGTAGAACTGGAAGTAATTCCAGAACCGCAAACGATTTCGGAAGATTTGATAAAGAACCTAAAGATTCAATTTGGTTTGCCATTCCATTGGCCACTCCGCAGATACGGTAGGTAACCTCAGGCACCCGAGAGGTACTCCGGTAGCCTCAAGGATGGTGACAGGGAGGTTCTTGTTTACCCAGACTTACCATTGCTGTTGTTCCAGACTATGAGACCCGGCAGGAGGATAAGTATAGCGTATTTCTAAACTAGTTTTAGAAATGCACGTGTATATTATTCTGCCAGAGGGTTGTCGTAGTCAGTGGGAGCAGCGGAAGCATTGGTGGACAAGTGGCTTATGTCTATTTATAGACTAAAGCAGATATAGCGGAGATAGATCATCTATTTCTGATGTGACAGTCATAGGTTTGACTTCATCAGAATAGGAGATGGATCTGTTAAGAAGGCAGTAGGGTGTGATGTCCTGGTATTTGGATGACATACACAGAGTAGGAAGTGATATTCCTATACTACGGTCGGTTATTCTTTGGTTGTCACACAGTGGTTTCTCCATATAGGACTTGGATATTATATCAAACATTCTGGTTACTAGATCTATGGTTTTAGATCTAGATTTGGGTGGTTTCCCAATCTGGGTACTTAGACAGCATTCTATGAGTATTTAGAATGGACAACTCCTGGCATGGTAGTGTATCTGTAAGTGATGGAGTCACCCTCTCTAAAGGTGTCTTATAGACTAAAGTAGAGAGAGATGTGCATGATTGGCAGATCACTTGCTTAGGCAATTGAGTCAATCATGAGATGTCAAGTACCACACCAGATGTTGTTCTTGCAGTAGATGCAATAAGTTAATATTAATCCAATCCTGAAGAAACGATCGGAAGCAGTTTTAGGACATAAGTGCGTGTTCTAGGGATTTGATAACGGCAGCCTCCTTTAGGAGACGGTTATCATTCCAGGCTTCCAAGGTGACATGGACGACAGGGTGGTCGTCAGAGTCATGATTTTCCCTCTGATGAGGGGCAGTATTTTGGACAGATGGTCCAGGTGGATACTGAGGGAAAGGCATGGCGCAGAATACTGATTAAGTTCAGTTATCGATACAGTCTAAGAAGTTTGGATTTGGAGTTCATTTATGAGTTAGGTCCCATCAGATATCCAGACATATTCTAAGACAGGTATTGCTCATTTCGGGAGATGCCTTTCTCCGCGAACTTGAGATAAAGAGAGACATAGAAAGAAACATCACAGCGGATCCACTCACTGAGGCTATTCCTCGAACGCAATAGTTTCGCAAACGAGCTTTGTGAGACTGACTAGTAGAGGAGTTGGGTGTTCGGTATCACACGGGCTGTGAGTATGCGACACCGCAATAATTAGCCTTGAGTGCAAGTGGGAGATTGTTGGAGATAGTGCCCTCAGAGTCAATTATTGGATCACAGGCACGTGATTGCAATGATTGAGGGAGGACCTATACCGGTAGGACAGTCTTACTCAAGATGATAGTATGCTATCTGGTTTATCTTTATCATCGTGTACTGCTTTAGGTGACCTGACAGGTCGCTATTACACGTTGATAGAGCCCCTAGGATTCTTGCTTGACGACCAGCAATATGATGGCGATCATATACGTGGGAGCTGGGGTCTATAAGCACATCCTTAAAAGGTCCCTAGTCGTGGGAGTTTCGAGACTGGGCATCGATACTCCATTAGTAGACTAGTGTATACAGTCGAGACCCCGACGAGGGGTGGTCGCCGGTCTCACAAGCCACTGGTGTCAGTTGGTTCACCTAAGATGTATACAGGTGCTCATTGGGTTATGAGTACACCGGACAGGACTCGCCGGGAACCTTCCAGTTGGGATTATACCAGACGTCAGATGGCAGTTCCCTGGTGACATGTGTACAGGTTAGTTCATCGACCTGAGATCGTCATTTGTCTCGTGTGAGTTCCCACTGTACTTTGATTACCACCCTACCACGGCTCAAAGGAGTCGTGCAAACAGGTTTTAGTTGGGTACAGTCCCGAGCCATATGGAGGCAGTGAGCGGATCAGCACGGGTTCGTCTCTCCCGATATTGGGGGTGAGGTCGCGCTGTGTCTAGGAGAGCCATTACCCAAGCCCTCGGCCGAGGCATGAGATTTACTGGTAGGTATTCCAGTAGTATCTCAGGGTGTTCTGGACTACACTCCGACACCACTTGTACCGCTTTTGGGGGTCTGACTTTTACTAACCCCCTAGGCCCGCCTTGCGATACTCATAGACGAACGGACCGGACTGTATGGATATTGTCACTGACAGGCTCAGTAGGGTGTCAGGATGAGTTCGCTCATCGACGTCCCTTTTGGTCAATAGCTGGTGGCCCGTCATGTATGGCTAATACCTCTGACGTGCTAGTGGTTAAATCCGCAGCCATAGTATTGACGAGTCTTTAGAGTCCACCACACACTCAGTTACTCAAGTTTCGGGCGAAACGCTGTAGAGGCCGTATGGAGATATGGCAGGGTTCGATCAGATACGTGCGGTATTGCACGGATCGTGATCGGTCGGATTTTACTAGCCGGCTTTGGCTTATGCCGGATCCTAGTATTAGACAGTGTAGATTTTGTCTCTTTGCATTTGTATTTAGTGGGAATACAAATGCGGGCATGTATATGCAGTCGCGGGGTTTTCCTGTAATTTATTATGGGATCAGTTTTCTGAAGTTGCCAGTTTGCATTCCGTTCCGGCCGGTTTTTCCTTTGTTCCTTCGCGGCCGGACTTTCCGATGGAGGGGGTTATTTGCAGTTTTGCAAATTACATTTATGGATGGGGTTTCTTGCATTATGAGGCATTATGATGGTTTAAGCATCTTTGCTTTTTCCTTCATAATGGTTAGCATTTATTGTGATTGGATTTGAAAAGGATTAGATTAGAAATGAGATGAGAGTTGATGTGAAACTTGCTTTTGATGTGGTCACCTCTTTGATCTCCTACACTCACCTCCCTTGTATATTCTCTCAACCATTTTTGGTTAAGGGGGGCCGGCCACTATAGAGGGGAGAGAATGAGAGAGTTGTTTCTTGGTGTGGAAATTATTCATCTCATTCTTCATGCTTGAAAAATACATACACCTTCATCCTCTCCAAAGTTCTTTCTCCTCTCCATCATCTCTATGGCAACTTCATACCCGCATCGAGACATGCTTTCTACACTACAACCTACAGTACCCTTGGACGCGTCGGCTAGCCAACTTCGCGCCCGAGTTGCCTCGGTCCAGAGGTGGGAGCCCGTAAAAGAATCCGGCTACGTGGTGCCCTTTTTGACGAGGAGGTGACGGACGGAGATTCCGCGGGAGATCGGAGTGGAGACGAAGACCGGAGGACACGGATCGCTTGGTATAACTCTCTTCCCATCTGTTGTTAGCTAGTATAGGTTAATGGTTACGATCCGGGTTCATTGTCCGGGGTAGCGCCAGTTTAAAAGTTAAGAAAAATTTTGATTCCGCATTTTGGCATCGGAAAGACGGCCGGGGCGCTGCCGTAGCGCAACAGCAATAACTAATGTACAAATAAATATAAATTGTACTAAATCATTGCACCACCGGCTATCCACCACGACAATCCAACCACAATATCAGCACAATCACAGAACATCAACATGAATGTCATGTTCGCAAACCCGTCTAAAAGAACATATAGTAGATAGATGGGTTTACCGATCAAATGACATTCACGGTTGCAGATGCTAAACTAAGTACTGATAACAAAATACGTATTTTAAAATTATGATCGACTAAACTTTTCCAAGTGGGCCCCAAGTTCTAATCCAGTACTCAAACAAATCTGGGCCCAAAAATAAACATCTCAAAAATCACAAGTCATTACAGAGAAACACCAGAAGAAAAATGACACACAGACACTTCTATACGGCGGCGAAACCGCCGCGAAAAGGGGTGTTCTGCGGCGGTTCAGCGGCCATATTTAAAGATTGGGTTGTCAAATTTCTTCAGTACATCTAAAAATGCCAACACGAATTTTTAATATACAGAAAATAATTTTTAGACCACTTTAAAAATTCGACAGAAAGTGTGATTTTTGATTCTCGTTTTCGAAAATTTCGGTCGATCGATATTTTAAACACGTTAGAACTAGCTAGTATAGGTTTTATGGGTTGGCTCTGATACCATGTTGGGTTACCTTAACACTCGAGTCATCGAACGTGGCGGTTTGCGGAACAAGATTTTTTCTACGAGTTTAAAAATGGCGCTAAGTTAACCCAATAAACCCGGATCTTACCATAAACCTATCTAGCTAAAAGTGATGAACTAACTACATTGAAAGAGACATCACCAAACGATCCAAGTCCTTTGGTCTTCTTTTCTCGTCGTTACCTCCAAGTAGCCACCTTGAACATGCTTGATCTTCTTTTCCCGCTCCATCGGTTCTCTGGGATCGAGCTTATTCTCCGGTCCTCCTTTGTCGTAGATGATCCACCCGAGGAATATGATCCATGGCTTTAGCTCTTAACTAAGTGTCAATAGGAGCAACTAGAGAACTTGGGTTGCTAATCCAAGTTGTCTAGGATGTAGTGTGGAGTTCTATGTATTCGACTATCTCTATCTTACATCTTCACTTGTTTCTCAACTCATGACAATGTAGTGAAGAGGAAGATGATGAAGGTGGAGGAAACTCAAGAGGAGGGAGGAGGGTTAAGCAAAATGTAGGAGCTCAAGAATAATGAAGTATGCAAGTGAGAGAAATTCTCAATAGTTTTGTGTATGAATTTCCATGAATAACAAGTGTAACCATGCTTCAATAGTTGCCACAAATGAATAAAGAATTCATTTGTCAACTATTGAAGCCATGTCTCTCACCATGCCCCCCTCTCCTTCAATTTCCACCTCATTTCCATTTATCAATAAATGGAAATGTCCCTAATGAGGTGTTCACCTTCTAGAAGGTAATCTGTAATAAAATACGGATTACAGTCAGCTGTATATACATACCTGCATTCGGATAAAAACACGAATGCCCAAAAAGATAGAATAACACGAAGAACGTAATACTAGAATATACATATCGAAATACATATATGAAAATTATCAAATCAATACCTGATTTAATAATCCGGCTCAAACACGAGCCGGCTAGTATTACCAACTGTCCGATCGAAAGTCCGGGTACAAAGTACGTCAATCGATCGGAACCCTGCACGTATCTAATACGGCTACTACATCATTTCGCCTGAACCAGGAAAACCCTCTGTGTGGGACTCTAAAGACTCGACAATATGCCGGCAGTGAGTTACTGGATAAATCTATAACCAAAAGAACGTCAGCGGCACTAGCTGTACGTAACGGCTACCTGGGTACCCATCGAAAAGGAATGCCGACGAGCAAACTCATCCGGATCCCTACTGAGCCTATCTGTGATAATTTTCTACAGTCCGGTCTCTTCGTCTGAGAGGGTATAGGGTGTGGTAAACATTAGACCCTAATAACCCGGTAATTAATGCTGATGCGGCTCAGGACCAATCCGGGAAACTATTGATCAGCCTATCAATGAATCCCAACTTCCTTGGCCAAGCTTTTATGGTCCTGACCAATCGAACATAGTGCGATATCGACTCCCTATACCGGGAGAGACGAATCCCCGACAATCGCTCACTGCCTCCATGTGGCTCAGGACTGTACCTAACCAAAACCTGTTTCCACGACTCAGTAGAGCCGTGGTAGGGTAGTGATCAAAGCACAGTGGGAACTCACACGAGACAAATGACGATCTCAGGTCTAAAGACTAACCTGTACTCATGTCACCTGAGAACTTCCACCTGACGATAGGTATAGTACCATCTGGAAGTTCTCGGCGAGTCCGTCCGGTGTACTCACCCCCAGTGAGCACCTGTATACGATCATAGGTGCGGAAGACCAATGGTTGTGGGATCGTACCATCACCCCTCGTCGGGGTCTAGAAATGTATACACTAGTCTACTCCGGAATATCGATGCCCAGTCTCGATACTCCCACGATTAGGTACAATTTAAGGATGTGCGTACCGACTACCCAGCTCCCACAAGTATGATCGCCATCACAACACAGGTAGTCTAGTAATGATCTTACGGGCTTTATCAACTTGTATAAATGATATGCAATAGCTAGTAAAACATATGCACATGTTAAGATAAAGACAAACCAGATAGCATACTATCATATCGAGCAAGACTGTCATGTACATATATATGTCCAAGCATCCAAATGTATACATATATAATAATGGCCTCTAGGGCATACATATCCAACATGTTGAGGTGGTACAACGATAAGGATAGGTTGTAGTAGTGTACTTCTATCGTTGGTGCTAGGGTTGCTGGGAGAATCCATCATCTTGGATAGAGAAGAAAGATTATGATAGATTCAATGGAAATTGAATGGCAAGTAATGTAAAGTTGTTGAGTCTCATATTTTTGTTATATATTGCTTATGACTTCATGCAGAACGAAGACCTGCATAGGCCGCCAACAAAACCTGTCACGTCCCGTTTCCCAGTAGACGCAAGCGGCACACGGCTAGGCTCGTGACGTATTTATTTCGAGAAGGTCATGTCCCGGAATAAATACGCTAAGCATAAAATAAGTAATATAAAAAATGACAAGAGAATTAACATGAGATTTAAAATTCAACAACTTTATTTACATTCAACTTTATTCATTTACAATACATGATTTTGCTTAATGAATATACAAGAATAGAAATGTCTAAACGGGTGGCATACATAAATGGAGAAAAAGATATCTGGTCTAGGCATGGGTCACGATCTGATCGTGCTCCTCCTCTGAGATGTCTATCTCCTCAGTCTCCACAGTATCTGACGAACATTCGAAGAAAAAAAAGATGGGTGGAATGCCCGTCAGCAAACTTTCGCTCGGTAAGTCCCCAAGATATGAAGTGAAATATAAAGTGTAATGATAAGGAAGTGTACATTATGAACAGTTGATTAGGAGATATGTGTCTCAGCATGTCATTTTTTTATAAACACGGCAATATTATTTAGCATACAGTTCTATCGTAATATATGTGAACCAGTATGGTAAAATATAGGACAAGTAGGTTAACATGACAGTATAACATAAGCATGGCAATAATTAAAGAATGGTCGTGTAGTGTAGGTATGGTGAACATGCAGTGAAATTTAAGTATCTTACATTCTCTACTTGGGTATACTAATTTAACGTAAGTTCAAGGGTGAATGTCAACCAATCTCAAGAGTGTTCTCGAACTCAATTGGCTGTAATCCAAGGGTAAGGAACCATGGGCCCGAATCAAGTGTTAGTAACGGGAGTTCAACCAAGTGTTGAAGTATTCCAAACTCAACAGGCTGTAATCCATGAGCAAGTAAACACCGTCCCTCATGATAGCTTGCTTGTATCAGTAGACATGGATTCATGATCTAGTAAGACTCCTGAGATTTCGTTGGATTTAAATAAGAACTACCCCAATACCCAGTGTATACTAAGTTACAACTAAAATTACCAGCCTTGCTCGAATCCATGAATACATCAAGTTGCAAGATTGAGTTCATGTATATATCAAGTATTCATGTCAAGTTGTATTCATGGTTCGAGTCAAGTTAGTTCCAATAGCAGTCATTTGTTCTAGTATTCATGTCTCATTCATGTCAGGTTATAATACATGTTCGGTCAAGTATTCAAGTTTGATTTGAGTTCAAGTATTCAGGTTCAAGTTCAAGTAAACATGTTAGAGTTTGGATTCATGGTTGATTTAGATTCAGACTTGAGTCAGTCACTTATAACCGATTTAGATCCAGAATTAGGTTCGAGAGTTATCGGTAACTGCTGCACATGGATGGTCGGATTTATGTCTTTTTCCAAGACAATTACCATTGATAACACCGTTAATTTTTCTACCTTAAATAGGCAAGCACTCAATTTCTCCGGCTCCCTGGGCACAAGAGAATTGATCATGCTTAAACCTATATTTACTAAAGTTCTTAATTTTGTTTTATATATATCACTCCAGGGTTTTATGAAAATATTTTTAATATAGTTTCAAAATAACCTCGAGATGTTATTTATATTATTTAGGGTTTCCATGAATGTGAATTTTAAAGATTTGAGGTATTTTAGTGATAATAGCCTAGCTTGGAAAGTTCATGGTATTTTAGCGTAAAACTTGTCTTTTGTTGGTATCTTGATGAAACCTGTAATTCTTTCATTGTACAAAATGTAAGTTTATTATATTTTGAAAAAATGTGGATTTGTAATATTTATATAATTTATTAAAAATTAATTTTATTTATGTAGAAAAATGCATTTTTTCTTAAAAACTGTATTAAAACCCTTTCGACACCGATTGCTCCGTAAGGAGGTCTGCATCTCGCTCAACTAGCCTAAGGGTGTGTGATATTCCGCACCATCCAATAGTGGATTCCTTAAAGAGGGTTGTCGAGGCTTATTTGCAAAGGAATTTATAACACAATTTAAAAGAAATCCGGTTTTTATAGTAAATAGTATTTTAATGTAATATTGTACTCATAACAAATTATCCAACTAAAATGCATCGTGCTATGGAACCATGTGTGTACGTGAGGGGTAGGTCATTACCCCGTGAAGTTTTCTAAAGGTATGTTTAAGAAAAATAATTAAAGATGGTATATACAAACTTCATGGTATTTTAATGTAAAAATTAAGTTAAAATTATTGTGCATGATTTTTTTAATTAAAAGTTGGTTCTAAGAATTAGTTTCATGATTAAAAACATGGTGTAAGAATATGATTGAAGAATATGTAAAGAAAAGTGAATTTTCTACAGTTTAGAAGAAGATGTCGGTATTTAACTCCACTTCCGACATATGTTTTGAAAAAAGATTTTCAAAGAAGAAGAAGAGGGATTGGGAGGGACTTACGATTTAAAAGGCTTAAAGAAAGGTAGAAGAGGGATGGTTGAACTTCGTAGCGTCGTGGGATCGTCAGAATTGCTTCGATTCTCCGCCAGAAGTTGACCGCTTGCTAACTCCGCTTGTACATAGAAAATTTTGATAGTTTTGGATTGAATTTTCAGAATGATGAAGGGTTAGGGCATGGGGTAGTATTTATAGTGTAGAATTAGGGTTTTGGAATTAAAATGGTGAATTAAAATGCACTAAAAAGATGATAAATTGTGAATTAAAGAGTCTCTGTTTGATTGCATGGAAATCAAACAGTGCATAGGAGTTAGGGGGGCTAAGTGTCGAGTGTGAAAAGCATGGGGCACTTTAGCCACAGGGAGACTGTCGGTGCCGGCCTACACAAGCTTTCTGCCGGTCGATTTGGTGAGGAGGGCCGGTGGATTCTTGCTATGTGTTCACACCAGTGTTAACTCCATTTTACACATGTTTGATTTTTCTGTCTTTTCATTTTTATGTGTATTGCACGTGTAAACTTTTGGGATTCAAAAAAGTTTAAAAGAAAAATCAGAAAAAATAATGTGTCTGATGGGATTTGAACACAGGGGCTACATCACAGTAGTGCAAGGGCTTTACCAGTGAGCTACAAGTTGTTTCTTGCTGTTCTTAAACAAAATTAACTTATAACTTATACTCAGGCTGTGGAACTCTATTCTATATTTTAACAGAAGAATTTTCGTACTAAGATTTTAGAGTCGTTAAATATGGTTACCCATAAAGAACTCAAGTCTGCGGTGGTGGTGATTAACATAAGACTTCTGCTTGCTCAGTACGGTTCTCATCCTATCACGTATCAACTGGACCTTCTCAGTAGTCTCCTGAACCAACTGAGGCCTTAGGAGGCTGCTCTCATTAAGCTCGGTCCAATAAACCGACAATCGACACTTTCTCCTATATAACACCTCGAAAGGTACCATCTGAATGGTCTCCTGAAAGCTATTATTATAGGAGAACTCAACCAAGGGCAAGTGACGATCCCAACTGCCATCCAAATATAGCATACAAGCTCGGCATATATCCTTAAGAGTCTGAACAGTACACTCTAACTGACCATTGGTCTATGGATGGAAGGCAGCACTGAAACTCAAGCGAGTGCCTAAAGCATCTTGAAGTTTCAGCCAAAGACGACTGGTAAACTGTGCGTCTCTATCGAAAACTATACAGGTCGAAACGCCGTGCAACTGCACAATCTCATCAATATAAATCTGGGTATACCAAATATATCCGAAAGTGGTCTTCATCAGAAGGAAGTGAGATGCTTTCGTTAACTGATCCACGATCACCCAAATGGAATCATACCCTCTGTTGGACCTAGGTAGACCCACAACGAAGTCCATGGAGATCTGCTCCCATTTCCACTCCGGAACGAGTAAAGATTGTAGCTCTCCTGCCAGCCTCTAATGCTTGGCTTTCACTTGCTGACAAGTTAGGCATATCGAAACGAAATCAGACACATCCTTTTTCATCCCTTCGCACTAGTTTACATCTCTCAAATCATGGTACATCTTGGTAGGTCCTGGATGAAGCTATACGCGGACTGATGTGCCTCTTTTGAAATCTCATGCCTCAGCCCCTCAGAGTCGGGCACCCACAAACGAGTTCAAAACCGTAACATTCCTTCACTATCAATTACGAACTTAGAAACTCTCACCTGCCTAACATGTTCCCTGATCTCAAAAAAACGGCCATCAACTGACAGTGCCACCCTGATGCGATCGAGCAAGAGTGGACGAGCAATAACATGGCTAAATGTCCTCCTACGGACGTGAACTTGAACTGAATGCCACTATCGCATAAATTCTGCCAATCTGTAGTCAATTGCTACTGTACTATGCCCAACTTTGACAAGCTACCTCCGGGATTTTGGCTCAAAGCATTGGCTACTACATTCGCTTTGCTCGGATGGTAAAAAATCTCATTATCACAGTCCTTCATAAGCTTTATCCAAAGATACTTCCTTAAGTTCAAATCACACTGCTCAAATATATACTTCATACTTTTTTGGTTGGTAAAGATCTGGCATGAATCACTATACAAGTAATGTCTCAAGATTTTCAACGGAAAGACCACTGCGGCCATCTCTAAATCATGAGTAGGGTAGTTCTGCTTGTGTTTCTTCAACTGCCAAGAATTATAAGCAATAATTCTACCATGCTATATCAACATGCAACCTAAACCCACTCGAGAAGCTTCGCAATACACAATGAAACCTCCTGAGCCTGAAGGCAACTATAACACTGGTGAAGTTGTCAGACAAGTCTTTAACTGCTGGAAGATCTGCTCACACTCATCAGTCCATAGAAATGGAACTCCTTTTCAGGTTAGGCCGATCAGTGGCACAGCAATATGGGAGAATTCCTGCACGAAATGACGGTAGCAACCCACCAAGCCCAAAAGGATACGAATCTCGGTCACTGAAACGGGTCTGGGCCAATGCTTTACCGCTTCAATCTATATTATTTTTTCCACATGCATCCTGTCTCTCGTAACAATATGACCCAAGAAATCCACACTTTCATGACAGAAAGCTCACTTCGAAAATTTAGCATAAAGGTGGTGCTCTCTCAATGTCTGCAATGAAATTCTCAAGTGCTGCACGTGATCCTTTCGACTTCTCAAATAGACCAAGATATCGTCTATGAACACGATAATAAACCGGTCGATGAACGTTTTGAAAATACGATTCATTAGATCCATAAACGCTGCCGAAGCATTGATGAGTCCAAACGACATCACCAAAAACTCATAATGCCTATAGCGTCTCCAGAAGGCAGTTTTTGGAATATCTTCCTTCCTGACTCGCAATTGATGGTACCCGGATCACAAATCTATCTTCGAGAAGTATCCTACTCCCTGGAGCTGATTTTAAATTGTTGATGCAAGATAAAGGATACCTATTCCATACCGTAACTTGGTTCAACTGACGATAATCGATACAAAGTCTTAAGCTACCATCTTTCTTTTTCACAAACAGAATAAGAGCTCCCCAAGGAGATATACTCGGACGGACAAGTCCCATATCAAACAACTCTTGCAATTGATCCTTAAGCTTCTTAAGCTCTGTTGGGGCCATCTGATAGGGTGGTTTAGAATTAGGCCCCATGCCGAAATCAAGTCAATGCAAAACTCGATATCACACTCCGGCAGCAACCCTGGTAGCTCATCAGGAAACATATCGGGGAACTCTCGCAAGTATAACACGTCAACAGCGGTTTATGTCCCTCGGGATGCGAGCCATACAACTTTCTCTATGTCCAACCTCTATCACCGAATCTTCCAAGGCCTCGTCCTATAGCACCTTTGCCGAATTGTCCGAAAGCTGAAACATTCAAACGAACCCTCTTTAGTTCCGGAACAGCTGTCGCCTCATTCAGACGCTCCTCCACTCATATCTCCATGTCCATAGCCTTCGCATACGTATTGAAATGTTGAGAGCTAATGGAAAGAAACAAATGCGTATCAAAACTTCTCAGAAATCACTTGACCCTAAGCTCTTCGGTAGTAACCAAATACGGAGCATAGCGGAACAACTGAGTGAACTGCAAATCGAAATCAGCCACGATCATGCTCGCAGGTTTGCACAACGCTTTAAAATTACGGGCTCTAGAATCTCTCAGGCTCTAAGGAAGAGATCAGGCATAGAAAACCTTTAAGAACTCGTCCCGAGTCATAAGAGAATGGCCCACTGCTCGGCCTCTCTCAATCAACTCGCATCAAGTCTAAGAAAGACCCTCTAATCGGAAACTAGTCAACTCAAATGATCTCGTATCGGAGCACTTCAATGAATGACATATCTTAGCGATCCTATCAAGGAGTGAATAAGGATCCTTTGCTGCATCCATCCCTGTGAACACCGGAGGCCTCAATCTCATAAACTCTGGAAGCGATACCTCCATAATCCTTGCGACAACGGGTGCAGCTGCCTGAGCGATAGGCTGTATGACGGGCGTCGGAATAGGCTGTATGACCTCAGGCCTCAGAGTCCTACCAGCCTCAACTAACAACCTGATCATATGTTGCAAGCCCTGCATGCTCTCCTCCAGCCAGTCATCCAGTCGGGAATAGAAGGATCGACTCATTCCTATGCCACCAGAACATCATCCTGGACAGTCCCTGGAATATGCGAGCCTACCTTACCTAATCTCTATCTGTGGCTCTCTCTGCTCGTGTAGCCATGGTGACGGGAACAAGAAAATGAGAGTTGGTAAGGCATAACAACAGGAATAAAAGGATGTATAGAGTCAAAGAAGGAATTTACAAGATAAGACATATCCTATGGTCACTTAAGCAGAGTATCGTATCATAAATATGTCGTAGAACATACGTAGGCTACGTTACACTACTTGAGTTATCTACTCCATCATACCAAGGACAACCTACGTAACGAAAGTTCGGGTCTAACACCCCCCAAAGTCAAGTCTAAGTTCCATAAGGTTAAGCCTAAGTTTCGAAAATTCATACCCTAGACTTCATATAGTCAAACATAAAACTCAACAAAGGTTAAATCTAGCGCTATAATAATAATTTTTTCACGACCCGAATTTGGCACGTGACCGGCACTTAGATCACGTGACGTCTAAAGATGGCGACGTGATCCAAGTAAACCAAAAACCAAGATCTAAATCTTTTTAAAGAATAAAGAAGGTGAAACTTTAAAGAAAAATGGTATTTAACATGAAACACAATTTTATTTATAAGAATTGTTTGTTTCAAAGCATATGTCAAGTGTTTTGAAATAGGGTTGAAAATGTTTTCGTTATTTGAAATTTCGGCAGCACCTCCTCTGTAATTTTTTTTATAAAAACAAGTACATAAACAAATAAATAAATCGGCATCCCCACTTGAGAGTTATCTCAACTCCAATTGGCAGAATCAAAACCACACAGTCATATACGACGCTCGATGGCGAAGGATCACAAGCAATATATAAATAAACTACATCAGTAAAGCTAACTAGTCGACTCTATACGAGTTTCTTCATCACAGGAAACTGCATTTTAATACCACTCATTCATTATTTATTTTGTTATGTATCGGTATTATTAACCAGTGTCTGCTCAGTAAATACAGATTATAGGTATTCATGATAAAATACTGGAAACACATTCAAACTCACCGATATAACGTTTTTGAGCCGACACTGCAAGCAGAACAGGAAACCGACCGATATTCAAAGAGCTTTTGCAATAAACAAGTGTACATAATTTTTGGTCCAACACATAGCAAGTGTGCACTAGCTCTTTGATGACTTGGACCTAGGTGGGGGCTGCCATGTTGCAAGCAGGTACAACAAAATTGTGCAAGTGGGCATGGATGTTAAATGCTAAAAGTTTTGATGTGATATAAAGCATCATGTTTCCCTCCAAAATGCCTGAGTAGTAACCATGAGTTTATAAAGAAATCAAACAGCATCAGGATGATGTTGGAGAGCACTCGAGTTCACCATGCCAACACGAGCACCAAAGCCCAACATTGGACCGGCGAAACAAGCCTAAAAACCGGCATGGCCGGCCCCCCTTGTCCCTCTTGTCCCCATGTTAGTTCTGGCTATTTATTAGTGTCACATCGGTCCATTTTTATTGTTTATTTATTCTAGATTGAGGCCTATAAATACCAGAACAGATTAGAGAGGGGGGAGGCACATATTCTATAGTTTTGTTTTAGTTTTTGGTTTAGACTTGAGAGTTGTGTGGGTTTTAACTTGGTTACTTCTTCTTCCCTCTTGAAGCTTTTTTTTGAGAGCTTCATTATGGAGGTTGAACAAGTTACCAATATCTTATACCTCAACTTCATCAAGTGTTAATAATATTGTTATTGCTTTTTTTCTTTTGTTCTTTTTCTTCCTTGATTTCTTTTGCTATTGTTATGTATAACTAATCTTTCTTTGGTTGTGGTGATGGTGAGGAAATGAGGCGAAAGGCTTTTCCTTCCTCCTCCTCCTGTTTATGTTTAAAATAATTAATGTGATTATAACTTAAAGATTGTTTAATATATTGATGTGATATGGTATTTTGAAACCATGATTACTTTGTAATCTCTTCATATACCATATTCACTCCATTTCCCCATTTCACAATGTTTAAGTTAAGATCAAATTGGTGTTAAGTTTGCTAAGTTTAGATATGGTATTTTGTAACCAAGTGGCTTGACAAACCCTTGGTTTTCATATACCCTATACTATCACAAACACTTAGCAAACTTAACACTAAAATCAATTGCTCCCACTGGCTAATTTGTGTTTTTGATGTTGTGGTATGCTTGCTAACCCTTTTGCTTAGTGTTGATACCTCAAGCTTAGACATACAAACGGTAAGTGAACAATACTGGCTCGTTACGTATTTTGAGTCGAGATCCGATACTTGATGATTTGTGCTTTGCAACCACTTTGACAAGTCATGCTTCACTTCGGGATCGACACAAGGACGGACAACTCATGACCAAGGGGTGTCGAAGGAATCGTTATGATTCGACCATCCGAGCCAAAGCCACGGCCATTTCTTTCTTAACTTGTTTTCTTTGTTTTCATGTTTTATATTTCTTGTAACAACCAAACCTTTGCTTTGTTCTCGAACCTTAAAGCAACAAAATATAATATACAATTCCCTGCGGATCGACCGGTACTTGCCGGCTCGCTACAACGCACCATGCACTTGCGGTTTATAAATTTTAAAACGAGGCCGAGCTCGCATGCTCAACATTTCCTTAAAATGATTCCATTTTCAAAACATGCACGTTTGCGCGCGCGGGTGAGGCCACAACAGAGTTCAACCCAAAAGAATATACATAAAGTCACAACTCGATCTAAGTTAAATAACAGGTAGTCTGATGGAGTGACACTAGATACAGGGTAAAACATATACCAAAAGTGTTGGGTTACGGCAGCGCCCTGGCCATTAATCCGTGACCAAATGCGGAACAAAAATTTTATAAACTGGCGCTACCATAACCCGATAAAACCTGGATCTATCCTAAACCCTATAATAGCAAACATAAAGAGAGTTATGAATGGTTATACCGAATCGATCCATGTCCTTCGTTTTTCAACCACCTTCCCAAGCTCCTAGAGGCCACCACGATCAAGCTTGGTCGCCGGTCTCCCTCCATCGAAGATGATCCATCCGAGAGTCTATGAATCGAGCTCCAACCTCATAGTCGGGGTGACTAGGGTACCCAGATCGCTACACTAGATAGCCTAGGAGATGTAGAGAGTGATGGGGAAATTATTTGTCTCAAAACACCCTAGGTTTCTCAACTCATGAGAGGGTTAGGGTGGAGGAAGAAGATAAAGCTAGAGGATGAGAGAGAGAGAGGCATGGCAACATAAGAAAGAGAATGGTCAAGTGTATTATGTTGTGAGATATTTCCAAGCAAAAAAAATAATCTCATGTCAAGAAAATATCTCCAAAATATCTCACAACCCATACAAAATGTCAAGTATGCCCCCATGAGTCATGCTCTAATTAATGCCACAAATCACCTCATCCTCCACCTCATTAACCATTTAATCCAAAATGGTTAAATCATAGATGAGGTGGTGTTCATCACAGAAAACTGCATTTCAATACCACTCATTCTTTATCAATTTGGTTATATATCGGTACTATTAAATAGTGTCTGCTGAGTAATGCAGATTACAGGTATCCGTGACAAAATACTGGAAATACACTTAAAATCACGGATATATCATTTGAGAGCCGACACTGCAACCGGAACTGGAAACCGACCGATATCCAAAGTGTTTTTGCGAATAAAATATGTGCGCAATATTTTGGTCCAACACAATGCAAGTGTGTACACATGTTCTTTGGCATATGGACCATGGATGGGGCAGCCATGAATCATGGCACAAGTGGGCATGGAAGTGATGGGTATTTAATGCATAAAGATGTGATGTGAAGTGTGTTGACTTAAAGATTCAAGTTTCCCTCCAAATCCAAGTGGGAAACCTAAGCTTCTACAGAAAAATCCAGCATCACCAAAGTGATATGGGGGAACACACAAACCAACACACCAAGCACGAGACACTGATCCCAACATTGGACCGGCCACATTGCCTCTCTGGCGGAGCTGGCCGGCCCCCCTGCTCCTGTGGGCCCTAGTCTCTCACAGTCCCTCCCCTGATGCCACGTGGTCTTATTTTTATTGTTTGTTTATTTTTCTTTTCTGCCTATATAATCAGACTAGTGGGCAAGTGAGAGGGGGTCATTCTTTGCCTGATTTTTTTTACTCTCAAGTTTTGTTTTTGTTTCTCTTTTAGTTCTCTTGTACATAGCTTAGCTTCCCTTTAAGTTCTTAACCTTCTCTTGATCTTGCAACCTCTTAATTGAGCTTGCAAGTTTAAGGGTTGGTTATTGATTTCAAGGGTTGTATCATTCTTGAAGATTAATAAAGTTCTCTTTTTGTGCCTTCATTCACCATGAGTTATTTGCCTTCTCTTGATCCTGCAACCTGTTTATTGAGCTTACAAGTTTAAGTTTGGGTTATTGAACCCATGTCTTGCAATATGTTCTTTGGTTCCTAGTATTTTTACTTTCTTGTATTTTTCTTACTTGCTTTTACATTCATGCAATTTATTACCATGCTTTACTTACTTGCTCTTTAATTCCATGTCATTTATTTACTTTCTTGTGTTGCTCTTTTCTTCTCTTTGTTTCTCTTTCCTTTGCTCTTTTGGTTTGTTATTGTAATGTTTATGAATATGCGTTGTTAGGCAAAGAATACGATATTGTAAGTTAACATTCCGTTTCTCATTTCCTTTTCCCGTATTTTCCATTGAAACTCCGCCCAAACCTTACGCAAGCGTTCCGTTAGGCACCCTACCCTATCAAGGTATCGTTGTTTCCTAACAGCGACCGGTTGCGTTCGGATTGGCCGGAGGCGAAAGCAAGAGACAAGAACGGACGGACAAGGGTCAATAAGCCGGATTCCACGAATACCGTGCTTAAGCACCCTAATCCACGTTGTTGCCAATTGCTCTAGCTTCAATCGTTAAGTTCGGCTCAAAAGTTTTAGTGCGGATTTTCTTAGCTTACACTATTGTATCTTTTCTTAACAACTTTATACTTGCATATACACATAGGATAGATACGAACATTCCGTCCACGCGCATTAACTCGTGAAAACAAGAACTTAAAACGCTCCGCCTCCCTGTGGATCGACCCATGCTCATCACGGCTAGCTGCAAAGTGACACCGTCTTGATCGTGGTTAAACTTTAGAACTCTTAAAAATCGACACGCCAAAAGTGTGAGATCAAATGGCGTCGTTGCCGGGGAAACGGTAATGTTTTTATTCTTGTTATTTCGAGTTAATCTTGTTAATATCCATCTACCACCATTCTTAAAAACAACATAAAAATCAAAAAATTTCAAAACTAAAACAAAAACTAACATTTCCTAACAATTTTGTTCTCTGTATTTTAACCTGCAAGCACTCTGGATCTGAACTAAAAAGATAAACAATACCAGTGAGACACTAGTAGAACAGGGAGATCACAAAAGAAGTTTGGATCCCCAACTCCAAGGCAAAACCGGCGACAACCCCTTAAAATCCGAGCTCGCCGGCACTATTGCCCCCATTTGCTCCAAAATTTGGTTCTGCGCTACAGTGTTCTGTTTTTGTCCCATTTTTATTGCTTGTTCTTTATAATTTTTAGTGTGCAGGTATTTGGGCATTCGTATCGTTTTTTTTCCGCACTAAAATCCGTTTTTTCGACATTTCAGATTTTTGCGGATTTGCGAACTGCGATCGTGGGGAGCAAAGTGTACATTCATGGTTAAGGTGATTGCGAAGTACAGTGCCAAAGATCCGGGTAGTTTGACCCGCGCAAGCGAACTTTCAAGCAAACCGGATTCCCTTCAACGGGGGTTTCTTAACCCGAATATTTATCGGTACGTACTTTACTAACACCTTCTTCTCGAATCCAACGCATCCAATATTCTATCTTTGCAGGATTCTTTGCAAGTTCGCTAACAAACACTAAATTGACTAACTCGTATTTGTTGCAGTGCCTAGCTAAAACGAAAAACGATTGTTTGATTCTTTGAATAATTATTTTTATTAAATTGCGCATTGCATACATTAATACGGATTTAAGGCAAGCGAACCCCACAACATACGGTAAAGAATTTCATCACTTTTTCCATGGCCCACAAATCACGAAATTGAGCATAACATGTACCCACAAAATTTTTAAAAGAAACTAGACTTTAAGCCTTAAGGACTTCGCGCTCACTAAGAGAAATTAACTGTGTTTAGAACCCCTCTTAACGGTATATCGTTTACGGGGTGTCTAGGCAAGTGTTCACGGCGAAACCGCCAAAAGAGAAAGGGTTATTTAATTAAGGACCTTCGTGAAAGCGTCGGAAAACCTCCCCTTATCTCTGCACTTACCTGGCCTCGTGATCAGTATATCTTGAGCCCGTTTCTCGACACAGTTTTACTTCGACAATCAAGTTCTTGAGCAGGTCTAATTGACCTAGGTGAACCCTAGACCGATCAGGTGCGTGGTATTTTTGTGTCGTGATTGTTTTTGTCCAGATTCTTTTTGTATGTATATTTCATTCTTTTATTGATAACTAACTTATAAAAAATATAATAAAAAAAATCATATTCTTTTCCCCTCCTTTTCTCTCCTTTTTCTTCGTCTCTTCATTTCATGGGTACCCCTCCCAGAAAAACTCTTGCCGAACTTTGGTACCCACAACCAGACATTACTTCATATTGTTCTTGCTTTGGCCGAATTACGAACGATCCCTCCATGCCAAAAATTTCTTTGAAATATCGGATAGACGCGTGTAGGACTACCAATCGGACTCCGCAATCCTTTTTGTATCAACCATTTCAACATTCACAACCTTCTTACGTTAATACCCTTTTGAGAGTCCTGTTGTAACTCAAAGACCTATGTCTATTGCTGATCGAATCGAACAATCCCATAACCGATCTTTCAAACCTTTCACCACTTCAAATTCTTTTGATCAACAATTCCAATCACCTTCCTATCCGAATGTTGATCCTACTCCTGTCCAACCATTCAATTCTTACAAGTCCTACCCGACTTTTACACCTTCCCTAGACATTGCTTCTCCACAGCCTTTTGGGAGTTTCCAGTATCCAAACGAGTTTGAATCTTTTACTGAAACCCCTTCACAACCCATGTCTAATCTGGAACAGTCGTTGGAAGACTTTCGGGTAGCGTCGTACCAACAGATGATGGATTTGAATGGGTCCATGGCCGTCCTCATACAACCTAGTGAACCGGTAGCTAGTTTCCTATTAGCTCCACATTTTCCAATGTATGATGAGGCGGTAGGACAGGTTGAGAATTTGAGCGGTGAGAGTGAGATGTACACCCTTCCAAATCAAACCTACCCATTCCAAATTGAATCCCACAACTCCAGTTTTGAATGTCTATCAAGTGTCCCAAATGAATTATCAACTGAAGATAGAATTTTTAATGAGTTGTGCGACCTTGTAGTGTTTGATTTATCCGATTGTGAAGGGACCTTGCCAAGTGAAACCAATCCCAAACCTTTTGACCTCTACACCTCCATCTTAGAACCAAAATTGATTGAAATCCATGCTTTTGATGAGGTGTCTGAGAAAATTGATTTTCACTTGATTGAGGATATTGACGCTGGGAATATTTTGGATGATGAACCCACAGTTATGGATGAGTTTTTCTCTCCAATTCATCATCCCGAGTCATTAACTATTTTTCCCGAACTTCACATGCGTCTAGATATTAATGACAAATGCATGGATGAGATAATTTTTTAGGGGAATTTTGAGGATAGTTTTGAGGATGAACCAGTTTTACTTGTTGAGTCAGAGTTTCCAATTCATCATGTCCCTTCATTGACTGTGTACACCCTCCTGAACCTTTAACTGTTACCCTTCCTCAAACACTTCCCTCCATTCTTTCCATCGTTCTGACCTTGCAAGAAACCGTATCACCTTCATTTCATATGTCTGGGTTACCAAGTTCGGCTTACCCATGGTTTCTCACGAATCTTGAGGGATTTGGCCCCCATTTCTCGATGGGTTAATAAATTAGTACAATCGCTTGTTACACATAGGTCATCACAAATTGTACTAATTTATTCACTCCATTTCCACCCTCAAGTTCGTATTCCACTTTTTTTTCCCTTCCGCCATTCTTCTTCTCATATACCGAGACCGTATTTCTCTTTTATCCCCATATGGTCTTGCGTATTCTCCATTTCTTTTCTCTCCGCATTCTTTTACCAACTGCTGCTTTATCACGATAAATTTTTTGAATGGTTGGTGCTCACTTTTAGCCTGTGTAAGGCCTTCTATAGATTGATACTGTTCTTTCCCCCCTAACTCTGAACATCATAGCTTAAACAGTGGAAACACTGTTTCACTTAAATTTGGGGGGAACCTTTTTATGTCTATATTTTTTTTTTGCTTTTTGTTTTGTATAAAATTTTCTTTAGGGAGCGCCGACAATTTTGACCCTCTTGGTTTAGCCTGACAGTGGGGGCATTGTCAAGTTTAAGTTTGGGGGTGTGCTCGGTAAGCTTTCTACCTTCGCATTCATATGTATATTTTGCATTTGCATACCTTATTAAAAAAACCCACAAAAATCGAAAATTTTCCAAAAATATAAAAACTTTGTTGTCAAGTTAGCTAATAGGGTAACTTAGATTTAAATTCCGAAAGTTTAATTGATACGTTAGAAATAACTAAATCTTAGGCTTAGAAATTGAAAACCCTGAAAATAACCCTCATTCTGTTTAACCTTGGTAATTATGCGTCCTTACAGTTTTTTTATAGAAGTATGTAATCTTGAGTTCAGTTCTTGAGTTAAGTCGAGATGAAGGGAAAGTATTGAAGCTTTACTGAAAAGATAAGTCCGAAAAATAGTTTCTATTTTTGAGTCCAAATTTAGAAAGTATATACCCTACAAACTGCACTTACACGCACCTTAAAACTTGGGATAGTAGAGAATACCTAGAAATACTCTTGCCTGAAAACCTAGTATGAAAGAAATAACGGTATTTAAAGCTAACCACCTAAAGAGTATCATTGAAAAATATATCCGGTCTTGAAAAAGAAAAAGAAAAAAAGAAAAAGAATAAATAAAGTCAAGACCTGAAAACCGCTATTTACGTTTTAAGCTCGCACATTCAGTAATCGGCTGTTAGTGCCTCAAGAAGCATTAATAGTCGCATGAAAGGTGTGTGAGCAACACCGCCATCATAAATGAAAAGAAGTAGTATTAGGTATTAGGGCAAGGGCACTATAACTTGAATTGAATTCTTAAATGTAGGGGTGAAACTATACACACACATAGGGGTATACAATCGATGTTTGGAGAAAAGATAGAAATAAAGAATAAGACTAATGTTTTCCATAAAGTTGATAAAAATCCCTGATTGGAAACCGCACTTTAGAAGGAAAACTCAAGAGATACCGAGATCTTTCTAAACTGTAAAATGTATAGGATCTGGGGTTGAATAAATAAGAGGCGTGAAAAATAAAGGTTGGATATTTCTAACTTAGGATGATAGAATTTCTAACGTAAATACTAAACTGTAAGAGTAGAATCGACGTTGACTTATGAAACTAGCTTGACGGGATTTTTTGGGTGTAATCCGCTGAAAACCCTCAGGAGACAACACTCCTCCTACTAGGGACACCTAGAGATTTAACGGCTTGTTGCACGAGCTCAGTGCAATCGCGTTCCCTGTGAAAGTGAGGCTAGGATATTGTTTTGCTCAGGACGAGCAAAAGATAAGTTTGGGGGTATTTGTTCATCACAGAAAACTGCATTTCAATACCACTCATTCTTTATCTGTTTTGTTATATATCGGTACTATTAACCAGTGTCTGCTCAGTAATGCAGATTACAAGTATCCGTGACAAAATACTAGAAATACACTTAAAATCACGGATATATCATTTGTGAGCCGACACTGCAACCAGAACTGGAAACCGACCGATATCCAAAGTGTTTTTGCGAATAAAATGTGTGCACAATATTTTGGTCCGACACAATGCAAGTGTGTACACATGCTCTTTGGCACATGGACCATGGATGGGGCAGCCATGAATCATGGCACAAGTGGGCATGAAAGTGATGGGTAGTTAATGCATAAAGATGTGATGTGAAGTCCGTTGACTTAAAAATTCAAGTTTCCCTCCAAATCCAAGTGGGCAACCTAAGCTTCTACAGACAAATCCAGCAGCACCAAAGTGATATGGGGGAACACACAAACCAACACACCAAGTACGAGACACTGATCCCAACATTGGACCGGCCACATTGCCTCTCTGGCGGAGCTGGCCGGCCCCCTGCTCCTGTGGGCCCAGTCTCTCACAGTCCTTCCCCTGATGCCACGTGGTCTTATTTTTATTGTTTGTTTATTTTTCTTTTCTGCCTATATAAGCAGACCAGTGGACAAGTGAGAGGGAGTCATTCTTTGCCTCATTTCTGTTACTCTCAAGTTTTGTTTTTGTTTCTCTTTTAGTTCTCTTGTACATAGATTAGCTTCCCCTTGAGTTCTTAACCATCTCTTGATCTTGCAACCTTTTAATTGAGCTTCCAAGTTTAAGGGTTGGTTATTGATTTCAAGGGTTGTATCATTCTTGAAGATTAATAAAGTTCTCTTTTTTTGCCTTCATTCACCATGAGTTCTTTTCCTTCTCTTGATCTTGCAACCTGTTTATTGAGCTTGCAAGTTTAAGTTTGGGTTATTGAACCCATGTCTTGCAATATGTTCTTTGGTTCCTAGTATTTTTACTTTCTTGCATTTTTCTTACTTGCTTTTACATTCATACAATTTATTACCATGCTTTACTTACTTGCTATTTAATTCCATGTCATTTATTTACTTTCTTTTGTTGCTCTTTTCTTCTCTTTGTTTCTCTTTCCTTTGCTCTTTTGGTTTGTTATTGTAATGTTTGTGAATATGTGCTGTTAGGCAAAGAATACGATATTGTAAGTTAACATTCCGTTTCTCATTTCCTTTTCCCGTATTTTCCATTGAAACTCCGCCCAAACCTTACGCAAGCGCTCCGTTAGGCACCCTACCCTACCAAGGTATCGATGTTTCCTAACCGCAATCGGTTGGGTTCGGATTGGCCGGAGGCGAAAGCAAGAGACAAGAATGGACGGACAAGGGTCAATAAGCCGGATTCCACGAATACCGTGCTTAAGCACCCTAATCCACGTTTTTGCCAATTGCTCTAGCTTCAATAGTTAAGTCCGGCTTAAAGGTTTTAGTGCGAATTTCCTTAGCTTACACTATTATATCTTTTCCTAACAACTTTATACTAGCATATGCATATACGATAGATACGAACATTCCGCCCACGCGCATTAACTCGTGAAAACAAGAACTTAAAACGCTCTGTCTCCCTGTGGATCGACCCGTGCTCATCACGGCTAGCTGCAAAGTGACACCGTCTTGATCGCGGTTAAACTTTAGAACTCTTAAAACTCAACACGCCAAAAGCGTATGATCAGGTGGCATCTTCTAGAAAGTAATCTTGTAAAGAATTAAAAGAATACCCCTCATCCGTGTATACATACCCGCATCCGCATTCCGAAGAATACAAATACAATGAGACGAAAATAATCCATCAATATAATACTAGAATCCGGCTTAAACCAAAGCCCACTAGTAATATCCGTCCGAACATCATCCATGCACAAGTAAACGTATGTGATCGAACCCTGCCGTAAAACCATACAGCCTCTACATCGTTTCGCCCGAATCAGGGAAACCCTCTATGTGGGACTCTAAAGACTCGTCAATACGCCGACAGTTGGTTTAACCACAAGCACGTCAGCGGCACTAACTGTACGTAATAGCTACCCAGGTATTGAGCGAAAGGGAGGCCGACAAGAAAACTCATCCCGAACCCCTACTGAGCCCGATGGTGACAATATCCGTACAGTCCGGTCTGTTCATCTAAGAGTATCGCATATCGAGTCTAGGGGTGGATAAAGTCAACCCTCTAATAACGTGACATTTCTTGTTGGTATGAAACCCATCGCCACCTGAGAAATTACTGATCTGAATCAGTAATTCTCGACTATCTTGGCCAAGGATTTCTGGTGATGGCCACCCGTATACAACGCGGATCAAACCCCAATACCGGGAGAGACGAATCCCCGACGATCCACACACTGCTTCCATGTGGCTCGGGACTGTACCTAACTAAAACCTATTTGCATGACTCCTTTGAGCCGTGGTAGGGTAGTAATCAAAGCAAAGTGGGAACTCACACGAGACAAATGACGATCTCAGTTCGACAGACTAGCATGTACACATGTCACCAGGGAACTGCCATCTGACAATAGGTATAATACTAACTAGCATGTTCCCGACGAGTCCGTCCAGTGTACTCATAACCCAATGAGCACCTGTATACTATCTTAGGTGAACAAACCGACACCAATGGCTTGTGAGACCAGGCCACCACCCCTCGTCGAGGTCTCGATCAGTATACACTAGTCTACTCTGGAGTATCGATGCCTAGTCTAGAAACTCCCACGACTAGGGACATTTAAGGATGTGCTTATAGACCACCCAGCTCCCACGTATATGATCGCCATCATACTGCTGGTAGTCAAGCAAAAATCCTATGGGCTCTATCAACATGTAATAGTGATCTTTAATACCACCTGAAGCATGTATATGATGATAAAGACAAACCAGATAGTATACTATCATCTCGAGTAAGACTGTTCAACCGGTATAGGTCATCCCTTAATCATCGCAATCGCGTGCCTGTGATCCAATAATTGACTTGAGGGCACTATAGCCAACAATCTCCCACTTGCACTTAAGGCTAATTATTGCGATGTCGCATACTCACAGCTCGTATGATACCGAACACCCAACTTCTCTACTAATCAGTTTCGCAAATCTCGTTCGCAATACTATTGTGTTCAAGAAATAGCCTCAGTGAGTTGATCCGCTCCAATGTTTCTTTCTGTATCTTTCTATATCTCAACTTCGCAGAGAAAGACTATCTCCCGAAATGAGCGATTCTTGTCTTAGAATTTGTCTGGATATCTATGGGACCCAGTTCACTAATGAACTCCAAATCCAACAAACTTCTTAGACTTTCTCATCCACTGAATTTAATCAGTAACATGTACAATGCCTTTCTCAGTATCCGCTTGGACCACCTGTCCAACATACTATCCCTCAAAAAAGGGAAAACTATAATTCTGACAGCCACTCTGTTATCCAGGTCATCTTGGAAGCCTGAAATTATAACCGTCTCCCGAAGGAGGCTGCCGTTACCATATCCTTAGAACATCATTTATGTTCAAAACTGCTTCCAAACGTTTCTCCAGGATTGGATTAATATATACTTATTGCATCTAGTGAAAAAACAATATCTGATGTGGTACTTGACATCTCATGATTGACTCAATTGCATAAGTAAGTGATATGCCAATCATGCAAATCCTTCTCCTCATCAGTCTAGAAGACATCTCTGTAGAAAGGGTGACTTCATCACCTGCAGGTAAACCACCTCGCCAGGAGTCATCCATTCTAAAACACTTTAGAATAGTGTCAAGTACCCAAATTAGGACACTTCCCAAATCTAGATCTAAAACCATAGATCTAGTAACCAGAATCATGATATTTCATCCATATCCTATGTGGAGAAACACCTTGTGACAACCACAGTATATAATCGATCGTAGTATAGGAATTTCACTTCCCATCAAGTGCATGTCATCCAAATACCAGGACATCACTTCCTACTACCTTCACTACGACAAATAGGGGTTGCCCCTACGGATTTATCCGTAGGAGAAAACCACTGCCCCTAAAGATTTATCTGTAGGGGCAAGAAATTACCATGTAGGTGCAAAGGCCGTAGGTGAAAGTCTTAACCTTGAACATGCCCCTACGGTCAAAAACATGCCCCTACGGAGTAATCTGTAGGTCCATATGTCCCTACGGCTTAGTCCTTAGGGACAAAAAAGTTATTTAATTTATCGGTTTATAAAATGAAATAGTTGTCCCTACGGCTTTATCCGTAGGGCCAAATTTCTTCCCCTACGGATACATGCGTAGGCCTAGATGTGTAGAGGCAAAATATCAGGTATCCTGATATTTTGTCCCTACGGTTACCTGTGTAGGGGCATGTTTAAGCCCCTACGGATAAATTCGTAGGGACATGTATAACCCCCCTTACTGAGATCATAGGGGCAAAATATCAGGTATCCTGATATTTTACCCCTACGGATAAATCTGTAGGGACAAAGTAGGAGCCTACGGATAAATCCGTAGGGACATATTATCAAGTTTTTTTTAAAAAAAAGGGCTGCATGTTTTTTTCTCGCCCTGTGCACAATAATATATACATCATATATAAAATTAATCAACACGCAGAATATATACAGCAGTATTCATAATCACATCTCACGCATAATATATAAAAGAATACGATATCAATATAAACACGCAGAATACGATATCAATATAAACACGCAAACACCACCACTATCAATATCGTCCAAAATATATACAATATGTATCATATAAATAAATACATGTTTAAAATATAAGAATCAAAAAATCTACCCTAGCTCGGTCCATCTCCACCTCTGATAAACGCCGTAATCTGGCGTGCCTGCTCCTCGGATATACCCTGAGTCAATATCTCGAGTTATGCGGAGTGTGCGGGAGTCTGAGCGTGCTGTGGAGCTGTAGGAGTGGTCTGCGCAACTGCCGCCGAGGTAGTGGCTTGCGGAGCCGCAGCTGCGGGAGTCTGAGTGGGCAGTGGAGCTATAGGAGTTGTCTGCGGAACCGCAACCGAGGTAGTGGCTTGCAGAGCCACAGCCGAAGGAGATGCATGTGGAGGCTTGGCCGATGTACCCTGCCGCGTCTGTTCAATTTTGTGTGTAATAAACGAGTAGTCGAATTCGTATCATTATCAAGTTATTGAGAAACCCCAATCTATGTATACTTAGGGACTTAGGCTTCGTTTGGATATCTAGTTTGGAAACCGTAGTTTATTTTAATTAGATATATATGTATGATTAATCAAAGCTAAGTCTACAACCAAATAAGCTCAGTCTACGTACTAATATTGGATATGTTGCTATCTATAATATGACATAATATTTTACTATTAAGTAGTATACATACCAACATCTCCTTCAACTCCTGAACGGTGGCCTTCAAGGTGTCCAGTTCTTACTGGAAACGTCGCTCACTGGAGACGGAGGAAGTAACCGTCGGAGTGGAGTCTAACCTTATATGGGCCCTGCTAGGACCCAGTCTCCGGCCTCTCTCCCAACCTCCATGGTGCCCTCCGTGTGCGGCGTCTAGGACTGGGGTCAGCAGCATCGGATCGTTCTGTCCAGTAAAATCGATCCCTGATTCCTTCGCCTGCTCAACCACCCGCTCCTATACCCACATTAACCAGTAAAATATAAGTATATCATTTAAATTTGAACCTTTCAAAACAAAAATTTCAAATAGGGGTTGAATAAATATTAACACTTACGCAATACTCCTAGGTAGCGGTGTCAGGGTATTGAAGCTCGCCCGTGGCGGGATCTGTCGAGGTGTCATGGACGGCAAGATACGCGGACAACATGCTCGGTGTACTACCCTGCGCCAGGGTCTGAGCTCTCTGCAATATTTGAAAATAACTCTTAATATTAGATATATTAGAAAATAACTCTTAATATTACATTATATCACAAAGGCCGGTCTATTGTAATTTACCGATAACTCCATGGCACGAGTAATATTCCTCGAGCCACCTGTATAAGTGGGGCGACCCCTTTTCGCCGAGTTCCTATTCTCTTTATTTTGATTGGCATATTTCTGCACAACACATTCAGATTTATTTTTCTAATTAAGCAACACAAAAAAATAAATTATATACTAAACAATGAATTACATTTAAAAAACATACCTGTTTGGGATGAGAGTCGAAATATTGGCACAATAGAGGCCATGTATCTACATCGACTCTCGCAAAGGCCGGAGTAGATAGGAGGGCCACTCTCACTGCCTTGGGGGTCGTCATCCACAGGAAATAGCAGCCAATCTTCAGCTCATTCCTGTTGTATCGGACCTTCGTTTGCATGTTCTTCATCAGGCCATTGTACAAAGTGTGAAGATCGAGCACCCTCCCAGGGTGATCAGGGTCGGGTACAGGCTGAAAATCGTAATACAACTGAAAATACAAAAAAACATTGTTATTAGATTGCAAGTGTTAATAATAAATATATTGGATAAATTAAATGAAAATATATATTAATACCCAAGCTTGATCCTAGAAGAGGGCGAATGAGCGTCGGTGCTGGTCGCCCCACTCAACGTGAAGTGGATAGTTCTTCACGAGCCGTCTCTCATCCCCCATATACCGGCCAAACCTCTCGTCATGATCACCGGTATAGCGATAATCAGGGGTAAAAAGAGGGGGAATGCTGCCTCCCCCTAGCTCTGTCGGGCCTCAGCCTGTGGGACTGATTCGGGCCTCGAGTCCCCCTCTCGGGATGGGGAGGCCCTGCGTCTACAAGAAATATCAAGACAATCAATATTAAGACAAAGTGGTTTTAAGAAATCAAGATTTAACGAAAATTGAAGTGTGATAAATACCTCCGGCGACTAAAGCACGAGCCTGGGCCCGGGCAGCAGCATGAGCGGGACGATTGTTCCTCCGGTGAGGAACAGCCGGTGACCCGGACGTGGACGCATCTCCAAGTAGAAAAGAAACATCGATAAAATTACATGAAGTTCATGTTTATTCTTAAAAGATATGTAAAATGAATAAATATTTTTACAAACCTGCAGACTGAGCGGAGGGTATGGAAGTGACGGGAGTGGCCCCTGCACCAGACGAGGACGCACCACTTATAATTAGACAATCAAGTATCATCTATATAAGTAATTGCAAAAAAATGTGTATATCAATAATATAACATTCCAAATCAACATGTATACATTATAGGATATATAATCATACCCGCAGTTATATGATATATAAACATACCTGGAGGTGCGGGAGTGGCCTCTGTCCCTGATGTAAGTACGTAAGAGCAGAAAGAATGTATGTATATTTATGATATAGCATTCTAAATCAATATACATGCACTATATGATATATAAACATACATGGAGGTGCGGGAGTGGCCTCTGTCCCTGATGTAGACGCATCAGCAACAGCTAGCCAATCAAACATTGACAATATAAGTAATTTTGACATGAACATGCATGTATATCTATAATATTACATTCAAAATGAATATGCGTGCAATATACCTGGAGGTGTGGCAAAGTCCACACGGAAGGAGGCATCCGAAGGGGTCTCCGATCGGGGTGCAAGACCGGCCCTCTGAAGCTCCCTACGCAGCTATCCGGGCAGCAGAACCGCTCTGCCTCTGCCTCTGCCTCTGCCTCTGCCGGTGCCGCGGCTGGAGCTCCTGCCGCCCCTCGCTGCTCCCGTCATCGTCATCAAATCTAGATAAAATGGTTCGTGGACGCATTAGACAATCATTACAATTATTGACTATATATGTATAGATCGTAAAATGTGAAGTAATAATATAACATTACTGATAACCTTTTTCATTTCGTGGGCGCATTAGACATATCTACTTGGATTTCATCATCGATATCATTTCTAACCCACGTAATTTCATGATCAGCCGAAGACAACCCGTCTTTCGAAACAGCCGGTCGGAGTACTCTAAGTCTTCTCTCTTCTTCATCCTCATCGCTGTCCTCGAATTCTGGGACATCGTAAACATCCCTGGGTTTCCAACGGCATACGACACTCCATCTTGGATGTTTCAAACACTGTGAGTAGTATACTTGGAACACTTGGTTCGGAAAGATAAACGGATATTCCTGACCGTAAAATCGAAGTGTGTTCACACTGGTCAATCCATATTCATCTTTCCAAGTCCCAAGATTGCTTCTCCACTTATCCGTATCGGTTCGCGTATCATACCAAGTACACTGAAATATATAAAAGGGTTCTGATCGTCCGGGATAGTGGATGCTGAGTATACAATTTAAGTATCCATAATAAATCACACCATCCGATCCTACCGTCGCAATCCCACTATTCTAAGTGGTTCTAGATGTTTCTATGTCCTTAACTTCGAATTTGTATCCAAGGACACCAAATCCTTTATAATATGCAACCTCCATACTAGGAAATTGAGCTAAACATCTTGAATCACTCTCTAATGATGCAGACAATTTCGGATCGTGGATCTAACAAAACAAATTTTACAATAAATACATAACGATATAAGTTTAGATTAAAACTGATAGCAATAACATATTATTCGAATAACTTACATGATCTGCAACCCAATCGCAAAAATTATCCTGATGATATTTTTCCAATCGTTCATCGTTCCAATCAGGATGCCCCTCACGTACCTTGTTAAAATGAATTCTGTTTTCGACAATAAATTATGACATTAATATTATATCATTTCATACACACACAAACACAAATATAACAATTAATCCAAAAAAACTTACTCTCTAATTTTTTCAAGACATGCGCAATTAAGCAAGATAAACCGGTATATCTTGTTGATAAATATAGTGTCTACCCTCTTATAATCGGCTTTACCATATAGCCCGTCTTGAATTCTTCGAGGCCGGTTAAGTCTCGTCTTAATGTTCTCGTCCAGATAGCGGGAACAAAATGTGGTTGCTTCATCAAGAAGATAACCTTGCATGATAGAACCCTCTGGTCGATTTCTATTGCGTATATACTTTTTAAGAGTGTAGAGGTACCTTAAGAAAATATGTTGAATAAATAAATACGGGCATATAGGACAACAATAATTTTAAAAATTGCGCAAAACGAAAAATTCCACGTACCTCTCGACGGGATACATCCATCGATATTGTACCGGTCCGGATAACTTAGCCTCAGTTGCAAGATGAACCGTCAGGTGTATTATGATATCGAAGAATGACGATGGGAAAATACGCTCAAACTTGCAAAGTATCAACACAATAGAATTTTCTAGTTTATCCAACGTCACAACATCCAGTGTTTTAGCGTATAACTCTCTGAAAAAACAACATATGTCGTTGATTACTAGACCAACCGATTCGGGGAGAGAAGTCCTGAGGGATAATGGGAGAAGGTGCTCCACGATTGTTGGATATATGTATGCCCTAGAGGCCATTATATGATAGTGGATGTATCTATACATGTATATATATATTCAGTATGCATTCTTGCTCGACATGATAGTATGCTATCTGGTTCTTCTTTATCTGACATGTTGATTTGATCATACTATTATTCATTCATACATGCTGATAAAACCCTGAGGATATCGGCTTGACTGCTCTGATTATGATAGAGATCATACTAGTGGGACATCTGTAGTCTATAAGCATATCCTGGAAAGTCCCTAGTCATAGGTATATCGAGACGGGGCATTGATATACCAGAGTAGACTAGCGTATATGATACTAGACCCATACGATGGGCGATGAATGTTCCCACATTCATCGATGTTTGACATCAAGATCATATACGGGTGCTCAGTGGTGACTGGGTACACTGGACGGACTCACCGAGAACTCCTATATGGAATTATATCTATCGTCGGATAGCAGTTCTCAGTTAACACTGGTACAGATTAGTCTGTAGACCCGAGATCGTCATAGAGTCTTGTGTGTTCTCCCACTGTACTTTGATTGCCACCCTACCACGGCTCTACTGAGTCGTGCAAACAGGTGGCCGTTGGGTACAGTCCCGAGACACACGAAGGCAATGAGCGATAAGAGGGGTTTCTTCTCTCCCGGTATTGGGAGTTGATGTCGTGCTGTGCCCGACTGATTATATCGGTAAGTCCCTGGCCAGGGCTGCTTGATTTGCTGATAAGTGTTATCAGTAGTTTCTCGATCTGTTATAGACCATTCACCGGCACGACTTATTGAGTTATTAGGGTCGACGTGACCATCCCTAGGCTCGATATGCAGCATATCTAACGAAGAGACCGGACTGTACGGTAGTGTTACCAGTTGGCTCGACGGGAGTTGTAGCAGGTACGCTTGTTTTCTTCTGATCGCTCAATACCCGGGTGACTGTTACGTTTAGCTGACCGCTTGCGTCTTGGGGGTGCTTGATATGATCATCACCCTCTGCCGGCGTATTGACGAGTCTTAGAGTCCCACACAGGAGTTACCTAGTCCAGCCGAAACATTGTGGTGCGCGTATGCGATATGCGCATGGACCCGATTAAAATGCACATATATGATACCGTATATTGATCGGGCGGCTTGCTTTTGGTGGGGTCATATGTGATATGGACGGATTGATAAATCAAGTGTTGATTTATCATTTAACCATTAGTTTTCTCACTTAAAACCTTTCTTGAATATGATGGATGTATGCATGCATGTATGTGTTTCTTTCTTTCTTTCTAGTTTCATGCACATATGGATGTGCATACATACATACATACATACACCCATCTATCATGGTTGTTTATATATGGAATATGATGGCAATATAAGACTCACACCATGGTTGAATATATGGATTATTATTTGATTTATTGTTTAAAACAAAATAGAAAAGATAAGGATAATTCTTGCTTGCTTCTACATTCTTCTTTAAACCTAACCATGCTCACCTACTTTTTACTAAGAGTTATCCTTCTCTTTATGTTTTAAACTCAAGTTAAATAATGTCTCCATCATCTAACCATGGTTTGAGATGAGGATTAAAAAATATATATACATATATTTTCTTTTTCCTTCATGAGAGTTATCCTTTTTCTACTCTTGTTAAATTAAAAAGCCATCATCTTCCTCCTTCTTGCTTTTGCTCTCTACTCCTTTCTAGTGAGTAAAACACAACCATAGAAAGGTTTTTGAAGTGAGAATCTAAATCACAACATCATTCTACACAAGTTTAGCCAACTTGTTTAGAGTGTTCTCTTCGATTCTCATCTTGATAATCGAAGTTGCGAGCTTGGACGAGGAACTCCGGGTGGATCGTCGTGGACGTGAGAGGACTTCAAGAGGACCTTCTTCTAACACCCAAGAGACCAAAGAGTCCAGCGAAAGGGAGCTACAAAGGTTGTAGTCTCGAAACCTTAGTTTTTATTGGCTTTACTTTCGAAACCCTAATTTTCTAGGATCGATTCCTTTGTATGCTTGTTTAGCACCATAAAAATTTAAACTTTGGGACATGTGATGCTTCAAAACTCTACATAGGGTGCTAGACAAACCTAACAACGATAACATGGTGATCATGACTTTTCAGCCCATCGATCTTGTATTTCACAATTTTTATCTTCTTGCTGAATGATCCTGAGAAACCTATGGGAACTTTCAAATTATGCAACACCTGCAGGAATCTTTTCTTCTCTGGTTGTGACATATGATAAGCGGCATTGGGAAGTACAAACTTTCCTGGTTTACCTGCTACCGGTTTAGGATGCAATTCACTTCTTATTTCCCAGTCCTGTAGATCCATCCGAGCATTGAGGTTGTCTTTCGATTTCCCATCTTTACAAAGAAGCAAGTTGAGTATGTGCTCGGATACTCCCTTCTCTATATGCATGACGTCCAGACAATGACGCACTAAATTTGTTGACCAGTACGAAAGCTCAAAGAAAATGCATAACTTGTTCTAGAACGGTGGTTTCACCTGTTTTGTCGGATCCATCCCGAAGGTTACATTATTGTAATCATCCCACTGAGCAGTCACGTCCTCTCCGGACAATGGGGCTGGAGGTCCAAGAAGCTCCTGATGACCATCAAAGTGAACAGTCTAACATGTAGGGGTGGTTTAGAGGCAGGAAACATCGATGGCCACAATAACAAACCTTCCTGCTAAAATTCAAGAATTTCGATGTTGTAAGTTGATGGAAATGAGGACATGCTTTGTGACCATGTACGGACCAACTTGATAGCATTCCATAAGCAGGAAAATCATTAATTGTCCACATTAAAGCCGCATGTAGTATGAAGGTTGTATTTGTGTTTGTATCGTAAGTCTCTATACCATCAATGAACAAAGATTTTAACTCCTCGATCAGAGGTCGGAGATAGACGTCGATATTGTTTCCCGGTGAGTTTGGTCCATCGATAAGAAGAGACATCATAAAGTATGATTGGTCCATAGCCAACCAAGGCGACAGATTATAAATTATCATTACAACGGGCCATGTGCTATGGCTTCCAGCCATATAGTTGAATGGGCAGAAGCCATCACTAGCCAGTCCGAGCCTGACATTGCGAGGATCGCTACTGAATATTGCGTGCCTCCTATCAAAATCCTTCCATGCCGGTGAATCTCATGGATGGCTCATTTTTCTATCTTCACTTGGAGGAGCACGGTGATGCCAAATCATTGCCACGGCTGTTTTCTTGCACCTGAATAGCCTCTGCAGCCTCTATGTTATGGGAAACTATCGTGCTATCTTGACAGGTATATCGGGCTTCTTATTAGAATCTTTCGGCTTATACCTGGCCTCTCCGCATGTTGGACACTCTTTCAAATCTGAATTCTCTTTCCGGTACAACACGCAATTTTTAGGATATGCTTGAATCTTCTCACACTTCAAACCCAAATCAGACATCATCTTCTGGGCTTCGTACCAGCTGTCGGGCACGTTATTTCCTGGGGGCATAGAATCTTTCAAGAACGAAAGAAGCATTGTGAATGACTTGTTGCTCCATCCATTTAGGCACTTAATCTGGAAATGTTGGACGAACCATGAGAGGGTGGAATACTTTACATTCTTATAAATTGGTTTTCTAGTATCATTCATGAAATTTTCATATTTATCCGCACGCGGTCCTTGACCGGAAGGAATGTCATCTTCGGTACGAATAGATTCACCTAGGGTAGCCTCTACCATATCTTCCATTTCTTCTGTTGGAAAGAAATTACCGTCTTCTTCTTCTTCCGCATTACCGTCTTCTCCTTCTTCTCCTTCCGCATTATCGTCTTCTCCTTCTTCTTCTGCCGCATTACTAGTTCATCTCCTTCCCCATAATATAGCCAATTTGTATAAAGTCTAGTAAAACCATATTTTACGATATGAAGGTTTGCCAATTCTACCTTCTTCCAGTACTTATTTCCATATCTATCGCACGGGCAGAGAATCTTCTTTATCATGATCTTATTATGTGCGCGTGCAAATTCAATAAAAGCAGCAACTCCTGTGACAAACTTAGGTTGCATACGTTGTTACCAATCCACATACATCCAGTCCTTAACTCTGACGTACTCATGGGCCATGTTAGACCGTATAACATATAAATTGTAGGTTATGATGACTATATTGTGAAATCTAAGAACGGGATGGTTACTGACAAAGGAGAAAATCCGTGTATATGCTTTGTGTATGCGTTTGTCATTGAAAAAAATAAATTATCGATAATCAAAATTAGATTTGAGGATACTCATGAATGAGAATATGAAAGTTTCATATTATCATCGAGTATCATATATTGGTTTTAACTTGAACATCTTGAATCACTCTCGAATGATGCGTTTATTGTGTATTCTTGTTGTATGTGTGTGTTTCGGCTATCGGGGGTAAAGCTTCTATCTCATTAAGAATGTATAGAGCGAACACCCATTCGCCTATACTTTCAACCGTTTCGAGTAAATTTCGGCAGCACCTCCCCGTTGTTCTCCGAGTACACTGTAATAGAATAGATAATCATTTCAAAGCTGTGAAACAACGTTGAAATGAACATCTAATCTATCTTTGTACATGGAGAACCAGCGGAAAAGTACCGACGAAATATCTCGAAACAGATGAAAACACAAGTGAATGATGGTGTTTGCTTTATACATTCCTAACTTTTCCACACGGGACAAATCTATCGGTTATCATACGATTGAATCTTCTCGTCATATAGACTACACGACGGTTGTTAGTATCGAGCTATACCGTCCGATATTTAACAACCTTCGTATAGTTCTATGTTACGACGAACATCGAACGCATGTTAACCGATAGACGGAGACTAAGTGGCGCTTTGAGTTTCATGTATGAGTATCGATGAGAATATGAAAGTTTCATATTATCATCGAGTATCATATATTGGTTTTAACTTGAACATCTTGAATCACTCTCTAATGATGCGTTTGTTGTGTATTCTTGTTGTATGTGTGTGTTTCGGCTGTCGGGGGTAAGGCTTCTATCCCATTAAGAATGTATAGAGCGAACACCCATTCGCTTGTGCTTTCAACCGTTTCGAGTAAATTTCAGCAGCACCTCCCCGCTGTTCTCTGAGTACACTGTAATAGAATAGATAATCATTTCAAAGTTGTGAAACAACGTTGAAATGAACATCTAAAATATCTTTGTACACGGAGAACCAGTGGAAAAGTACCGACGAAATATCTCGAAACAGACGAAAACACAAGTTAATGAAGGTGTTTCCTTTATACATTCCTAACTTGTCCTCACGGGAAAAATCTATCGATTATCGTACGATTGAATCTTCTCGTCACATAGACTAAACGACAGTTGTTAGTATTGAGCTATACCGTCGGATATTTAACAACCTTCGTATAGTTCTATGTCACGACGAAAATCGAACGTATGCTAACCGATAGACGGGGACTAAGTGGCGCTTTGAATTTCATATATAAGTATCGATGAGAATATGAAAGTTTCATATTATCATCGAGTATCATATATTAGTTTTAACTTAAACATCTTGAATCACTCTCTAATGATGCATTTGTAGTGTATTCTTGTTGTATCAGTGTGTTTCGACTGTCGAGGGTAAGGCTTCTATCCCATTAAGAATGTATAGAGCGAACACCCATTCGCTTTTGCTTTCAACCGTTTTGAGTAAATTTCGGCAGCACCGCACCGCTGTTCTCCGAGTACACTGTAATAGAATAGATAATCATTTCAAAGCTGTGAAAAACGTTGAAATGAACATCTAATCTATCTTTGTACATGGAGAACCAGCGGAAAAGTACAGACGAAATATCTCGAAACAGATGAAAACACAAGTGAATGAAGGTGTTTGCTTTTTACATTCCTAACTTGTCCATACGGGACAAATCTATCGGTTATCATACGATTGAATCTTCTCGTCACATAGACTACACGACGGTTGTTAATATCGAGCTATATCATCCGATATTTAACAACCTTTGTATAGTTTTATGTCACGACGAACATCGAACGTATGTTAACCGATAGACGGGGACTAAGTGGCGCTTTGAGTTTTATATATGAGTATCGATGAGAATATGAATGTTTCATATTATCATCGAGTATCATATATTGGTTTTAACTTGAAAAACGTGCCGTTGAAACAAATTATTGTTCTCCACCTTGCACTCTCTTAACAATGGTACATGCATTAAACAACATGTAAGATCTATCTATAACAACTCTAAACTTTCATCTGTTGGGTTCAACAAAAAGGTTTTTGATATAACAAACACAACCTTCCTCAATTTTTCCCTTGAATCGATGTGAAATTAATAGTGTCCATATGACACAATAGATATATTTTCCACACAAAAAGAAAAAGGTAAACAATAGTAAAGCAATTGTAATTCTATCAAGTATCCAGACTGAAAAAGAATAAATAGCAAACTAAAAATTAATCATTAATGAAAAACAAACAAAAGTGTATCATTACAACCAGCAAATTAAAAGGACCATAAAGAAAATAACAAAGATTTAATTCTCATCTATGAAAATTAAATCGATGCTCAAGTATTTGCCATCTAAATTAGACATGGACGGAGCGATTTAATATGTAAGTCATGAAAGTCAACGGTCTTCACGCAAGTACATGTATATGCTTGTAAAAACGAATTAATCCAACCCTATGTGGAAGATGCCTATGCAAACAATGTAAAAATCTATTGATCTAATGACCTTACATGGTTTTAACTTGGTAATCTAACTAGTATTAATATGAGCTCGCTTTTGATTACGGCTTCAAATTTTACATTCTTGCAAAGCCTTAAGCACCCACTATTGTTCACAAAGAATATGTTAAAGATAAAAATGTCCTGAGCTAATGAAACGCTAGAGCCTCAACCCCATAAAATAAATAATATAAGTTTCATGAAGAACCTGGGGTGTGAATTCCGTTTTGAACCTTATATATTGGCATTTACTTCAAATTTAGAGACATGTTATATGGAGGTTCAGAAACATACCGAGAAACATCTAAAATGAAAAATCATAAGTTGAAACAAAAACCTGATATTGCTTTTATTTCTAATCCTTTGTGTATCAAATAAAAGATATTTATGATTGTAACTTTTAACTATCAAGTTAGAGAGAAAATTATGTTTAATTGCGTCATCCCAAACCCTAGCCGAACCCCAGCCTCAGCCCCAGCCGAACCCCAACCCCAACACCAAACCCCAATCGAACGCTAACCCTAACCCCAACCCCAACCCCAGCCGAACCCCAACCCCAACCGAACCCTAACCCTAACCCCAACCGAACCCTAACCCTAACCCCAACACCAACCGAACCCTAACCCTAACCCTAACATAAACCGAACCTGATGCCTAATCATAACACTCATCCCTACCCGAACCATAAACTCTAGCCCTAACATCATCAAAATTATGTTTAATTGGACATTTACTTACCTGTGGGCGGTGGAGGAGACGACCCAGATGCTTGGCGGTCGACGACGCACGCAATCGGCGATGAGGAATTCGACGAGGAAGAATGAGGGCGGTGGCGGGCCACGAACGGAGGGCGGTGGCGACGAAGAGAAAATTGGAGACACGGGAACAAGAGAGAATTTTAGGAATTTTGGGAACGAGAGCGAAAGAGATTGAGGCGTTGGCATTTCTGTGCCTTTTTTTATTAAATTCCCATTTAGATGCCCCTACGGACTTAACCGTAGGTCATTGGTTTGCGGCTCCGTAGGGCCAAACAACAAATTACGATTTAATATTTTTAAATGAAAACGTCGGGCACCGTGGGGGCCAACCATTGGACCCTACGGATTAGTCCGTAGGGGCAAGAAAAATCTACCCCTACGGATTACATTATCCGTAGAGGCAATCCCATATTGTAGTAGTGCTTCTTACCTGATCCATATCTTGTTCTGATGAAGTCAAACTCTATGACCGTCACATAAAAACTAGATGATCCATTTCCGCTATACCTTCTTTAGTCTATAAATTGACATAAGCTACTTGCCCACTTTGCTTCTGCTGCTCCCACTGACTACAACAACCCTCTGGCAGAGTTATATACACGTGCACTTTTAAAGCTCGTTTAGAACGACGTTATACTCATCCTCCTGCCGGATCTCATAGTCTAGAACAGCAGCAATGGCAAGTCTGGGTAAACAAGAACCTCCCTGTCACCATCTCTGAGAAGACCGAAGTACCTCTCGGGTGCCTGGGGTTACCCACCAAATCTGCGGAGTGTCTAATGGAATGTCAAAAGCAATTGAATCTTTAGGTTCTATTAAATTTTCAGTAACCGTTTGTGGTTATGGAATCACTTTCAGTTCTACCATACTCCCACTAATGTTTTCTGAAAAGAATACATTTTACTAAAACTGGTGGCGAGTCAAGAACAATATAACTATTGATTTTCCTGATGGTAGAATGTTAACCCTCGTCAAAGTCCGGGATAACCCACAAACTGCCGTTAGTGAAACGTGCCTTGAGTTTGTCCAGATTCTGGTTTTAAGCATTAGCCGGACAACTCCTTATACTTTAACATCGTTAAGATAAGAATCCATTCTACATATCCATATAGAAACATAGCTACTAATTTAATTTGAACCAGATTCAAAAAAAATACAGCTGTCTCCAGTGCATATCAACTAAATGGAAGGAGGCCAAACATCATTACTCATCTAGGAGTGGATCCACATATGAGTAACCTGAAAGAGAAGAAAGTTCTCAAAACTATTACTATCAATGGAATACCTTGCACAAGTATCTACATTTTCGATTACCTTGAAGAATCCTGATACTTCCCGCATAAGGGTTCTATACTTTATTCTAATACCTATAACTTCTCAATATCTGGACCTTGTATTTCAAAGAAATACTTGTCTAAAAACTTGAGAAGTCACAAGTAAATAGAATATAGTACGAGCACCAACCCCTTTGTCCTAATGGAAATTGGACAACATACAATGCTTTGAATAGGTGCCCTGAGTTTAATAACTCAAACCCTGTGCGTCGTAGGTTGAAAACTGTGCTATGGTTAAGAAGAATTAAACCGCTGTTGAATGCACCTTACCTAATCACCAACTGATATAGGTAAATGTCATAGACATAATATCAAAAAATTATATCTCACTTTATAAAATAAACGTAAAGATATATCGGTTTAAAATTGGTGCAGAACAACGGATATTCAAAACCAAAGATTTACCGTCCGGCAAAAACCCAGGTGACTTCCTCAAATATCACCAATTACAAAGAATTCCGATATAATGAGGATATAATCACCTAATTCCTAATATTCTAGTCCTACTCATCATCTGTAACGCTATACAAATGTGAGAAACTGAACTGGTAAATACATACTCTGGAGTCAGAATCTAATTGGGAAAACGGTTTTCAATTAACACTGCACAGTAAAATTAAAACATGAAAATGTTTCGAAGGGGTATCCGGGTATTCCTAGTAATTGCCTCTTCCACTATCCTGATTCATGACAGTAACCGTATATTTTCTTGTTATCTCTCCAATCCCTTTATTTGTCTTTACTTATTACCTTCTGTACACCATAATTAGGCTAAATAGTTTTCTTCCTTCCCTACCTTTCGGCACCAGCCTATGGTTTGGAAGAAGACTATCCAATAAGCGTAATAGGTGTACTCTCCTAATCCTAGGAGCCCTTGCAATCTGAAAGAAGGTAAAGAGAAAAGACAACCTAAATAATCATATTTTATTTCTCCTGAACCGGAATCCATCCTCGAACTAGAACAAGTTCCTTCGAGTTCGTATGTAACTATACGATGATATATCCAAGCAATATGGATCTTCGTAGTGATATGAAGTGTTCTGGAGAAAAGGTGAAGTAGGAGTGGTATTCCCCGCCGAAACACGGAGATGCGACCGCGCAGGTCCGTCTTGCCTGAATTTCGGGACAGATGCTAATTGGTGTTATCCGTCCACCTCTGCGAAGATACCAAGTTGATTTATGGTATCGTGTATCGAAAGTTTAAACGGATGCGGTCGAAATAGCAGACTTCGTCAGATTCCCCCTCATTTGAGGGGGTTTTGATTGTGGGGACGCTCTTCCCTGCAGGTGCAAGCCCCTGCAGTTAATTACGCTACCGCATCGCGGTAACAACTTTCTCCTTCTCCAGATGGTCACTTCGTGTAGTGGGTGTTTGTTTTGTTTTTGGTTGCCCGTGGATTGTATACGGAGACTAAATTATGTCGTCGCCCGTAGGGCGTGGATTAGTTTAAATCCGTATTTTCTTAGATTTGGATTTGGGGGTTGGGTTTAAGGATACGTTAGTCTCATTTGAGACTAAGATCAACTTAAACGTTTGTTAAGAATACGTTAGTCTAATTTTTAGGCTAAGATCAACTTAACGGGATCGTTTAGATCCAACAAGAGAGCATTTGGGCTCTGTTGTTTAGTTTAAGGACTTTACGGTCCATTGTTAGTTTAAAGACATTACGGTCCAAGGTTAAGGACATCATAGTCCGTGGGTTTAAAGGGACCCCACAGTCCGAGGTTAAGGACATCATACTCCATGAGATTAAGGACCCCACAGTCCAGTTTAAAGACGTCATAGTCTGTGAAATGTATGGTTGTCGGGACCCATCGCCTCTATGAAGACGTTGAAGGATTACAAAGACAAATATCAAAGGAATGAAGAGATGTACCCTTGAACCAAAGTTGATTGGGAGATCTGTAGTCCAATTTTGGAATTAAGATCAATTCATTAGATTATGAGCACATTGGCTCAGTTAAATCTGAATTGAGGACTTATGGCCAATTTGGGCTAAGTCCAATTAAGTTTGAAATATTGACCCCTTGTTGGACCATTAAACATTTGTCTGGGTTCAACCCCCCATTATTTGGCACTGCTAAACAGGGGTTCTGACAACATTTTATCTTTGTTGAGCGCTGAGCACTCATATACCATATAGAATGATCAATTTTGGAAGGCAAGGATGTACTTGAGACTCAGTAATAAGAGAAGTCTTGCCTCAGAAGGACTTAGCCAATTTAGGCTAGGATTGATTTGAATATAGTGTTAAACACTAACATATATTTGATGCGCTGAAAATAGTGTTAAACACTAAGGACAAAACGTTCAAAAATGGTGTTAAACGCTAAAATTGGATTGGTCACATGGGGCCATGTGAGGCCTCTAAAGGTGGAGACTAGTCTTCCTTTGTTTTGTTCTAAGAGTATTCAAAGGTGTCAAACACTTAAGTCTTCACAGCCATCACGTGTGGCCACGTGATAGGCACCCATGCATTGATTTATTAAAGTGTTTTACTAGGGGTCACATGGGGACACGTGAGGGCGCCCAAAATCGATTTTGCCCTTGGCTTTATTCCCTTTATTATGAGAGTCACGTGGGAACACGTGAGGCATTTCCTCCAAGTTTTTCTTTCTCATTTTAAGGGATCTGTTTCAGGGGGCCACGTGGAGCACGTGACGTAGTTCTGTTCCTTCTTTTCTGATCATTGAGGATAGGGGTCACGTGTCACCACGTGACCAAGTTCTTTACATGCATGGGGAGCTTTGAAGTCCCTTTATTTTAAGAATTAAATTCTCTGTAGGGTTAAACCCTAATTATGTTTTTAGGGGAATTAAATTCATGTTTATGTGGAAGAATTAAATTCTTATATATGGTTAAACCCTAGTTCTGTCTTGGAGGAATTAAATTCCTATGAATTTGGGAGAATTAAATTCTCATATAGGTTTAAACCCTAGTTCTGTTTGGGAGGAATTAAATTCCTGTGAATTTAGGAGAATTAAATTCTCATATAGGGTTAAACCCTAGTTATGTTTGGGAGGAATTAAATTCCTGTGAATTTGGGGGAATAAAATTCCTTAAACTCAGATTCTCCCTCTAGGTCTTGGATCTTCATGGCAGAATCTTCCCGATGAGAATTAATTCTCAACTTGTGGGGAAGGAAGAACTATGTTCTTATTCAGAAGAGTTAAACTCTTAGATTTGAGAATTAAATTCTCTTTTATTTTATGGAGCTTGGATCTCTTTCCCCTTTTTTCATGTAGGGTTTCTTTTTTCTGAAAAGAACTTCTTTTCTCTCTTGAGAATTAAATTCTCCTCTCTTTTCTCTCTGTTGTTGTTTTTTCTCCAGAAAATCAAAATTCCAAGATCCAAAAATTTCTTCCTCCTCTCCTCTTCTTGGCTCCTATTTATAGGAGAAGGAAAAGAATCAATTTGTTTAGTGAATTTTTCATTGAAAGATTTTGTTTGTTTTTCTAACTAACATGATCTTTTAGATCACTCAATGAATTTTATCCACCATTGGATTTTTAATCCAGAAGATATTCTGTCTGTTATTCTTGGTGAATTTTAGGGAAATCTTTCCTTGTATAAAATCTTTCCATAAATTGGTGATTTTAACCACCATTGGATTTTTAATCCAACGGTGCTCCACTTTACAGAGCATAATCCTCTTTTGTTTGGAAAGATTTAAAGAAATACTTTCCCAGTTAGGGTCTTTGATTTTCCTTAATTAGAATTTAATTCTATTAAATCAAAAGGCTTTTAAAGCCCATCACGTGTTGGCACGTGATCCCAATGTTTGATCATTGAAATAGAATTTAATTCTATCAGTTAAAGAGCCAAGGGACCTGTCACGTGTTGGCACGTGACCCTCTTTTATTCAGAATTTAATTCTGCCTTTTAACAGAGCTAAGGGACCATCACGTGTTGGCACGTGACCCTCTTTTATTCAGAATTTAATTCTGCCTTTTAACAGAGCTAAGGGTCCATCACGTGTCGGCACGTGACCCTCTTTTATTCAGAATTTAATTTTGCCTTTTAACAGAGCTAAGGGACCATCACGTGTTAGCACGTGACCCTCTTTTATTCAGAATTTAATTCTGCCTTTCAACAAAGCTAAGGGACCATCACGTGTCAGCACGTGACCCTTGGTCACGTGTGAGCACGTGATGCCCCATTGGGGTCTTTTCTTAGCTGTTTTGTTACATTTTTGTTTGATTTGAATTTAATTCTATAAAGTAGAGATCACAGGAATCTATCACGTGTCAACACGTGACCCTTGGTCACGTGTGAACACGCGATACCTCATTGAGGTATTTCCTGATTTTTATCCGGGAACAAATGCCCCCATAGCGTTGTTCTCACGTGTCTGCACGTGAGTGCAACGCTGTCACCTTTGTGACCGTTGGATCTGTCTAGCGAATAGGGGAGATGAACCGTTTCCCATCACATCCTATAAATGTCGGCGTCCCTTCAGAAGCGCCTCCACTTTGTTCATCTTCTTCCTTCTTGCTTTTTCCTCTGAGAATTTAACTCTCTTTCCTATAGCTTAGTTCTCTGTTTCGAAAATTTCCAGAGTTTAACTCTGTTAAAAGATTTCCTTTTCTCAGGTAATGATCTTGAACGGCTGAAGAACTTTTGCAGAAATCTTCGTTGGATTTTAAATCCATACCAAGGGGTTTTTTCCCTTTAACAAGAACCCATTTTTTTTTAATTTCTTAAAAAGAAAACCACTCAATCTTTAAACAATAGACCTTTTAGGGTTTCTCTGATCTTCAGAGATCGATGGCGATGCTTGTCTTTTCTCTAGAATTTAATTCCATTTCAAAGAGCTTCGGCTCTGAAAAAATATTTCTGGGAATTTAATTCCCCTAAAGAACTTAGTTGTTTAACAGAAGATCTCTTGAGATTTTTCTGCCTGAGTTGTTTTTTGCAACAAAAGAAAAGATTTGCAGTAGGGTTTTCTGGGAATTTAATTCTCTTGTCCTGCTTGATTTGTGCAGAGTCCAAGATGGATTTCTTTTTGTGGAATGTGTAGGGTCATTTGAAATCCACTGTCCATTTATTGAGAATCTTCCTTTTGTTCTCATAATGATTGCTTTGCCTCAACATTAGTAAGCCGCCATCTTGATTTTATGGGACACATGCATTTTGTAACTAATGGTCCCATAAAATGAGTCCTCTGTTGCTTTCTCCCACTGTCTTTTTTTATATATGCATTTACAAACATATATATATATATACACGTGTTGGCTTCGCTTAACAGTTTCCCCTTATTTTATTTCAGGAACAATGACTTCTGTTCCATACTTCCCTTTCACTCGCTCAGAGGCTGCCTTTCCTCAGTCACCGTATGACGAAGAAGTGATGGCGATGATCAGGGCTCATGACCCGAATCACACCAATTTGCTTTTATGGGGGACCTGGTATGGTCACATCATCCGCGGTTGCCGCAGTTTTCTTTGAGAGATACCGACGAAGCCTATATGTCCGTTTCTGTCGATGGATCCTCCACGGACCGCCTTTGTTGTGGAGATGCTGGATTGGATCCCTATGGGACGGCTTGAGCCTTCAACAACTGGTATTCCGAACCATCTGGTGCCGGCTATAGATATTTTAGGGCGCCGCATTTACCAGGGTGAAGCCCAGCCATGAGGACAGATTTATAAGATAGGGCTTACCCCTCGACACCCTACGGGCTACCTTCTTTGGGCCCGTTACATCCTATCCGCCCATCGTGCGCGACTACAGAGGGTCGAACTCTATCAGGCGATATATGCGTCTCTTTTCCACTATCAGTCTCCCCATGTCTGGTGGGTTAAGGCCTTCTTGAAGCAATGGAATCTCCCCACCAACACCTTCCTTCTAGGGGACCGCGAAGTTTCAATTTCTCTGGAAGAATTTCGCGAGATCTCAGGGTTGCCAGTTAGGGGGACACTTTATGAAGAATTACTGCCTCCCGATGAGTATGTCTTCGAAACCGATCCTGCCATGCTTGACGGCCTGTCGACCGAGAATGCCGTCCGCCACAAGTGCCCGAGTTTGATCAGAACCCTGAGTATTTTTGACAAATTGTTCATAGAGTCAGAGGAGTAGGGCGTCACTTTTAAAAGCTTTATCGCTTGCTTCCTTTGCGAAGATGTCCTCTCAAAGATGGCTCCGAAGTTCGCGAACATTAACGATCCCTTTGGGTTCGATTTAAATAAGCAGCCGACTAAAGAAGAGGACCTACCGCAGTACTATATTCCCATCATGTCAGCGGTATCTTTCGAGTCGATTGCAGCTCCTGGTATGGATGAGGAGACTTTCTTTGTGGTCTTCATCAGTGTTTTGCTTAGCTGGTTCGCCATTCCCATGCATCGCCGTTTCATGAGAGCCTCAGTTATTTACCCTGCTCATTGCATTGCAGAGGGAACGCGACTAGCTGTGGGCATTCCAGGGCTAGCACATCTATATCATGGGTTAGGCACCGTGGCCAATACCTCCACTCCAGGCGTAGATGTGGTAAATTTCTCTCTTCATTACTTTACGTCCTGGATCGAGATGCACGTGCTGGGGGCATTTGCTGCACACCAAAGACCCAGCTTTTATGACGCTTACACTTTTCCGCGACTCACGCGGCTGGTGGGCGCTTCTGCTCCTGACCCGACTCAGTCTGGGGCTATTCGCGTGCTGGTCAATCCCTATGCCACTACAGGCGGGATGGTATTCAACGACCGAGTTCTCTCTGCTCCCTCAGGACCGGTCCAACAGCTCTGCGACTTATCGAAAGAGGAGGGCCCTTCTCTGAAGCCCAGGGAAGCCATGCACCTGTATTCGATCAGACCAGGTTACCTGGTATTTCGTCAGAACGGTGTGGCCATTTTTATGCGGTACAACCCATACCGCTTTGCTCGGCAACTTGGATATGACCAAGGCGTCCCCTTCGAGGCATTTACGGCGGCGCCTAGCCCATCGCCAGAAGCTGTTCGTGACGCCGCTCATCACTTCATGCGGCTGAACACTAGCTCCCGCTTCATGATTCCTAAAGCTGATCATATTCCTAGATGTGTATGGTCATTCACGGGCCGGTACCTCCATCGAGTCAGTCCAATTATCGCTGAGGAGATGAGGGTGCTTCTTGGATATGGGGCTCCCACTCCAATTCACGCCACAGGAGTTCCGCCGCAATCGCGTGCAACGGTTCGCCCTCCCTTGAGGGATACCAGCATCGTGCTTATTCCGGAGGCGGCGGAAGTGGACTTAACTCGTACAGCTGGTATGCCACTACGTACTAGGGCTCAATCAAGGGCTAATAGGGCACCAGCAGCAGTGTCATCGGCCGCGGCGTCAACAATGGCCGTGTCGTCATCGATAGCACCGCCGAACAAGGACATTGAAGGCGAAGTGGGTCAACGCCGTACCAAAGCTCCACGGGGAAGGAAACGATCGTCTTCGGCGGTTAGTTCTGGGCCTAAGAGGCGAAGGAAGACGGTCACCAATCTGCTCGACTCTTTAATAGAGTCTGAGCCTATTCTTCAAGATGAACCACTAGCCATGCAAGAATCGGATGGTGGTCTACTTTTCCCGTGTTCATCTGCCAAGGAAGCCGCACAATTGGCTGAGGCTATATAACGTTCGCAAGATGAATCCGAGAACGTAAGGATCCCCAAGAGGCCTTATCCTGTCATTATTTTTTATGAAGACCCTCCATTGATACGGCGGCGATTCATAGGCCCTTTGGAAGAATGGGGTGAGAGGGCCCTTAAGCAGGCTGTTTTGGCCGACGCCGAGGACGCACTTTCATTGTGGACCGGCGGCCACGAGTCTACCCTCGGACCTCGGCGAGCATATCTCCTCAGGAAGGAGCGTCGGCTTGAACAAGCCATATTAGAGGCTCCCTTGCGCATCGGTATGTTCATGTATCTCTTTGTAATATTTTGTATTGCTCGTATATATATAAGTATATATCCTTATCCTCGTGCAAACTTTGCAGGGACTTCGGCGATGGCGGAGGATCTGAATTCGAATCGCGCTTTAACTGTAGATTCCGCTAATATCCCTAATGAAACACTAATTAGTGTGGAGGGGGTCGATGCAACCGTTGCTCCTGCAACGGGGCCTCCCTTGGTGACTCCCGCTCCCCAAGCGCTTGCTCCCCCAGGAGAGGCATCTTTGTTGGTCGCCGATCTGGTGGATCTTTTTGGGGGCGGCCCGGAGATTAGGGGATAGGTAGTCGAGGTTGCCGTCCTTTCGCTGGAGCCTGTAGTGGCGGCTACTGCCCCTCGCTCGGAAATCGTTACATTGGCTCACGTCCCTGATGATGTGCCCGGGGGCACGGAGGAGGCCGCCGAAGCTGCTATCCCTCCAGCCCATAATGGGAGAAGCATCGAAGGTAACCTTTTATATTTTACATTAATGATCTCTCCATTATCTGAACCCTTCTGTCATTTCAGAGTTGCATGGGTTGGCGGCGTCTATTGCCGATCTATCTCCTAGGAAGTCCTTTCAGCGCCTGTTGGAGATGGCTGCTCCGCAGGCGATATCTCCTCAACGCATCGTCCTTTCTTCCGGTAAAGGTCAGTGTCTTTTTCCTTCTCCTCACTGTGTTATTATTATTTCATATAATGACATTGATGTCTTCTATAGTTCTGGAAGCTGATGACGAGGTTGAAATTCTTGATGTGCCCGGGGAGCCTTCAGACCCCTCTTGCATGACCGTGGGTAAGTAAAGTCTCAACGTCGTTCCATTTATTCTTTGCTTACAAGTCTCGCTGACTGTTTATAAATCTGAACAGCTCTGCCAGTTCTCACCATACTGGAGTCTCGCATCGTCATGCCACCCAGCCCCTATGCTTTGCGCGCCTCAGAACGGATGGCAAAGCTAAGCCTCCACTCCTTGTCAGCCCTAATTGAGGATCTTCATGCTGGCAGTCTGATCATGGCTGAAGCGTTTGCCGCTGAAGCCAACGGCTCTCTTCCCTTTCTTGCCACCTACCATAGGGAAACGTTGGTGCAAGTCTGGGTTGAGTTTTGTCGGCAGGTGGAGGCTTTCTTGCATATCCTTGAATGTACACGCCTTCTTTCGGAGGTTGTGGCCGCAAAGGCGAGTTTGCGGGGTCTAATTGAGCGGTGTGCTGCGAACATGATATCATGTGAGAAGAGGCTCAGCCGCAAGTTTTCGGAGAGGGAGCTGGCTTCCAAAGAGCCGGGAGAGCTTCAAGCCAGCCTTACGGCCAAGACTAATAAAGCATATGAACTTTAGCGAGTGCTTCAAGAGGCTATCAAGGAGGTGGTAGCTATTGATAAGGCCGCCGTGTTTACTCGTGAAATGGTCGAAGCCCATAAGGTTACTGAAAAAGAGCTTGAAGGCCGACTTGCCTCATACCAGGCCCAACAGGCTCAAGCGGAGGCCCGTCTTTTGACGATACTAAATCATGAATCCGAGGCCCAGCAAAAATGGGGTGAACTGGCAAACCTGCTAAATCGCCCGCCGACTTGAAAAATTGTACATATATTTTTTCATTCTTCCTTTGTACATACTCCTGAATGAGAGTATATTTTTTTGTTCTTTCATAAATTGTACTTTGTATTCATTTTGATTCATGAATAAAAGACATATTTTTCTTCATGATGGTGTGCCCCTTTTAGTAAGTGTATTCTGTGGACAGTCTATTTCGATTTCTTTGCAGGACAACGATGGCTTAGGATTCAGGGTTAAGATCTGCCTCCTAAGACTTTTCAACTTTATGAGCCGTGAGGGTCTCATAAAGAATTTTCTCCCTATAGGTCGAGAGGATCCCGTAGGTATAATTTCTCCTTAAGAATCGTAAGGATTCCTAAGTGTGTTTTCTCTTGAAAGTCGTAAGGATCTCACAAGAGAATTTACTCCCTTACGAGTCGTGAGGACCCGCAAGTGATGGGTAAGGTTACCATTATCCACATTTCACGGAGTCAGGAGTTGCTCTGGATGCTTCCCACGGGGTCATAGCCGTGTTCTGCGAGGACCAGGCTCCGCTCTGGACGTTTCCCACGGGGTCAGGATTGACATAGGCCGCGTTCCACGTAACCAGGAATTTTTCTCTGGATGCTTCCCACGGGGTCATAGCCGTATTCTGTGAGGACCAGACACCGCTCTGGATGCTTCCCATGAGGTCATAGCCGTGTTCTGCGAGGACCAGGATCCGCTCTGGATGTTTCCCATAGGGTAAGGATTGACATAAGCCGCGTTTCACGTAGCCAGGAATTTGCTCTGGATGCTTCCCACGGGGTCGTAACCGTGTTCTGCGACGACCAGGCTCCGCTCTGGATGCTTCCCACAGGGTCATAGCCGTGTTCTGCGAGGACCAGAATCCGCTCTGGGCGTTTCCCACGGGGTCAGGATTGACTTAAGCCACGTTCCACGTGACCAGGAATTTTGCTCTGGATGCTTCCCACGGGGTCATAGCCGTGTTCTGCGAGGACCAGGCTCCGTTCTGGACGTTTCCCACGGGGTCAGGACTGACATAGGCCGCATTCTACGTAACCAGGAATTTTGCTCTGGATGCTTCCCAGGGGTCATAGCCATATTCTGCGAGGACCAGGCTCCGCTCTGGATGCTTCCCACGGGGTTATAGCCGTGTTCTGCGAGGACCAGGATCCGCTCTGGACGTTTCCCACGGGGTCAGGATTGACATAAGCTGCGTTTCACGTAACCAGGAATTTGCTCTGGATGCTTCCCACGGGGTCATAGCCGTGTTCTGCGAGGACCAGGCTCCGCTCTGGATGCTTCCCACGGGGTTATAGCCGTGTTCTGCGGGGACCAGGATCCGCTCTGGATGTTTCCCACAGGGTCAGGATTGACATAAGGCGCGTTCCACGTGACCAGGAATTTGCTCTGGATGCTTCCCACGGGTCATAGCCCTGTTCTGCGAGGACCAGGCTCTGCTCTGGATGTTTCCCACGGGGTCAGGATTGACATAAGTCGCGTTCCACATGACTAGGAATTTGCTCTGGAAGCTTCCTACGGGGTCATAGCCGTGTTCTGGGAGGACCAGGCTCCGCTCTGGATGCTTCCCACGGGGACAGGATTGACATAAGCCGCGTTCGACGTGACCAGGAATTTTGCTCTGGATGCTTCCCACGGGGTCATAGCCGTGTTCTGTGAGGACCAGGCTCCGCTCTGGACGTTTCCCATGGGGTCAGGATTGACATAAGCCGTGTTCTACGTGACCAGAAATTTTGCTCTGGATGCTTCCCAAGGGGTCATAGCCGTGTTCTGCGAGGACCAGGCTCCACTCTGGATGTTTCCCACGGGGTCATAGCCGTGTTCTGCGAGGACCAGGATCCTATCTGGACATTTCCCACGGGGTCAGGATTGACATAAGCCGCGTTCCACGTGACCAGGAAGGGTTGACTTTATCCGCATTTCATGGAGTCGGGGTTTGACTCTCGGTTATATGCACACCGTCGAGTCATGGAACTGGGAATTTCCGTTGTTCCTCTTTACTTGATGTTGTGTCTATTGTAATGAGACGAATGTTGAGATGATCTCCGGGCTATCTGTGAACCGTTGAGATTTGTCTTCTTCTTCTGATGAAGCCTGGGGAGGAAAGGTGCGATTCCCTCTTTGTTTGCGCCCCTGGATTGTATACAGGGATTGATGTGATATCACCTGTAGGGCAAAAATATCATTTATTTCTTTCCGCGATGCTCTATCATTTCAGCTTTTATATCGCGAAGGTCGCGATCGCCCAATCATTTCAGCTATTTTTTGCGGTGCCCAATCATTTCGGCTATTTTTTTTATTCTTACTCGTTGGTTTTTATTGCGAGTTGCCCAATCATTTTGGCTATTTTGTATGCATACATTTTTACTTGCTGACTTTGTTGCAAGTTGCCCCATCATTTCGGCTATTTCGTATGCATGTGTGGCGTGCTAGCTTTTTTGCTGAAAGCTTGGAATTAGACACTGATTTCGGCATCAGCACCACTACAACTGGGATATTTTCAGGAGCGAATCATCATTGCCTCTGTTGATGACGAATAAAGGTGGCTTAGTAAACAGGGTTAAGATCCTATCGACTAAGGCTTTTGACTTCATGAGCTATAAGGGTCTCAAAAAAGTATTTCTCCATGCAAGTTGTGAGGATCTCGTAGGTGCATTTTCTCCCTAGGAATCGTGAGGATTCCTAAGTGCATGATCTCTTATAAGTCGTAAGGATCTTACAAGAGTGCTTTTTCCTTATAAGTCGAGAGGGCTTACAAGGGGGTTCACCGTGCGAACATATCCCTAGTCACGGATGGGAATTTGTTAGGGAAATGTTTATTCGCGCCCGTGGATTGTATATAAGGGTCAGCATTGAGCCGCTTGTAGGGCAGTATTGGAGGTTGTGGTGGCCTTTTAAGAACAGGTTCAGATCCCTGTAGCTTAAGACTTTTGAATCTTATGAGCCGTGAGGGTCCCATAAGAGGGTTCTCCATACGAGTCGTGAGGATCTCATAAGTGTGTTTTCTTCTTAGGGGTCATGAGGATTCCTAAGTGTGTTGCTCCCTTGTGAGTCGTAAGGATCTCACGCAGGTGGTTTCTCCTTACAGGGTCGAGAGGATCTTGCAAGTGTCTTTTTAACGAGGTTGCGCCCTTTCGGGTTTTCATAAAAACTCGCCGGTAGCCCTGCTGTTTTTATTCACGGAGCCCTTTCGGGTTTTCATCCGTGCCCATTTTGCTTATGGACATACCGTTTTCTTTTTCTTTTTTTTTATTGTTCTTTTTTTTTGTATCAGCCTTGGGATGCTGCAATCCACAGTAGTTTATCGACGTCTCGGTCAACAGCTAGTTTTTAGGACATAATGGTCCATTGTTAGTTTAAGGACGTTTCGGTCCGTCGTTAGTTTAAGGGCGTTTCGATCCGTCGCAGGTTACTACTTATAGAGTTTGCGCTTAGGAAGATAGCGAGCGGACATAGGCATTGTCATCTATCATTGACCTGGGCCGTAACTCGTCAGGTGTAGTATTTTTTCAGGAATCGACCGTTTATTGGCCGGAAGGGTCTTTCACCATGCATGTCCATGAGTAGGTAGGCTCCACCCTGGTAAACTTTGTCTATGATATACGGGCTTTCATAATTCGGTTCGAATTTCCCCCGCTTGGTACGATTGGGGATCATGGGTCTTTTGACCACTAGCACGAGTTCGCCTTGGCGGAATGTTCTCGGCCTAGTCAATCTCTCATACGAGCGCATCATCTTTGCTTTATAAGCCTCCAGATTTTGTTGCGCTATGAGCCGGGTTTCATCAAGGGCATCGAGCTCCTCAAGCCGAAGGTGAGCATTCTCTTCATCTGTTAGCTCATAATGAACCGCCACTCGTAGAGAGGGCAACTCTATCTCGAGGGGGAGTACCGCTTTTGTACCGAATACTAATGCGTACGGCGTTGTGTTCGTGGCCATTTTAAACGTAGTTCGATACGCCCAGAGAGCTTCATGTCAGTCATTCTTATTTCGAGACACCGTCTTTTTCACGATCTTCGTCAAGGTCTTTTTGAATGCCTCAGCTAGACCGTTAGCTCGGGGATTATAGATTGAGGAGTATCTCCAGTCTATGTTATGCTGTTGTGCGAAGCGGCTGATCTTGTGGCTTCTGTAGGCTGGCCCGTTATTGGAGATGATCCGTCTCGGAGTTCTAAACCGATAAATGACGTGTGTCTTGAAGAAATGGAGGATATTCTCCGTCTTTACTTCCCTCAGCGGTACTGCTTCTGCCCATTTGGAGAAGTAATTAGTTGTCGCCAAAATAAATCGATTTCCTCTGGACGATGTTGGTTCGATGGGGCCGATTATGTCGGTTCCCCACATTTCGAACGGCCAGCTAGCCATTGTCAGATGTAGTGGATTCAGATGCTGGTGGATAAAGTCCCCATAGATCTGGCACGAGTGGCATTGCTTTGCATACTCGAGGCAGTCCTGAATCATCGTAGGCCAATAGTAGCCCATCCTTTTAATCTTCAGCTTCGTCTTCGGCCCGGCTTTGTGAGAACCACAGAGTCGGTCATGAGTTTCTTGGACGACTCTCTTTGCCTCTTCAGGTCCCAGGCATCTTATCCATAGAGAATCAAATGATCTCTTATACCGGGTATCATTAACAAAGGAGAAAAATAGAGCTCGCTTCATGAGCTGATGTTTTGAGGACGTATCTTCAGGTGTTCGACGGGATTTGAAGTAGTTTATAAAGACTTCTCTCCAATCCTCAACCTTTTCCTGTTCTTTTACTTGCAGAGCCATTTGCTCGGTCGCTCCCTTTTCTTCGGACGACTCCAGAGATATTTCTGCCGGTGCTAGAACCTGACGGCTTTGCACAACGATCTTTACGTCATCGAGGTTCTCGTCGGCCAGTTCTTTAGCGAGCTTGGCTAATGCATCCGCTTTGCTATTCTCCGCACGCGGTATACTTTCCAAGGTGTAGGAAGGGATTTGAATTAGCAGTTGTTGTACTCTCTCGCCGTACTTCACCAACTTTGGCTTGCACGTTTGATAGTCACCGTTTACTTGACTAACGACCAGTTGGGAGTCTCCGTATATGAGGAGGTTTTCAATTCCCATGTTGATAGCGATCTCGAGACCTGCTATCAAAGCTTCATATTCGGCTTCATTGTTCGTCCTCGACTCTGTTAACGAGAAGGCAAAGCGCATTATCCCTCCTTGTGGAGTCACGAAGATGAGGCCTACTCCTGATTTGATTATAGGGGTACTTTGTTTGCGCTTCTTCATGGAAGATGCTCCATCAAAATAGAGTTCCCACCGGGTATCATTCTCTCTCCTTTCCCCATCGATCGTGTCAAACGCGTGTTCGTCCAGCAATTCGTAGTTCAAGGGAGAGTCGGCAGGTATCAGATGCTCGGCAAGGAAGTCGGCGATGGCCTGGCCTTTCACTGCCTTGAGGGAACGATAAGTTATCGAGAACTCCATCAAGAGCAGGGCCCATTTAGCGAGCCGCCCTGTTAGTATGGCCTTCGACATCAAATACATGAGAGGATCCACTTTTGATATGAGATGGACCTCATGTGCTAACGCATAATGTCTGAGCTTCGTTATCGCGAAGTTCAATGCCAGGCAGTGTTTTTCAATTGGAGAGTAATTGCTTTCTGCCCCCAGGAGAACCCGACTTAGATAATAAAGGGCTCTCTCTTTCCCTTGGTCATTCTCTTGTGCTCATAATGCGCCTAGCGAACCTTCGAGGGCTGTTGTATATAGGACGGGAGATTTTCCTTTAACGGGAGCGACCAGCACTGGCGAAATCTGCAGGTATTGCTTGATTTCATCTAGTGCGCTTTGGCATTTGTGATCCCAGACGAAAGGAGTTCCCTTCTTCATTAGGTGACTGAAGGACGGCACTTGATGGAGAGATTAGCTATAAATCGCCGGATATACGCGAGCTTTCCTTGGAGAGACCGCAGCTGTTTGAGAGTTCTTGGCGGAGGCATTTCCATAATCGTCTTGATCTTTGACGGATCTATCTCGATGCCTCGGTGTCGGACGATGAATCCTAGGAATTTGCCTGAAGAAACTCCGAACGCACATTTGAAAGGGTTCATCTTCAAGTTGTATTGCCGGAGGCGTTGAAATACGATCTTCAGATGCTCTAGATGTTCCTCGTATGATTTGCTTTTAACTATGAGGTCGTCGATATAACATTTGACAATTTCATGTATAAGGTCATCGAAGATCTTCGTCATGGCCCTCTGATAGGTGGCACCAATGTTCTTTAGACCGAAAGGCATCACCTTGTAGCAGAATATACCCAAAGGGGTCCGGAAAGTGGTGTGCTTCTGGTCCTCGGGATGCATTTTTATCTGATTATATCCTGATGATCCGTCCATGAAGGAGAAGACTTCGTAAGTGGATGTGTTATCTATCATCAGCTCAGTGACTGGTACTGGAAAGTCGTCTTTTGGACAAGCTCTGTTGAGATCTCGAAAGTCCACACATATGCGCACCGTCCCATTTTTCTTCATTACTGGAACAATGTTGGCGATCCAGTCGGGGTACTGAACCTCTTGGATGAAGCCAGAGTCGATTAGCTTCTTGACCTCGGCGTTGATGCTCATTTCAAGCTCGAGCCGCATTCTTCTTGGCGCTTGTTTGATCTGTTTGACGTCTGGAAAAATCGCCAATTTATGGACAACAATCTCTGGATAGAGTCCGGGCATCTCTAAATAGTTCCATGCGAAGCAGTCTCTATGCTGCATGAGCACGTCCTTAAGTGTAGCCACCCTTTCTTCAGACAACAGCTCACTGATGAATCTCGGCCGCGGGTCACTTGCCGTCCCCAAATCAATTTTCTTGAGGTTATCTGCAGTAGTATATATTCCATCTTCCATCTCTTTTGGCGCCGGTGGAAACTCTGAGATCACCTCGCCATCATCATTTTCGAAGCACCAGGGGAGGTCATCCATATTCTCAGGCTCTTCTTCTGACAGCGCTATCGCGTGACAGGTACGAGATCATTTCCAAGATCGATGTTGATCTGGTTCTACTCTTACTATATGCGTCACTTTCGGCTCATGCTTCTGTGGCGGGCTTACCCTCCAGCTGCTTGATAGATCGAACCTGCCTTGTTGATATTGGTCTTCGACCCAGTTCTTGAAGGTGAAGCAGTCTTCGAGAGGATGTCCTATTGCTCGGTGATAGGAGCAATAGTCTGGGTGAGAGACCTCGTTCGCTTTCTCGGGGTACTTGGACTCCGGGAGTGTCATCATCTGATGCTTTATGACGAGATCGAATATCTTCTTTGTCTTATCTTAAGGAAGAGAATATTCCCGGCCCATCTACTTTATAAGGGATGGATACCGGCTGCTCGACCCTTGCTCGCGTGGCTTCTCGGACCCGTTGGGCTACTGTTGATCGTTTTTCCGTTCTTCGGTTTATTTTTGCCTCTGCGCCGGGTCTTTTGTATGACGGGCTGGCGACGGGGAGCATTCTCATCCCCCACGGCCTGCTGAAGGAGGCGCTGCGTCCTGGCTTTCTCGTAAATGGCCATCTCGCGGTTATGGTCATCCTGGATCTTTTGACCTGCTTCCCTGATCAATTTGTCCATCTATTCTTCAAACGACGGACTCAACGTTTTGATGACAGGACCTTGTTTTAGTTCAGGATCAGCGTCTCTTAACAGAATGTCTCCTTCTTCATCGAAGTCATGTATGACGTAGCTGCCATGGACTCGCTCTTGTTTTCTGGATTGAACATATCCAAGCCCGATCGTTTCCATTCTCCCATTGAGCAACTTGCGCTGAGTTCCAGGGACATCCTAAATCCTGTTGTAGAACCGAGCTTGTCGAGTGGTCTGTTTGAAGGGTACACCTTGGCGCCTCAACAGCCTTTTCAAGCCTTCTGTGTAATATCTTGGCAGACGGATGGGCTGGAGCCTGTCAAGCGTAGAATCCTCGCCATGCCAAATTTCTTTTTCCACTTTGGTTTCCCCGGATCAGTAGAATAGGATCGCCTTTTCACCTTTTCGCCTGGGAGGGACATAGAATGTCTGCAGTTCTTGCACACTATAAGTTTCAAGTGCATCGAGCTCTTTGTAATGCTTTTGTGGAATCATAGCAACTTGCAAACTTTGATCTTTGTCGGCAGAGATTTGTATCGACGGCCGAGCAGAGAATACAGCATTGACCTCATCTTCCGAGTCGCTGCCGAAGATCAACATAGGGATGGACGGTCCCGGCTTGTTGTATTGAGGCGGCCCTGAATAAACTATCTCTTCTTCCTCCTCGGTATCACTCCCGAAGACCGGAATAGTAGTGATGGCTTTGTTCTTCGGTTTGTGACATTTTTCCGTGTCCTCAAAGTCTGGTAAGAAGTATTTTGCATCTTCGTACTTTCGGACTTCATTCACGGAGAATGGGTTCAACTCTCCCGTTACGGTTTACTCGAGACCGTCCTTGAAATACTTCATACACTGGTGTTGTGTAGAAGGGATAATGTTGTACTCATGTAAATAAGGCCTGCCGATCAAAGCATTATAGCATGTCTTGGCATCGATGACATGAAACTTAATGTCCGTGACAAGCAGCCCAAAGCATAGTGTCAATATTACAGACCCAAGCGTTCGTGATGGCTAAGTGTCAAACCCGGAGATTGTGATTTTATCACGAGCGAGGTGCTGAACGCTCATGCAGATTTCCTTCAACACTCTCACATTGAGGAGATTGACAGAGGACCCATTGTCGACCAGGATTTTGCCTACCTTGATATCATGACAGTATCCGGAGACATAAAGGGTGCAGTTATGCTCGCACTTCCCAAGGAGGAGATCTTCATCGCCAAAGGTGATATCGGCCGTCTGTACTTTTTCCAGCTCATCCGTCATCTTTTCTTCGGCGAGGAAAGCTTGGAACTGTTCGGGCTCCTGCAGTGCCTTGATTAAAGAATTCCTTGCTTCTTTTGATAGCAGAAGGGCGTCGAGAATGCTTAGCTGCGAAGGTAACTTTCTCAGGTGTGCCAGAACGTTGTAGTCCACCTTACTTTTCTTTGGCAGGTCCTTGGCGGTCAGCTCTTTGACGACTTGGTCATCTAGGGCGATATCTTCAGGGACTTTTTCTTTTCCCTTATCTTTTCTATTCGTGGGCCGGAGATTCTTTTCGGGCAGCGTACGATTGCGCAGCTGAATATTTTCACAGGTGTTCGGTTCTTCCTCTTTTCCCGAGGTGGATTCTTTAAAGAGATGGCCAGGAGTCATTTCTTCGTCAGAGTCGCTCCCGAAGGTAAGAACTTGCGATCCCCCAGCATCGACCATGTGACAGTTTCCAATAGTTCTTTTACGCTCCTCGGTCGTATTTCTTTGCTCCCGAAGAGTTTTGCGTTTCATCCGCTTGAAATTTTGCAGGTGAGCAACATATCCCTGCCACCATCTTTTAAAAGTCTCGCACTCTTCGGTAGGGTGCGCAATCTTTCGATGATATAAGCAGTAGCTAGGATGCATTTCCGCTTCACCAAGAATGTTTCCTTCGGAGGGTGGCAGCTTCATTCCCATTGATATGGCTTTGACGAACGACTTCCTCATTTTGAACCTGCTTTTATTTGCGGCGGATGTACTTTGATTTGGCGGGAGCGTTTCAACCCTTTCGTCCAGTCGTCGGATCTTGGCTTTTTCAAATATGGCCATCTCACGCTCTTAAGTAGCTTTGCTTTTAAGAAGAGCTTCATTCAGGAATGCATCAATCATTTCGTCTGATGGCCCTAGAAGTTCCGTCTCAGGATTTTCCCTTAGTTTCTCTATGTAAGGAGCTTCTTCATCGTTTATCGACGAGTGAGAGATCACATGGCAACTTGCTACGTAATCTTCAGATTCATCCGAAGAGTCTTCTCCATCATCTCCGCCTTCAAGGACGTGACTGAGAAATTCTTGGAGTGTGATTGGAGTCCGCGCCTTCTGGTTATACTCTTCCAGCGCGTCAATCTGTTTTTGCAGGTCCGTACGCCTGTCACCAGGCTTCACGAGCTTCTTGGATTTCTTCTTCTTCTTCGAAGATTTTGACGGCTGGGTGTGAGCACTTTGACTATCACCGCCAATTTTTGGAGTTGGGCGCGGCTACAGCATTCCCTTGATAATCTCGGGTTCCAGCGGATTCTTCCACCTGATCACCGGGCATGTTTGGAAATCGTTCAACATTCTTTTAGTTTTGGCCCAAAGAGCGACCTCCCATGGTACTTCTTCTACGAAAGAGCATGATGCCCCCGGTGTGTCTGTCTTCTTTGGAGCGTATGGCTGTGGTGGGTTCACCTTCCAATTCTCGGACAGTGCAAACTTGCCTTGTTGGTATTGGTCCTCGATCCATCCCTTAAAGACGAAGCAATCTTCAATTGGATGGCTTACCGTTTGATGGTAAGGGCAATAATTGGGACTATTAGCCTCACCGGGTTGCGACGGTCATTTTGGATTCAGCAAATTGATGAGCCTGTTGCGCACCGCCAGTTCGAACAGTCTCTTCGTTTTGTCCCGAGGGAACGAATAAGGACGCTTCATTTTCTCATTATAGTATCGATGTCTCTCTTCTAGTTGATCCGTTAGTTTCGGGGCGCTGGGCTGCTGTTGAGTATTCGCAACGAATGTCGCCTTCCCTTTACCCTTTTTGTTCTGCGGCTCCAGCTTTGGAGGAGACGGTCTATGACCCATCTGGTCCATCTGGGCCAGTTTTTCGATCAAGGCCTGGAACATGGTCGGCTTGAAGAACATCATAAATTGGGAAATAGTAGCCTGAGGGTCCAAAGTGCCCACGAACATGCCCACTGTCAGCACTTCCTCGATGCGCTGTTCACATTTTGACCATAAATTTAGCCACCGTATTGCGTATTGTACCCAAGTTTCGCCTGGCTTCACCCTAGCGTTAATTATTGCGGTAATCAGGGTATGCTCGCTAGCGCTCGCGAATATCTGCGTAAACAGCAGTTCCATCTCCGTAAACGTCTTGACGAAGTCATTTGGAAGTTCAGAATTCCACTCGAACGCTGTCTCCGACAAGCTGCCAACAAACTGGCGGAGTAGGAGTTTATCATCACCTCCGGTATTGCCGCACAGGGCTCTGAATTGAGCGACGTGCTGATGCGGGTTTCCTATCCCTTTAAATACATGAAATTTAGGGATCGTATATCCCGGCGGGTACTTTATTTGGTCATGCCAGCCTGGATACGGTTGCCCAGTTTTAATAATTTGGCCGGCCGTTTCATTCGCCTGGTGAGCTCGTATTTGCTGAGCAATGTAGTCATCAAGAGCGGCCTTGGAGATGGTTTCCTCTTTGGTTGCTGAAAGAGCCAGAGGAGGGTTCGATGTCTCCCCTCTGTCGTCTTCAATGATGATCGGGGGTCTTTAGCTGGAGCTTCTATCTGTAACATCATCCCAACCATGTCTTGGAACAAGAGAGCCATTCATTTTATATTGGCTGCCTATTCCGCAGCTTCTTTTTCTTTCCTCTCGAGCATTCTTCGGAGGAATTCGATATCAGTTTCTTGTTCCCGACGCTGCTCTGAGGTCTCTGGATTTTCTTTTGGCCCAGTAAGTGCGGCCATTGCAGTCAACACCTCCTGAAGCTTCTGCTGCTGTTATTCCTAAGCCTTTGTTATTGACTGGGTAAGCGGTCGATGTCCCGTAGAAGCACGGCTTTCTTCTTTTCCAGAAGCCATATAAACAGTATGTACCATCATGCCCCCAGACTTGGGGCGTTTAGGTTCGGTGTCTCTGCGGTTCGCCGCGGTTATAGGGGCTTTCTCTGGCCTCCTTCTCTTGTGAGCGGTTGAAGTCGAGGGGACCGTTGCAGCGGGCACCCAGGTAGCTATCGCCTTTTGTGGCTTGACAGGATGGTTCTATTCTCACTGAACCTTTATCTTTTTCTGTCGGCGAGAGTAATCTTAATCAATCATCGACTCCTGGACTTGTCGCCAGACTGTGTAAATTTTGGAGGACGGCCGCTGAGGGGGCTGCTCCGGCTTCTTCTCTGGAGCATTCTCCACAGGTGGAGGAGATCTCTTCAGCACGGCAGTAGGAGAGTTTCTGTGCACCTTGTTGAGCAGTTCAAAGCTGTTCCTGGTTGGAACAGTAGCATTGATCTCCACCGTTGGAGCTGGTAGAGTAAATCCAGACGGAGAGCTACCCTCAGCCTTCCGTACTCGGCGCCAGTGACGACGGCGAGCATGTCGCGCAGATGGTGTTGGTTCAGCTATGGGGATGGCTTTGTCATGCCCCCTGTTCTGGTGAGGCACTGCTGGTACCAGCCTCTTGAAGACCGACGTCCGTTGAGCAGCAGTATCCAATCTGTTAAAGACAGACCTTTGAGCAGGAACGGGAGCCGGAGTGGCCAGCCTCGTAAAGACTAATCCTTTGACAGGAGAAGCTTCTTTAGTGACCTCGAGAGCAGGAATGGCTATCCGTTTTGGGATGGCCACTTCAGGTATCGTGGGCTTCTTGACAGGCCCATTAGAATTCAGGCTCAGCCTATCAAAGACTGATGCTGTCGGCTTGGCATTGGATGACCCGTTGAGAGGGGCCGTGGTGGTAGTGAGCCAATCAAAGACCGACTTCTTCTGCATTTCTTGCGGCGGCGGGATGTTAACGCTCACTAGTGGGAGCATGGTCCTGAAGAACAACCCAGTGGTAGCCTGTGTTACCTGCTCTACCGGCATTGTGAACAGGGAGGCCGCCTGGGGCCCGTAAGTTACTCCTCCAGATGAGGCGGAACGGGACTTGCAGTTGCAGCTGGAGCATTTTGTGCAGGTAGACGCCATTGATTTTTCGTTTTCTGCATGGAGCAAGACACCAAATCTTAGTATCTCGAATCCAAAGGCAACCATATCAAACTGCGATTCGTTCGCGAACACGACACATGAAGTGTGGAGTGGAAAGAGGAAAAGGTCCCACCGGGCGTGCCAAAATCAGTTCCCCGCCGAAACACGGAGACACGACCGCGCAGGTCCGTCTTGCCTGAATTTCGGGGCAGATGCTAATTGGTCCTATTCGTCCACCTCTCCGAAGATACTAAGTTTATTTATGGTATCGTGTATCGAAGGTTTAAACGGATGCGGCAGATGTAGCAGACTTCGTCAGATTCTCCCTCATTTAAGGGATTTTGGATTATGGGGACGCTCTTCCCTGCTGGCGCAAGCCCCTGCAGTTAATTACGCTACCGCATCACGGTAACAACTTTCTCCTTCTCCAGATGGTCACTTCGTGTCGTCGGTGTTTGTTTTGTTTTTGGTTGCCCGTGGATTGTATACGGAGACTAATTTATGTCGTCGCCCGTAGGGCGTGGATTAGTTTAAATCTGTATTTTCTTAGATTTGGATTTGGAGGTTGGGTTTAAGGATACGTTAGTCTCATTTGAGACTAAAATCAACTTAAACGTTTGTTAAGGATACGTTAGTCTAATTTTTAGGCTAAGATCAACTTAACGGGATCGTTTAGATCCAACAAGAGAGCATTTGGGCTCTGTTGTTTAGTTTAAGGACTTTACGGTCCATTATTAGTTTAAGGACATTACAGTCCAAGGTTAAGGACATCATAGTCCGTGGGTTTAAAGGGATCCCACAGTCCGAGGTTAAGGACATCATACTCTATGAGATTAAGGACCCCACAGTCCAGTTTAAAGACGTCATAGTCTGTGAAATGTGTGGTTGTTGGGACCCGTCACCTCTCTGAAGACGTTGAAGGATTACAACGACAAATATCAAAGGAATGAAGAGATGTACCCTTGAACCAAAGTTGATTGGGAAATCTGTAGTCCAATTTTGTAATTAAGATCAATTCATTAGATTATGAGCACATTGGCTCAGTTAAATCTGAATTGAGGACTTATGGCCAATTTGGGCTAAGTCCAATTAAGTTTGAAATATTGACCCCTTGTTGGACCATTAAACATTTGTCTGGGTTCAACCCCCCATTATTTGGCACTGCTAAACAGGAGTTCTAACAACATTTTATCTTTGTTGAGTGCTGAGCACTCATATGCCATATAGAATGATCAATTTTGAAAGGCAAGGATGTACTTGAGACAGTAAAAAGAGAAGTCTTTCCTCAGAAGGACTTAGCCAATTTATGCTAGGATTGATTTGAATATAGTGTTAAACACTAACATATATTTGATGCGCTGAAAATAGTGTTAAACACTAAGGACAAAATGCTCAAAAATAGTGTTAAACACTAAAATTGGATTGGTCACGTGGGGCCATGTGAGGCCTCTAAAGGTGGAGACCAGTCTTCCTTTGTTTAGTTCTCAGAGTATTCAAAGGTGTCAAACACTTAAGTCTTCACAGCCATCACGTGTGGGCACGTGATAGGCACCCATGCACTGATTTATTAAAGTGTTTTACTAGGGGTCACGTGGGGACACGTGATGGCGCCCAAAATCTATTTTGCCTTTGGCTTTATTCCTTTTATTATGAGAGTCACGTGGGAACACGTGAGGGATTGCCTCCAAGTTTTTCTTTCTCATTTTAAGGGATCTATTTCAGGGGGTCACGTGGAGCATGTGACCTAGTTCTGTTCCTTCTTTTCTGATCATTGAGGATAGGGGTCGCGTGTCACCACGTGGCCAAGTTCTTTACGTGCATGGGGAGCTTTCAAGTCCTTTTATTTTAAGAATTAAATTCTCTGTAATGTTAAACCCTAATTATGTTTTTAGGGGAATTAAATTCCTGTTTATGGGGAAGAATTAAATTCTTATATAGGGTTAAACCCTAGTTCTGTCTTGGAGGAATTAAATTCCTATGAATTTGGGAGAATTAAATTCTCACATAGGGTTAAACCCTAGTTCTATTTGGGAGGAATTAAATTCCTATGAATTTGGGAGAATTAAATTCTCATATAGGGTTAAACCCTAGTTCTGTTTGGGAGGAATTAAATTCTTGTGAATTAGGAGGAATTAAATTCCTTAAACTCATATTCTCCCTCTAGGTCTTGGATCTGCATGGCAGGATCTCCCCGATGAGAATTAAATTCTCAACTTGTGGGGAGATCTGCTTCTGCAGATCTTCAACCAAAGGAAGAACTAAGTTCTTATTCAGAAGAGTTAAACTCTTAGATTTGAGAATTAAATTCTCTTTTATTTTATGGAGCTTAGATCTCTTTGCCCTTTCTCACCTAAGGTTTCTTTTCTCTAAAAAGAACTTCTTTTCTTTCTTGAGAATTAAACTCTCCTCTCTTTTCTTTCTGTTGTTCTTTCTCCAGAAAATCAAAATTCCAAGATCCAAAAATTTCTTCCCCCTCTCCTCTTCTTGGCTCCTATTTATAGGAGAAGGAAAAGAATCAATTTGTTTAGTGAATCTTTCATTGAAAGATTTTGTTTGTTTTTCTAACTAACATGATTTTTTAGATCACTCAGTGAATTTTATTCACCATTGGATTTTTAATCCAGAAGATATTCTTTCTGTTATTCTTGGTGAATTTTATGGAAATCTTTCCTTGTATAAAATCTTTCAATAAATTGGTGATTTTTAATCACTATTGGATTTTTAATCCAACGGTGCTCCACTTTACAGAGCATAATCCCCTTTTGTTTAGAAAGATTTAAAGAAATACTTTCCCAGTTAGGTTCTTTGATTTCCCTTAATTAGAATTTAATTCTGTTAATTCAGAAGGCTTTTAAAGCCCATCACATGTTAGCACGTGATCCCAATGTTTGATCATTGAAATAGAATTTAATTCTATCAGTTAAAGAGCTAAGGGACCTGTCACGTGTTGGCACGTGACCCTCTTTTATTCAGAATTTAATTCTGCCTTTTAACAGAGCTAAGGGACCATCACGTGTTGGCACGTGACCCTCTTTTATTCAGAATTTAATTCTGCATTTTAGCAGAGCTAAGGGACCATCACGTGTTAGCACGTGACCCTCTTTTATTCAGAATTTAATTCTGCCTTTTAACAGAGCTAAGGGACCATCACGTGTGAGCACGTGACCCTTGGTCACGTGTGAGGACGTGACCCTTGGTCACGTGTGAGCACGTGATGCCCCATTGGGGTCTTTCTTTGGCTGTTTTGTTACATTTTTTTTATTAGAATTTAATTCTATAAAGTAGAGATCATAAGAATCTATCACGTGACCCTTGGTCATGTGTGAGCACGTGATACCTCATTGAGGTATTTCCTGATTTTTATCAGGGAACAAGTGGCAGGGGTATACGCAGTTTTGTCATGAATGGTAGCATTCACAATTTACTTTGCACTCTTTCTAATCCCTTTATATGTCTTTACTTATTATCTGTTGTACACCTTTCTCAGGATAATTGGTTTTCTTCCTTCCCTACCTTTCTGCACCAGCCTAAAGTTTGGAAGAAGTCTATCCAATAAGCGCAATAGGTGTACTCTCTTAAATACGAGGAGCTCTCTCAACCTGAGAGAAGGTAAAGGGAAAAGACAACCTGAATAATCCTATTCTATTTCTCCAGAACCGGTAACCATCCTCGAATCTGAAACAAGTTTCTTCGAGTTCGTATGTAACTATACGATGGTCATATCCAATAAATCTATGGATCTTCGTAGTGATACGGAATGTTCCGGAGAAATGCAAAGGGTAAAAGTAGGAGCGGCATTGATATATGCAACTCGGAAAATCCAAAAGCCAAAGTCTTTTAAGAAGGTTCGGTTAACTTGGTTCATGAGTTCTATTCTAGGGTCGGGCCATGGTCGCTGCCAAAGAGAGAGAAAAGAAACAGTTAGCATGCACTCTAACCTAGATCAGAATGGTTAATCACTTTATCTAATCAGGATGGCTCCCACTGTTTCCTCGAATTCTCCTCCAAACCCAAAAGGAGAATTAGTCAGGATCATTTAAAATCATCCGAGGAGTAATCATACTCATCAGTGGGAATCAGAATCCAACTATCATCGCATGATAACTTGATGGAAGCCACTCAAGTCACCACACTTCAGAAGGTATGCGCATACTTGGCAAGTTTCCTGTATATTTGAAACTCCCGATGTGATTTTTACCCCTAGGACCCAAGTGACCTTAACACAGTCAACATATCAAAGGGTCCTAGTCAAGTTCAACCCGTCATTATCATGATTGCATTAAACCCAACCGTATGAGTCCTTGACACAGTCAACATGATCGTACGACTGTTCTAACCAATCCACATATCCATGCGACAGAAAAGTATTATAGAGCTACCGCATACTACACCTTGACACAGTCAACATACGTAGCACAAATACTAAGCAATACTCATCTGAAATGATAGAGGGCTACGACTGGTTTTTGGCGAAAAACCTTTAACGTAATGAACTTGATATCGTTGAAGGAATCCAAGTGGTTTTACAAATAAATATATAGTGGCGAAAACTTTTGCTAAAGAGGCCACTCCCGGTGAAGGGATCTCGGCTCTTTCCTCGTCAAATGAGGTGCAGGATATTCCCAATCGAATACCACAATACAAAGCAAAAGTAAATGACAATAGTGAAATTATTACGCTGACACAAACTTTTGGTCAAGGGGTCACTCCCGGTGAAGGTATATCGGCCCTTGCCTCGTCGAATGAGGTGTAGGATATTCCCAATCGAATACCACTGTGCAAAGCAAAAGAAAATGTCTGTAATGTCTGTTTTTCAAAAACTTAGTTCCAACAACATCATATAAGTTTGTTTTATCCTTGCATTGATCAGAATCAACGCAGTCCCATCAATTAACATATCACACCAGATAAAAGAACGAAAATAAAATGTACGTATATGACATCCGCATTCGCCACTGGGTCCCGTCATCACCCGTTAGGTTACTTAACTAACGACAGAGCAGGGACAGGACTAGCGCGGGTGCAAAACATATACAACATCTACTAGTATATATATAAATATATATAACAATCGTCCCAGGAATGATATAAAGCAACATCACAGAATCACAGCCAAGCAACACAGAGTGGTGGATAATCCTGGAGCCCCAGGTTTCACTTGAGCCGTAAATGAGACCCGACGTTCCCCTGTCGTGTAGATAGCCTGTGCAATGAAAACCTAGACCCTTAGGAGTGCGGCAAGTTACCCGCCAATCTCAAAAGCGAGGCAACCCTAATCAAAAAAGTGAATGGTCCACCCAGCACTTCACAGAATCCGGTAACTTGAGCACCCTTCCTTGGGTCAACCTATACCCCCTACGAGTGCGGCGAATTGCCCGCCAATTCTAGTATGAGTCCCCCTCCATCTCAACGCCATGAGATGCGGGCCCGTTGCCATCTAGAATCCGGCTATCCGTGCACTCCACTGCGGGGTAATCTTAGTACAGAAAAGAAAATAATATACAACGGTGACATCGACGTCGACCCGGTCGTGCCCCAAACAAATAATATACAAACTGGCAGAGACGGCAGTCCACATGTCGGACGCTCGCCCTGCAATATCAAATGTAAAAATAAAACTAAATTGTACTACCATTGCACCACTGGCTATCTACCACGACAATCCAACCACAACTACAGCACAACACAGAACATCAACGTGAATGTCACGTTCGCAAACCCGTCTAAAAGAACATATAGCAATTAGACAAGTTGTACCGCTCTAATGACATTCACGGTCGCAGATAGTAATGCATGTACCGTAAACATTTAAACAGTGTTCGATTATCGACTTCGAAACACCCCTAATTGCCTCCAAACAAAAAGATAACTTAATATCCAAATTGGGCAAAACAAACAATACCACTTAACCAATATTCTAGAAACTAGAAAACACAAAAAATTTCAAGCCCAACACCTAAAGAGAACCGGCCAAATCAGGATTTTACTACATTTCGCCAGGACAAATCCGGTGGTTTGGGCTCGTTTTTGTGGTGTGTTCTAGTTGTCACCAAAATAGCCTTCTGCAATTGTTTTAAAAAAAATTAGAAGGCTCTGCAAATTCGACGGAGACTGGAATAAATCGGGTATTGTTTCGGAGTTGTTTCGATTTCGATACTTTAATATCATCTAAACTAGCTAGCTAAGGGTTTAAGGGTTGGCTCTGATACCATGTTGGGTTACGGCAGCGCCCCGGCCATCAATCCGTGACCAAATGCGGAACAAAAATTTTATAAACAGGTGCTACCACAACCCGATAAAACCCGGATCTACCTTAACCCCTATACTAACAAACATAAAGAGAGTTAGGAATAATTATACCGAATCAATCCGTGTCCTTCGGTCTTCAACCACCTTCCCCAGCTCCTAGAGATCACCACGATTAAGCTTGGTCGCCGGTCTCCCTCCATCGAAGATGATCCACCCGAGAGTCTATGAATCGAGCTCCAACCTCATAGCTGAGATGACTAGGATACCTAGACCGCTATACTAGATAGCCTAGAAGATGTAGAGAGTGATGAGGGAATTATTTGTCTCAAGACACCCTAGGTTTCTCAACTCATGAGAAGGTTAAGGTGGAGGAAGAAGATGAAGCTAGATGATGAGAGAGAGAGAGAGGCATGGCAACATAAGAAAGAGAATGGTCAAGTGTATTGTATTGTGAGATATTTCCAAGCATCAAAAATAATCTCATGTCAAGAAAATATCTCCAAAATATCTCACAACCCATACAAAATGTCAAGTATTCCCCCATGAGTCGCCTCATGAGTCATGCTATAATTTATGCCACTAATCACCTCATCCTCCACCTCATTAACCATTTAATCCTAAATGGTTAAATCATAAATGAGGTGGCATCTTCTAGAAAGTAATTTTGTAAAGAATTGCAAGAATACCCTCATCTGTATATACATACCCGCATCCGCATTCCGAAGAATACGAATACAATGAGACGAAAATAATCCATCAATATAATACTAGAATCCGGCTTAAACCAAAGCCCGCTAGTATTATCCGTCCGAACATCATCCGTGCACAAGTACACGTATATGATCGAACCCTGCCGTAAAACCATACGGCATCTACATCGTTTCGCCCGAATCAGGGAAACCCTCTATGTGGGACTCTAAAGACTCGTCAATATGCTGACAATGGGTTTAACCACAAACACATCAGCGGTACTAGCTATACGTAACGGCTACCCAGGTATTGAGCGAAAGGGAAGCCGACGAGCAAACTCATCCTGAACCCCTACTGAGCCTGACAGTGACAATATCCGTACAGTCCGGTTTGTTTGTCTAAGAGTATCGCATATCGAATCTAGGGGGTGGATAAAGTCAGACCCCTAATAATGCGACATTTCGTGTTGGTATGAAACCCATCACCACCTGAGAAATTATTGATCTGAATTAGTAATTCTCGACTACCTTGGCCAAGGATTTCTGGTGATGTCCACCCGTACACAACGCGGCGTCAACCCTCAATACCGGGAGAGAAAAATCCATGACGATCCGCTCACTGCCTCCATGTGGCTCGGGACTGTACCCAACTAAAACCTGTTTGCTGATTTAGAGAGGTTTTTTCGATCAAAAAATATTTACCGCAATCAAGAACGGCATCGCATGAAGCTAGCCGGTGAATACGGGTCGGTCCACAGGGATTTTGTAAATTTCCTTTAAGTTCTTACGAGTTAATTCCAAATGGTGTTTGGACTTATAATTAAACCTAAAAATTGAAGTTGTGTTATACTAGGATTAGAAACTTGCTAGGATTAGGTTTAGGTAAAGTTTGGTAAACAAATATTCTCACCTTTTTTCAATGCCTTAGTTTTGATTTGATTTTAGGGGTTATGGTAAATTTTAATAGAGGGGATTAGGATGATTGGGAAGATGTTCTTCCTCTAGATCCTTGTCCTTCCTTTATTAACCTTTACCCTAACCTCCATGGAAAACTCACAACTCCGGTCTTTTATACTACGGATCACCGTTACCTCGAGGGTAGAGTGCCGTAGGGAGCGGAAGATGAGAGTATGCATGGAGTCCTAATATTCATAATAGATTAGCAAAGAAAAGAGATGAGAAATCTTCATCTCTCAAACCCTTCCCTATTCCTAACCCCAACAAGCGAGGAAAGTACTCGCTCATTGAGGGAATTAAGAAAGACATAATTTTATTAAAGAGAAGAAACATCTATTGCAAGTTAATAAAATTCTAAACTAAATTAAACTAAGGCAAGAAAATAATTTACCTAGGGCAGATATGAAAAACTATAACTAAGGCAAGAAAAATAACCTACTTACGATTGATGCGCTCTAACTTCAAGAAAACAGAATTTTATTCATGAATAGAGGCATGAGAAAATACAAGGGTTTGGGTTCTATTTATAGGACATAGAAACCCTAGGTTTACAATTGCTCCGCATGTCTACAATTACAAATATACCCCCAGGAAATCTTTTCAGAGCCGCCTCAGCATTATGGTAAAATTTTCACCGCGCACGGGCTTCATATGGCCGCGGAACCGCGGCATGGGCGCGCTTGGGCCGCGGTTCCGCGGCCCTTTGGTGAAGTCATCTGATGAATTTTCCTGGGCTTCTTTAGGTTTCTCTGGGATATTTATTTCTTCAGTTATTTTTCCATTTGGGCTTCTACAGTGATTCCAGATCTACAGTGAATACTTTGCAATGGATTTTTACCCGTCCGCTTTGTATTCGTGGACCTTGCGTTGCCTTGTTGATGGTGAACTGTTCTTCTTCTAGGCTTTACTAAGATCTTCCTATTTGTTGGTCAAAAATCCTTCTTTTGTGTCGTCTTTTGTGTTTTTCACTGTTTTTGCTCCAAGAACCTGTAACCTATAACATGTAGCAGACATGGGTCAAAAACACCTGTTTTTATTCTTAAATGCATAAGATTGGGGAATACAAAATGCAATATTATGTTATGAACAAATACCCCCAAACTTATCTTTTGCTCGTCCTCGAGCAAACTTATTATTTTATTCTCGATAAAAATCTAACTTAGCCGCACTTTCACAGGGAAACGCGATTGCACTGAGCACGTGAAACAAGCCGTTAAACCTCTAGGTGTCCCTAGTAGGAGGAGTGTTGTCTCCTGAGGGTTTTCAGCGGATTACACCCACAAAATCCTATCAATTTGGTTTATCGACTTTTGTTTTCCAATTAGGTTTTCTAACAAGGAATTCTATTATCGTCGACCCGCAAATTATCCATCCATATTCTTCACACTTCCTCATTATTTAACTTAAGATTATATATGTTCTATAGACTTACTTTCGGCATTTCTTAAGTTTTCCTTCTAGGGTTCCATCTCCACTTAGGAATTTCTATCAACTCTACTAAAGATACAAGTTCTATTCTTCATTCCTTTCTCCCATCTAAACTCTAATCACATATCCCCACGTGTGTGTAAATATCACCCCTACATTTGGAAATTCAAATCAAGCAATCGTACTCTCGTCCATTGTCCAAAGCACTTATTAATTTGTGAATATTCGCTTACACATCCTTCATGCGACCGTTAATACTTCTTGAGGTACCAACAACCGATTACAAGATGCGTTAGCACTTTAAAGCGTACTTCCTAGTCTTGTAACACCCAAGGCTTTAGCAGTGACTCCCAAACCAGTTGGTCTAAGGCACTAGGTGATGAAGCACCCTCGCTAAATATTTTTCTATTTTTTTGCCTTAAGTAATCACAAAAACCAGTGTCCATTTTTTTTCTTTATTCATTTTTTTTTCTTTTATTTTCATTGTACTAAGGACTTTAGACAAGAGCATTTCAAGGTCTCTTCTACTATTCCAAGTTTCAAGGTGCGTGATTGTGCATTTTGTAGGGTATATGTTTTCAGAATCTAGACTTAAGCTATGAATTATTTTTCAAACTTATACTCTAATAAAAGTTTTAATACTTTTCCTTCGTTTCGACTTAGCCCAAGAAGTGAACCCAAAATTTGCCTATTTCTAAATAAACTATAAAGACATATACTTTCTACCGCTAAATTTTAAGGAAGGTTATCTTTAGGGTTTTTAATTTACTAAGTCGAAGATCTTGTTTTTCCTAGCCAGTTAACCTATTTATCAAACTCAAGTCAATTAACCAAAATTGAATACATTAATTTTTATAATTTTTGAAATTTTTCAATTTTTATGGGTTTTTCTTTTTCTAAATTTTTTTTTCCCCAAAATTTTCAAATTTTTATGATTTTTATATAAAGATGCAATGTGAAAATGTAAATATGAATGCGAAGAAAGAAAACTTACCGAGCATACCCCCAAACTTAAAATGGACAGTGTCCTCACTGTCATGCTGCACCAAGTGGGTCGATAATGTCGGCAATTATATTTACATATTATACACACCCCCAAACTTATTTGAAATAATGTTTTGGAAAAAAAAAGGAAATTCGGGGGTGAAAGTGGAGGAAAATTAATCAGTGTAGATCGGCTCCTGCAAAAGCAGGAGCTCCTCCGATAGGTCCGCCGTGAAGAACGGTTTTAATCGATGCCCATTCACTTTGAATAGCGTACCGTCCTCCGGATTTTCAAGATCAACCGCACCGTGCGGATAAACGGTGCGGACTACAAACGGTCCTCTCCATCTAGAACGGAGCTTGCCGGAGTGATAATGTAACCGAGTATCATAGAGTAAAATCTGTTGACCAGGTTTAAATGTTTTACTCAAAAGATGTTTATCGTGGAACACCTTAGCTCGGTTTTTATAAATTATGGCATTATCATATGCCTCATCCCGCAGCTCTTCTAGTTCATTCAACTGCAGCTTTCGGTTGCTGCCCGCATCTCCTATAGATAAATTCAGCTCTTTGATAGCCCAAAATGCCTTGTGCTCAATTTCTACTGGGAGGTGGCAAGCCTTCCCGTAAACAAGCCGGTATGGAGACATGCCAAGATTGGTCTTGTATGCAGTACGGAAAGCCCATAGTGCATCCATCAATTTGAGTGACCAATCTTTACGGTTTTTAGAAACCGTTTTCTCCAAGATTTGCTTAATTTGCCGATTCGAGACCTCGGCTTGCCCACATGTTTAGGGATGGTATGGCGTTGACAGCTTATGGGTGATAGAATATTTGCGTATTAAGGACTCAAAAGTCCTATTGCAAAAGTGAGAACCATTTTCACTTATTATCGCGCGAGGGTGCCCAAATCGAGAAAAGATGTGTTCTTTAAGAAATCGAATGACAACCTTGTTGTCATTCGTTCGACTAGGCACAGCCTCGACCCACTTTGAAACGTAGTCAACAGCCAAAAGAATATACACTTTTCCAAAAGAGTTAGGAAATGGTCCCATGAAGTCTATACCCCAAACATCAAAAATATCTACAACCAAAATCGGTTGGAGCGGCATTTCGTTTCTCCGCGATATCCGGTCCAAGTGTTGGCACCGGGAGAAAATCTTGCAGTATTCGTTTGCATCCTTGAAGAGTCGTGGCCAATAGAAACCACACTGCAAGACTTTCTCGGCTGTCTTCTTTGGGCCAAAGTGCCCGCCACAAGCTTGATCGTGGCAAAAAGACAGCACACTCTTAACCTCATTTTCCAGTACACACCGACGAATGATTTGGTCGGAACAGTATTTAAAAAGATAAGGTTCATCCCAGTAAAAATGCTTTACTTGGGACAAGAATCGAAGTTTATCTTGTTTCGACCAATCGTTAGGTATCAAGCCGGTGGCTAAGTAGTTTACAATATCGGCGAACCATGGTTCACAAGAAACGGTCAAGAGTTGCTCATCGGGGAAAGCATCAGTGATTGGAAGTTCAAGTGTAGGCGAAGAAGGAAGTCGTGAAAGGTGATCGGCCACTACGTTTTCACATCCTTTTTTGTCCCTTATAACAAGGTCAAATTCTTGTAGCAAAAGGATCCAACGTATTAGTCTCGATTTAGCATCCTTCTTCGCAAAAAGGTGGCGAAGAGCTGAGTGATCCGTGTACACTATAACTAGAGAGCCGATTAAATAAGGCCGAAATTTTTCAAGTGCAAACACAACTGCTAAAAACTCTTTTTCTGTTGTTGTGTAGTTTAGTTGGGCCTCATTTAACGTACGACTAGCGTAATAAATCACGTGAGGCATCTTATTAATGTGTTGTCCAAGAACAGCACCAATGGCAAAGTCTAATGCGTCGCACATAATTTCAAAAGGGTGCGTCCAGTTTGGAGATGAAAGAATGGGCGCAGAAATGAGAGAGTGTTTCAAAGACTCGAACGCTTTCATGCAAGTTGAGTCAAAATCAAATGTAGTGTCCTTGGCCAATAAGAGAGTCAAGGGTCTAGCAATCTTGCTAAAATCCTTGATGAACCGTCTATAAAAACCGGCATGGCCAAGGAAAGCTCGGATATCTTTGACGCATTTAGGAGGAGGGAGATTAGAAATGACTTCAATTTTTGCTCTATCAACCTCTATGCCGTTTTGAGAGATGACATGTCCTAAGACAATGCCTTCTCGTACCATAAAATGGCACTTCTCCCAATTTAACGTTAGGTTCTTATCCCTACAGCGGGTAAGAACTGCGTCAAGATGTCGTAAACACTCGTCGAAGGAGTCACCGAAAATGGAGAAATCATCCATAAAGATTTCCAAAAACTTCTCCACCATGTCCGAAAAGATCCCCATCATACACCGCTGAAATGTAGCGGGTGCATTGCATAACCCAAAAGGCATGCGACGATAAGCAAAAGTGCCAAAGGGACAAGTAAATGTGGTCTTGTCTTGATCCTCTTTGGTGTGGTTATAACCGGAATAGCCATCTAAAAAGCAGTAGAACTCATGCCCCGCCAATCTTTCTAGCATTTGGTCAATGAAAGGCAAAGGAAAGTGGTCCTTCCTTGTCGCGGCATTGAGTTTTCGGTAGTCGATGCAAACTCGCCACCCAGTTTGGGTGCTAGTAGGAATTAACTCGTTTTCCTAGTTAGTAATGACCGTGATGCCCGATTTCTTTGGCACGACATGAATGGGGCTAACCCATTGGCTATCCGAGATAGGGTAAATGATACCGCTATCAAGACATTTAACAATCTCCTTCTTGACCGCCTCTTTCATAATGGGGTTGAGGCGTCTTTGTGGATCCCTTACCGGCTTGGCATCATTCATCAAGTGTATATGATGTTCAACTATGAGGGGACTAATCCCCTTGATGTCCTCCATAGACCAGCCGAAAGCTTGCCGATTATTGTGTAAGACCATTAAAAGAGCCTTCTCTTGCTCGAGAGCTAGAGAGGCAGATATGATAACGGGTAAGGTCTCATTCTCACCTAGATAAGCATATTTTAGGTGCGACGGCAAAAGTTTTAGTTCGAGTTTAGGTGGTGAAACAATAGATGGTAATAATGGAGTAACTGTTTCAAACTCGAAGGATTCTATCAAAGGTTCAAATCGAGTGTACGCAACCGACTCGGATGGTTCAACTAACTCATCCGGAAAAGCAAAAGACTCAAACTCGGGGGGAGAGTCTTCAAGATCGTCAACAAAGGTGAAACACTCATAATCCTTGTTCGTCGTGAAAGCTGTGTCGGATTCTAGGAGGAACGCACTAGTGGCGTCAACATAGCTGTGATCAAACATAAAATTTTCGAATTCACAGTCCTCCTCCGCGATCTCATTGATCAAGCAAATATCAAGTACGCTAGAATTAGGCTCGCAAGGCTGACTTCCTAACTTGAAAATGTTGAGTTAAACTGTCATATTGACAAAAGATAGATTCATTGAACCGTTACGACAGTTGATTACTACGTTAGAAGTCGCGAGGAATGGTCGACCAAGTATCACCGGAATTTGATTACGGGGGTCAGCGACAGATTGTGTATCCATAACAATAAAGTCAACGGGGAAAATGAAATCCCTTACTCTAATTAAGACATCCTCCAACTCTCCCCTAGGATGGGTGATTGATCGGTCGGCCATTTAGAGAGTACAATGAGTGGGCTTAAGCTCTCCAATGCCTAATTGTTCGTACACCGAATAAGGTAGCAAATTGACACTAGCACCAAGATCTAATAGTGCTCTATTGATGTTCTTGTCCCCATTTGTGATCGAAATAGTAGGACAACCGGGGTCCTTGTGCTTTGGGGGTAAAGAATTGACAAGAGCATCACTAACAGCACTAGCCACGAAAACTTTCTTTGGTACTTGTGACTTCCTCTTTTTGGTGCATAAGTCCTTTATGATTTTTGCATATGAAGGAACTTGTTGGATTGCATCCAAAAGAGGGATATTTATGCTAACCTGTTTGAACAACTCTACAATCTTCTCCATCTGTGGAGTTGGTTTATTAGATCTCAACCGATTTGGAAAAGGAACATTTTGAAAAATCGTTGAGTCCAATTTTTGCGGATCAGATTGTTGAGTTGGAACGGAACCCCGTGTAGATGTGTTCGTGTTGTGAGAAGAGGGTCCGTTCGAGCTAGAAGAAGTAGAGCCGTGTGAAGGATGGAGAATAGGCTCTAACGACGAAGAAGAAGAAGAAGAAGGTGAAGAAGATGAAGATGAAGAAGGACCACCGACAGGGGTGTCATGGTTAATATCCATATTGTTTTGCAATACTTTTCCGGATCTCAACGTGGTCACAACATTTACATTATGACTCTGCTGTTCATATGCAACATGTGCATGACCGGGATTTGGCAATGGTTGAGACGGAAGCTTTCCTTTCTCTCGCTCTTTCAATGCAGCGTTAAGTTGTGCAATTTGTGCCTCAATTGATTTGATGCTTTGATCGTGTGAGGCACTGTTTTGCACCAAAGATTGAATAGAAGTCTCTAATCTTGCTGTAGATTGTGTAGATTGCTTTAGGAAAGCATCTAGACTTCTTTCGAGCGAGCTAACCTTGTCATTATTAGGTTGAACAAAATTGTTTGGTGGGTAAGAAGTGTTAGGCACAAAATTGTTCACTTGATTAGGGTAAGGTTGCTGTTGGAAAGGTTGTTGAAATTGCGTTTGTGGAGGTGCTTGTTGTTGTGGAGGAGGAGGCCTTTGAAAATTGTTATTTCCTTGGAATTGTTGATTTTGGTTCCAAGCGAAATTTGGGTGGCTCTTCCAACCCGGATTGTATGTTGAAGAGTATGGATCGTTTCTTTGTCGTTGCTGAAAGACAGCATTGACTTGATCCTGTCCTTGAGTAGATGCAGTGTAAGGACACTCTTCTGTGAGATGTGATGGATCCGAACAATAAGCACAAACAGTTCATGGAGGCACAACAGGGGCTGGAGAAGGCCCTGAGATTTTGGTCTCAAGCGCTTCTAGCTTTTTCGTAAGAGCGGCCACCTCGGCCTTCATAGCAATCGACATCTCTACTTGATGTATGCCTGCCCTAGGTTGACCAATAGAAGAAGATGATGATGTGGTCTTGGTGCTCTCCCACTGAATTGTTTGTTCACTAAGATCCTCAAGAAACTGCCACGCTTCCTCACTAGACTTGGATAGAAAGTGACCTTGACAAATGGTTTCTAGCAACTGCTTCGTTGCCGGGTTCAATCTCTCGTATAATGTTTGGCAAAGTTGCCAACTTTCGATCCCATGGTGAGGGCATTGAACGAGTAGGTCTTTGAATCTTTCAAAACACTTCCAAAATGGCTCGGAAGGAAGCTGTGAAAATTGTATAATCTCATTACGGATTTTAGCAGTTTTGTGATGAGGATAGAACTTTTTAAGAAAAGCTTTCACAAACCCGTCCCAGTTTCTAATTGAATGTGATGCGGTGCTGTATAGCCACTTCTCGGCTAGGTCACATAAGGTGAAAGGAATGACCCTTAGCCTTATAGCGTCATCACTTAATTGGGTCGTTTTCATTATAGCGCAAACGTTTTGGAATTTATTGATAAAGATATATGCATCTTCGGATTCCAAACCATGAAACATAGGCAGCATATTGATGAAGTGGGGTTTGATCTCAAAGTTGTCCCCATTTGCCGGTGGGAGGGAAAGACAAGTAGGAAGGGTGGTGTGGACGGGGTAGAAAAGATCCTGGAGCGCGACTCGTGCGGGCGCTTCAACAGGCGGGTGATTCGGGTTATTCGCACCTAACGGAGGTGGAATCATTCCCGTCTGTAAGGTGTTGTTACGATCGTATCCCGACATACCTTCGGAAGAAGAATGTGATGGTGAAAGTGAAGAAGTAGACAAGATTTCGACTTCGGGGTCGAAAGGTTCGTCGGTCGGTACCAACGAAACACGGACTAATCGGGCGCTAGGGTCCCTAGTCCAACCGGGCATACACTAAAAGGGTTAGTGTAGTCGAACGATGAAAGACAGAATGTGGAGGTAAGAAAACGTCAATGAGAAGAAGTGGTGTGAGTGCAAAGATTCTTTAGCGACAAGTTGCAAGTTTTGAAAAGATTTTTCCTTTTTCTTTTTAAGTGAGCTTTTGCAAAAAGATTTTTTGAAAACAGACTTGTGACACAAATGCAATTAACCACACATGCACAATCAGGCCTAGATCTAGGGTCACCTAGGTCAGCTAGACAGCTCCTAACTGTTCCAAAGGGCTAGAGATAGGACCTCCAACCGCCTCTTCACCGTCAGTTGCGGCCAGGTAAGTGCCAGGTAAGTGGGAAGGAACCACAATGTGGGCCTAATTAAAAACCACTAGCTTTGACACACTTGCCTAGGCACCGCAAAGACAGGTTAGGATAAACTGCCGATGCCTACACTAGTCCTCTGTCCTATTGAGCGCGACGTCCTTAGAGCTGAGTCTAGTATTTTTTAATTAAGAGTGGTCAATGCAAATACTTTAAGTGATTTCTGGGGTCCTGGGAAGGGTGATGAAATCCCCACCCAATCTGAATTGGTCAATAGCCCCTTAAAGTCAGATTAAAATATGCAAAGCAGTAAATCACTTACAATCAATTTGCTATTTAGCGCGGCGCAAAGAATCCTGCAGAAAATCAATTATTGGAAGAGGGAAGAAGATTTTTAGCGCAAAGAATCCTGCAGAAGATTTGGCAAAAGATATATGGGGATTTTCAGAGGGGAGAATGAGGAAACAAACCAAGCAAATTTCGTGCAGAGAGGACTCCAGAAGACAGCGAAAGCGCGGTTTTGACTCTGTATATGCCGCGGAAACGCGGTTGTCTTGAGGAATCAGGTCTCTGGATTTTCTCAGTTGTTCTGTACTTTCAATCTCCTCCTGTTTTGATGTACCTTTTTCTCTTTCGCCTTCTGTGTTGTTTCAGATCCGTCAAACCAGCAAAGATTCACAAAGAAAACCCTTCAAACAATAAAAGATGATAGAATTTTTTTATTTTTTTATTTTTTTTCAGATTTTTATGATTTTTTATATTTTATATTAACCCGAAATTACAAAAAGGAAATTTTACGCCATCCCCGGCAACGGCGCCATTTGATTTAGAGAGGTTTTTTCGATCAAAAAATATTTACCGCAATCAAGAACAGCGTCGCATGAAGCTAGCCGGTGAATACGGGTCGGTCCACAGGGATTTTGTAAATTTCCTTTAAGTTCTTACGAGTTAATTCCAAATGGTGTTTGGACTTATAATTAAACCTAAAAATTGAAGTTGTGTTATACTAGGATTAGAAACTTGCTAGGATTAGGTTTAGGTAAAGTTTGGTAAACAAATATTCTCACCTCTTTTCAATGCCTTAGTTTAGATTTGATTTTAGGGGTTATGGTAAATTTTAATAGAGGGGATTAGGATGATTGGGAAGATGTTCTTCCTCTAGATCCTTGTCCTTCCTTTATTAACCTTTACCCTAACCTCCATGGAAAACTCACAACTCCGGTCTTTTATACTACGGATCACCGTTACCTCGAGGGTAGAGTGCCGTAGGGAGCGGGAAGATGAGAGTATGCATGGAGTCCTAATATTCATAATAGATTAGCAAAGAAAAGAGATGAGAAATCTTCATCTCTCAAACCCTTCCCTATTCCTAACCCCAACAAGCGAGGAAAGTACTCGCTCATTGAGGGAATTAAGAAAGACATAATTTTATTAAAGAGAAGAAACATCTATTGCAAGTCAATAAAATTCTAAACTAAATTAAACTAAGGCAAGAAAATAATTTACCTAGGGTAGGTATGAAAAACTATAACTAAGGCAAGAAAAATAACCTACTTTCGATTGATGCGCTCTAACTTCAAGGAAACAGAATTTTATTCATGAATAGAGGCATGAGAAAATACAAGGGTTTGGGTTCTATTTATAGGACATAGAAACCCTAGGTTTACAATTGCTCCGCATGTCTACAATTAAAAATATACCCCCAGGAAATCTTTTCAGAGCCGCCTCAGCATTATGGTAAAATTTTCACCGCGGAACCGCGGCATGGGCGCGCTTGGGCCGCGGTTCCGTGGCCCTTTGGTGAAGTCATATGATGAATTTTCCTGGGCTTCTTTAGGTTTCTCTAGGATTTTTATTTCTTCGGTTATTTTTTCATCTGGGCTTCTACAGTGATTCCAGATCTACAGTGAATACTTTGCAATGGATTTTTAACCGTCCGCTTTGTATTCGTGGACCTTGCGTTGCCTTGTTGATGGTGAACTGTTCTTCTTCTAGGCTTTACTAAGATCTTCCTATTTGTTGGTCAAAAATCCTTCTTTTGTGTCGTCTTTTGTGTTTTTCACTGTTTTTGCTCCAAGAACCTGTAACCTGTAACATGTAGCAGACATGGGTCAAAAACACCTGTTTTTATTCTTAAATGCATAAGAATGGGGAATACAAAATGCAATATTATGTTGTGAACATTTGCACGACTCCTTTGAGCCGTGGTAGGGTAGTAATCAAAGCATAGTGGGAACTCACACGAGACAAATGACGATCTCAGATCGACGGACTAACCTGTACAAATGTCACCAAGGAACTGCCATCTGACAATAAGTATAATACCAACTAGCATGTTCCCGGCGAGTCCGTCTAGTGTACTCATAACCCAATGAGCACCTGTATACTATCTAAGGTAACCAAACTGACACCAATGGCTTGTGAGACCAGGCCACCGCCCCTCATCGGGGTCTCAATCAGTATACGCTAGTCTACTCTGGAGTATCGATGCCCAGTCTCGAAACTCCCACGACTAGGGACATTTAAGGATGTTCTTATAGACCACCCAGCTCCTATGTATATGATCGCCATCATACTGCTGGTATTCAAGCAAGAATCTAATGGGCTCTATCAACATGTAATAGTGATCTGTAATACCACCTGAAGCATGTAAATTGTGATAAAGACAAAACAGATAGCATACTATCATCTCGAGTAAGACTGTTCCACCGGTATAGGTCTTCCCTCAATCATCGCAATCGCGTGCCTGCGATCCAATAATTGACTTGAGAGCACTATAGCCAACAAAAAGGCGGTTACTTTGCGTGTAACCCACCTAGCAAAATATACAATGAACCCCAAAAGATGTGTCTGTGACGCCGCTAAGTGTCCGTGCGGTCCGTCATGTAAGAAGCTAAAGCACAATAAGGGGGAGTTTCCAACTGAGTGAATAGAAATATATATCACAAGATATAATATGATATACGTAGTAATGAATTCAAGTGCGATATAAACGAAGTCATATAAGAATAATATCAATCATCATCAAATCATTATCAAACTTGTGTCTATAATCGATACTAAAAATCTAGATATCGTAGGCACCTTCTCACTAAACGACCCCCTCCTGATATCAACTCAGCCACGGTCGGAATCCTCCGGATATCCGCCGCACTCCAATATCATCACCGGTATCGATCATCCTTACTGGGCTCCCTGTACCATCTTACGGACTTCCTGCCCTTCGGAGTCGTACTGGGTCCATCGTGTATCCATAATCGGTTAACCCCTACCTCGATTCGAATATCTCATCATGAAAACCAAAACTCATGGTGGGCGTCAAATCATCATATCACAATAAAACCACACTTTTGAAAATATAATCCGTTTTGTAAAAAGATACCCACGGTTTCTCAAATCTATTGAAATATCAAATCTATGATATCAACAGTGAATGATTCATTCATGCAATATTTGGCAACTATAACATGTAATTATACGGACTATAGCATTCGAATAATGGAACATGGTAAATAGTAACTAATACTATCATGAAATATTATAATACTGTTAAATATAGAAGTTCTATATGTCATGGCAGTACCGGTGATGTGTAGTGCAGCATGCGAGTCTGTGAACTGTACAATATAGAATCATTAGTATTGTGCCTGTGTTCTATCCAATATATCTATTCTAACAAGTATAATTGTACACTATGTTGTAAGTCGATGTTGCGCACCCCACATGTTCGCGGGGAGACGAAATTTGCAAAAAATGTTTTTAACGGGCTTTGCAACACCGACTAGAACCAAGGATCGTCCATAAACCATAGCTAGCAAGCAAAATGAGGTTTAACTACTATGATACGAACTTATACCTCACGATTCAAGTCCTTCGGGTCTTCATCGCTGTCCTCCTCGTCATCGTAGGCTCCAAGGATCGATCCGGATCGTAGCTTCCTCGTCGGCTTTCTCGAGTCAAAGACGATCGACCCGAGAGTGTATAGTCCGAGCTCCTACCTCAAATCCAAGGTAACTATGGCTTCTAGTTCGCTAAACTAGAAGTCCTAGAGGGTGTAGAGTAAGAAGATGGAGTGCTTTGTCTCTTGAAACCCTAGGATTCTCAACACATGAGAGCTTTTAGGATTTTGAGTTGAGAGGAAGAAGAAGAGAGCTAGCTTGAGAAAAAAGAAATGATTTTTGATAATGATCAAGATAAAATGAGATGGCTCCCTTGACTTGACTACAAGCATGGCAAGAAAATATCTCACCCAAAATATCTAGTGCCACAAAATATCTCACAAGAAATATCTAGTCAAAAAGTCAAACTAAGTCAGGTGGTCAAACTAAGTCAAATGGTCAAACCAAGTCAAGTAGTCAAAACAAGTAGCCATGCCTCAATTATCATTTACAAAAATAACAAATACTTTCCTCCACCTTATAATTGTTTTAATCAAGTAAATGGCCAAAACCCTAATGAGGTGTCTCCTTCTATAACCCTCTCACCCGTATATACATACCCGCATTCGTGTTCCGAGAAACACGAATACAAAGATAAGAAACTGATCCATCAATATAATACTAGGATCCGGATTAAACCAAAACCAACTAGTATTATCTTCCCGAACATCATACATGCATAAGTGCACGTAAGTGATCGAAGCCCTGCCGTAAAACTATATGGCCTCTACACCTTTTTCCCGGTGCAGGGAAACTCTCTATGTGGGACTCTAAAGACTCGACACTACGCTGGCAATAGGTTTAACCACAGGCCGCAAGCGGTTCTAGCTGCACGTAACGGTCCCCCGGTAGATGTCGATAAGAAGGCCGATGAGGAAAACCCATCCGAACTCCTACTGAGCCTGAATGTGACAATCTCTGTACAGTCCGGTCTGTTCGTCTAAGAGTATCGTATATCGGTCCTAGGGGGCAGTAATCGTCAGACTCCTAATAGCGCAATAAGTCGTGTCGTAGTGTAGCCCAAAACACCCTGATAAACTACCGGAATACCTACCAGTAAATATCGCTTTCCTTGGCCAAGGACTTTGTGTAATGGCCTTCCGAACACAGCGCGATATCAACCCCCAATACCGGGAGAGACGAATCCTATCTAACCGCCACTGCCTCCAAGTACTTCGGGACTGCATCCAACTACTACCTGTTTGCACGACTCCTTTGAGCCATGGTAAGGTAGTAATCAAAATACAGTGGAAACACACTCAAAGCGAAGTAGCAGTGTCAAATCAACGGACTAAGCTGTACTCATGTCACCTGGGAACTGCTACCCAACAACAGTTCCTTACAAGTCCTATCCAGTGTACTCATAACTTAATGAGCACCTGCATACTATCTCCAGTACGACGTACTGATGGCTTTGGGACAGACCATCTCCCCTGCTGGGATGAGAAGCATATACACTAGTCTACTGTGGAGTATCGATGCCCCGTCCCGATAATCCTATGACTAGGGACCTGTATAGGATATGCTTATAGATTACCCAGCTTCCACTAGTATGACTGCCATCACAATGCTGGTAATCAAGCAAAGATCCTAAGGGCTCTACCAATATGTATAAGCGATATGCTAAAAGAAACACATGCACATATTGAGGTAGAAACAAACCAGGTAGCATACTACCATTTCGAGCAAGACTGTTACTATATCCGTGTATATCCCAAGCTCCCATTAAGTAATATACAATCCAGGATGATACAATAATGGCCTCTAGGGCATATATCACTAACATATGGATGTCCTGGTACTCAATGTATGTATATAGCATGGAAATGTTGTTAAGTACCGCAAATAGAGGTTATAAACCGATACGGGGTTTTATAAAGCTTCTTATAGTTAGAGGTGCTATACACCATCCGCCCGAGTTCCCACTTGTAGATGTCATCCTACTCACCGGACTACAAATCTCTCTAGCCGAATCCTATGACCTCTTTTTCTCGTATTGACGCCTTGGGTGCCTCCGCCAACAGTCCTTAAAATGTAAGGAAACGCGCATCAATAAATTTATCCTACTGGCAATATGTAACGAGAAAAAATATAATGCTCAAATGAATATCGTTTACAAATGTAAGTTCAGAAAATGGCATATTTTAGGCTCATTTTGAAAAATCATCAAAAATAGTAAACTAAAATTCAAAATACATATAAATGAGTTAAATTTGAAACCCAAAAATATCTTTTCCAAACTCTAAGTATAATATATGAAATAAAATAGAAAACTACAATATGTTTCTGAACATTTTTCACGGTCCAGAAAACATCCTTTAAATAAAAAAATGATATCTCTTAATTTTCTAAAGTAAATAAGACAAACAAAAATTCTACATATATCTAAACAAAATTATCTACAACTTTCAATTTTTGTTTTCTCAAAATTTCCAATGGAAAGATTCGGAATATTGCTATAAGTTTAGTGAAAACAGCCACTGAAAACTGTAATTTCAGCTTAAAAACTCTTCGGTTAGAAATGCGTAGATAATCCATTTTAAGGTAAAAACTTAACCAACTTTTTTTTGCTAAAACATAATCCAATAATCTATAACTTTGTACTTTTTAATAATAGCTAATTCTCAACGGAGAGTCATCTAAAAAATTCGAAACCCTAACAGGTCACTATTTTTCAACCCAAAACTCAATTTAAAGAGAACAATTACAAGTACAAACTTTTGAAATAAATCATTAAAATTTATCAATTACTCCCATAAAAACTTATCATTTATGAGTAGAACTATAACTAAAATAATTTCTTACTTTACAAAAAAGGAAGAAAAATTTACCTAAATTTTGAAATCAAGAACTCTCCAAATGATAGGAAATCTTCAAGTCTTCAATTTTTATTAATACTTGAGGGGATTTTTTTTGCAAGAAAGATTTAGGTCAGCCATGCCTTAGGGATTTTTGAGCAAGGAGAGAATATTTTGAAAAAAATGAAGAAAGAAAAAAAATAAAGATAATATGTGCATGCTCTCTCATCTCTCCTTCTCCCACATACCATACCATGTGTCCAAACCTATGCTGATAAATCGACAATTTCATTTTAAAGAAAATAAGGTATTTATAATTATTAACACATGCTTAACATGACATAATAACAAGTTTAAGAAAATGTATTAGTTTTATTTATTTAAAAAGTTTTACATAATACCTAACCCTAATTCTATAACTAACATATCTATATTTATATACTAATTTATGAAAACTCAATTAAAATAATTTTATCATATTTAATAAAACTCTTTATATCATTGATAATTTAAAAAATAAATCTTAGAATTTTCAAAATGTTACACACGGGCACGGTTAGATATCTCGATGATGCTACATAGAATTATAGCGTAAGTATTAATATTCGTTCTAATTCGAAAGAAATTTTGTTTTGATAAGTTTAAATTTAAATGGTTTATTTACGTTTGAATACTTTACATGGGTGTAAGCGCGGGTGGTGGTGCAGGCGAGCTTATCAGGGTTTGATTTCAGCGGAGAGATTAATCCGGCCATGCTGACCCTTATCCTTAACGCCATATATAGAGGGCATCACGGTGGCTACGAGAGAGGCCGAGGGCTTGGTCCCAGCAGGGTCCATTTAAGGTTGTCCTCCACTCCGACGGTTACTTCTCCTATCCCCGTGAGCGACGTCTAGAGAAGGAAATGGCCACATTGAAGTCTGATATGGCCACATTGAAGGAGTTGGTACATATGTTACTTCTGTTTGTGTATATGTATATCTTAATAGTTCTAATCTACGTAGCACGGATTCGAATACAAATACGAGAAGGATTCACATATTCGCAAGAATCAAATATTGATACGAATCCGACACGAATCCTATGGATCAATAACACATCATTTTAATTCGCAAGACTTGATTTCTAGACTTAGAATTTCACAACAAGACATGTAGACTAAATCTAATACACAGTTCCTTATTGTTTTATTATACAAACTTAAAAAATTTACAGCTTCATTCTTCCATTCGTCCTGATCCAGTTTCCGGGATACCGTCGACAGCTCCGCATGCTACTCATCGGCTACGGCTTCACTGGCCACTTCTTCGGCTATGGCTTCGCATACCACTCTTCCAGGTTCTTCTGCTCTAGCCCCAGCTACTTCAACTCCAGCTGCTCTAGTTACAGCTGCTTCAGCTCCTGCTTCAGCTCATGATACTACTACAGCATCATTTCTTAGCATTGGAGGCTCCAGAGCTACATTGACGACCGGCTTCACCAAATGCACCAGTTACTTGGAGATGGAGCACCTGGACCAAGCCAGTGGTGATTTTTTTTATATATATTTTAAGTTTTTTGTAGAATGTTTGTATTATATTTATGACATGTATATTTTGGATATCGGTTGTATATGATAATTATGATCCTGATTTTAGAGTAATTTCATATTGTGTTTGTTTATTTCGTTATATATTATGCGTGTGATGTTATTGATATATATTCTTCTATTTGGATATATGATATAGTGTGTGATATATTATTATATACAGGACAGAGAAAAAAATGAGGCGGTATTTTTTTATAAAAAAATTTAAAATTTTTCCCTTACGGTACCAACCGTATGGACAAGATATTATTATTTTTTTTTAAAAATACTAATAAAATGACACTTTGTCCCTACGGTTGAAACCGTATGGGCTATAAGTTGCCCCTACAGTATACACCGTAGGGGCAAGATATTATTTTTTAAAAAAAATAATTGCCCTTACGTTGCAAATCGTAGGGGCAGAGACCCCTACAGGTGTCGCCGTAAGGGCAAATTTATAACCGTAGGGGCAGATATCTGCCCTACGGTGATATTTTTTCCTCTACAGTGGGAAGCGTAGGGGCAATGGTTTGCCCCTACGGTTCCAACCGTAGGGACAAGCCATATTCTTAGTAGTATAATTAGTTTATGTACTAATATGTTACTAATTATTATAATGGGGTGTTAATGTATTATTGCTTATTTTTATGCTATGATGTTATTAATTACTAGCGTTTTTGGCACATGTGTTGCACGTCATTACAGATTTTTCATTGATGAAATTTCTTTATTTCTTTATTAATTTAACAATGTGCATCGCCCTTTTAAATAATAATGAAGTGACAATATAATTACGTACATCGCACTTATAGAATAATAATGACTTGGCATTTAATTACGTGCAATCCACATAAAACAAAGATATTTTTTGTTTGATTTCTTTGAATAAATAAGAAGTCACATCACCAATTAATTTCAAAATTAAATGATACCTTCCATTCACCTTAATTAGGGATTATGTCCCAAAATGTTTTTAATAACATTTTATATGCTAAAACAGTGAAACTAATAAGAAATTGTTGTAGACTAGATGAGTTTATATTATAGCTTGGAAAGGATATTTATCTATACATCAATGAAATATTTTAAATACTAGATAAAATTTTTGAAATGCAGTCTATTCCTGCCCAAAATTCGGACGCCCACACTTGGAACGCAGGCTCCAAAAGAGCGCCACGTGCAACACAAGTGTTGCAAGCACCAATTTTCTGAGCGCAGCGCCAACAGTGAATGAACCGGCACAAGAGCAGGCATAAAACCGCTACATGCAACACACGTGGCGCAAGAGCCAATCACATGTGCGTGACAACTGTGCAATGCACGTGTGCAAGCGCTGGCACAAAGGCGTATGCAACGCACGTAGCGCTAGCGCCAAACAAATATGTCACGTCCCGCTTCACAGTGTACAGGGAAGGAGACGTGACGGGCCGCGACGTATTTACTCAGAAATAAACACGTTAAGCGTAAATAAACAATATATAAAAGAAATGCACAAGAATAACAAGAGATGTAATATAAACAGCATTTTTATTAATTTTCATTCTTTATATTACAACTGATTTGAAAAGAAAATTTACAATGATGAAATCAATGCCTAAACAGTGGCATGTGAAATGGAAATAAGTATAGGTAAGCTAGAAATCTATCCGTGTCTCAATCTGCTCCAAATCCTCCTGGCCGGTCTCGGTCTCCTGAGGGTCGGGTCCTCCTGACGAACATTTCAAAGAAAATAAGAGACAGGAATGTCGTCAGCGAACTAACGCTCGGTAAGTCCCAAAAGAGAGTAAGGAATAGTGCAAGTAAAGATAATAGAACTGGTAATTGTATAGATTTATGTTTGTTATACTAACGTAGTTGTTTGTACCTTGATACAGAATGTATCAGTGTATACGAGAGGAGTCCAAGTATCCCGTGGACTACAGGAACAAGAAAGTACAAGGCTCCGTCAAAACCCACGGGACAACGTCAATGGATGTTTATCTAATGTCTTTTAGTGACCATCTCGTTCCACTTCTAATACATTTCGTACCAGTCTACCCCATTAAAACCCCGTAATGTTTTGTATTGATATAGATTATAGTTATCAGACTTGCCGAGATCATGGATACAAGTTGTTCATGTAATTAGGTTCAGGATGTAAACAAGTAGTCACGTAATCAAATCAAGTTATAACTATGGTTCGATCAAGTCAAGTCATGTTTGCATATTGATATTATTTTGGTATTCAAGTTCAGGTTCAAGTATACATGTTGGATTCATGTTAGATTTAGATTCATGTTTGGATTGGATTCAGATTTAGACTTTGACTCAACCTGAGTCAGACACTTAAAACAGATTTGGATCCCGAATTAGGTTCGGGAGTTATCGGTAACTACTGCACATGGACGGCAAGATTTGTATCTTTTTCCAAGACAATTACCATTGATAACACCGTTTTAGTTTTCTACCCTAAATAGGCAAACACTCGCTTTCTACGGCTCCCTGAGGCTCAAGAGAATTGATACCACTTAAACCTATATTTACTAAGGTCCTTAATGTAATTTTATATAACTCGAGGGGGGTTTATGAAAAAATATTTTTAATACTTTCAAAATAAATCTCGAATATTTATTTGTATTATTTAGGATTTTCATGGATGTGAATTATAAAGAGTGAGTTATATTAGTGAATATTTATATAGCTCGAATAGTTCAAGGTATTTTAATGAAATACTTGTCTTGTATTGATACTTGATGATATTTTAGTGGAACTTGTAATTTTTTTTATATTTTTAAAAATATGGAATTTTATTATATATTGAAAATATGTGCTTTGATAATATTTATATACTTATAAAAAATTAATTTTTATTATTAATTAGAAAATCTCGTTTTTCTTAAAAATCGTATTAAAATTCTTTCGAGACTGAATGCACTGTGAGGAGGTTTGCATCTCGCTCTACTAGCCCGAGGATGTGCGATAATCCGCACCATCCAATAACGGGTTCCCCAAAATAGGTTGTAAAGACATAATCGCAAAGAATTTAATAATACAATTCAAAGAAAACCGGGTTTTTATAGTTCATGGTATTTTAATGAAATGTTGTAATCGCCACAAAAATATGTTTCAAAGATAATCGTGCTATGTAACATGTGTATATTATGAGGGGTAAGTCATTACCCCGTGAAGTTTTCTAGAGGTAATATTGACCAAAGTAATAAAATATGATAGAAACAAAGTTCATGGTATTTAAACGAAAAACTCAATTTAAAATTATTTAACATGATGATTTAAGGTGAAAATTGTTTCTAATTATTAGTTTCATGTTTATAAACCTAGGGTTAGAATATGGATGAGCAATGATTAAGAAAAAGTGTGATTTCAAGATTTTAGAATCAAAAGTCGGTATTAACTCCACTTACCGACATGTTTTGAAAAAGAAAACTTTTATTGTAGAAATAGAAGAAGGGGTGGGACTTATAATCTAGAAGGATAGGAAAGAGTTAGAAGAAGATGTGTTTGCCTTCGTGGAATCGTGGGGTCACCGGAATTTCTTGTTTCCTCGCCGGAAGTTGGTCTTGGGCTAACTCCATTTCTACTCCACTTGTACTTAGAAAAATTTGATAATTTTGGCTAGAGATTTCAGAATGAAGAAAGGCTAGGGTATGGGGTTGTATTTATAGTATGAAATTAGGGTTTTAGAATTGAAAGAATGAATTAAAATGGATTTAAAATGGATTTAAAGATGAAATTGAAGTATTTGTTTAAATTCAAAGAAATCAAACAGTGCAGGAGTGATGGGGGTAGGCCCAGAGACTTGTGGGCAAAGCTCGGGGGCTTTTACCCACAGTTGACCCATCGATGTCGAACCCAGAGCCAATCTCGCTGGCCATTTGGTGGTGTTAGGCCGGTGGATCCTCGCCACGTGTCCTAGGCTGTGTACACAACATTTTACACATGTTTGTTTTTCCCGACATTTCATTTTTTTGTGCGGTGCACGTGTAGACTTTTGAGCTTCTAAAATGTTTATAAGAAAAATCATTAAAAACAATATGTGGCCGATGGGATTCGAACACAGGGACTATGTCACAGCAGTGGAGAGTCTTAACCAATGAGCTATAAGGAGTTTCTTGTTGTTCTTAAATAAGAATAACTTTTAAATTATGCTCAGGCTTGCAAACTCCTTTTTGTACATTAAGAAGAAAAATATATATACAGAAAATTCAGAGTCATTACATTCTACCCTCCTTATAAAAATTTCGTCCTCGAAATTTATAGAAGAAAGTTGTAACAAATTAAGAAAAAAGGGTTAGGAAAAAAAATAGTCGTATATCGTCGTGTTCCATCAATCGGTACTCTCGTCGATAAGAAGGTATGCGATCGCAATAAGAAAAAGGGAAGGATGAGCAGTTCAAAAATCGGAATGGATACTGTTAGGATAATTAAGAGGAGTATTCAAGAACGTCGCGAGCCAGCACACGAGTAGAAGGAATGTTGATAAGGATTGGATAATCAAGAATGGTACAAAGATAAAAATGATAATCGAATAAAAATCAGGGAAGGGATATAAGTTAACAAAGAAGATATGGTTCGATAATATACGGTAAAACATAACTAAATTAAGAGGGAAGGGAATCAAAGGAAAAATTCTAAGTCACTCAAGTAGATTACCGCATTGTAACTATGTTGCAGTTCATAATTACAATAACATAACTCCATTTGAGTCGCTCAAATCCCACCATCAGAGTCAATGTGATAAGATTTAAGAAGTCAATAGGAATCAAGAAGATTACAAAATAAGATCAAACGGAGATGGAAGGCTCGCAGTTTCGTTTTCTTTACGTCAAGACACAATTATCGGGGAAACAAGAAAATGATTCAAAGGGATGAAATTATGGTGCAGACGTTATAGTCTACCCTCCTCTGACAGCGGTTGATCAGTCGAAAATAATGTTTTTTAACACATCAATTTCCCTATCTATTGCATTCATCTAGAGGTGTTCGGCATTCATATTGCACATATTAGCAAAACAGTCGTAAAATAACAGATTGCATGTGTTATACTCTAAAACCGGTACTTTAAGGGAAATTGACTGTTTATCATGGCATCGCATCATTCTTGTGTAGCGCAACACTTGTTTCGAAGTCTTTGCAGGAAATTGCAGAAACCGAGCCAAAATTATCAAAGTGCTAATCAAAAATTACGCCAACTCAAAGGCTTGAAATCTGACAGTGATACAGAAAGGAATATAAAATTTCACATATCAGAAAAGTATCAAAAATCCAGAGGAAAGAAGCACACAAAGTTTCATTCATTGAGAGCTCAAATGGGCCGCGGATCCGCGGCCAATGGGCGCTCCCGCCGCGGATCCGCGGCATTTTGAAGGGATCAGTGCTTGCAATTTCCTCCACGTATCTCCAATAACGGCTAAAGCTTCCAGAACACTGCAGAAACTCCATGTGGCTTCATCTAGAAGGCTCGACCTAACAACCTAGTTCTAGAAGCTCCCTCCAACTAACTACTTCTAGAAGCCTCTCTAGCTAACAAACTTTTGGAGGGAAATTCAAATTTTGAATTCTAGATCTAGGGTTACAAGGTCTATAAAAGGGAGCCTAGATCTAGGGTTAATGGCTAATCTCTAATCTACACCATTAGTTCATCAAATCATCAAATAGGGTTCATTAATTGTTGCAAGTTGAGTGACACAACTTGTAAACCCTAACCCTAATTCCAATCCAAGATCAAGAATTCCAAGTTCAATCAAAGCAAGAAGCCTAGATCCTTTTAGAGCGAAGCCGGACTTCATCGGAGCATGTGATTGAAGCCGATCCGCGACTCAAGGAGCCGATGCAACGCTAGATTCGACGATCTTGTTCCCTTCTCAAATTCTTGTAGTTCTTTGAGCAAAGTGTAACAAATTGTTGAATAAATAAAGGTGAGATTCTTTTAACTTGCTTATCTTTCAATTCAAGCATTATGATTCAATCTAGATTCTTGAATGTTTGCTTTGTGTTAATGTTTGAGTAAAACTCGGCTCGTAAAGGAGTCGAGACGATCGATAGAATGATGATGATTTAGATTCTTTCACAATTCTTAAATCCTATAACGTTTGTAAATTCTTGTGAATCGAATGATCGATGACCTAGTTTCGAGACAATGCGTTCTTGATTGTGTTCGCTCGAAACTAGAGATCAACGATCGATCATTCGATTTACTAGAAGCTAGTTTGTGAATGAGATTCATCGAAAGGACAAAGGATAGGATGAGGAAACCCTAGCTTCTTCGCAAGATCCTTAACCTCGATAAATCGTCATCGATCTAGTATCAATTCGTTAATAGATAAAAATATGAAATCATTAGATCTCATCACATCTATAGATCCGATCCACTCCTACGAGCCACACTTCGAATCTTGATTGTGGGTTTGGAAATCATCACAAATTCTCAATTCTTGATTTTAATGTTTTCTTAGACCTAGATTTTTCTAATTCTTGAAATTCAATTTACAAATCATGAATTGTTTCTTTTCTTTTCTTTAAACTTTCAACTCATCTAAATCGAAACACGAACGATTACACTTTCCTTATGGACGATCCGCACTTACTAACGCGCTACATTCGACACCATTATTGATTGCAGTCTAATAATTTTTGGTTGTGATTTCTTTACAATTTCATTCTACACAATCCGAAATCGTATTCAATCAAATGGCGCCGTTGCTGGGGATTGTGCGCTAATTGTTCGTATTTTGAAATTTGAGTTGAAAAGTTTATTCCATCTATATTTTTAGATCTAAATTCGCACGAACCCTAAACGTGTTGTTGTGATTTGTTGCGAGGAAATCTGGAATTTGTGGAGCTGTGTAAAAAATTTTCAGAGCATTCCAGAGAGCTGTGTAAATGAACAGGAGCCTGTTTTGAAATTTTTGTGCAGTGAAGAGGATAAACCGCTGCGCATCTGCGGCATGAGGCGACTACCGCGGCGGAACCGCGGTGCTACAGTAGAATCACTGTTCCAAAAATTTTGGTAACTCTCTTGACTTTCTTATCACCTACCTCATCTGCTCCAATTAACAATTTTCTGCAGGTTTCTTTGCAAATAAATCGCAGCGCCGCAAAAAGCAAAATAAATTGTGTGTGTTTTTGGTTTTTGGTTGTTTGCATATTAATACGGAAATTAAGGGGCACGGCCAAATCCAGATTAGGTGGGGAGTTCATTACCCTTCCTAAGCCCCAAAAATCACAAACTTGCATCCGCATTACCCTCATTAACTAAAAAATATCTAGAGATGACTCTAAGGACCGTCGCTCTCACTTAGGAAAAGAGAAGGCCGTATGTAATTCATTGCTTATCCGCGTTTCTTTTATGGTGTCTAAGGCAAGTGTGTCGAAGGCTAGTGGTTACTTAATTAGGCCCACTACTTACGTAGTGGAGAATCTCCCACTTACCTGGCACTTACCTGGCCACAGGAGAGACAAAGAGGCAGTGGAGAATTTATCCTGCGACTTGTCTTTTAGCAGTTAGGAGCGGTCTAGAGCTTTGACCTAGGTGACCACTAGATTTTAGGGTTTTGCTTGTTGCATTTGTTGTGATCGCATCATTTTTTCAAAAATCCGTATATTTTCAAAACAAACACCGCATTCATCATTTCCCCTAATTATAAGTCACGCTGTCACTTGTACTAACCCTTTTTAGTGCAAGATAGGCTGGACAAGGGATTCTACTGCCCGTCTTATCCGCGTTTCCCCCGATCGACCCAAAAGTCGGCATTTCTACATTTACCTCTTCTTTACCCACCACCACACCCACATCGATGGATCCGTCTCCATCGAACTTCTTTTCCACTACTCTGCCGCCGTCCGTTGGTGCGCAGAATCCACCCCGCATCTCTCTCCAAGAGAGGTGCTATCCTACACGAGGTCCTCTTTTGACCTGTCTCTCCATTCCACCAGCCAACGGGGACAATTTTCAAATAAAACCCCAATACATCAACCTTCTACCCAAATATCACGGTCTCGAGTCTGAAGACGCATATGTCTTTATTACCAAATTTGAAAATGTATGCGCAATGATGGGTACTTCACAGCTTTCTGTGGATGCTATGCGTCTTCGTCTTCTCCCATTTACCTTGTGCGATATAGCCGAGAAGTGGCTGTATAACACTACCGCACATTCCATTACGAATTGGGAAGAATTCGTCAAAGCATTCCTTAAGAAATTCTATCCAAATCATAAAACAGCTCGAGTCCGTAGAGAAATCAATCAATTCACCCAGATTCCAAATGAAACATTTTCACAATGTCTTGAACGCTTTAAGGATCTGTTAGTTCAATGTCCACATCACGGAATCCCTAGATGGGAACTGTGCCGAATCATTTATGAGGGCATTAATCCTAATATAAAACAGACCCTTGAATTAATGTGTCAAGGCAACTTTATGACCAAAGATGATGGGGAAGCCTGGAAATTCCTAGAAGATTTCGCTGAAAAATCTTTACAGTGGGAGGGTGTGAGTCAATCGTCTAGGGGTGGCAATAACCAATCATATGTTTCCATAGGAGTTAGAGCTGAAATTTCAGCTTTACACAAGAAATTCGACAATATGGAAAACAAATTTTTAGCTGCCGCCCTAAGTCAAATGTCATTCTCCAAAACTGTATGTGGATGATGTTCTGATCCTTCTCATTTGACGGAAGAGTGTCCATTAAATTCTCCATTTCAAGGTCATGAGCATGCTAATTCTGCTTTCCAACAAAGACCTAGGAACGATCCATTTTCTTCCACATATAATCAGGATTGGAGGAATCACCCTAATTTTGCTTGGAACCAATCACAAAATCAAAACACGGTTCCAAATCAAAACAATTTCCAAAGGGCACCTCCACCACAACAGCAACCATTTCCATTGAGTCAGCACCCCTTCCAAGCACAAAACTTCCAAAATCCGGTCAACACACCTACACCGTCTAATCCTTTGCAGTTGACCGGTACTGATGAATCCTCTTCATTCATGAACTTGCTTTTAACAATAAAAACTTCCGTCGATGATATAAAGAGAAACTCCACTTCTCAAAGCGAGACTATTAAATCGATGGAAGAAGAAATTGCACGATTAAAAGCCGAAATGAGTGCAAAAGAGAAAGGGAAACTTCCAACTCAACCTTTACCCAATTCTAGCTATTCACATCATGTGAATGCAATCACGTTGAGATCTGGAAGAGTGCTTGACAATCACGTCGGGGAAGAGATTGATGACACTGAAAAATCTATCGATGATACCCCGGCTGAGAACTTTCCTTCCACTTCTACTTCTAATTCTAACCCCAGTTCTTCTACCCCACCATCTTCTTCCGAGCCTATTCTCCGTTTCCCACAAAGCTCGACACCTCAGCCCATCTCTTCTAGTACACAGAAAACGATCCCCACTCCTATTCTTAGATCGTTTCCACCCACACGATCTTCTCCAGTGTTGGACCCCGACCTTATTGCTCAAGCTCCTTACCCGAATCGGTTAAGGGAAAATAGACCAAGTCCACAAATGGAGAAGATCACTCAAATATTGAAACAGGTTAACATCAACATCCCTCTTCTAGATTTCCGGGTCAACAACTAACGCTGATTATGAAATGCTTTTAGAGTCTGAAGATCACCCCGTACTTTGTGATGACATTATTCTTCGGGGTATTGATGAGACTTTTGAGGAGATCTTCGCTGATGAACTCGCATTTTTAAATGACACGGGTGTTGAGATGAATCATCTCCCAATCAATGAAATTGAACCTCCACCCCTTCTTTTGAACTGTAAAAAGAATGCGAGTAATCCATCACATACACTGTATCGTCTCTCCAAAATGAGACGCACACACATTCTATTCCATCACTTACCTTTTCCCCACTTCTACTTCCACCAACCCGAGCACTGCATTGATAAAATTTTCGAATGGTTGGTGTTGACCTTTGGTCTTTACAAAGCTTGGCATCGACCAATGATTTTTGACCCCCTCATGTGATTTTCAATGCTTAACATGGTTTAACTCAAGTTTGGAAGGGGGGTAATCTGGCACTTGAAAAGAAATTTTTTTTACACAAAATTGATGAGCCAAACATAAGTTTGGGGGAGGATTTTCACTTAAATATTTTGCCCCCATTTAATAAATTTCCTCCCAGGCTTACAGGTTTTTGAAATTTAGCAGAAGGCAACAGTGAGGAAACTGTTGAAAATAAGTTTGGGGGAGGTTTGTGCTTATTTTTTCATCATTTGCATCATACTTTGCATAAGCACAAAACATTTTTTTTGAAAACCTATAAAAATTTTAAAAAATTCAAAAAAGTAAAAATATTTTTGTACATAAATAAGATAATAAAAGATTAGATTGTGAAAAGTTACATCCAAAAGATTGGAAAAATTTAAGAAAACCAAGAAAATTAGAAGTTTTCTTATACGAACTAGTAATAAGTAGTGATGAGCCGTTGTCCCAAGGGTTAGTAAGATGAAGGAAGTCACTAATCTGAGGATAAAAATAAGTCTGAAAAATAGTTCCTATTCCGGAAGCCAAACATTTGAACGTTGATACCCTACTATTCGCACTTACACACGTCTTGAAGCCCGGGATAGTAGAGGATACCTTGAAATGCTCTTGTCTAAAAGCCAAAGTATGAAGAAAATAAAAAAAATAAGAAAATGAATAAAATATAAATGGTGAAGAAAAAAAAATGAACACTAGTTTTGTTATCGCCAAGAGAGCAATAAAAAAATATAACGAGGGTGCCTCTTCACCTAGTGCCCTATAGCCAACTGATCTAGGAGTCACTACTAAGCCTTAGGTGGTGCAAGACGAAGAAAAACACCAAATAAGCAAGCACATGAGTAATCGGTCGGTTAGTACCTCAAGAAGTATTAACGGTCGCATGAAAGTGTGTGAGCAAATTCATCTAAATATTCATTCATTAAAAAGTACTGAGGTGGATGGACAAGAGTATGATAGCTTGAATTGAATTCTCCGGGTGTAGGGATGTATATCACACACACTAGGGTTATATGATCGATATTTGGAAGAAAGATAGGAATGAAGAATAAGACGATGTTTTATTGAGGGGTTATATGATTTCTAATATCTTTTCACGACTATTAAGATAGGGCTCATGACAACCGAAAAGCTAGCATAGTTGGAAACCCTAATTTTCAAAGTCTTTCTTTTACAATTCTTGTCTTTAAATGTAATATTCACGATCTTCCTTTTATTATTGGATTTTGTGGGTGCAATCCGATGAAAACCCTCAGAAGACAACACTCCTCCTACTAGGGATACCTAGAGGTTTAAAGGCTTGTTGCACGTGCTCAGCGCAATCGTGTTGCCTACGAAAGTGTGCTAGTTGGTTTTTCTTTTTATTTATTTTCTCCTTCTCTTTTTAATAAAACAGTTCGCTCGAGACGACCGAAAATAAGTTTGGGGGAATTTGATCAGTCGAAAATAATGTATTTTTAACACATCAATTTCCCTATCTATTGCATTCATCTAGAGGTGTTCGACATTCATATTGCACATATTATCAAAACAGTCGTAAAATAACAGATTGCATGTGTTATACTCTAAAACCGGCACTTTAAGGGAAATTGACTGTTTATCATGGTATCGTATCATTCTTGTGTAGCGCAACACTTGTTTCGAAGTCTGTGCAGGAAATTGCAGAAACCGAGCCAAAATTATCAAAGTGCTGATGAAAAATTACGCCAACTCAAAGGCTTGAAATCTGGCAGTGATACAGAAAGGAATATAAAATTTCACATATCAGAAAAGTATCAAAAATCCAGAGGAAAGAAGCACACAAAGTTTCATTCATTGAGAGCTCAAATGGGCCGCGGATCCGCGGCCAATAGGCGCTCCCGCCGCGGATCCACGGCATTTTGAAGGGATCAGTGCATGCAATTTCCTCCACGTGTCTCCAATAACGGCTAAAGCTTCCAGAACACTGCAGAAACTCCACGTGGCTTCATCTAGAAGGCTCGGCCTAACAACCTAGTTCTAGAAGCTCCCTCCAACTAACTACTTCTAGAAGCCTCTCTATCTAACAAACTTTTGGAGGGAAATTCAAATTTTAAATTCTAGATCTAGGGTTACAAGGTCTATAAAAGGGAGCCTAGATCTAGGATTAATGGCTAATCTCTAATCTACACCATTAGTTCATCAAATCATCAAATAGGGTTCATTAATTGTTGCAAGTTGAGTGACACAACTTGTAAACCCTAACCCTAACCCTAATTCCAATCTAAGATCAAGAATTCCGAGTTCAATCAAAGTAAGAAGCCTAGATCCTTTTGGAGCGAAGCCGAACTTCATCGGAGCATGTGATCCAAGCCAATCCGCGACTCAAGGAGCCGATGCAACGCTAGATTCGACGATCTTGTTCCCTTCTCAAATTCTTGTAGTTCTTTGAGCAAAGTGTAACAAATTGTTGAATAAATAAAGGTGAGATTCTTTTAACTTGCTTATCTTTCAATTCACGCATTATGATTCAATCTAGATTCTTGAATGTTTGCTTTATGCTAATGTTTGAGTAAAACTCCGCTCGTAAAGGAGTCGAGACGATCGATAAAATGATGATGATTTAGATTCTTTCACAATTCTTAAATCCTATAACGTTTGTAAATTCTTGTGAATCGAATGATCGATGACCTAGTTTCGAAACGATGCTTTCTTGATTGTGTTCGCTCGAAACTAGAGATCAACGATCGATCATTCGATTTACTAGAAGCTAGTTTGTGAATGAGATTCATCGAAAGGACAAAGGATAGGATGAGGAAACCCTAGCTTCTTCGCAAGATCCTTAACCTCGATAAATCGTCATCGATCTAGTATCAATTCGTTAATGGATAAGAATATGAAATCATTAGATCTCATCACATCTATAGATCTGATCTACTCCTACGAGCCACACTTCGAATCTTGATTGTGGCTTTGGAAATCATCACAAATTCTCAATTCTTGATTTTAATGTTTTCTTAGATCTAGATTTTTCTAATTCTTGAAATTCAATTTTATAAATCATGAATTGTTTCTTTTCTTTTCTTTAAAGTTTCAACTCATCTATATCGAAACACGAACGATTACACTTTCCCTGTGGACGATCCGCACTTACTAACGCGCTACATTCGACACCGTTATTGATTGCGGTCAAATAATTTTTGGTTGTGATTTCTTTACAATTTCATACTACACAATCTGAAATCGTATTCAATCAGCTGTCAATAGCAGTATAGAAAACTCCAAGTCGGTCTATTCCTAACACAACAACAAAGTTTGGGATGCCCGGTACTTTAGAATTTGCATAGAATTCTCGTTCACAAACTACAATTGGACACTGATTAAATCCCATAGTTGCCTTCAAGACTCCATTCCCGGAACTGACATTTCCAGCTTGAAATGAGTGGTTTCACTGGAATCGCGTGTGTTCTCACGAATCATTGCGACATGAAGCAGTGTAACGCTACAGTGTCTAACAATTTAAGTGCAGGAATAGTGGCTACTATTATAGTACTTAAGTTGTGTGGGGTTGGTTTCGATACAGGAAAAATATAGAGGTATACAAGGATTTGAAAAGATGAAAGTATTAGGATTTACCAGTAATAACTTAGCCAATGGTTTCGGCTTCTCCAACCGTCATTATGGATGTCTGGCCTCCTGACACTTTTCTCTATGCCTGCTAGTACATTTCGGACTAACGAGATAAAGGTGGTCCTCATAAAGGTGGTGCGGTAGTAGGAGCTTGTATAGTCAGTCTTGGTATAGGGTTTATGTCTGCTCTGTACTTTGAGTATGCCCTTAGAGTGTGTTCAGGCGATCCACAAATCATACAAAGACCATTAGCTCGCCTGCAGTCCTTTACCTCATGTCCGAGTTTCTTACAATAATAGCAAGTCCTTGCTGGCGGTGTCCTTACATTCTTCTTGATATAACCATGAGTTGCCCTCAAAGCTACCTTAGTGCGAACTAGTCCTTGGTGAAGGAGAGCAGCCTGCTCCTGCTGTTCCTCAACTAGACTCCTGGTTGCTTCAAGGAATGCCATTGATCTTATCAGAAGGTCCTCAACGGTAATGGGCGGTGGTAGTGTAGGTGGTAGAGTGTTGTCGTTCATGTTGATGCTCGTGTTGTTGGAAGAATCCATGACCTTGATAGAAAAGAAAGGGTTAGGATAGATTCAAGGAATTTGCAATGTAAAGAATGTATAGTTGCTGAATCTTATAATTCTTGTGATATATTTCTTAGGATTCCATACAGAAATAACCTGCATGGGCCGCCAACAAAACCCATCACGCCCCGCTTCCCAGTGTATGGGGAAGGAGACGTGATAGGTCGCAACGTATTTACTCAGTAGTAAACATGTTAAGCATAAATAAGCAATATATAAAAGAAATGCACAAGAATAACAAGAGATGTAATATAAAAAGCAACTTTTATTAACTTTCATTCTTTACATTACAACTGATTTGAAAAGGAAATATACAATGATGAAAGCAATGCCTAAATAGTAGCATGTGAAATGGAAATAAGTACATGTAAGAAATCTATCTGTGCCTCCATCTGCTTTAAGTCCTCCTAGCTAGGCTCGGTCTCCTGAGGGTCGGGTCCTCCTGACGAACATTCCAAAGAAAGAAAGAGACAGAAATGTCGTCAGCGAACTAACGCTCGGTAAGTCCCAAAAGAGAGTAAGGAATAGTACAAGTAAAGAGAATAGAACTGGTAATTGTACAGATTTATGTTTGTTATACTAATGTAGTTGTTTGTAACTTGGTACATAATATATCAGTGTATACGAGAGGAGTCCAGCTATCCCGTGGACTACGGGAACAGGAAAGTACAAGGCCCCGTCAAAACCTACGGGACAACGACAATGGATGTTTATCTAATGTCTTTTAATAACCATTTCGTTCCACTTCTAATACATTTCGTACCAGTCTACCCATTAAAACCCCGTAATGTTTTGTATTGATATAGATTATAGTTATCAGACTTGCTGAGACCATGGTTACAAGTTGTTCATGTAATCAGGTTTAAGATGTAAACAAGTAGTCACGTAATCAAATCAAGTTATAACCATGGTTCGGTCAAATCAAGTCATATTTGCATGTTGATATTATTCCGGTATTCAGGTTCAGGTTCAAGTATACATATTAGATTCATGTTAGATTTGGATTCATGTTTGGATTAGATTCAGATTTAGACTGGACTCAGAGTTGAGTCAGACACTTAAAACAGATTTGGATCCTGAATTAGGTTCGGGAGTTATCGGTAACTGCTGCACATGGACGGCAGGATTTATGTTTCTTTTCCAAGACAATTACCATTGATAACACCGTTTTAGTTTTCTACCTTAAATAGGCAAGCACTCACTTTCTCCGGCTCCCTGAGGCTCAAGAGTATTGATCCCGCTTAAACCTATATTTACTAAGGTCTTTAATGTAATTTTATATAACTCGAGAGGGCTTTATGAAAAAAATATTTTTAATACTTTCAAAATAAATCTCGAGTATTTATTTATATTATTTAGGGTTTTCATGGATGTGAATTTTAAAGAGTGAGTTATATCAGTGAATATTTATATAGCATGAATAGTTAAAGGTATTTTAATGAAATACTTGTCTTGTATTGATGCTTGATGGTATTTTAGTGAAACTTGTCATTCTTTTATATTTAGAAAAACATGGAATTTTTTTATATATTGAAAATATGTGGTTTGATAATATTTATATACTTATAAAAAATTAATTTTTATTATTAATTAGAAAATCTCGTTTTTCTTAAAAATCGTATTAAAATTCTTTCGAGACCGAATGCACTGTGAGGAGGTCTGCATCTCGCTCTACTAGCCCGAGGATGTGCGATAATCCGCACCATCCAATAACGAGTTCCCCAAAATGGGTTGTAAAGACATAATCACAAAGAATTTAATAATACAATTCAAAGAAAACCGGGTTTTTATAATTCATGGTATTTTAATGAAATGTTGTAATCGCCACAAAAATATGTTTCGAAGAGAATCATGCTATGTAACATATGTGTAATTTAAGGGGTAGGTCATTACCCCGTGAAAATTTCTAGAGGTAATATTGAGCAAAGTAATAAAATATGATAGAAACAAAGTTCATGGTATTTAAAAAACTCAATTTAAAATTATTTAACATGACGATTTAAGATGAAAATTGTTTCTAGTTATTAGTTTCATGATTATAAACCTAGGGTAAGAATATGGATGAGCAATGATTAAGAAAAAGTGTGATTTCAAGATTTTAGAATCAAAAGTCGATATTAACTCCACTTACCGACATGTTTTGAAAAAAAAGAACTTTTATTGTAGAAAGAGAAGAAGGTGGTGGGACTTACAAGCTAGAAGGCTAGGAAAGAGTTAGAAGAAGATGTGGTTGCCTTCGTGGCGTCGTGGGGTCGCCTGAATTACTTCGTTTCCTCACCGGAAGTTTGTCTTGGGCTAACTCCACTTGTACTTAGAAAAAATTGATATTTTTGGCTAGAGATTTCAGAATGAAGAAAGGCTAGGGTATGTGGTTGTATTTATAGTATGAAATTAGGGTTTTGGAATTGAAAGAATGAATTAAAATGCATAAAATGGATTTAAATATGAAATTGAAGTCTCTGTTTAAATTCAGAGAGATCAAACAGTGCATGGGTAATAGGGGTAGGCTAAGAGTCATGTGGCAAAGCACGGGGGCTTTTACCCACGGTTGACCCGTCGGCGCCGATCCCAGAGCCGATCTCGCCAGCCATATAGTGGTGTTAGGCTGGTGGATCCTCTCCACGTGTCTTAAGCTGTGTACACAACATTTTACACATGTTTGTTTTTCCTGACTGTTCATTTTTGTGTGCAGTGCACGTGTAGACTTTTAGTCTTCCAAAAAGTTTAAAAGAAAAATCAGGAAAAAATAAAATGTTGCTGATGGGATTCGAACACAGGGGCTATGTCACAGCAGTAGAGAGTCTAAACCAATGAGCTATAAGGAGTTTCTTATTGTTCTTAAACAAGAATAACTTTTAAATTGTGCTCAGACTTGCAAACTCCTTTCTGTACATTGAGAAGAAAAAAAAATTTGTACAGAAAATTCAGAGTCGTTACAAAATATATGCAGCGTCATCTTTGCAATGCACAGGCGCAAGCGCATGCGCCAAGGCACATGCAATGCACGTCGCGCAAGCGCACTCCATTGGTGGACGCTGACGCAAGCGCAAGTGCAAAGAAACGTGCAATGCATGTGGCGCAAGCGCGCCATATGATGAAGCGATGGCTTCATAAGAGAGCCAAGGCTCTAGTTAGAAAGAAAATCTTTTGTAATGCCCTAGTGCATGTATACTATGTTTATTTTGGGGTATTTCAACTCTTGCGGCAAATTTCTTTATTATTGTTGTTTGGGTTATGGATAGTACATTTAGCAGCTGTGGTTATTATCCGACCCGACCCGCATGTTTGAAACCCACCATGGTTCAAGATTACATCAAATATTTGCTAGTACAGAGTATCCGTGCAAATCTAGATATTATGCATGTATAATATATTTTAGTATCCGCATATCTTTTAATAATAAAAAATAAAATTCAAATAACATATTTTAATATCTAGCCTTGTATGCCATCACACCCTATATCATATGGTTGCGTCCATACATCATGTTCATGTCCTACTTGTTAAAACACACTCGTTTTGATCGCTACGTATATTTACGTAGATCCGTACCTGGAGGTATACATTTTATTTGATAGGACATCGCATTATGGTTTAAACTTTTATGTATATTCTCCATATTTAAAAACTAGATTTTTAGAAGGGACCCAGGTAATACTCGGAGTAATCTGGTATTAGCTGTAAAATCCTAATATATATATATATATATATATATATATATATTCTTTATAACTAACAAATATATCTACACAGTTTAACATATAATATATTATATTAATTATTTATTTAAAAACTCTCTTTCTCTCCCTGTCTTTCTAAACACACACACACACACACAATTATTTTATATAACCTATTATTTAATAAAACACCCCACCCTCTCTCTCTACTCCCTCTTTCTTCTGTTCGTCACCGCGACGAGAAAACCCAAGCCCTATCCCTGCACCCCGACGCCAATCCGCCACCATCATCATAACCTCCACCACCTCCTCTTCCTCTTATCCTCTCCTCGAGCACCTTGCACCCCGACGACTCCAACCCAAGAACCCCGACCCACTCCCAGAAACCTAAACCTCACCGGAGACTCATCATCGTCATCACCACCTCCTCGCCCTCGTCCCACCGTCACCTCCTCACCTCACTCTCCTCTCCCGACACCCTATACCACCACCAACTCCATGACTTCCCGACCCCAATCACCAACCCAAGAACCCACTACCACCTTGCTGACGCAGCCACATCGCCGTCGGCCATCATCGCCATCATCTTGCCTCTGTCCTCGCCACCCCAGAGCCCGACACAATAGACACGCACCATTCTTCGGTCTTTCTTGCTTTTCTCAATCGTTTCTTGATTCTCCGATCGGCTCACCGGAGTTGCGCGCGTCGCCGATGATCGGGATGACCCAGTCACCGTCGTCGTCCAACCTAGTCACCACATCACGTCACGTCCGCATCTCGACGTGAGATCTGATCAAGCAAGTTTTAACTTGTAACATGCTATGTTATTATATCGATATCTATATGAATAAGAATAGTGCATGTGTTTTATTATTCAGTAAATATTACCGATTTACAGTTTTTGTAAGTCGATGTCATGCACCCCGCTAGTTCGCGGGGAGGCGGAATATTTAAAAAACGATTTTTCAAAACTTGCAACACCGACTTGAACACCAGGATCGATACTAAACCTTTACTAACAAACTGTATGAGGTTAACTGCACAGATAGGAAGTTATACCTTATAGATTCATATCCTTCGGGTCTTCTTGCTTTCCTCTTCCTCGTCATAGGCTCCTCGGATCGTACACGGATCGAAACTCCTCGTCGGTCCTCTCAAGTCAAAGACGATCCACCCGAGAGTCTATAGTCCGAGCTCCTACCTCAAATCCGAGGTAACTAGGGCACCTAGTTCGCTAAACTATATGTTCTAGATGATGTAGAGAGTGTAGATGGATTACTTTGTCTCTAAATACCTTAGGTTTCTCAACGCATAAGACATGAAGGGTATGAGGAAGAAGAAGGGGAGATTGAGGAAAAAAGAGTGAAGAATGAGAAAGTGAATGAAGATGGCTAAGAGTCGTGACTAATGAAGCATCCAATAATTCAAGAAAGAAAATATCTCACCAAAATATCTAGCATGCTTCATGAGTCACCTAGTGAGTCATGCCATGAGTCACCAAGTAACCATGCTTCACTTAATGCAAACCTCCACCTCATTTCCTCCACCTCATAATCGTTTAATCTAAATGGTTAATACAAATATGATGTGTCTTCTTCTACAAACAATCTTGAGTAAATTACAATAATTCCCCTCATCCGTATATACATTCCTGTATCCTTATTCCGAAAAATACGAATACAAAGAGATGAAAATAATCCATCAATATAATACTAGGATCCGGCTTAAACCAAAGCCCACAAGTATTATCTGTCCAAACATGATCCTTGCACAAATGCACGTATATGTTCAAACCCTGTCGTAAAACCATACAACCACTACATCTTTTGCCCGATGCAGGGAAACCCTCTGTGTAAGACTCTAAAGACTCGACACTACGCTGGCAGTGGGTTTAACCACAAGCACGTCAGCGGTACTAGTTGCATGTAATGGCTACCCAAGTATCTGTCGATAAGAAGGCCGATGAGCAAACTCATCCGAACTCCTATTGAGCCTATCTGTGACAATCTCCGTACAGTCCAGTCTATTCGTCTAAGAGTATTGCATATAGGGCCTAGGGGGAGGTAATCGTCAGACCCCTAATAGCGCAATAAATCGTGCCAGAGTGTAGCCCAAAACACCCTAAGAAACTACTGGAGTACCTACCAGTAAATCTCGCTTGCCCTGGACAGAGACTTTGTGTAATGGCTTTCCGAACACAGCGCGATATCAACCCCTAATACCGGAGAGACGAATCCTATCTAACCGACACTGCCTCCAAGTGTTTGGGACTCCACCCAACTACTACTTGTTTGCACGACTCCTTTGAGCCATGGTAGGATAGTAATCTAAGAACAGTGGGAACACACTCAAGGCGAAGTAGCAGTGTCAAGTCAACAGACTATGTTGTACTCATGTCACCTGGGAACTGCTACCCGATGATTGGTATAATACCTACCATCAGTCCCCTACGAGTCCTGTCCAGTGTACGCATAACCCAATGAGCACCTGCATACTATCTTCAGTATGACGTACTAATGGCTGTGGGACAGACCATCTCCCTTGCTGGGATGAGAAGCATATACACTAGTCTACTCTGGAGTATCGATGCCCTGTCTCGATAATCTTATGACTAGGGACCTGTATAAGGATGTGCTTATAGACTACCCAGCCACGACTAGTGTGACTGCCATCACAATGCTAGTAATCAAGCAAGCATCCTAAGGGCTCTACCAATATGTATAAGCAATATGCTAAAAGACACACATGCACATATTGAGGTAGAAACAAATCAGGTAGCATACTACCATTTCGAGCAAGGCTGTTACTATATCCGTGTATATTCCAAGCTTCCATTAAGTAATATACAAACCAGTATGATACAATAATGGCCACCAGGGCATATATCACTAACAATATCCCACTTGCACTAAGGCCATATATTGGCATATCGCAGACCTATCATCTTGAATAGCCTCTCGAACTGTGTCTGAGGGATGGCCTTTGTAAGTGGATCTGCAGTGTTGTTCCCTATATCTACTATCCTCACCTTGATCTCCCGGCGATCAACGATCTCTCTGATCAGGTAGTACCACATCAAGATATGTCTGGACTTCTGATGGGACCTGGGTTCCTTTGCTAAAGCTATATCACCGTTGTTGTCGCAATACAGTGGTATTAGATCAACAATGGTTGGAACCATCTGAAGTTCAGTTAAGAACTTCCTCGTCTAGACTGATTCTTTCACGGCGTCACAAGCAGCGATATACTCTGCTTCCATCGTCAGGTTAGCAACGGTGTCCGGCTTCGAGCTCTTCCAACAGACCGCCCCTCCATTGAGGGTAAAGACATAACCCGACATGGAATTGGAGCCATCCTTGTCACTCTGGAAGCTGGAGTCAGCAAATGCCTCGATCTTGAGAATGTTCTTTACTGCTATCCAGTGCATCTCCCCTAGGTTTGACTGATACTGGCGTACAATGCTCAGTGCGTAAGCTACATCTGGTCTTGTACACAACATTGCATACATTATAGAGCCTACCGCGGAAGCGTAGGGTATAATAGACAAGCGAGCCCTTTCCAAATCAGTCTTGAGAGATATCACTTTGGAGAGGGTGATTCTATGACAAGCCGGTAGATTACCGCACTCTGAATCTTCCATACTAAATCTTTTCAGTATGGTGTCGATGTACCTTGACTATGAAAGTCCTACTATCCGTTTAGATCTATCACGATAGATCTGGATCCCCAGAATGTAGGAGGCATCACCCAGGTCCTTCATGGAGAACCTCTGTGACAAGAATCCTTTGACTGATTGTAGCATAGGAATGTCATTTCCTATCAAGAGAATGGCATCCACGTATAAGACGAGAAATATCACAGTTCTCGCTACAATCTTACCATAGATGCATGGTTCATCTGGATTTTTGATAAAGTCGAATTCTTTGACCGTCTCATCAAAACAGAAGTTCCAACTCCGCGATGCTTGCTTTAGTATATAAATGGACTTAAGCAACTTGCACACTTTCCCGCTGCTCCCACTCTGAATGAAACCTTCTTGATGATCCATATAGACGTGCTCTTCCAAATTTCGGTTTAGAAAAGCAGTCTTTACGTCCATCTGCAAAATCTCATAATCATGGAAGGCAGCAATGGCAAGAAGGATCCGAATGGATTTGAGCATAGACACTGGAGAAAATGTTTCATCATAGTCCAAATCAGGTCTTTGACGAAAACCTTTTGCAACAAGTCTATCCTTATAGGTTTCAACCTGTCCATCTGCACCAATCTTCTTTCTGAAGATCCATTTGCAGCCTACGGGTTTTACCCCTTCTGGAGCAATGTCCAAAGTCCATACTTTGTTGGTGTACATGGACTCCATCACGGTCCGCATTGCATCCAGACATTTTACCGAGTCGTCGCTCTGAATGGCTTGCTGGAAGCCAGTTGGCTCATCATTATCAATGATGCAATCCTCTCTATCCATGTCTATGAGAAAACCATAGTATCTCTCGGGCGGATGAGACTGCTTACTAGTTCTGCGGGGTGGCGCGGGGATGTCCTATTCTTTTGAAACTTCTGGTTCCACCATGTTTTCAGTAATAGCTTGTTGTTCTGGAATTTCTTCCAGTTCTATTGCACTCCCACTAGTTTCTTTTTCCAAAAATTGATTTTTCAAAAATTGGGCATGACGAGAAACAAAGACCTTTTGTTCATCTGCGTAATAGAAAAGATACCCCCTTGAGTTCTTTGGGTATCCCACAAACTTACACAGTACTGAGCGTTCCTGGAGCTTGTCCGCATGTTGCTTTTTAACAAAAGTTGGACATCCCCATATCTTCAGATACTGAAGATAGGGTTTTTTCCCACTCCACATCTGATATGGTGTGGTAGGCACAGTCTTGGTAAGAACCTTGTTCAAAAGATATGCAGCTGATTCTAGTGCATAACCCCAGAAGGATCGCGGCAACTCAGCGTTACTCATCATGGAACGTACCATATCCAATAGGGTTCTGTTCCGCCTTTCCGATACACCGTTGTGTTGTGATGTGTATGGGGGAGTAAGTTAAAAGAGAATTCCATTCTCTTTTAGGTAATCCAGGAACTCAGCAATTAAGTATTCACCACCTCGATCAGATCTCAGTGTCTTGATACTTTTGCCGGTTTGTTTTTCCACTTCATTCTTATATTTTCGGAATTTCTCAAAGGCCTCGGATTTATGTTTCATCAAGAAGACATGTCCATACCTAGAGAAATCATCCGTAAAAGTAATGAAATAGGAATAACCACTTCGTGCATGTGTAGACATTGGACCACACAGGTCGGTGTGTATGAGTCCTAAGAGCTCGCTCGCTCTTACTCCATGTACAGTGAACGGAGTCTTTGTCATCTTTCCTATGAGACATGATTGACAAGTTGCATAAGACTGATATTCGAACAGATATAAATATCCCTCCCTATGTAACTTCGTAAACCTTGTTTCATTGATGTGACCAAATCTACAATGCCAAAAGAAAGCCTTATTTAAATATGGAGACCTTCTTTTAAGTGTGTTTTGGACGTTGAAAACCTGAGCTTGATTTAACACATATACACTGTCCTCTAGTGTACCTGACCCAATCAAACTTTGATTAAGGTGGATGTGGACCACATCGCTTACAAATGTAAAATCATATCCTTCCTTAGAAAGTAAAGATACAGATATGATATTACAAGCTAGACTAGGTACACACAAACAGTTACATAAAATCAATATCTGCCCACTTGTCAATCCTAGGTGATATTCCCCTTCGGATACAGCGTTCATGCTCATTCCGTTAGCAACCCTGAGAGTCATATCACCTGCCCTGATAACACTACGGTTTCTCAAAGCCTGTAATGAATTATAGATATGAGATCCTGATACGGTATCTTATACCCAGGATGTAGAGTTAATTGACAGACGGTTTTCAATCACAAAAACACCCGAAGTCGAAACCACAACGTGCTTCGGATCCTAAATTCTGGCATTCCAAGCCCTGCATTCATTCTGTCAATGCCCTTTCCCATGACAATAGGAACAACCCTCCTTCCCTACTGTTAGCCCTAAAACTTTTGCCCTTCCCTTTCCTTCTACCTTACTGACACCGCCTATCGGCTTGGTGGAGGCCTTCTTCTTCTCACTCTTGGCTTTTACCTTGGATCTAGAAGAGGAAGATTCCCCAATATGCAGAGCGGGTGTCTCTCTGGTTTCCTTCAGGGTGTAAGTAGAAAGGATGGACTGTAAAATCAAGTCAGCATATGACTCGTTTTCCAACGTGGTCTCCAAGTCCGTGAGCTCATCAATATAGCTAGTCATCATAAGGACGTCATCCTCTACAGATGACCCGATAACCAACCTCGCTTGAAGCAATTCCTTCGAGCTCTCATATCTTGCGATACGAGATTGCTCTCCATATAAATCTTTGTTATGGAGGAAGATGGAAACTAAGTCCATCTTCTCGTGTTGCCTCTGGTTGACACCATCTACTGAGGCCAACACGAGGCACTTGGTCGCATTGTCTTTTCCGTTGTCTTACGGATATCCATATCCGCGACGGTGGAAACTGGACCTGGGACGGCGGGAGCATTAGTAGTAAGGAGGTGGCCCAGCTTGTCATAGGTAATGGACATCTGGAAAAACCTTTGCCAATGAATATAGTCTGGTCTAGTCAATTTATTATTTAGATGTAACGTAAATCTGGTCATCTAGTCGCTGCAATTAGGAGAGAGAGGAGAAACACTCAGCATGATGCTCTTGCAAGTTTAGATTGGTTATTAGTTTATCTAAATAGGATGGCTCCCACTGTATCTCAAATCCTTCCTCAAACCATAAAAGAAGAATTAGTCAGGATTAATCTCATCCTACAATACTTACTTAACCTTTCAGCCAAGCTAGGGTTGGTACTTCGAGAGAGGTTTTCCAACGCTTTCATGAAGTTCCTTAATTACATAACCTCTTTTTCCTGGAGGCGTAGCCCCGCTAACACCGTTCTAGACACCTACTTGGTTTATAGCATTGATTGTTTTAGTGAAAAAATCTCCTGAGGAGTAGCATATACTCACAGTAGGATCGGGATCCAAATATTATTGTGTGATAATCCTGAAGGAATCCTACCAAAATTATCACACTCCAATGGTATGCAACACTAGCAAGTTTCAGTTTCTTTAGAAACTCCCGATGTGGATTTTTGCCCCATACTCTTATTACCTTGACGAAAGCCAACATATCATAAGTCACATGTCAAGTTCTACCTGTCATTGTCTAGGTTAATTTGAACCCACTCGTACATACCCTTGACGAAGGCCAAAATAGTAATACGACTGTCTCAAAACAACGCATCTATCTATGCAATAGATTAATATCCAGCAGCTACCAATCACTATGCCTTGGCGAAGGTCAAATACATAGCTTGAATAATACTGAATATTCAACTGAAATGAAGGAGGGCTACGACTGGTTTTGGCAAAACTGTGAACATAGTGAACTTGATATAATCGAAGGAACTATGATAGCTTTTAAAAGGAGTAGTTTAAGCTCCGCATTTAAAAGTTTCTGTTTTGAAAAACCGAGTGGTTTTAAAATTGTTCCAACGATTCAGATTTGGTTTGTTTGCTTTGCATTAATAATTCAGTCCCATCATTTACACCTATCATCACAGAGAGAGAAAAAAATATCACGTGCGCTTATGCCATCCGCATTCGCCACCGGGCCCTGTCTAACACCGTTAGGTTACTTAACTAACGCCATAACGGGGGCTGGACTAGCGCGGATGCAAAACATAAGCAGCGTATACTATATAGAATATATATAATAACCATTCGTCTCACACAATTATAGGTATTCCAGATCATAGATAAACATATTGGATATACTAGGAATTCCGTGTTTCGTTTAATCCTGTAACGAAAGATAGATTCCACGGTCATGATGAATAGCCAAACCCCATCCTAGACCCCTACGGGTGTGGCAAACTACCCGCCAAATTCCCGAAGTGAAGCAACCTCTCTCAGTAAAATGAGTAGGCCACTCAACACTTCAAAGAACCAGGCAGTTTGTGCACCCCACCTTGGGTCTATCCTAGGAGTATAAAACAGTAAAAGAAATAATACAACGGTGGCTACAACCTCAACCCGAATGTGCCCCGCAAAATAATATTACATCACTTTATAAATTTACATCGAATGAAAGAAAGAAAACTCTCTTCTCACATCCCCCGGCTATTCATCATCGACAATCCAATAAAGTCCATATATACAAACCATCATAGATATATACAACACCTAACTACCGACATATAGCAATTAGCGGAAGTTTACGAACACATATAACACAACTGAAACATGTTAAACTACGTTAAAACTGCGACTTTGAAATACTCTATATTGCGATAACAGAAAGATAACAGTAAACTTGGCAAAATCAAACACCACCCGAAACCCTAAATCCAAGAGACAAGAACACAGAACAAAATTCAAGGCATTCCCACACTATTGACCCGGTGAGGCCGGTTTTTTAAAGTGTTTGGCCGACCAAAAACAGGTGGAAATGTCTCGTTTTTGTTGTGTGTTCATCTCACAAGTAAAAGATCACTCCGCAATTATTTAAAAAAGATTTAGAGCCTCCAGAAAAATTGACAGAAACTTGGATCTACGTTTCGATGTTTCGGAGTTATTTTGGTTTCGTAGTTTTACACGTTGTCTAAATTGTTAATTAAGGTTTAATTAGGCTCTGATACCACTGTAAGTCGATGTCAAGCAACCCGCGGGTTCGCGGGAAGGCGGAACATTTAAAAACGATTTTTCAAAGCTCACAACACCGACTTGAACACCAGGATCGATACTAAAACTTGACTAACAAACTATATGAGCTTAACTGCTCGAATAGGAAGTTATACATCACAGATTCATGTCCTTCGGGTCTTCTTGCTGTCCTCCTCCTCGTTATAGGCCCCTTGAATCGTACACGGATCGGGCTTCCTCGTCGGTCCTCTCAAGTCAAAGACGATCCACCCGAGAGTCTATAGTCCGAGCTCCTATCTCAAATCCGAGGTAACTAGGACACCTAGTTCGCTAAACTAGATGTCCTAGATGATGTAGAGAGTGTAGATGGATTACTTTGTCTCTAAATACCCTAGGTTTCTCAACACATGACACATGAAGGGTATGAGAAAGAAGAAGGGGAGCTTGAGGAAAAGAGAGTGAAGAATGAGCAAGTGAATGAAGATGACTAAGAGTTGTGACTAATGAAGCATCCAATAATTCAAGCAAGAAAATATCTCACCAAAATATCTAGCATGCTTCATGAGTCATCTAGTGAGTCATGCCTTGGGTCACCAAGTAGCCATGCTTCACTTAATGCAAACCTCCACCACATTTCCTCCACTTCATAACCATTTAATCTAAATAGGTAATACAAATATGATGTGTCTTCTTCTAGAAACAATCTTGAGGAAATTACAAGAATGCCCCTTATCCGTATATACATACTTGTATCCGTATTCCGAAAAATACGAATACAAAGAGACGAAAATAATCCATCAATATAATACTAGGATCCGGCTTAAACCAAAGCCCACTAGTATTATCTGTCCAAACATGATCCGTGCACAAGTGCACGTATATGTTCGAACCCTGTCGTAAAACCATACAACCTCTACATCTTTTGCCTGATGCAAGGAAACCCTCTGTGTGGGACTCTAAAGACTCGACACTATGCTGGCAGTGGGTTTAACCATAAGCACATCAGCGGTATTAGCTGCACGTAACGTCTGCCCAGGTATTTGTCGATAAGAAGGCCGATGAGCAAACTCATCTGAACTCCTACTGAGCCTATCTATGACAATCTCTGTACAGTCCGGTCTGTTCATCTAAGAGTATCGCATATCGGGCCTATGGGCGGTAATCATCAAACCCCTAATAGCGCAATAAGTCATGCCGATGTGTAGCCCAAAACACCCTGAGAAACTACTGGAGTACCTACCAGTAAATCTCGCTTGCCCTGGCCAGGGACTTTGTGTAATGGCTTTCCGAATACAGTGCGATATCAACCCCCAATACCGGGAGAGACAGATCCTATCTAACCGCCACTGCCTCCAAGTGCTTCGGGAATGCACCCAACTACTACCTGTTTGCATGACTCTTTTGAGTCATGGTAGGGTAATAATCTAAGAACAGTGGGAACACACTCGAGGCAAAGTAGCAGTGTCAAGTCAACAAACAATGTTGTACTCATGTCACCTCGGAACTGCTACCCGACAATAGGTATAAGACCTACCAGAAGTCCCCTACGAGTCCTGTCCAGTGTACTAATAGCTGTGGGACAGACCATCTCCCCTGCTGGGATAAGAAGCGTATACACCAGTCTACTCTGGAGTATCGATGCCCCGTCTCGATAATCCTATGACTAGGGACCTGTATAAGGATGTGCTTATAGACTACCCAGCCCCCACTAGTGTGACTGCCATCATAACGCTGGTAATCAAGAAAAAATCCTAAGGGCTCTACCAATATGTATAAGTGATATGCTAAAAGAAACACATGCACATATTGAGGTAGAAACAAACCAGGTAGCATACTACCATTTCGAGCAAAACTGTTACTATATCCGTGTATATCCCAAGCTTCCATTAAGTAATATACAAACCAGTATGATAAAATAATGGCCTCCAGGGCATATATCACTAACTGTTTTATAGTATCCGTCTGTATCCGTACTAATAATAGCATATCTAGTTATATGCCGGAACATCATGATATCATTGTTTTACTATATCAGTACAATATATTATCTAATTTGTATCATACATGGTAATGGACGTATAATGGTTATTACAGATATATACATATGCATCCTAGTATCAATTGTGTTTAGAGTATTCCGATATTGATTACAGTTTCACATTGCGTATCTATTTGGTTAATATACATCACATGACATGTTCACGACACACTACCTGATTTGTTACTTGGATCTTATTGCTAATGCCAATAATCCTGACTTGTTGTCCTGACGGACGTAATTTGTTTTCTGCATAGACGAGAACTGTACCTGCTTGATCTTGTGTTGGCATTAGATTTATATCAGCAATATCTGACTTGAACACAAACCTGGGGGGAAAGGGGAAATCAGGAATGTAACCGAAACGAAACTCAAGAGGATATTATTATTGTTTATCGTTTTTCCGGGCGTTACGGAATAAATAATGTTACCATGGTCCCGTGGGGAATGAACGGGATATATACTGTTGGGTTACGATGGGGATTGCATTAATTGATTTCAAAGACTTTTAGAATAAATAACCTAGAAGCACGGATTTAGGATACACATCACACACCTATACATACACATAGCTCACTATTTATACCTGTATTTATTATTTATATTCATGTTTAATCATATCATTATATGCTGGTCATTACTGTTATTTTGATATTATGACGCAATGACGTCTGGGTTTTGCATGGCCTAGTTCCTCTACCTTTATCGCAGGAAGATCAATGGTACTTTAGCAAGCAAGCTGAGTAATGAGAAGCTAGCTATTTAGTTTAGAGACTTTTAGTTTATTTTATTTTCGTAGTTTTTTATTGATGTGAGCCCATATTGGGACATGATTCAAATATTGTTATTAGATCTTGATTCGTTTCCGCTTTATGCATTTTATTTATTTAATTTACTGTGGCATATGGACATGTACTAGCTAGATTTTATTTTTTTCTGTTCTTGATATCCGATAGACAGTCGTAATGTGACTGTGGATGGATACTTTCTAACCACAGCTAGCATGGTTGGCTCCGTCACATGCCATAGTTTACATACCTTGGGAAGCGGGGCGTGACATCTTTCTTGGAATCTTTCTAAATAGAAAAATCTCAGGATCAAAGATCCAACGGGACCTAGGCACTCTGATTGATAAAGATCAATTCCAATCTTATAGTTACGGATTTATCCTAACTATTCCCCTCCTATAAATAGGAAAAAATATCACAGCCTCCAAAAGAGAGGGAAGGAATCCAAGCACAAAAACCCTAGAAGAGAGAGAGAGAGATCCATAGGACATCCAGAGATAAAAAAAAGAGGGGAGATTGATCTCCAAAAGGAGGCCGCAGCCTCCAAAGAGGACGATAGATGCAAAAGAAAAAAGGGAGATTGATCTCCAAAAAGAGGTCGTGGCCTCAAAACAAGAAAAGAGAGAAAAATTCTCTCTTCCTTCTCCTTCTTAAAGCCGAGGCTTCACAAGAGCTTAAGCTCTTAACAGGGTATCAAAAGATCTTTAGGGTGTGGTTTAGGATACATTCCTCCACATCTCCGATGTACGGCGTTGTAATCACTCGGTATCTTCGGAGAGGTGGTTGGATCTCTACAAGCAACGATCTCTCATTCTCTTCCTCCTTCCTCTTCACTTTAAAGCCTAGGCTTCATGGAATTTAAGTCCCCATCAAGAACATGGACAGAGAACAAAATAGAAGCATATGCTTCGATGAAAGTTTCTACTGTCTAAAAGTTACAAACTTTCTGAATAGGGCGCACCTCATACAAGTGTGCCAGTGCTAAAAGCACTCTCTGCAAGAGCTGCGTGAGTGCACCACGTGCAATGCACATGCGCTAGCATCAAAGGAAAACTGCGATGTGCCACATGCAATTCATGTGCGCCAATGCTGCTTTCTACAAAGTATGCGTAGCGCCACGTGCAATGCACGTGCGCTATCACCAAACCCCACCAAGTGTGCTAGCTCCAAGTTTCACTGTGATGCGCCACGTGAAATGCATATACGCCAGTGCCAAATCCAGCACCATGTCCCACCAAGAGCTATGCAAAGCAGGAGCGCCACGTGCAACGCACGTGAGCTAGCGCGATGTGCAATACAAGTGTGTCACGTGCAACGCACGTACGCCAGCGCCAAGTGCACATAAGCGCCAAACAAAGCCCAAGACTTAGCAAATTTGGCTAAGTGTTGAAGTTTGAGCTTCCCCTATGATCCAATGATCAACAGAGAACAAAATTCTCAAGCCACTTAGGTTGATCAAGTTCTCACATGAGACTAAGTGTACTTAGACAGAGTATATGTTCCCCAAACCATCTGGGTAGACAATAGTTCTCAAATGAGACTAAAGTGTCCCCAGATAAACCTTATGCTTTTATGATAAAAGAACTTATGGACCTCACTATGTGAGAATGGAACCATAAGCGCACCCTTATTGGCAAACCAAGATACCAATGTGAGCATAATCAAGCAATGCTTGACCAAAACACATGTTGGTTAACCAAGATACCAATATGGAACCCAAGAGCAATGCTCTCATCAAATCATGAACTCCATGTTGGTAGACCAAGAGACCAATATAAAATCATCTCTTCATCAAGTTAAAACTAAGCAATGCTTAATCCACTGCATAAAGCATATACCTCCAATCCATGTTGGCAAACTAAGTTACCAACATGGTCCCTTTAATGAATTGAGTGCAAGCACACCTCTTGTTAAAGCAAAGATTTCATCCACGTTGGCCAACCAAGCTACCAACGTGGCCCTCCTCAAGTGGAGCAACGCTCCCACCGACAAAACATCCACAAGTCTCTCATGAGTTATGATTTGGGTCAACAGTATATGACGACACCTGTGTCCTCTTGCTATCTTCCCAGATCAAAAGTCCAAAAGACAAGCTATGTTTTGTCAACATGATCAAACCCCCGCTCATCGACAAGAAACACTTCTCAATGAGGCAATTCCTGTAGAACAATGTCTCCATAAAACAAAATCCTGAAACAACGCTTCTTCCATAGACCAACAAAAGCAAAAGAAATGCTTTCCATATCCTACAGTCTGGATCATACAACTATATACAATCCACGGGCATGAAAAATGCATAGTTGTTGGCCATATCCATAGTCAAACACATGAACAAACGGAGCAAAGACCTGGAGTGTAGAAAGTTTTTATCATTTGCGATAACGTAATTAACTACAAAGGCTTGCACTTGTAGAAAAAATGCGTCCCCAAAATCAATAAACCTCTCACCTTGAGAGGGAATCTAAGGTCAAGTTATATCGGTCGCATCTATTTAAACATCCAATACATGGAGATATAATCTCTTAGTGATTTCGGATAGGTGAATGGATCAACCCATGCATCTGCCCCCAAATTCAGGCAAGACGTTCTAACCCACTCCGTCTTCCGGCTTTCAGCGGTAAACAGATTCTGGCACGTCCGGTGGGACCATTTTTCTCTTTCCACTTCACACTTCGTATGTCGTGTGTTTGACTCATCATATCGGACAAGATTTTGATTACGACCTCATTGTCATGGTAATTTAGAGAGATTTCATGACTTCAAAGCAATAACGATGCCATCAAGAATTGCATCCTTCTAGTGGTTTACACAGGATCAATGTCTAAAACCACTCATCGACGCCTAAGAGGCCCAGTTGTTGAAAAAATTGAGCGGACTACGGTTCGAACAATTCTTTAGACCACTATCAAAGGAGGACAACGCTTTGCCAAATGAAGAAGCTCCTCAAAGGTCAATTTTCGAAGCATTGACCCCTAAGCTGGAGGATCCCCCCAAAAGGTCACATACCATCAAGAAGGTCAATTTAAAAAGGCTGATTCCCAAAGTTGCAAATGCACCCAAAGACCCTTCACCTCTAAGTAGGTCGGTCTTTGAAAGCCTAACACCCGCTGCCAATGTTCAGTCGAAGATGGTCGTCACTAAACTTCGCAGGGGGCAAAATGCTCAATCTTTGACTCCACACAAGGAGTAAGCTATTTAATCCTAAACCCAAGGTAAGAGGCTTCTCAGTGGAGCTTCTTTAGTTGACATGGTCCCTATAAGAAGAAATTCTCAACAAGATATAAGCATGGTCTGAAGAAGGAAGGAAACTCTACCTTCAACCCCAAAGTCGTTAAACTGGGACAAAAATAAGAAAAGCCGAAATGATGGGGAAACTCGCAATAAAAATCAACGGGTAAAAATAAAAATAAATAGCTGAAATGATAGGGCAACTAGCAATAAAAATCAGCGAGTAAAAGTAAAAATAAATAACCGAAATGATGGGGAAACCGCGGATAAATAGCCAAAATGATAAGGCAATTGCGACCTTCACGATAAAAAAAAGCTGAAATGATAGAGCAATTACAGTAAAAAAAACAGGCGCAGAGCCAACGCTAAGAGAAACCGTGGCCCAACCAAACAAGCTTTTCCTACAGAGGAGCCCACTTTCACCGTAAGCATCCCAACGAAAATACTTTCAAGTCACTGAGGCATAAAAGGCAGAATTTCCCCGCCGCTATGTTGAAAAGATCTCCGCCAACGGAGGAAAGAACAAACAGAATGAAGGACCGTTTCACTCTCCACCCACCATCTTTTCCGAGGTTTTCAAATTATGGAGAGAAGTTTATGACCATCCTCTTCTCATAATCAAGAAGAACTATGTGCCGACCTCTCGCAACGTGGAGAAGGTCCATTAGCCAAAGGCTACTAATAAGACAGGCTCAACGCCCCTCCCTGCAACGAGGAGGCAGTCACCTAAAACCTCTTTTCATATCACTGTTGAAAATGGGGTCGTTCCGATCTGAGAATGGCCCTGGAGGGTCCTTTCGCCTCTAGAAAACCCCAAAAGGCGAAACACATTAACTCTAAGTGCAACCCCATGGTTAGACATACGGTGTATATGATGCAAGGTTCCTATGATGAAAGGAGAGTAACCCAGTCCCAAGTGACCAATCAAGCCAAGAGGCAAAAGGAGTAGCAAGAGCTGCTCCGAAACATGGCAACACATGCCGTGTCTCTGGCCTCTCTATCCTCAAAGAGAAAAGCAAGAGACGAAGAGAAAGGTCCTAATGAGGATCCCATGGTCGAATCCCTACAGACTCGTCTGGCCGAAAAGGATAAGGAAGTCGCTGATGTAGGCGCCAACTCGGCTCGAATGGAAGCTCTATTCTAGTAGTTGAGCACTGCAATGTCCACACAGCCAGAGCCACATGATGATAAGCAACCTTTGCCAATGCTTGAGGTGCCGGTCCAAACGTCGATAAATCCCTCCATCGTCGCCAACTCCAATAAACTTGGAAGACGTTGTGGGTTCATCATCAAATAATGATGCGGCTTTGCGAAATTAGATCAATGATCTCATTGAACAGCAAGTCAAGATGCATATGGCCAGCGAAGCATCCTAAAAGCTGGTCTGCAAAGGTCGACCCTATCCGGCGGATTACGACCAATTGCTATGCCCCAAGGGATACGCGATCCCTAAATTCAAGGTGTTCAAAGAAATAAGAAATCCCCTCCAACACTTATGCGATTCAAAGCGATGTACGGGAACATAGGGGGCAATGATGACTTCATGCTGATGTAATTCATCGGCAGTCTCGCAAATACAACCTTCGAGTGGTATGCAAAGTTACCAAATGACTCCCTACAGACCTTTGTGCAACTGGAAGCTTTGTTCATGCAAAGATACGCCAGCGTAACTGGAAAAACGATGCTCTCTACTTTGATACATGAAGAAAAGAGGAGCTCAGAAACTATGACGCAATAAGTCGTCCGATGGAGAAATCTCGGGTCAAAATGTGAGCATGCGCTTGATGAATCCTAATCCATAGGAATCTTCATGGGCACACTCGACAAAAGCAGTTGGGCATATCCATTCATCGCTATGGTAAAGCCCAAGACGTATCAAGATCATGTTGCTAAATTGGAGACCTTACCGGCCAACCCTCGGTTAGAGAAAGATTTTCGGCATGAGAAAAATGTCGGAAAATCCTCTTTCGTCGCTAACGCGTGAAAAAGTCTGGAAGGAACCAAATCTAATCCCCTGCCATCAATAAGAACATGTCCTACTTTGGAGGATAAAATGGGACGCAGATACTTGTTCCTCAAAAGCAAAACAAGGAAATTGTTTGGATTCACCAAAGAAAATAATATGCTCGTTCTGCTTAACCATAGGCGTCTGGAGAAAGCCAACAGGGGTGATGACCCTAAATACTTTCTCTATCATCGGATGGTCATCCACCCTATAGAGGATTGCGGCGTCTTCAAAAACTGGCTTAAAGACCAATATCAGAAAGGTATGTTCAATCTGCAAGGAAATTGGAAACTCACCCCTCCTCAAAGTCATGCCTCTGCATGAAAAGCTAAACAAGACACGAACTTCTTTCGGAAGAGTAAGTCGTCGAGCCTTATTCTCCATCAAGCAATAAAGACCCCATCAGTTGAAGTGAAAAGCACCGATGCGACTGCAACCGCTTACATCGGATCTTGCAGCGGTGTTAAGGTAAAAAAATTACTTAGCATCAAAATCAAATGAAGATGTTGGGTGACGTATGCATCCCGTCTGAAATCAAGTCAACGAGCAAGACTCAAAGGATTCCGATGAAAATACATCGATGATTCATCTCCAAATTCAAATGTTCGGCGACAAGATTCCAAGGAATCCGGTGCAACACATCGATGGTCCGCCTCCAAATGCAAATGTTCGGTGACAAGACTCTAAGGAGTCCAATTCAAAGCATCAACGGTCCGCTTTAAAAAAAATGAAGATTTGCGACAGTATATAGACCTGCTCACACATGAATCTAAACGACAGTGCAAAAGCTTCGCATAAAGGAATTCATATTATGCCCTTACGACAAGAGTAGGAGGAGAGACCTCCAAAAGTCCTAGTGGAATGACTCCTAGGAATCCGGTGTAAAGCATCGATAATCCGCCCACAGAATGATCAATGTCCAATATGGACATTTCTCTATAAAATGATCGGCGTCCAACATGGTTTGATTCTCCATCCAGCCACAAAGCCCTCAGCATTCTAACATGGAATAATTCTCCATCTATCCTAAGGTTCAATGCTCCGCAATGAGCCATAAACTACATGTTGCTCCGTAATGAGCAATAATCCTATTTCTCTGAAATGAGCTATAAACTAGCTATAAACTAGCTATCGTTGTAGTATAGTGGTGAACATTTGGATTCACCAAAGAAAATAATATGCTCGTTCTGCTTAACCATAGGCGTCTGGAGAAAGCCAACAGGGGTGATGACCCTAAATACTTTCTCGATCATCGGATGGTCAGTCACCCTATAGAGGATTGCGGCGTCTTCAAAAACTGGCTTAAAGACCAATATCAGAAAGGTATGTTCAATCTGCAAGGAAATTGGAAACTCACCCCTCCTCAAAGTCATGCCTCTGCATGAAAAGCTAAACAAGACACGAACTTCTTTCGGAAGAGTAAGTCGTCGAGCCTTATTCTCCATCAAGCAATAAAGACCCCATCAGTTGAAGTGAAAAGCACCAATGCGACTGCAACCGCTTACATTGGATCTTGCAGCGGTGTTAAGGTAAAAAAATTACTTAGCATCAAAATCAAATGAAGATGCTGGGTGACGTATGCATCCCGTCTGAAATCAAGTCAACGAGAAAGACTCAAAGGATTCCGATGAAAATACATCAATGATTCATCTCCAAATTCAAATGTTCGGCGACAAGATTCCAAGGAATCCGGTGCAACACATCGATGGTCCGCCTCCAAATGCAAATGTTCGGTGACAAGACTCTAAGGAGTCCAATTCAAAGCATCAACGGTCCGCTTTAAAAAAAATGAAGATTTGCGACAGTATATAGACCTGCTCACACATGAATCTAAACGACAGTGCAAAAGCTTCGCATAAAGGAATTCATACTATGCCCTTACGACAAGAGTAGGAGGAGAGACCTCCAAAAGTCCTGGTGGAATGACTCCTAGGAATCCGGTGTAAAGCATCGATAATCCGCCCACAGAATGATTGATGTCCAATATGGACATTTCTCTATAAAATGATCGGCGTCCAACATGGTTTGATTCTCTATCCAGCCACAAAGCCCTCAGCATTCTAACATGGAATAATTCTCCATCTATCCTAAGGTTCAATGCTCCGCAATGAGCCATAAACTACATGTTGCTCCGTAATGAGCAATAAACTATCTATTTCTCTGAAATGAGCTATAAACTAGCTATCGCTCCGAAATGAGTCGTAAACTACCAGCAGGTCTCGAAATCACGATCAACAGGGCATTAAGGATCTTCACATATACGGGGATTCTCAGTTGATCGTCAAACAAGTCAATGAAGACCACAACACAGGCAAGCTTGAGTTAATAAAGTATGGTACAAAGGCATAAGAGCCGCTAAAGCAAATTCCATCATACAAGAGGGAGAGCGTGCCGCCAGCAGAAAACAACAAAGCGAACGCGTTGGCCAAAATGGCTAAGAAACTAGCAGATGAAGACTTGGACGACATAAAGATCGTCATCCAAGGTCGAAAAGATCCTTGCTCTGGCAAAATTGCCTTTTTTGCCTATGATAGAGGAATCAAAAGAAGAGTCACCTAAAAAGCCTCCAATAGGCCATCTGACAAAGAACCATCTCAAAGGCCCCTAATAGGAACATCTGATGAGAAAATTATGAAGATACGAGGGAAATCATCTAAAGTGATATGCTTGAAGTGTCTGTTGACTATAGTGCCCTCAAGTCAATTATTGTAATCGCAGACTCGCGATTGAGATGATTAAGGGAGGACCTATACGGGTAGAACAGTCTTACTCTAGATGATAGTATACTATCTGGTTGTCTTTATCATCATGTACATGCATTAGGTGGTATAACATATCACTATTGCATGTTGATAGAGCCCATATGATTCTTGCTTGACTACCAGCATTATGATGGAGTTCATATACGTGAGAGATGGGTGGTCTATAAGCACATCCTTAAATGTCCCTAGTTAAGGGAGTATCGAGACTGGGCATCGATACTCCAGAGTAGACTAGTGTGTACTTATCGAGACCCCGACGAGGGGTGGTGGACGGTCTCACAAGCCATTGGTGTAAGTTAGTCACCCAAGATAGTATACAGGTGCTCATTGGGTTATGAGTACACTGGACGGACTCGCCGGGAACATGCAAGTTTGTATTATACCTATTATCATATAGCAGTTCCCAGGTGACATGTGTACAGGTTAGTGTGACGACCTAATATCGTCATTTTTATCATGTGAGTTCCCACTATACTTTGATTAATACCCTACCACGGCTCAAAGAAGTCGTGCAAACAGATTTTAGTTGGGTACAGTCCCGAACCACATGTAGGCAGTAAGCGGATCATCGGGGATTCGTCTTTCCCGGTATTGGGGGTTGATGTCGCGTTGTGCACGGGTGGCCATCACCAGAAATCCTTGGCCAAGGTAGACAAGAATTACTGATTTGGATCAGTAGTTTCTCAGTTGGTGATGGGCTTCATACCGACACGAAATATCGCGTTATTAGGGGTCTGACTTTATCCACCCCTAGACTCGATATGAGATACTCTTAGACGAACAAACCGGACTGTACGGAGATTGTTATGGACAGGCTCAGTAAGGGTTCGGATTAGTTTGCTCATCGGCCTTCCTTTTGCTAAATACCAGGGTAGCCGTTACGTACAGCTAGTGCCGCTGACGTACTTGTGGTTAAACCCACTGCCAGCGTATTAACGAGTCTTTAGAGTCCCACACAGAGGGTTTCCCTGCTTTGGACGAAACGATATAGAGACCGTATGGTTTTACGGCAGGATTCGATCATATACGTGCACTTGTTCATGTATCATGATTCGGACGGATAATAATGGTGGGCTTTGGTTTAAGCCGGATCCTAGTATTAGATTATTGGATTATTTTCGTCTTTTCGTATTCGTATTTTTCGGAATACGGATACGGGTATATATATACGGAGGGGTATTCTTGTAATTTATTACAATGGTGCTTCTAAAAGAAGACACCTCATTTTGTTTATAACCATTTAGGATTAAATGGTTAAATGAGGTGGAGGATGAGGTGTTATTTGCATTTATTGAAGCATGGCTCACTTGGTGACTCATGGTGTGACTCATGGTGTGACTCATGCTTTAGTGACTATTATGGCATGCTTGATTCATGTGATGAATTAAGTGTATGCTTCATTAGTTCACAACACTTTGCCATTTTTGAGATGGATGGAAAAATGCTATGCTCACTACACTCTTATCTCCTCATGCTTGTTTCTTCTTCCTCAACCCTAAAAGTCTCGTGTGTTGAGAAACCTAGGGTATTTGGAGATAAATTAATCCATCATTATACTCTACATCCTCTAGGTTATCTAGTTTAGCGAACTAGGTACCCTAGTTATCTCGGTATTGAGGTTGGAGCTCGAAGTATAGATCTTCAGGTGGATCATCTTCGACCGAGGGAGACAGATGATCAAGCTTTGATCATGGAGGCCACTAGGAGCTTAGGAATATGGTGGAAGACCGAAGGACACGGATCATTCGGTATAATCATTCTAACTTCTCTTTAGTTTGCTAGCTTAAGGTTTATGGTAGATCTGGGTTATCGGGTTGTTCTAGCGCCAGTTTCTAAAAATTTTGTTCCGGAAACGGTCACGGTAGATGGCCAGGGCGTTGGCATAACCCAACATGGTATCAGAGCCAACCCATAAACCCTAAACTAGCAGTTTAAACTATATTTACAGTAACGAGACCAAAACAACTCCGAAACAATCCGAACGATATTCAAGTTTCTGTCGAAATTTTATATGCTTCTAAAAAAATTTTAAACAATTGCAGAAGACTACTCTTATTGTAACTAGGACACAGTTTGAAAATGAGACACAAAGTTGGACGGCGAGATTGCCAAAAAGACAGGCGCCGCCGGGCCTATTGGGGACTTGGGTTTTGATTTTTTGGGTGTGTTATGGGATCTTGAATATTGGATTTTTGGTATTGTTTGTTTTTGCCCAGATTGTATATTATATTATCTTTGGTATTAGGGCAATACGGAGTATTTCGAAATTGCTATTTTTAACACCATTTACAAGTTTTCAGTACATACATTACTATCTGCGACCATGAATGTCATTAAAGCGGTATAACTCGTCTAATTGCTATATGTTCTTTTAGACGGGTTTGCGAACATGACATTCACATTGATGTTCTGTGATGAGCTGAGCTTGTGGTTGGATTGTCGTGGTGGATAGCTTCCAGTGCAATGGTAGCAGTACAGTTGAGATTTATTTGTACATTTGATATTGCGGGGCGAGCGTCCGACATGTGGACTGCCGTCTCTGCAAGTTTGTATATTATTTGTTTGGGGAACGACCGGGTTGAGGTCGATGTCACCATTATGTATATATTTTTCTTTTCTGTACTAGGATTACCCTATGGTGGAGTGCTCGAATAGCCGGGTTCTAGAGGGAAATGGGCCCGCATCTCATGGCATTGAGACGAAGGGGGGCTTACTCTAGAATTGGCAGGCTATTCGCTGCACTCGTAAGGGGTATAGGATGACCCATAGAGGGTCGCTCAAGTTACCGGATCTCGTGAAGTGCTGGGTGGCTCATTCACTTTGATGATTGGGGTTGTCTCACTTCTAGGATTGGTGGGTAACTTGCCGCGCTCGTAGGGGTCCAGGTTTTCATTGCACGGGCTATCTACATGACAGGGAACGTCGGGTCTCATTTGCGGCTCAAATGAAACCCGATGCTCCAAGATTATCCACCATTCTGTGTTGCTTACTGAGATTCTGTGATGTTGCTTATATCATGCCTGGGAGGAATGTTATATATATTTATATATATACTAATAGATGTTGAATATGCTTTGCACCCGCGCTAGTCCAGCCCCCGCTCTGCCGTTAGTTAAGTAACCTAACAGTGCATGATGGGGCACCATAGCGAATGCGGATGGCATATACGTACATTATATTTTCTTTCCTTTTTCTGGTGTGATATGTTTAATTGATGGGACTGTGTTGATTCTGATCAATGCAAGGGAAAAAATAAACCTATATAATGTTGTTGGAACCAAGTTTTTTTTGAAAACAGACATTACAGACGTTTTCTTTTTGTTTGCACGGTTGTATTCGATTGGGAATATCCTGCACCTCATTCGACGAGGTAAGAGCCGAGACCTTCATCGGGAGTGACCTCTTGGGCAAAAGTTTGCGTCATAGTAATAACTTCACTATAGTTGATTCTTTTGCTTCCATCATGGTATTCAGTTTGGAATATCACGCACCTCCTTCGATGAGGAAAGAGCCGAGATCCCTTCACAGGGAGTGATCTCTTTAGCAAAAGTTTGCGCCACTATATATTTATAAAACCACTCGATTCTTTCAACGATATCAAGTTTATTACGTTAAAAGATTTTCGCCAAAAACCAGCCGTAACCCTCTATCATTTCAGATTAATATTACTTAGTATTCGTGCTATGTATGTTGACCGTGTCAATGCGTAGCGTACGATAGCTCTGTAATACTTTTCTGTCGTTTGGATATGTGGATTGGTTAGGACAGCCGTGTAACCATTTTGACTGTGTCAAGGGTATTATGCTGGTGGGTTTAATGCAATCAAGATAATGACAGGTTAAACTTGACTAGGACCCTTTGATATGTTGACTGTGTCAAGGTCACTTGGGTCCTAGGGGTAAAAACCACATCGGGAGTTTCAAACATACATGAAACTTGCCAGGCATGCGCATACCTTCTGGAGTGTGGTGACTTGAGTGGCTTCCATCAAGTATCATGCAATGATAGTTGGATCCCGATTTCTACTGATGAGTAGGTGTTACTCCTCGGGTGATTTTCAGATGATCCCGACCAATTCTTCTTTTAGGGTTTGAAGAAGAATTCGAAGAAACGGTGGGAGCCATCCTGATTAGATAAAGTGATTAACCATTCTAATTTAGGTTAGAGTGCACACTGAGTGTTTCTTTTCTCTCTCTCTCTCTTTCTCTCTCTCTCTCTCTGGCAGTGACCATGACCCGAACCTAGACTAAAAACTCATGAACCAAGTTAACCGAACCTTCTTAAAACACTTTGGCTTTTAGATTGTCATAGTCGTATATATCATTGCCACTCCTATCTTTCCCTTTGCATTTCTCTAGAACACTCCGTATCACTATGAAAAACCATATTGATTGGATATGCCATCGTATTGTTACATACGAACTCGAAGAAACTTGTTTCAGTTCAAGGATGGTTTCCGGTTCTGGAGAAATTGAATAGGATTATTCGGTTGTCTTTTCCCTTTACCTTCTCTCAGGTTGTGAGGGCTCCTAGTATTAGGAGAGTACACCTATTGCGCTTATTAGATAGTCTTATTTCAAACCATAGGCAGGTGCCGAAAGGTAGGGAAAGAAGAAAACCAATTAGCCTAAGTATGGTGTACAGAAGGTAATAAGTAAAAACATCTAAAGGGATTAGAATGAGGGCAAAGGAAATTGCGACTGCTATCATTCACGACGAAGAAGTGTATATCATCGCCACTCCTACTCCCCCTTTGCATTTCTCCGGAACATTCCATATCACTATGAAGATCTATATTGATTGGATATTCCATTGTATAGTCACATACAAACTCGAAGAAACTTGTTTCAGTTCGAGGATGGTTTCCAGTTCTGGAGAAATTGAATAGCATTATTCGGATTGCCTTTTTCCTTTACCTTCTCTCAGGTTGTGAGGGCTCCTGATATTAGGAGAGTACACCTATTACGCTTATTAGATAGTCTTCTTCTAAATCTTAGGTTGTTGCCGAAAGGTAGGAAAAGAAGAAAAACAATTACCCTAAGTGCGGTGTACGGAAGGTACGAAGTGAAGACATATAAAGGGATTGAGTGAGGGAAAGGAAATATACGGTTACTATCATGAATCTGGATAGTGGAAGAGGAATTAATAGGAATACCCGGCTACCCTTTCGAAACATTTTCATGTTTCAGTTTTGATGTGCAGTGTTAATTGAAAACTGTTTTCCCAATTAGATTCTGACTCTACGGTATGCATTACCAGACTTGATTCTCACATCTGTATGGCATTACAGATGCTGGGTGGGAGTAGAATATTGGGAATTGGGTGATTAGATCCTCAATATATTTTAGAATTCTTTGTAAATGGTGATGTTTGAGGAAATCGTCTGGGCTTTGCCTAACGACAAATATTTGGTTTTCAATATCCGATGTTATGCACCAATTTAAAACTGATATATCTGTACGTTTATTTTATAAAAAGAGATATAACTTTTTAAAATTATGTCTATGACATTTACCTATATCGGTTGATGGTTACCTAAGGTGCATTCAACATCGATGTAATTCTTCTTAACCATAAACAGTTTTAAATCTACGAAGCACAAGGTTTGAGTTATTAAACTCAGAGGACTTATACAAAGTATTGTACGTTGTCCAATGCCCATTGGGACAAAAGGGTTGGTACTCGTACTATATTATGTTTACTTATGACTTCTCTAGTTTTAGACAAGTATTTCGTTGAAATAAAAGGTCCAAATTTTGAGAAGCTATAGGTACAAGAATATAGTAGAGAACCATATATTGTAAATATCGGGATTCTTTAAGGTGATCTAAGATATAGATACTTGTGCTAGGTATTCCGTCGTAAGTAATGATTTTGAGAACTTGCTTCTCTTTCAGGTTACTCATGTAAGTCCATGATGCACACCTCACGGCTTGCGGGGAGGCGGAATACTTGAAAAAACGATTTTCTCACCACAAAAGAAATATGTTTTAGCTTTGCATCATGAACTTGTTCCACTTTTGGATCTTGTTTAAACCTTAGCTAACATAAAACTATACTAAGAGAGAGAGCTAACTACTAAGTAAAGGAGTTATACCTTCGTTCCTAGTCCTTCGGGTTTTCAAGTTGCTCTTTGCTCCTTGGTTCAAGCTCCTTCTTCTTGATCTCCTTGCTTTGGCTTTTGAACAATCTCGGTTGCCGGTCTCCTTTGTGTCGAAGATGGATCCACCTGAGGGCTATGGTCAAGCTCCAACCTCCATGAGATAACTTAGTGATCTAACTTGCTAAGAGAGAAGACTAAGTTGATGTAGAGTGAGTGTATTGGATTATTTGATCTCAAAGCTCATGGTTTTGCAACATATGCAAGTGTATGAGCTTGAGGAAGAAGGAGAGAAGAAAACCTAGGAGAGAGAATGCTTTTGTGATAATGATAATAGAAATGAGAAGAGAGAATGGTTAAGTCTTGAGCCAATAATTCAACCATGGCATTATTAAATCATATAATCTACAACCATGCTTGAATGGTGGCTCCAAATGAAATAAACAAATACTTAGCCATTCTTCAACCCATGCCTCCTAATTTCCACCTCATTAATTCTTTAATGAAAAAGAATAAAACAATAATGAGGTGTCTCCTTCTAGAAGGTCAATCTTGTGAATTTACAAGAATGCCATTTTCCGTATTTTCATACCCGTATCCGTATTCCGAAAAATACGGATACACCGAGATCAGTATAATCCAATACTACAATACTAGTATCCGGCTTAAACCAAAGCCTACCAGTATAATCCGTCCGATCGTCATTCGAGTAGCTAGTACACAAATGCGATCGAAACCCTGCCGTAAGACCATACGTCGTCTACATCGTCTCGCCTGATCCAGGAAACCCTCTGTGTGGGACTCTAAAGACTCGACAGTATGCTGGCAGTGGGTTTAACCACAGGTCCGTCAGTGGCACTAGCTGTACATAACGGCAACCCAAGTACGTGTCGAAAAGGAGGCCGACGAGCGAACTCGTCCGTAACCCATACTGAGCCTGTCCGTGATAATATCCGTGCAGTCCGGTCTGTTCGTCTGAGAGTATCGCATGTATGGTCTAGGGAGGTGGTGAACGTCAAACCCCTAACAACCGTACAAGTCGTGCCGGTGTGGCTCAAGACCATCCGAGAATCTACTGGTCAGTCCACCAGTAATTCTTTATCAGCTCTGGCCAGGGACTTATGGTAATGACCAACCGATCACAGTGCGATATCGACTCCCTATACCGGGAGAGACGAATCCCTAACAGTCGCTCACTACCTCCATGTGGCTCGGGACTGTACCCAACTAAAACCTGTTTGCACGACTCCTTTGAGCCGTGGTAGGGTAGTAATCAAAGTACAGTGGGAACTCACACGAGACAAATGACGACCTCAAGTCGACAGACTATCTGCATACAAGTCACCTGAGAAATGCTATCTGATGCTAGGTATATACCATCCAGTCAGTTCTCGGCGAGTCTTGTCCGGTGTACTCACACTCAGTGAGCATCTGTATACAATCTTAGGTGCACATCACCAATGGCTGCGGGACCAATCCATCGCCCTTCGTCAGGGTCTAGATTTGTATACACTAGTCTACTCTGGAGCATCGATGCTCAGTCTCGATACTCCTGCGACCAGGGACATTCAAGGATGTGCCTATTGACTATCCAGCTCCCACAAGTATGACTGCCATCACAACGCCGGTAGTCAGGCAAACACTCTACGGGCTTTATCAACATGTATATAAATACAAAGTAAAATATATCATACGTTAAGATAAATACAAACCAAATAGCGTACTATCATATCAAGCAATATTGTCATGTACATACATATCCCTAGCATCCTATACAATGAAGGCCTCTAGGGCATATATATCCAACAATCTTCCACTTGCACTAAGGCCTGTAATTGGCACAATGAGTACCCACTGTCTGCACTAGATCAAGTTGTTGGCGTACCGCATGCCCAACATCTCAAACATCCTCTCGAACTGGACTTGAGGGATGGCCTTGGTGAATGGATCTGCCGTGTTGTCTTTTGTGTCCACTCTCCGCACCTCGATCTCCTGGCGATCCACGATCTCCCTGATTAGGTGATACCGCCTCAAGATATGCCTGGATTTCTGATAGGACCTTGGTTCCTTCGCTAATGCTACAGCCCCATTGTTATCACAATACAAAGGTATTGGATTAGCAATGGACGAAACCACCTGAAGTTCAGAGATGAACTTCTTCATCCAGACAGCCTCTTTCAAGGCATCGTTGGCAGCTATATACTCAGCCTCCATAGTTGAGTCTGCGACGGTATCTTGTTTGGAACTTCTCCAACATACCGCCCCTCCATTGAGGGTAAACACAAAACCCGAAACGGATTTAGAGTCATCTTTTTCACTTTGGAAGCTGGAGTCGGTAAAGGCCTCGACCTGTAGGTCCCCATTACCGTAAACCAAGAACATCTCCTTAGTCCTTCTCAGGTACTTGAGAATGTTATTTACCACTATCCAATGCTTCTCACCTAGGTCAGACCGATACCTTCTTACCATACTAAGTGCGTAAGCTACATCTGGTCTGGTACATAACATCGCATACATTATAGATCCTACTGTCGAAGCGTAGGGTATAATGCCCATGCGAGCCCTCTCTTCATCAGTCTTTGGAGACATATCTTTGGAGAGGGTGATCCCGTGACAAGCAGGTAAATTACCGCGCTTGGAATCTTCCATACTAAATCTCTTTAGTATAGTGTCAATATACCCGGACTGTGAAAGTCCCAACATCCTTTTGGATCTATCACGATAGATCTTAATGCCCAGAATGTAGGATGCATCTCCCAAGTCTTTCATGGAGAATTTCTGTGACAAGAAGAGCTTTACTGATTGTAGCATAGGGACATCATTCCCTATCAGTAGTATGTCGTCGACGTACAAAACGAGGAAGACTACTGCTCCTTCTACAATCTTCCTATAAATGCATGGTTCATTTACATTTTTGATAAAGTCAAATTCTTTGACCGTCTTATCAAAGCAGATGTTCCAACTCCGTGATACTTACTTTAATCCATAAATGGATTTAAGTAACTTGCACACCTTTCGTTGCTCCCACTGTCTAAGAAACCTTCCGATTGATCCATGTAAACACTTTCTTCTAAATGTCCATTTAGAAAAGCTGTTTTTACATCCATCTACCAGATTTCATAGTCATGGAAGGCAGCAATGGCAAGCAGGATCCGAATGGATTTAAGCATAGCTACTGGGGAAAAGGTTTCATCATAGTCCAATCCTGGTCTTTGACGAAAACCTTTTGCAACGAGTCTAGCTTTGTAGGTTTCCACTTGTCCAAATGCACCAATCTTCTTTTTGAAGATCCATTTGCATCCAACTGGTTTCGCCCCAGGAGGAGCAACATCTAAAGTCCAAACTTTATTGGTGTATATGGATTCCATTTCGGATCTCATAGCATCCAGCCACTTCACCGAGTCTTTACTCTTGATAGCTTGCTGAAAATTAGTTGGCTCATCATCATCGATGATGCAATCATCTCGATCCCCATCTACAAGAAACCCATAGTATCTTTCAGGAGGATAAGAAAGCCTACCAGATCTGCGGAGCGGCGTTGGTTCATCGGGCTTTATTGAAACCTGAGGTTCTACTAAGTCCTCGGCAGTAGTTTGAGGTTCTGGAATTTCTTCCAGCTCTACCGTGCTCCCACTAATTTCTTTTGCAAGAAATTCACTCTCTAAGAAGACGTTGTGGCGAGCGACAAACACCTTTTGTTCTTCAGTGTGGTAGACAATATATCCCCTTGAATGCTTGGGGTATCCCACAAACTTGCACAAAACCGATCGTGCCTCGAGCTTGTCCGGATTATGCTTTTTAACAAATGCGGGACACCCCCATATCTTGATATACTTGAGACATGGTCTCTTCCCGCTCCACATTTCATATGGAGTGGTAGACACAGACTTAGTCGGAACTCTATTCAATAGGTATGCTGCTGATTCTAGCGCAAAACCCCAGAAGGAAAGTGGCAACTCAACACTACTCATCATTAAACGCACCATGTCCAGTAGCGTGCGATTCCTCCTTTCTGATACACCATTATGCTGAGGTGTATAAGGTGGAGTAAGCTGAGAGAGAATTCCATTCTCTTTTAAGCATTCAAGGAAACTGGTACTTAAGTATTCTCCACCTCGATCAGATTGAAGTGTCTTGATGCTTTTACCAGTCGGTTTCTCTACTTCATTTTTATACTCCTTAAACTTCTCAAAAGCCTCGGATTTATGTTTCATTAAAAACACATGTCCATACCTAAAGAAGTCATCAGTAAAAGTGATGAAGTAGGTGTGACCGCTTCGTGCATGTGTAAACATTAGACCACATACATCACTGTGTACAAGTCCCAAGAGTTTCGTGGCTCTTTCTCCGTGTCCGGTAAACTGAGATTTGGTCATCTTTCCTTTGATACATGATTGACAAGTTGCATATGATGAATATTCAAACGGATCTAAATATCCATCTTTATGTAACTTAGTCAACCTTGTTTCATTTATATGACCAAGTCTACAATGCCATAGGAAGGCTTGGTTTGAATCTGGAGCCTTCCTTTTAAGCGTGTTTTGATTGTTGAAAACTTGAGGTTGATTAAATATGTATATGTCATTTTCCAGTGTGCCAAACCCAATCATTTTTTGATTTAGGAGAATGTTAATGACATTTCTTTCAAGTGCAAAATTATATCCTTCATTAGATAACAAAGATACTGATATAATATTACACAACATACTGGGAATACAAAAACAGCTGTACAACACCAAAGTGTGCCCACTAGTCAACCCCAGGTGATATTCCCCCATTGCAACAGCATCTACATGCATTCTATTGCCCATCCGGAAGGTCATATCACCTGTCTTCAGTGCTCTGCGGTTTCTCAGAGCCTGCAAAGAATTACAGATGTGAGAACCAGAACCGGTATCAAGTACCCATGATGTAGAGTTTACTGAAAGACAATTTTCGATTACAAACACACCTGAAGTAGAAGCAGCAGCTTGCTTCGTGTCCTTGGCTTTGAAAGCCATGCAATCCTTCTTCCAGTGCTCTTGCTTGTGACAATAGTAGCATTCGTTCTTATCCGCCTTCACCCTTCCTGCCTTGTTCGTTCCCTGCACCTTCTTGACCCCGCCTTTCAGTTTGGTAGCTTTCATCTTCTTCTTCCCTTTAGCTTTCACTTTTGATTTAGAAGAGGATGATTGGCCAACATACAGAACGGGGGTCTTCTCCTTTTTCAAGGAGGTCTCTGCTACCCTCAGCATGTTGAGGAGCTTTGGAAGATCAGCTTCCATTTCGTGCATATTGAAGTTCAGCACGAACTGAGAGAAGGTGTGGGGAAGGGACTGCAAAATCAAGTCGATGTACAAATCATTCTCTAGCACGCATCCCAGGTTTGCGAGTTCCTCAATGAGGCTGATCATTTTTAGGACGTGCTCTCCTACAGGTGATCCTGGAGCTAACCTCATCTGGAACAGTTTCCTTGAGGTCTCGTACCTCGCGATACGGGAGTGCTCTCCATACATATTCTTGCAATGGAGAAAGATGGTTATAATATCCATACTCTCGTGCTGTTTCTGGAGTTCATTGTTCATGGACGCCAGCACGATACACTTAGCTCTCTCACAGTCTAGATCCCAAGTTTTGCGAACCTCCTTGTCTGCAACTGAGGAATCTGGTCCTGGGATAGGGGGAGGAACAGCGGTGGTAACATATGCAACTTTTTCATAAGTCAGTGCAATGTTGACGTTCCTTAGCCAATCTTTATAGTTTGTCCCGGTCAGTGTATTCTTTTCAAGTAATAGTTTTAGTCCTGTCATGGTAGCTGCCAGAGAGAGAGAAAAGAAACAACTCAGCATATGCTCTTGCAAGTTTAGATTGGTTTATTAGTTTATCTAAACAGGATGGCTCCCACTGTTTCCTCAAATCCTTCTTCAAACCCTAAAAGAAGAATTAGTCAGGATTAATCACACGTCACAATACTTGCTTAACCTTTCAGCCAGGCCAGTGTTGGTATTTCGAGGGAGGTTTTCCAACGCTTTCGCGAAGTTCCTTAATTATATAACCTCTTTTCCCTGGAGGCGTAGCCCCACTAACACTTTTCTAGACACCTACTTGGTTTATAACATTGATTGTTAAGTGAGAAAATCTCCCGAGAGTAGTCCTACTCATTAGTGGGATCGAGATCCAACTATCATCGCATGATGCCCTAGATGGAAGCCACTCTAGTCACCACACTCCAGAAGGTATGCTAAATCTGCAAGTTTCCTTTATGTTTGAAACTCCCGATGTGATTTTTACCCCAAGCTCTTATGATCTTGACATAGGCCAACAAATCATAAAATGCAAGTCAAGTTATACCCGTCGTTGTCCTGATTAATTTAGATCCATCCGTACTCGCCCTTAACGTAGGTCAACAAAGCTGTACGACTGTCATAAATTAATGCATCTATATGTGCAACAAATAAGCAACATATTGCTACTATACACTATGCCTTGACGTAGGCCAACAAACATAGCATGAATACGATGTGCTGTTTATTTGAAACGACGGAGGGTTACGTCTGGTTTTTGGCGAAACCGTTAACGTAATGAACTCGATGTGATCGAAGGAACCATGATAGCTTTCTAAAAGGAGTGGTTTAAGCTCCGCATTTAAAATTTGCTTTTTGAAGAAAACCGAGTGGTTTTGAAATTGTTCCAATGATTTAGTTTAGGTTTATTTCTTTGCATTAATGAATTAATGATGTCCCATCATTTAATCCAACCATTGCAGAAAACAACGAAAATACAACGTACGCTTTTGCCATCCGCATTCGCCACTGGGCCCCGTCATCACCCGTTAGGTTACTTAACTAACGACAGAGCGGGGGCTGGACTAGCGCGGGTGTAAAACATAAGCAACGCCTAATAAATATCATTTATAGATATATCCATTCGTCGCACGCAATAATAGGCATTCCAGATCACAGATGAACATATTGGATATACTAGGAATTCCGCACTTCGTTTAAGCCCATAACGAAGAACGGGTTCCACGGTCGTGATGAATAACCAAAACCCCACCCTAGACCCCTACGGGTGCGGCAAATTACCCGCCAAGTACCAGAAGTGAAGCAGTCTCCCTCAACAACGTGAGTAGGCCACTAAGCACTTCAAAATACCCGGTAGTTTGTGCACCCCTTCTTAGGTCTATCTTAGGAGAAAAAACAGTAAAATAAATAATACAACGGTGGCTACAACCTCAACCCGGATGTGCCCCGCAAAAATAATATTACATCTATTTTACAAATTACATTGAATGAAAAAAAAGAAAACACTCGTCTCACACCCCCCGGCTATTCATCATCGACAATGCAATAAGATTCATATACACAAACCAATCATCACAGATATGTGCAACCCCCACTAATCGTCGTATAGCAATTAGCAGACGTTTCAAAACACATATAACATTACAGAAGAACCGATTAGCTAAAGCAATTAGAATTTCGATCGATTAAGCAAATTTGAATCTACCCCAAGTTCCACAGAGTACACAAAATATCTGGGCAGAAGAAAAATATCCCAAAAATCACAAATCCAGAAAATAAGAAAAAAAGAATAAATTTGGACTGAATCGGAGTCGACCCGGCCGCGGATCCGCGGCACAACGCTGGGTTCTGCCGCGGATCCGCGGTTATCTGACCGATTCATGAGCCCAAATTTCTTCTGTGTTCTTAAAAAAGCCTACCTGTATTTTTATGTCTTCTGAAAAAAAATTACGACCAGATATCAAAATCGACAGAAAACGGCATTTTCGGACGTGATTTCAGGATTTTTCCGGCAATCGAATTTCTAACACTTTGCTAACAAGTTAGTTAAGGTTTAACTAGGCTCCTGATATTAGGAGAGTACACCTATTACGCTTATTAGATAGTCTTCTTCTAAATCTTAGGTTGTTGCTGAAAGGTAGGAAAAGAAGAAAACCAATTAGCCTAAGTGCGGTGTACAGAAGGTAAGAAGTAAATACATATAAAGGGATTGAGTGAGGGAAAGGAAATATACGGTTACTGTCATGAATCTGGATAGTGGAAGATGAATTACTAGGAATACCCGGCTACCCTTTCAAAACATTTTTATGTTTCAGTTTTGATGTGCAGTGTTAATTGAAAACTGTTTTCCCAATTAAATTCCGACTCTACGGTATGCATTTACCAGACTTGATTCTCACATCTGTATGGCATTACAGATGCTGGGTGGGAGTAGAATATTGGGAATTGGGTGATTAGATCCTCAATATATGTTAGAATTCTTTGTAATTGGTGATGTTTGAGGAAATCGTCTGGGTTTTGCCTAACGACAAATATTTTGTTTTGAAAATCCGATTTTATGCACCAATTTCAAACAGGTATATCTGTACGTTTATTTTATAAAAAGAGATATAACTTTTTAAAATTATGTCTATGACATTTACCTATATCGGTTGATGGTTAGCTAAGGTGTATTCAACAACGATGTAATTCTTCTTAACCATAGAACAGTTTTAAACCTACGACGCACAAGGTTTGAGTTATTAAACTCAGAGGACTTATACAAAGTATTGTATGTTGTCCAATGCCCATTGGGACAAAAGGGTTGGTACTCGTACTATATTATGTTTACTTATGACTTCTCTAGTTTTAGACAAGTATTTCGTTGAAATAAAAGGTCCAAATTTTGAGAAGTTATAGGTATAAGAATATTGTAGAGAACCATATATTGCAAGTATCGGGATTCTTTAAGGTGATCTAAGATATAGATACTTGTGCTAGGTATTCCGTTGTAAGTAATGGTTTTGAAAACTTGCTTCTCTTCCAGTTTACTCGTGTAAGTCCATGATGCACACCCCACGGCTTGCGGGGAGGCGGAATACTTGAAAAACGATTTTCTCACCACAAAAGAAATATGTTTTAGCTTTGCATCATGAACTTGTTCCACTTTTGGATCTTGTTTAAACCTTAGCTAACATAAAACTAGACTAAGAGAGAGAGCTAACTACTAAGTAAAGGAGTTATACCCTCGTTCCTAGGCTTTCGGGTCTTCAAGTTGCTCTTTGTTCCTTGGTTCAAGCTCCTTCTTCTTGATCTCCTTGCTTTGGCTTTTGAACAATCTCGGTTGCCGGTCTCCTTTGTGTCGAAGATGGATCCACCCGAGGGCTATGGTCAAGCTCCAACCTCCATGAGATAACTTAGTGATCTAACTTGCTAAGAGAGAAGACTAAGTTGATGTAGAGTGAGTGTATTGGATTATTTGATCTCAAAGCTCATGGTTTTGCAACACATGCAAATGTATGAGCTTGAGAAAGAAGGAGAGAAGAAAACCTAGGAGAGAGAATGCTTTTGTGATAATGATAATAGAAATGAGAAGAGAAAATGGTTAAGTCTTGAGCCAATAATTCAACCATGGCATTATTAAATCATATAATCTACAACCATGCTTGAATAGTGGCTCCAAATGAAATAAACAAATACTTAGCCATTCTTCAACCCATGCCTCCTAATTTCCACCTCATTAATTCTTTAATGAAAAAGAATAAAAAAATAATTAGGTGTCTCCTTCTAGAAAGTCAATCTTATGAATTTACAAGAATGCCATTTTCCGTATTTTCATACCCGTATCCGTATTCCGAAAAATATGGATACACCGAGATCAGTATAATCCAATACTACAATACTAGTATCCGGCTTAAACCAAAGTCTACCAGTATAATCCGTCCGATCGTCATTCGAGTAGCCAGTATACGAATGCGATCGAAACCATACCGTAAGACCATACGCCTTCTACATCGTCTCGCCTGATCCAAAGAAACCTTCTATGTGCGATTCTAAAGACTCGACAGTACGTTGGCAGTGGGTTTAGCCACAAGTCCGTCGGTGGCACTAGCTGTACATAACGGCAACCCAGGTACGTGTCGAAAAGGTGGCCGACGAGCGAACCCGTCCGTAACCCCTACTGAGCCTGTCCGTGACAATGTCCGTGCAGTTCGGTTTGTTCGTCTGAGAGTGTCGCATGTATGGTCTAGGGAGGTGGTGAACGTCAGACCCCTAACAACCGTACAAGTCGTGCCGGTGTGGCTCAAGACCATTCGAGAATCTACTGGTCATTCCACCAGTAATTCTCTATCAGCCCTGGCCAGGGACTTATGGTAATGACCAACCGATCACAGTGCGATATCGACTCCCTATACTGGGAGAGATGAATCCCTAACAGTCGCTCACTTTCTCCATGTGGCTCGGGACTGTATCCAATTAACACCTGTTTGCAAAACTCCTTTGAGCCATGGTAGGGTAGTAATCAAAGTACAGTGGGAACTCACACGAGACAGATGACGACCTCAAGTCGACAGACTATCTGCACGCATGTCACCTGAGAACTGCTATCTGACGCTGGGTATAATACCATCCAGTCTGTTCTCGGCGAGTCCTGTCCGGTGTACTCACACTCAGTGAGCATCTGTATACAATCTTAGGTGCACATCACCAATGGCTGCGGGACCAATCCATCGCCCCTCGTCAGGGTCTAGATATGTATACACTAGTCTACTCTGGAACATCGATGCCCAGTCTCGATACTCCTGCGACCAGGGACATTCAAGGATGTGCCTATTGACTATCTAGCTCACACAAGTATGACTGCCATCACAACGCCGGTAGTTAGGCAAACACCCTACGGGCTTTATCAACATGTATATAAATACAAAGTAAAATATATCACACGTTAAGATAAAGACAAACCAAATAGCGTACTATCATATCAAGCAAGATTGTTATGTACATACATATCCCTAGCATCCTATACAATGAAGGCCTCTAGGGAATATATATCCAACAACTCATACATGGGTGCATTTCTTGATGAGTAATACTGCTTGGCCTCATTCCATTTAGTTGATATGCACTGGAAACGGATGCATGTATTTTGAATCTGGTTCCAACTAAATTAGTGCCTTTGTTTCTATATTAGGATATAAAATGGATTCATATCTTAACGATGTTAAGGTATATGGAGTTGTCTGGCTTATGCTTAAAACCAGAATTCGGATAAACTCAAGGCATGTTTCAGTAATGGCAGTTTGTGGGTTATCCCGGGTATTGACGAGGGTTGACATTCTACCATCTGGAAGATCAATAGTTATATTGTTCTTGACTCGCCACCAGTTTTAGTAAAATGGATTATTTTCAGAAAACATTAGTGGGAGTATCGTAGAACTGGAAGTTATTCCAGAACCAGAAACGATTACTGAAAATTTAGTAGAACTTAAAGATTCAATTGGATTCGACAATCCATTAGCCAGTCCACAGATTTGGTGGGTAACCTCAGCCACCCGAGAGGTACTTCGGTTTCCTCAAAAACGGTGACAGGGAAGTTTTTGATTACCCAAACTTGCCACTACTGCTGTTCTAGACTATGAGATTTAGCAGGAGGATGAATATAACGTCGTTCTAAATTAGCTTTAGAAGTGCACGTGTATAAGACTTTGCCGGAGGGTTGTTGTAGTCAGTGGGAGAAGTGGAAGCATAGTGGGCAAGTAGGTTATGTCTATTTATAGACTAAAGAAGGTATAGCGGAGATAGATCATCTATTTTTTATGTGACAGTCATAGAGTTTGATTTCATCAGAATAAGAGATGGATCTGGTAAGAAGGTAGTAGGGAGTGATGTCCTGGTATTTGGATGACATGCACTTGATAGGAAGAGATATTCTTATACTACGATCGGTTATACTGTGGTTGTCATAAGATATTTCTCCACATAAGATATGGATAAAATATCAGGGATTATGGTCAGTAGATCTATGGTTTTATATCTAGATTTAGGAAGCGTCCCAATTTGGGTACTTTGACATTATTCTAAAGTGTTTTAGAATGGACGACTCCTAGCGTGGTGGTGTACCCGCAGGTGATGGAGTCACCCTCTCTAAAGAGATGTCTTCTAAACTGATGAGGAAAGGGATTTGCATGATTGACATATCTCTTGCTCAAGCGATTGAGTCAATCATAAAATGTCAAGTACCACACCAGATATTGCTTTTGCACTGGATATAGTAAGTATATATTAATCCAATCCTGGGGAAACGTTGGGAAGCAGTTATGAACATAAAAGGATGTTCTTAGTATATGCTAACGGCAGCCTTCTTTGGGAGGCGGTTATCATTTTAGGCGTCCAAGGTGACCTGGGTGATAGAGTGGCTGTCAGAGTTATAGTTTTTCCTCTTTTGAGAGACGGTATATTGGACAGGTGGTCCAAGCGGATACTGAGGAAGGTATGGCGCAGGTTACTAATTAAATTCAGTGGATGATACGGTCTAAGAAGTTTGTTGGATTTGGAATTCATTTGTGAACTGGGTCCCATCAGATATCCAGACAAATTCAAATACAAGTATTGCTCATTTTGGGAGAAAGTCTTTCTCCGCGAAGTTGAGATAGAGAGATAAAGAAAGAAACAATGGAGCGGATCCACTCACTGAGGCTATTACTCGAACACAATAGTTTCGCAAATGGGCTTTGCGAGACTGATTAGTAGAGAAGTTGGGTGTTCAGTATCACACGGGCTATGAGTATGCAACACTGCAATAATTAGCCTTAAGTGCAAGTGGGAGATTGTTGGCTATAGTGTCCTCAAGTCAATTATTGTAATCGCAGGCACGCAATTGAGATCATTGAGGGAGGACCTATACGGGTAGAACAATCTTACTCAAGATGATAGTATGCTATCTGGTTTGTCTTTATCATCATGCACATGCATTAGGTGGTATTACGGATTACTATTACATGTTGATAGAGCCCATAGGATTCTTTCTTGACTACCAGCATTATGATGGTGATCATATACGTGGGAGCTAGGTGGTCTATAAGCACAGTCGAGGGAGTATCGAGACTGGGCATCGATACTCTGGAGTAGACTAGTATATACTTATCGAGACCCCGACGAGGGGTGGTGGCCAGTCTCATAAGCCATTGGTGTCAGTTAGTCACCTAAGATAGTATATAGGTGCTCATTGGGTTATGAGTACACTGGACGGACTCGCCTGGAACATGCTTGTTGGTATTATACCTATTGTCAGATAGCAGTTCCCAGGTGACATGTGTACAGGTTAGTGTGTCAACCTGAGAATGTTATTTGTCTCGTGTGAGTTCCCACTGTGCTTTGATTACTACCCTACCACGGCTCAAAGTCATGCAAATGGGTTTTAGTTGGGTAAAGTCCCGAGCCACATGGAGGCAGTGAGCGGATCGTTGGGGATTCATCTCTTCCGGTATTGGGGGTTGACGCGTTGTGCACGGATGACCATCACCAGAAAATCCTTGGCCAAGGTAGATGAGAATTACTGATTTGGATCAGTAGTTTCTCAGTTGGTGATGGGTTTCATACCAACACGAAATATCGTGTTATTAGGGGTCTGACTTTATCCACCCCTCTAGACACGATATGCGATACTCTTAGACGAACAGACCGGACTATACGGAGATTGTCACGGGCAGGCTCAGTCGAGGTTCGGATGAGTTTGCTCGTCGGCCTTCCTTTCGCTCAATACCTGGATAGCCGTTACGTACAGCTAATACCGCTGACGTGCTTGTGGTTAAACCCACTGCCAGCGTATTGATGAGTCTTTAGAGTCCCACACAGAAGGTTTTCCTTCTTCGGGAGAAACAATGTAGATACCGTATGGTTTTACGGTAGGGTTCGATCATATACGTGCACTTATACACGTATCATGATTCGGACGGATAATACTGGTGTGCTTTGGTTTAAGTCGGATCCTAGTATTAGATTATTGGATCATTTTTGTCTTTTTGTATTCGTATTTTTCGGAATACGGATACGGGTATGTATATACGGTAAGGGGTATTCTTGTAATTTATTACAAGGGTGCTTCTAGAAGAAGACACCTCATTTTGTTTATAACCATTTAGGATTAAATGGGTAAATGAGGTAGAGGATGAGGTGTTATTTTCATTTATTGAAGCATGGCTCACTTGGTAACTCATGAGGTGACTCATTTTGTGACTCATGCTTTGGTGACTATTGTGGCATGCTTGATTCATGTGATGAATTAAGTGTATGCTTCATTAGTTCACAACACTTGGCCATTTTTGAGATGGATGGAAAAATGCTATGCACACTACACTCTTATCTCCTTATGCTTGCTTCTTCTTCCTCAACCCGAAAAGTCTCATGTGTTGAGAAACTTAAGGTATTCAGAGACAAATTAATCCATCATTACACTCTACATCCTCTAGGCTATCTATTTTAGCGAACTAGGTACCCTAGTTACCTCGGTATTGAGGTTAGAGCTCGAACTATAGATCCTCAGGTCGATCATCTTCGACCGAGGGAGACAGACGATCAAGCTTGATCATAGAGGCATCAGGAAATAGAACAATCGTGAATTTCGAGTGACAGGCCAAGCTACTAAAGTAGCTAAACTAGGAGCTTAGGAAGATGGTAGAAGACCGAAGGACACGGATCATTCGGTATAACCATTCTAACTCCTCTTTAGTTTGCTAGCTTAAGCTTTATGGTAGATCCGGCTTATCCGGTTGTTCTAGCGCCAGTTTCTAAAAATTATTCTGCAAACGGTCATGGTAGATGGCCAGGGCGATGGCATAATCCAACAGCGTTAGAAGGAAAAAGTTCTCCTAATTGACAATAAAGAAGACTGGCAAGAAATCTTCCTCGACTACTTTCAAAAAACAATTTTTAGGCTTGAAACATCGATAACTATCCCAAGTACTACAATAAGCCCTAACTAGCAAAAACTTCATAGGTCCTATTCTACTATGACAGAAGTTATACCTATGAGATCGAGTCCTTCGGGTCTTCAAAGTCCTTTCTTAAGCTCCTCATGGTCCTAGATCAAGCTTGGTCATCGGTCTCCTCGCGTCAAATACGATCCACCCGAGAGCATGTAGTTTAAGCTTCAACTTCAAAAAGGAAGTGACTAAAAGACCTAGTTTACTAATCTAGGTGGTTTAGAAGATATAGAGAATGTCAATTGGATTTATTTACTTAAAACCCCTATGTTTTTCAACTCATGAGAGGGGTTAGGGTTTGAGGAAGAAGAACTCAAGAGAGGAGAGAGAATGGCTAGTAAGAATGAGAGAAGAATGGCTAAGTGAAAAACTATCAAGCATTTTGATTTTACAATAAAAAATATTAGCCATGCTTGAATAGTATTCATAAATGAGTAAACAAAACTAAAAGCCATGCCTCTTGCCATGCTTAAAAACACATCACCCCTCCACCTCATTTTCCATTTCTAATAAATAGAATAACACAAAACGAGGTGTCCTCTTCTAGAAGCATTCTTGTATAAATACAAGAATAAATAAACCATATATACATACATGTATTCGTACTACAAAAAAATACGAATACCAAGAGATAAAATAATCCAATAATATAATACTAGATCATTATTAAATCAATACTTGATTCAATAATTTTGTTTGATCCTAAGCCCGCTAGTATTAACCGTCCGAACATAAATCCATGTAGCTAGTACACATATATGATCGGAATTTTACATGTATAACCATACGGCATCTACATCGTTTTTCCTGAACTAGGAAAACTCTCTATGTGGGACTCTAAAGACTCGACAGTACGCTGCCAGTAGCTTTAACTAGAAGCACGTCAGTGGCACTAACTGTACGTAACGGCTACCCAGATACTTGTCGAAAAGATGGTCGATGAGCAAACTCATTGTAAGTCCACGTTGCGACCCCCGGTTCTTTCGGGGAGGCGGAAACGGTATAAAACTCAAATTTTTAGCGTATGGGGCAACATGGACTAACAAAGTCGGGATCTTTTCTAAACTAAAACTAGCTATCATGCTAAAGGGAGTTAGCTACTCGGATGAAAAGTTATACCTAACTTGAACTCCTTCTTCTTGAAACCTTGTAGAGGTTGATGGTTCTTTCCTTGTTGCCTTCTTCCGTCAAAGATGGATCCACCTGAGGGTTCAACCTTCGGGCTCTTTCTCGAACTTAGAGTGAACTAGGATCTCCGGCTTGCTAAACCTTTAACCCTAGAGAGAGTAGAGAGTGTCTTTGGGGTATTTTTCTTTCAAGGAGAGGGATTCTCAACACATGAGAAGGATTCTCCTTGAGCTAGAGGAAGAAGAAGATGAAGTGAGGAGAGAGAAGCAATATGATAGAATGAGTTCTTTTTCCTTTTTCAACCATAACAAAAGCAAAAAGAATTATCAAATTAATAATAATAATGAAAATGAAATAGTTGATGGAAGGTTTAGGAATGACCATTATCATTTCATTCATTAAATGAATTTTTCTAGAATCAAAGAGCATCTTTGCAAAGTAATGATGATGGTCAAACATTCAACTATGGTCAACTAGTCAACCATGGTCAACAAGTCAACAAAAACCCAACCATGACACAATTTCATTTAATTAATATTATTAATTGATATTTCATAAATCCATTAGGGTTTGGAAAAAGACGACTGTCAACTGTGCATACGCACCCGTTCCGAAACCCTAATGAAAGTCCTCTTCCTCCTCCTCAAACAACTGTGCATACACACCTCCATTCTTATTCCGAGGAACATGAATACTGAGAGATAAAAGCAACCCCAAAACATATACCAGTATCTGACTCAAACCAGAGCCAGCCAGTAATATCCGTCCGGACTCCAAACGTGCACAAGTGCGCGGATGAGAACGAACCCTGTCGCAAAACTATGCGACCTCTACTCTGTTTTGCCCAATGGCGAATAACCCTCTGTGTGGGACTCTAAAGACTCGACACTTACGCTGGCAGTGGGTTTAACCACAGACCGCAAGCGGCACTAGCTGTGCGTAACGGTCCCCAGGTAGATGCCGACAAGAAGACTGACGAGGTGAACCCCATCTGAACTCCTACTGAGTCTGAGTGTGACAATCTCCGTACAGTCCGGTCTGTTCGTCTGATACATCGCATGGCGGGCCTAGGGGGCGGTAAACGTCAGTCCCCTAATAGCGGTACAAGTCGTGTCGGAGTGAAGCCCAAAACACCCTGAGATAACACTGGAAGCCTACCAGCATATCTCGCTTGCCCTGGCCAGGGACTACTCGTGTAATGGCTCTCCTAGACACAGCGCGATGTCAACCCCCAATACCGGGAGAGACGAATCCTGTCTAACCGTCACTGCCTCCAAGTGCTTCGGGACTGTACCCAACTACTACCCATTTGCACGACTCCTTTGAGCCGTGGTAGGGTAGTAATCAAAGTACAGTGGGAACACACTCGAGGCGAAGTGACAGTGTCAAGTCAGCGGACTAAGCTGTACTCATGTCACCTGGGAACTGATAACTGACGATAGGTATAATACCAACCTGTCAGTTCCCGACGAGTCCTGTCCAGTGTACTCATAACCTAACGAGCACCCGTATACTATCTCCAGTACGACGTACTGATGGCTGTGGGACAGACCATCTCCCACACTGGGATGAGAAGCGCATACGCTAGTCTACTCCGGAGTATCGATGCCCTGTCTCGATAGTCCTACGACTAGGGACCTGTATAAGGATGTGCTTATAGATAACCCAGCCCCCACTAGTGTGACTGCCATCACAACGCTGGTAATCAAGAAAAGATCCTAAGGGCTCCACTAATGTGTATAGGTGATATACTAAAATAAACACAAGTACACATTGAAGTAGAAACAAACCAAGTAGCATACTACTATATTGAGCAAGATTGTTTATACAAGGTGAATATCCCAAGCTTCCATTAAGTAATATACAAACTAGTATGATACAGTAATGGCCTCTAGGGCATATACACTAACACTCATATGAACCCGTACTGAGCCTGTCCGTGACAATTTCCGTACAATCCGGTCTATTCATCTAAGAGTATCGCATGCCGGGTCTAGGGGAGAAAAATGTCGGACCCCTAATAATCTGACAAGTCATGCCAATGTAGCTCAAGATCGTCCATGAATCTACTGATCTAACTATCAGTAATTCTCAACCACCCTGGACTGGAACTTAAGGTGTTAGCCAACCAAACACAGAGTGACATCGACTCTTTATACTAGGAGAGACAAAACCCCAACAATCGCTCACTGTCTCCATGCGGCTCGGGACTGTACCCAACTAAAATCTATTTGCACAACTCAGTAGAGCCGTGGTAGGGTAGTAATCAAAGCACAATGGGAACTCACACAAGACAAATGACGATCTCAGGTCGACAGACTATCTGTACTCATGTCACCAGAGAAATGCTATATGACGATATGTATAATACTGTCTACCCCGTTCTTGATGAATCCGTCTAGTGTACTGACCACCAGTGAGCACATGTATATAATCTTAGGTGAAACAAACAAATGGCTGTAGGACCAACCACCGTCCCTTGTTAGGGTCTAGAAACCTATGCACTAGCCTATTCTGGAATATCGATGCCCAGTCTTGATACTCCCACGACTAATGACATTTAAGGATGTGCTTATCGACTACCCGGCTTCTATAAGTATGATTGTCATCCCAACGCTGGTAGTCAAGCAAGGATCCTACGGGCTTTATCAATATGTATTAGCGATATGAAATAACAAGTAAAACTTATACACAAGTTAAGATAAAGTCAAACCAAATAGTATACTATCGTATCGAGAAAGATTGTCCTGTACATATATACCCCTAGCATTTTATACAATAAAGGCCTCTAGGGCATATATATCCAACAATCTCCCACTTCCACTAAGGCCTGTTATTGGTGTATCGAGTACCCAACGTCTGCTCTAGGGCCAGTTGTTGGCGTATTGCATACCCAATATCTTGAATAGTCTCTCGAACTGTACTTGAGGTATGGCCTTGGTGAATGGATCTGCCGTGTTGTCCTTTGTATCTACTCTCCGTACCTCAATCTCCTGGCTATCTACAATCTCCTTCATCAGATGATACCGCCTCAAGATATGTCTGGATTTCTGATGAGACCATGGTTCCTTTGCCAAAGCCATGGCTCCATTGTTATCGCAATACAAAGGTATTGGATTAGCAATGGATGGAACCACTTAAAGTTCAGAAATGAACTTCCTTATCCAGACTGCCTCTTTTGCGGCATCGTTAGCAGCGATGTACTCAGCCTTCATCGTTGAGTCTACTACGGTGTCCTGTTTGGATCTCTTCCAACATACCGCCCCTCTGTTGAAGGTAAACACATAACCCAAGATGGATTTAGAGTCATCCTTGTCACTTTGGAAGCCAGATTCGGTAATCCTCGATCTGGAGGTCCCCATTACCGTACACTAAGAACATTTTCTTAGTCTTTCTCAGGTACTTAAGAATGTTCTTCACTGCTTTCCAATGCTTCTCACATGAGTTGGACCGATACGTACTTATGACGCTAAGTGCATAAGCTATATCTGGTCTGGTATATAATATCGCATACATTATAGACCCTACTGCCGAAGCATAGGTTACAATGCTCATGCGAGCCCTCTCCTCATCAGTCTTAGGTGACATCTCTATGGAGAGGATGAATCCGTGACAAGCGGATAAATTACCGTGCTTGGAATCTTCCATACTAAACCTCTTTAGTATGGTGTCTATGTACCTTGACTGTGAAAATCCCAACATTCTTTTAGATCTCTCACGATTGATCTTAATCCCCAGAATGTATAAGGCATCACCCTGGTCGTTCATAGAGAACTTCTATGACAAGAAGAGCTTGGTCGATTGTAGCATAGGACTATCATTTCCTATCAGGAGAATGACATCTACGTATAAAACGAGGAATACCACAGTTCTCCCTACAATCTTCTTATAAATACAAGGTTCATCTACATTTTTGATAAAGTCAAATTCCTTGACCGTCTCATCAAAGCAGATGTTCCAAATCTGCGATGCCTACTTTAATCCATAAATGGATTTAAGCAACTTGCACACCTTCCCGCTGCTCCTACTGTGTATGAAACCGTCTGGCCTATTCATGTAAACACACTCTTCTAAACTTCCATTTAGAAAAGTGGTTTTAATATCCATGTGCCAGATGTCATAGTAATGGAAAAAAGCAATGGTAAGTAGGATCCGAATGGATTTAACCATAACCACTGGTGAAAAGGTTTCGTCATAGTCAAATCCTGGTCTTTGACGAAAACCTTTTGTAACGAGTTTTGCTTTGTAGGTTTCTACCTGTCCATCTACACTAATCTTCTTTTTAAAGATCTATTTGCATCCAACGGGTTTTACCCTAGGAGGAGCAACATCCAAAGTCCATACTTTATTGGTGTACATGGATTTTATCTTGGATCGCATAGCATCCAGCCACTTCACCGAGTCTCTACTCGTGATGGCTTGCTGAAAACTTGTAGGCTCATCATCATCGATGATACAATCCTCTCGATCCCCATCTACAAGAAAATCGTAGTATCTCTCGGGCAGATGATGCTGCCTACTAGATCTGCGGAGTGGCATAGGTACGTTCGGTTCTATTGAAACTTCAGGTTCTACCAAGTCTTCAGTAATAGTTTGTAGTTCTGAAATTTCTTCCAGTTCTATCGCGCTCCCACTAAGTTATTTTTTAAGAAATTGAGTTCCCATAAAGCGGGCATGATGAGAAACAAAAACCCTTTGTTCCTCAACGTAATAGAAAAAATACCGCCTTGAATTCTTTGAGTATCCCATAAACTTACACAATACTGTGCATGCCTCGAGCTTGTCCTAATCATGCTTTTTGACAAAAGCTAGACACCCTCGTATCTTAAAATACTTAAGACAGGGTTTCTTCCCACTCCACATTTCATATAGAGTGATAGGCACTGACTTAGTTGGAACTTTATTCAATAGGTATGCAGCAGATTCTGGTGCAAAGCCCCATAAGGATAGCGGCAACTCAGCATTACTCATCATGGAACGCACCATATCTAACAAGATGTGATTCCGTCTTTCTGATACACCGTTGTATTGTGGTGTGTATGGAGCAGTAAACTGAGAGAGAATTCCATTCTCTTTTAAATATTCCAGGAACTCGGTACTTAAGTATTCTCTACCCCGATCAGATCGAAGCATCCTGATACTTTTGCCGGTTTGTTTTCCCGCTTCATTCTTATACTCCTAGAATTTCTCATAGGCCTTGGATTTATATTTCACCAAGAATATATGTCCATACCTTGAGAAATCATCAGTAAAAGTGATGAAGTAAGAATAACCACTTCTTGCATGTTTAGATATCGGACCACACACGTCACTGTGTATTAGTCCCAGGAGCTCAGTGGCTCTTTCTCTGTGTCCAGTGAACGGATTTTTGGTCATCTTTCCTTTGATACATGATTGACAGGTTGTATAAGATAGATATTCAAACGGATCTAAATATCTATCTTTATGTAATTTAGTCAATCGTGTTTCATTGATATGACCAAGTCTACAATACCATAAGAAAGCATGATTTAATTCTGGAGTCTTACTTTTTAGTGTGTTTTGGATGTTGAAAACTTGATGTTGATTGAGTACGTATATTCCGTTATTTAGTGTACCCGACCTAATCATTTCATGATTCAGGTGAATGTTTATAACATTGCTTTCAAGTGCAAAATTATATCTTTCATTAGATAACAAAGATACAAATATATTATTACACATCATACTGGGAATACAAAAGCAGTTATGCAACAACAAAATATGTCCACTCGCCAATCCAAGATGATGTTCTCCCACTGCAACAGCATCCACACTACCTCCAATGCCAACCCTGAAGGTCATATCACATTTTATCAAAACTTCACGGCTTCTCAGCGCGTACAAAGAATTACAGATGTGAGATCTTGATCCGGTATCCAATACGCAGGAAGTATAGTTAATAGAGAAATTGTATTCAATCATGAACACATCTGAAGCCGAAACTACAGCTTGCTTCATGTCTTGATTCTTAGGTTTTAAAGTCCGACAATCTTTCTTCCAATGTCCCTTCTTATGATAGTAGAAACATTCCTCCTTTGTTGTTGATCGCCCAATCTTTCTCTTTCCCTTTCCTTGCACCTTCTGCGCACCTTCGTTCAGTTTGGTGAGGGCCTTCTTCTTCTTCCCCTTGGCCTTAACCTTGGATTTAGAGGAAGAAGATTCCCCAACAAACAGAGTAGATGATTCATTGCTTTTCTTCAAGGTGCCCTCCGCAACCCTTAACATATTGAGGAGCTCAAGAAATGTAACTTCCGTCTTTTGCATATTGAAGTTCAATACGAATTGGACATAGATGGATGGAAGGGACTACAGAATCAAGTTAGTATATAACTCATTCTCCAATGTAGTTCCTACGACCGTGAGCTCTTCAATCAAAGTAATCATCTTTAGGACATGGTCCCTACAGATGATGCGACAGTCAACCTCGCCTGAAATAACTTCTTTGAAGTATCGTATCTTGCGATACGAGATTGTTCTCCATACAAATCTTTGTTATGGAGGAAGATGGAAGCAAGTTCCATCTTCTCATGCCACCTCTAATGTTCATTATCCATGGAGGCCAGCACGAAACACTTGTCTTTCGCACAATCGAGATCCTAAGTCTTACGGACCTTAATATCTGTGACTGAGGATTCAGGACCTGAAACAGGGAGGGCTTTAGCCATGAGGACATATAAAACCTTATCATAAGTATGGGCCATGTGGACGTTCCTCAGCCAGTTTTTATAGTTCGGCCCAGTCAGTTTATTTTTATCTAGTATAACCTTAAGCCTCGTCATGGTCGCTGCAATTAGGAGAGAGAGAAAAGAAACACTCAGCATATGCTCTTGCAAGTTTAGATTGGTTATTAGTTTATCAAAACTGGATGGCTCCAACTGTTTTCTCGAATTCTCCTTCAAACCTTAAAAGAAGAATCAGCCGGGATTAATCGCACACTATAAGTTCGCTTATCTTTCGGCCAGGCCAGTGTTGGTACTTCGGAGGGTAGTCCCCTGTTCAGTTGATAAAACTGCACATTTGTATTACATTTTTCCTACCATTTTCATATTAAAAAAGGACTTTATTATAATATATCATACATATGAGGGTTTATGTGTAAAAATACTATTTTCCATGTGTTAATATATTATAATTATAATTTGGTAAGAAAATGTATGCAAATAAATTCATTGACCTAATCCTAGTAGAACTAGGTCTACTAAATATTATTTGAGATTGTTGTGCAGAATTTTTCCAAGTTATGCAGAATTTTTCAAGACTAGAATCAAGGAAATCAAGTTGTTGAAGAAGACTTGCCTAATTAAGAAGCAAAAATTGGAGACCAAGTCTGGCAGCGACTATGAGAAGATTTCAAAGATATAAAGATTCCAGAGGAGCCCACATGTCACAAGCACAGAGCCCCTGAAGTTTGATGAACGGCAGAGATCATATGGCCGCGGATCCGCGGCCATAACCCCCCTTAGGCAGCGGATCCGCGGCAAGATTAAGGAGTTAGTTGTTGAAATTTTGTGGGGTGAATCTATGCTATATTTTACCAAGTTTTCAAGCAAAAGATTATGACTTTGGACTATAAAAAGGGACCGAGAGCCTCTTGGAAAATTTATCAAGCCGACGCGATCACGAAGCCCCAGACGCTCACGCATCTAGGCTGATCATCAACTGTTCATCTACCTCCTTAGGAAAGATCGAGAAGCAACTAGTTTGTAATCATTTTCTACGGAATAAAGTGTAGATTGTTCAAGTTGATTAAGAAAGGTAGTTATTTTATTTAATTCTTTTGCATTTTACATTATGTTTTCTCTCTCTGTCTTTTCATCTTCTTCTCCCAACATGCGCGAGTAATTCTCCGCTTGTTAGGGTTCGTAGGATTAGGGTAGGCTAATGGACGATAAAGACCCCTAAACCCTTTTTAAGTCCTATAAAGTTTATGAACTTTATCAAAAGAATCATTAACATCCTAATCGGGCGCGCTAGCAATTCTTTGCTAGTTCCGACTGCGATTAGCGATTAAATTAAAGATTGTTTTGGTAAAGGCTAGATATGAACGGAGTTCCGTGTCGAGATAAGGGTTAAGAGTGGGATTCCTTTTCCCTCCAGAAACCCTAATCTACACGCATCACCGTCGTTCTAGTTATAAATCTATTAAAGTATAAAAAGGGTAACTTTTAATTAATCGTCCATGACTACTAAATCCTAACGAACCCTACAAGCCCTTTTATTATATTATCTACATCCCTAAAATAATCTAGATCTATATTTTTGCATTCTTGCTTAACGTAGATCTAGAAACCATTCTACAACATTCTTATTTCTTCCTCCTTTCTCAACACATCTAAAGTAAGAGTAAAAGGTTCAACGTTTCCCTGAGGACGACCCGTACTCATCTCGGTCTAGCTACACGCGACACCGTTATTGATTGCGGTTAAACTACAAACACACTCTTTCACACCATTCAAATGGCGCCGTTGCCCGGGATACGTGCGTAATTTTTTATTCTTGCTATTTGTGTTGAATTCTTAGACGATTCATATCATTATTAAAACAAAACTGCAAATTGCATATTTAACGATTTGTGTGTGAATTTTGCGAGGGAATCTGGAGTCACGGACTTGAGGAAACAGGAGATCTAGGGTTTCACACTTCTCTGGTATCTTTCTTAACTCTTTCTCTCTCCTCTAAAATCCAATAAAATCTATTTTCTGCAGGATTCTTTGCAAAATAGCGCCGCTCAAAAATCTTTTTGCAAAAATTTTGTGATTGGTTTTGTTTTGCATAATTTAATACGGGCTTTAAGGGGCAAAGACCAAATCAAGATTAGGTAGGGATTTCATCACCCTTCCTAAGCCCCTCAAATCACAAACCGAGCATCTAGATCTACCCTTCATTAATTTAAAAAATATCTAGACCGGACTTTAAGGACTGTCGTGCTCATTAAGGACAGAGGAAGGTCGTGAGTAATCTATCGTTTATCCGCATTACTTTTGTAGTGCCTAGGCAAGTGTGTCAAAGGCTAGTGGTTTTTAATTAGGCCCACTACTGTGGTTCCTTCCCACTTACCTGGCACATACCTGGCTACATGGGTAGTACGGAGGCGGTAGAGGATTGATCCTGCGGCTTGTCCTTTGGAAGTCTAGGAGCGGTCTAGATACTGGACCTAGGTGACCTTAGTTTTAGGGTTGCTTGTGCATCTTAGGGTGATTTGTCTTGAGTCCCACTTTTTCAAAACAAGCCAATTTTAAATCACACACACGCTGCCACTTGCACTAAACCCGCTTAGTGCATGCTCGGCTGGACACGGGATCCTAGTGCCCGTCTTGTCCGCGTTCCTGCTATTGACGCCGAAGTCGGTACTTCTTCATCTTCTTTTCCACCACCACACACCACGACCGAGATGGACGGCACTCCATCAAATTATAACACCACGCTGCCACCGCCCGAAGGTGCGAAGAATCCACCGCGCATTTCTCTCCAAGAGAGATGCTATCCTATCCGTGGTCCTCTTCCCACTTGTCTATCTCTTCCACCACCTAACAGGGATAATTTCGAAATTAAACCCCGCTACATCAATCTGCTGCCCAAATTTCACGGGCTTGAGTCGGAAGACGCGTACGTTTTCATCACCAAATTCGAAAACGTATACGCAATGATGGGTACTTCACAATTGACTGTAGATGCTATGCGCTTACGTCTTCTCCCATTCACACTGTGCGACTTGGCAGAAAAATGGCTTTACAATACTGCCGCACACTCTATCACTAATTGGGATGAATTCGCCATAGCATTTCTTAAGAAGTTTTACCCAAACCATAAGACTGCACGTGTTAGGAGCGAGATTAACCAGTTCACCCAGCTTCCCAATGAACCATTTTGGAAGTGCTTTGAACGTTTCAAAGATCTGCTTGTCCAATGTACTCATCATGGAATCAATAGATGGGATTTATGTCGGATTATATATGAGGGCATTAATCCAGCGACAAAGCAGATACTTGAAACAATGTGTCAATGCAATTTCATGTCTAAAAATGACGGTGAAGCTTGGAAATATCTGGAAGACCTTGCTGAACACACGTTGCAGTGGGAAAGCGTAAGACCACCTTCAACTAAGGGAGGTATTCACCAGCTCGATATTTCTATCGCAGTGAAAGCCGAAATGGCAGCGATACAGAAGAAACTCGACGCTATTGAGAACAAATTCTCATCATTCTCCCTAAATCAGGTCATGCTTCCTCAGACCGTCTGTGGTTGCTGTTCGGATCCTTCACACTTAACGGAAGAATGTCCTATGAATGCATCGTTTCAAGCTAATGCTGCTTTTCAGCAGCAACCTAGAAACGACCCTTATTCTTCCACGTACAATCAAGAATGGAGGAATCATCCTAACTTTGCTTGGAATCAAAACCAACAAAGCAATTATCAAAGACCTCCTCCACAGCAACCACAGAATCAGCCCCCCTTTCAGTCACAGAATTTCCAAAATCTGGCCAACATTTCTACACCACAAGTGGCCGGTACTGATAACTCACTTGCACAAACTTTGGATATGTTCATGAAACAATCCATGCAAATTTCGGCTGAGATGAGGTCTTCTATTGATACCATAACGAAAAACTCTGCCTCCCATGGTGAGAGTATTAAATCATTAGAAAACCAAATCGCACAGTTAAACGCCGCAATGAGTGCGAGAGAGAAAAGGAAACTCCTATCTCAACCCCTACCGAATCCTGGCCATTCACAAAATCATAATGTGAGTGTTGTTACCACGTTGAGATCGGGAAAAGTGCTGAATGACCGAGTGGGTGAGCAGTGTGATGATAGTGACACCAATGATACCCCAGCTTCTTCTTCTTCTCCTAATTCGTCTAGTCTCCCACCTTCACCCGAGCCTATTCTCCGTTTTCCCAAAGGCTCGAACCCTTCTCCCATTTCGCCAAATCTATCTAAGTCGATTCCCACTCCAGTTTTGGGATCGAATCCGTCCCCACAATCCTCTCCAATGTTGGACCCAAAACTTATTGATCAAGCACCTTATCCAAACAGGTTAAGGGGAAACAGACCAAGTCCACAAATGGAGAAGATTGTAGAAATTTTTAAGCAAGTTAACATAAACATTCCCCTCCTAGATGCTATTCAACAAGTTCCGTCATATGCAAAAATCTTAAAGCACTTGTGCACTAGGAAGAGAAAAGTTCAAGTACCTAAAAAAGTTTTCCTTGCGAGTAATGTGAGCACTGCTTTTACACAACAACCACCAAGAAACGAAAGGACCCCGGAAGTCCTACAATTTCAATTTCTATTGGGGGTAAAAATATCAATCGTGCTCTACTCGATCTAAGTGCTAGTGTTAACTTACTTCCGTATTCTGTTTATGAGCAATTAGGGATCGGAGAGTTAAAACCTGCGCATTGCACTCTTCAGATGGCCGATCGATCTATCACCCAACCAAGGGGTGAGCTAGAGAATATGTTAATCAAAGTCGGGAAATTCATATTCCCTGCGGACTTTATTGTTATAGATACACAACCTGTGGCAAACCCACACAATCAAATCCCGGTGATACTCGGTCGACCCTTTTTGGCCGCTTCCAATGCAGTAATCAATTGTAGAAACGGCTCTATGACCCTATCCTTTGGAAAGAAGTCAATTGAGCTTAACATTTACAAGTTGGGAAGTGAACCCTCCGAACCCTATGCTCATGTGTGTTTTGTCGAATTAATGGATGTCAACAGCAGCGAATTTGATCAACCTCATAATTCTGACTCTTTTCATATGTTGTTGTTTGACACGGACTCTTCCACCGAGTTGTCCGGGTCAACATCTAACGCTAATGAGGAACTTTTTATAGAGTCTGACGATCACCCCATTTTTTCTGATGACATTATTCTTCGGGGTATCGATGAAAGCTTTGAGGAAATTTTCGCTGATGAGCTCGCATTTTTACAAGACACGGGTGTTGAGATAAATCAAATCCAAGATGAAGAAATTGGACCTCCACCCCTTCTTTTGGACAATCATGATAATGCGAGAAGTCCATCATTACTATCACTGTGTCGTCTCTCCAAATTGAGACGCAATCCTTTTCCATTACACCTCTTATCACCTACCCACTTCTTCACGTCGAAAGGTGACATGTTCTTCCACCAACCTTGGTGCTTCATCGATAAAATTTTTGAATGGTTGGTGTTGACCTTCGATCTTTGTAAAGCTTGGCATTGACCAATAACCTTGACCCCCTAGTGTGATTTTAAAAGATTAAAATTGTTTAACTCAAGTTTGGGGGGGTATATTTTGGGCTCTTGAAAGAAAATGATTTTTACAAAATTGTGAGCCGAAAATAAGTTTGGGGGAGGATTTTCACTTTCATATATTCTTGCCCCCATTAATAATTTCCTCCCAAGTCTACAGGTTTTTAAGCTTAACGGATGACATCGGTGAGGACACTGCTGTAAACAGGTTTGGGGGAGGTTTGTGCTTATTTACGCATCAATTTACATCATACTTTGCATAAGCACAACATTTTCAAAAATTTCAAAAATTTTCTTTTATAACAAAAGAGTAGAAAGTGAAAAATTACATCCAAAAGATAGGAATAGTTTAAGAAAACCATGAAAATTAGAAGTTTTCTTAAACGAACTAGTAATAAGTAGTTATGAGCTGTTGTCCCAAGGGTTAGTAAGATGAAGGAAGTCACTAATCTGAGGATAAAAATAAGTCTGAAAAATAGTTTCTATTCTGGAAGCCAAACATTTGAATGTTGATACCCTACTATTTGCACTTACACACGTCTTGAAACTCGGGATAGTAGAGGATACCTTGAAATGCTCTTGTCTAAAAGCCAAAGTATGAAGGAAATAAAAAAAAATGAAGAAAATATAAAAATGGTGAAAAAAAATGAACACTGGTTTTGTTATCGCCAAGGCAGTAATAAAAAAAATATAGCGAGGGTGCCTCTTCACCTAGTGCCCTAAGGCCAACTGGTCTGGGAGTCACTGCTAAGCCTTAGGTGGTGCAAGACGAGAAAAATATTATCATCGAATCAGCAAGCACATGAGTAATCGGTCGGTTAGTACCTCAAGAAGTATTAACGGTCGCATGAAAATGTGTGAGCAAATCTAAATATTCATCAAGTTAAAAAGTACTGAGGTAGATGGACAAGAGTATGATAGCTTGAATTGAATTCTCCGAGTGTAGGGATGTCCATTACACACACGTGGGGGTATATGATCGATGTTTGGATGAAAGGTAGGAATGAAGAATAAAGACGATGTTTTATTAAGGGATAATGTGATTTCTAACATCTTTTCATGACCATTAAGATAGGGCTCATGACAACTGAAAAGCTAGTGTAGTTGGAAACTCTTATTTTCAAAGCCTTTCTTTTATAGTTCTTATCTTTATATGTAAATTTCACCATCACTCTTTTATTATTGGATTTTGTGGGTGAAATCCGCTGAAAACCCTCAGGAGACAACACTCCTCCTACTAGGGACACCTAGAGGTTTAACGGCTTGTTGCACGTGCTCAGTGCAATCGTGTTTGCCTACGAAAGTGTGCTTAGTTTTCTCCTTTCTTTTTCTCCTATTGAATAAACTAGTTTGCTCGGGACGATCAAAGATAAGTTTGGGGGTATTTGTTCAGTTGATAAAACTGCACATTTGTATTACATTTTTCCTACCATTTTCATATTAAAAAAGGACTTTATTATAATATATCATACATATGAGGGTTTATGTGTAAAAATACTATTTTCCATGTGTTAATATATTATAATTATAATTTGGTAAGAAAATGTATGCAAATAAATTCATTGACCTAATTCTAGTAGAACTAGGTCTACTAAATATTATTTGAGATTGTTGTGCAGAATTTTTCCAAGTTATGCAGAATTTTTCAAGACTAGAATCAAGGAAATCAAGTTGTTGAAGAAGACTTGCCTAATTAAGAAGCAAAAATTGGAGACCAAGTCTGGCAGCGACTATGAGAAGATTTCAAAGATATAAAGATTCCAGAGGAGCCCACATGTCACAAGCACAGAGCCCCTGAAGTTTGATGAACGGCAGAGATCATATGGCCGCGGATCCGCAGCCATAACCCCCTTAGGCAGCGGATCCGCGGCAAGATTAAGGAGTTAGTTGTTGAAATTTTGTGGGGTGAATCTATGCTATATTTTACCAAGTTTTCAAGCAAAAGATTATGACTTTGGGCTATAAAAAGGGACCGAGAGCCTCTTGGAAAATTTATCAAGCCGACGCGATCACGAAGCCCCAGACGCTCACGCATCCAGGCTGATCATCAACTGTTCGTCTACCTCCTTAGGAAAGATCGAGAAGCAACTAGTTTGTAATCATTTTCTACGAAATAAAGTGTAGATTGTTCAAGTTGATTAATAAAGGTAGTTATTTTATTTAATTCTTTTGCATTTTACATTATGTTTTCTCTCTCTGTCTTTTCATCTTCTTCTCCCAACATGCGCGAGTAATTCTCCGCTTGTTAGGGTTCGTAGGATTAGGGTAGGCTAATGGACGATAAAGACCCCTAAACCCTTTTTAAGTCCTATAAAGTTTATGAACTTTATCAAAAGAATCATTAACATCCTAATCGGGCGCGCTAGCAATTCTTTGCTAGTTCCGACTGCGATTAGCGATTAGATTAATGATTGTTTTGGTAAAGGCTAGATATGAACGGAGTTCCGTGTCGAGATAAGGGTTAAGAGTGGGATTCCTTTTCCCTCCAGAAATCCTAATCTACACGCATCACCGTCATTCTAGTTATAAATCTATTAAAGGATAAAAAAGGTAACTTTTAATTAATCGTCCATGACTACTAAATCCTAACGAACCCTACAAGCCCTTTTATTATATTATCTACATCCCTAAAATAATCTAGATCTATATTTTTGCATTCTTGCTTAACGTAGATCTAGAAACCATTCTACAACATTCTTATTTCTTCCTCCTTTCTCAACACATCTAAAGTAAGAGTAAAAGGTTCAACGTTTCCCTGAGGACGACCCGTACTCATCTCGGTCTAGCTACACGTGACACCGTTATTGATTGCGGTTAAACTACAAACACACTCTTTCACACCAATCATCCCCCGTGCTTTTGCACGGACCCAATTAAATAACCTCGTTTTCCCAGAGGCATTGCCCCGTTAACACCTTTCTAGACACCTACTTGATTAGCTAATTGCAAAGTGAAAAATTCTTCCTAAGAGTAGCTGATACTCACAGTAGGAAAGGGACCCAACTATCATTGTGTGATAATTTTGAAGGAAGTCTACCAAAACTAGCACACTCCAGAAGGTATGCAACACTGTCAAGTTTTCTGTATGTTTGAAACTCCCGATGTGGTTTTTGCCCCAAGCGCTTATAACCTTGACGAAGGTCAAAACATCATAAGTCGCAAGACAAGTCAACCCGTCATTGTCTAGATTAATCTAGACCCATTCATACTATCCCTTGATGAAAGTCAAAACGGCTGTATGCCTGTCCTAGATTAATGCATCTATCTATGCTACAGATAAGTACATGCTAGCTACCAAATAATATACCTTAGCGAAGGTCAAAACAAAAAGCATGAATACTAATTGATACCTATCTGAAATGACGGAGGGCTACAGCTGGTTTTGGCGAAAACCGTGAACGTAATGAACTTGATATGGTTGAAGGAACCGAATAGCTTTGAAAATGAGTGGTTTTGGCTCGGCTTTTAAAAGTTATTTTTGAACAAAAACCTAGTGGTTTTATAATTGTCCTAACGACGTCAAATTTTTGGTTTGTTTCTTTGCATTAATTGAGATTAATGCGGTCTCATCAATTAGCCTTATCACACTATAAAATAACGAAAATAGAATGTACATATATGCCACCCGCATTCTTCATGGGGCCCCGTCATGCACCGTTAGGTTACTTAACTGACGGCAGAGCAAGGGCTGGACTAGCCCGGATGCAAAACATATAGAACATTTATTTATATATAAATATATATAACCATTCGTCATGGGCATGATAAGAATCACAAACAGATATAAACATCATAAAGAATGGAAAAATAGATCAACTAGGAACTTTTGTATTTCATTAAGCCACCTATGAAACACAATCCTCCACGGTCGTGTGAATAGCCGAGTGTGAATAATCCTAGAACCCTATGAGTGCGGCAAGTTATCCGCCAATCCTAGAATTGGGTGATTCGGGTCTCGACTCCTCGAGATGGCCACCCTTTGAATCTAGAACCCGGTAGTTTGTGCACTCCTTGGTCAATCCTAGATGCAGAAATGAAAATATAATATAAAGCTGGTAACTACATCTTCATCCCGGATGTGCCCCAATAAAAGAATATACATGAATTACATCATTCACTCACATCCTACATCTAAATTCACACGGGACTATTCACGCGATGATCCATCAAACCATTACCAACACAGAACATCACAAGATATGTGCAACCCCTTCTAATCGACGTATAGCGATTAAAAGATGTTTAAGAACACATATACGCATCATAAAAGTAAGTAAAAAAACTCTGACATTAGAATTCCACGCATAATTAGCAAACACATCCATTTTTTCCACAACTGAAAAAACTAGTTAACTAAAGTCCCAAAAACTTTCGTTTTAAACCAATCTGGGAGTCGAAATGAACTCGAAACCCACCTGAATCTTCATGAAGGCAAATCTCACAAAATTAACGTATGCCTAAAGGGCCTAGGGGGTACCCACCCTTCAGGGCCACCCCTTAAAGGTAGGCAGACCAGAGTGCACCCACTTGGGGTGCTCTCGAGTCCCCACCCCCTAAGGCCACCTCTTGGTGGTCTAGGGGTGGGCCCGACCTTTGCCCCTCCCCGGGTTTTCCTTGGGTACCCGAGCATCAACCCGCAGCTTCTCGGTTCAAACCATAAGTCCGCGGGGTGTGCAAACAAGTTAAAACACAAATTTTTAAGACTGTTTTTGTCGGCGGTTCGTGCTAGACAAAAACGACAGAATTCGAACGTCGTTACGAACTATCTAAGACTTATAGAGTAGCTCCGATACCATGTTGGGTTAGTCAGCACAGTGGAAGCTCACTGTGGCACCCAAAGGTCCCTTAGCAGCTACTTTTTATGTTGCCCCCTCGCGTCGGACTTCAGCCCGCTGGACCAATCCGCATGGGGGAGCCTAAGGGTAAGAGCATGCACTTCGCCACTACTATCACACAGTGAGAACCCCCCATGGGTCGGCATCCCTGTTTAATAGCTCTAATTCCATGTAAGTCGATGTCGCACACTCTACGGGGTTTGTAGAGAGGCGGAATTTTCAAAAAATGATTTTTAGGCATGCAACATCGACAACTAACCCAAGAACTACCATAAGCCCAAACTAGCAAAAACTTCATAGGTTCTATTCTACTATGATAGAAGTTATACCTATGCGATCGAGTCCTTCAAGCCTTCAAAGTCTCTTCTTAAGCTCTTCGCGGTCCTGGATCGAGCTTGGTCGTCGATCTCCTCGCGTCAAAGACAATCCACCCGAGAGTATGTGGTTCAAGCTTCAACCTCAAAAAGGAGGTGACTAAAAGATCTAGTTTGCTAATTTAGGTGGTTTAGAAGATGTAGAGAATGTCAATTGGATTTATTTATCTCAAAAACTCTATGTTTCTCAACCATGAGAGGGGTTGGGGTTTGAGAAAGAAGAAGAACTCAAGAAAGAAGAGAGAATAGCTAAGTAAGAACGAGAGAAGAATGGCAAAGTGAAAAACTATCAAGCATTTTGATTTTACAATAAAAAATACTATCCTTGCTTGAATAGTATTCATAAATGAATAAACAAAACTAAAAGCCATGCCTCTCACCATGCTTAAAAACACTTCACCCCTCCACCTCATTTTCTATTTCTAATAAATAGAATAACACCAAATGAGGTATCCTTTTCTTGAAGCATTCTTGTATAAATATAAGAATACATAAACCGTATATACATACCCGTATTCGTACTATAAAAAATACGAATACCAAGAGATAAAATAATCCAATAATATAATACTATATCATTATTAAATCATACTTGATTCAATAATACGGCTTAATCCTAAGACCGCTAGTATTAACCGTCCGAACATAAATCTGTGTAGCTAGTACACGTATATGATCGGAACCCTGCATGTATAATCATACGGCCTCTATATCGTTTCTTCTGAACCAGGGAAACCCTATGTATAGAACTCTAAAGACTTGACAGTACGCTGCCAGTGGATTTAACCACAAGCACATCAGTGGTACTAACTGTACGTAACGGCTATCCAGGTACCTGTCGAAAAGAAGGCCGACGAGCAAACTCATCTGAACCCCTACTGAGCATTTCCATGACAATCTCCGTACAGACTGGTCTGTTCGTCTGAGAGTATCGCATGCCAGGTCTAGGGGTGAAAAAATTTAGACCCCTAATAACCTGACAAGTCGTGACGGTGTGGCTCAAGACCATCCGAGAATCTACTGATCTAACTATCAGTAATTCTCAGCCATCCTGACCAGGAACTTATGGTGTTGGTCAACCAAACACAGTGCGACATCGACTCTCTATACCGGGAGAGATGAATCCCCAACAATCGCTCACTGTCTCTATGTGGCTCGAGACTGTACCCAACTAAAACATGTTTCCACGACTCAGTAGAGCCGTGGTAGAATAGTAATTAAAGAGCAGTGAGAACTCACATGAGACAAATGACGATCTCAGGTCGATAGACTACCTGTACTCATGTTACCAGAGAACTGCTATCTGACGATAGGTATAATACCATCTAGCCAGTTCTCGGCAAATACATCCAGTGTACTCACCCCTAGTGAACACCTGTATACAATCTTAGGTGAAACACTAATGGATGTGGGACCAACCATCGCCCCTTGTCAGGGTCTAGAAATGTATACACTAGTCTACTCTGGATTATTGATGCCCAGTCTCGATATTCTCACGACTAGGGACATTTAAGGATGTGCTTATCGACTACCCAGCTCCCACAAGTATGATAGCCATCACAACGCTGGTAGTCAAGTAAGGATCCTATGGGCTTTATTAACATATATTAACAATATGAAATAACAAGTAAAACATATACACATGTTAAGATAAAGTCAAACCAAATAGCATACTATCATATCGAGCAAAATTGTCCTGTACATACATACCCCTAGCATCCTATACAATAAAGGCCTCTAGGGCATACATATCCAACAATTTTTACCTAAAAGGAAAATTTTCACTCTCGGCCAAAGGGCAAAACTCTCCATTTTTGCCTAAAAAGATGGTCATCATTTTTGCCTAAGGGGAAAATCCTCATTTTCGCCTAAAAAGAAAATTCTCACGGTCACGCCCCGCTTCCCAAAATACATAAATACAGGAACATAACAAAGCTAACAATGCTACCTACTGTGAGGAAATATCCTTCCATAATCATATTACGGCTGTCAATCAGATATAAAGAACATAAAATAAACATCTATCTATCTCATGTCCAAACAGTCAGAATAAATAATAACGAGAAAGGTAGCGGAAGCAAAAAAATCCAAGATAATAAAAGAAAAAATATCCTAGGCTTTTCCCTTATGGGATCACAATGATAAAACGATAAGTCCAGAACTAGAAAATAAACCTAAAGTATCACTAAACTATATAAGCGGAAAGCTCTTCACTACTCGGCAATCCTGTCAAAGTATTCATGATCCTCCTGTGATATGGTCAAAGGATCTAGGTCATTCAAACCCCAGACGTCAGTGCGTCATAGATATCATAATAATAGTATAAACATTAAATGATATAGTACTCCATGTGCAAGGACGAAATATCATGAGTATAAACAATAATCAATATCAGTGCATGTGATGCAATAAGCAAGATATCAAATATCAATCATATCATGTGTATCTAAGGGTCCATATCGCTAGGTTATCTGTCCTAAAGGTATTTGAAACCAATCAATGAAATTCTCGATATAACTCAATACCATCTCGTGCATGCCCAGAACTGCGGTCATGATTCTCGGGGCTGAATCTAAGACGTGCCGCTAGACAGTAAAACAATGTCATGTATAAATGAATGATGTCAGCATCATCATTCCGGAGCCCAAAGCTCGTATCGACTGATCAGTCTCTAGTAAGTAACGAGCTGTTGAATTAGAAATCGGGTTTCATTCTTGATTTCCCCTTTTCCCCTAAGTTTCAAGTTCATGTCAGGTAACAATATAATATCTACCTAATACAAAGATAAGAACAAGCAGGTACAAGATACGTCCATCAGGACAACAAGTCAAGTGAATCAAGTCAAGTCAGGATTGTTGACATTGGTAAATATTATGGCAAGTAGGTACTAGCATGATAACGGTAACAGTAAAAGGATGGCATGGTACAATTCATGAATAAGTGTACAGGTATGTCAAGAGTGATGTATCAGTCATGTAAGTGGGTATATCTCATTCACATAAAACAGTAAGTCATAATGTGTAGAATCCAATGATAATCATAACAGTATCAAGATAATTGGTAACTGATATAACTGTATCAACTATTACGGGTTCATGGATTTAGTATAACCGTATTTAAAATAGTATCTTGTCATGATTATCATTAAGTATATTAATTAAATATCTTTATTATATTTTACTTATTTAACTTAAGTCTTAGTTATTAAATAGTTAACGACATGAAATGAAATGATAAACAAGATAATTGCATAAAATGATAGAATTGTATTACCGCAATATATGTAGGTATATGGTAATTATAGCATGTTAAATCAAATATTATGACTAGATCAAGGTTGTCGATGTATCGTGATTCAAATCTCAATATATCATTAAATAGGGTTTACGATCAATTTAATTATAAGACATTGATAGTAATAATATTGTTACAACAAATATGATCCGGCCGTAACTAGCATATAGCATGTATTTAGAAATACTTTGCTCGGGAATCTATGGGCGTGCGGCACACGGCAAGAACGCGAGAAATGACGGAAAATCTCCATTGGGTGTCGAACACCTCGCGCGCAAAATCGAACATTGCTGGAACGGAGATCCGAAGACATGGAAATGATCATCGCGCTCACGCGGACTTGGGCCAAACCTTAGAGCCTCGGTTCGTGGCCCAGAACGGCGTCGAATAGCTGTCACAATCGAGAATTTCGGTGTCGTCGAGGTTACTGTTGCGGCTGCTGCTGTTGCACGGATAACCTGATGACAGTGGCAGCGACAGAGGTTGAAGAAGGAGGCGTCAATGAAGACAAGGGCGGAGGTTGAGGAGGCGACGTGAGTCTCAGGCACGAGCACGAAGAATATGATGAAGAAGAAGATGATGGCAGCCGGCAGTAGAGACGGAGGCTGCGAGAGCAGTAGGGTTAAGGTGATGGTCGGGACAAGGGTGAGGAAATTTGGAATCCTCGGTTTGGAGAAGGTGATGGAGTCGAGAAGGAGTGAGGAAGGTGGCGATGGTGAAGAAGAAGAAGAAGAAGAGAAAGAAGGTGACTGCGGTGAGGCGTAGCTATTGGCTTGGTGGGTGCGCCGGTGAAGGAGTAGGCTCGGTTTATTTTTTGAGAAAAAGAAGAAATATCATGAGGGGAGAGAGGGTATGTGATAATGATGTGATGATTGATTAAATAGGGAAGAGAAAGAGAAAATCGGTTAGTAATATATTATTATAAATTAGGTTAAAAATAATATAATATATGGAGAGATTGAAAGATTTGTTTAGGAATATTTATATATATAGTTTGCTAGGGTAAAGATATAGGATGGGTTAAATATATATAAGTTTAAAACAATTTGCACAAAAACAATATTTGTTTAAAAGATTTAAAGCGATCTTCAATATCTATCATATCTTTAATTAAACTTATCATACACAAATATATTTTGCTACACAACTAATACCAAAAGAATATATTATATGAATAATTAAATAGGATACGAATATATTAGCAAACCAATCTTAAAACTAAATATTATATATTTAACAGACAACCATAACCATAATATGTTATATCTGAGAAATATTAAACTCCAAATTAAAGATAGACTTAATTGAGAGAAAAAAATACACTGATACTGTTATTTTACTATACTAATGTTCCAAGGTGTTACACTCACTCTCGCCAAAAATGCAAATTCTCCATTTTCACCCAAAGGGCAAAAACATCATTTTCGCCTAAGGGAAAATCCTCATTTTCACCTAAACAGCTAAAATTCACCAACTCCATCTTCGATAATATTGGAAATCACTCTTCTAAATAGATATTAGATTTCTGGGTTTCTTGATTCGACTCAACGGTATGTGACGATACCGTTCCACTCCCTACCTTCTCGGATCAAGAATTCGGAAACACTGTCTTGCATCTCTCCAAATGGATTAAGCTAAACGCTTTCCAAAACAACAAATTGAATGTTTCCAACAACATTCCTTTGCAAATTCATCTACATTGACAAATCAAGCTACCAATGAGGAGAAGTCCCACACATGCGTCCTTACGACATATGAGGAGAACGACACTTACGAGATTTTCTAGACTCGTGAAGAGAAAACACCCTTGTGAGATCCTTACGCTCACAAGGGAAAAGACACTTAGTGGTCGTGACGACCCCTAAGGAGAAAATAAGCTTACGAGATCCCCTCGACTCGTAAGAAAAAAATAATTTTATGAGACCCTAAAAGCTTATAAAATTGAAAAACCTCAGGTGACAGGGAGCTAAACATGTCTCCTAAACCATAGATGCCCTGCGGCCTATCTCCAAATTGATTACCGTATACAATCCATAGACTACTTGCAACAAAGTTGCATCCCCAAAGTCCCACCTAAGGTGAGAAATCCTCTCGGTGTGTGGTGAGCGTCACTTATGAGTCCTTTTGACCCACAAGGAGAAAGCCACTTATGAAATCCTTTCGAACCGTAAGAAGAAAACACTCTTGTGAGATCCTTACAACTCACAAGCGAAAAAGACACTTAGTGGTCCCTACGACTCTTATGGAGAAAATACACCTACGAGAGCCTCTCAATTCGTAAGGAGAATATACTTTTTATGAGACTCTCACGGCTCATAAAATTGAAAATCCTTAGGTGACAGAGACCTAAACATGTCTTATAAGCCATCGATGCCATGCGGCATGTCTCCAAATTGACTATCGTATACCATTCATGGGCTCTTTACGATAAAATCGCATCAAAAGTTACCCCATAGCGACAAAGTTGCGTTTGAGACAATGTCTTCAAAGTTTACCTGCGGCTTGTCTCCCAATTGACTACTGATTGTTTTGATATTTTCTGATTGTGTAAGTAAATCAAATGATCCCCGGCAACAGCGCCATTTGATTGTTTTGATATTTTCCGATTGTGTAAGTAAATCAAATGATCTCCGGCAACGGCGCCATTTGATTGAAACGATTTCGGATTGTGTAGTTGGAAAAATGTAAAGAAATCACAAACAAAAATATTTTGACCGCAATCAATAACGGTGTCGAATGTAGCGCGTTAGTAAGTGCGGATCGTCCACAGGGAAAGTGTAATCGTTCGTGTTTCAATTTAGATGAGTTGAAAGTTTAAAGAAAAGAAAACAAACAACAATTCATGATTTGTAAAATGAAGTTCAAGAATTAGAAAATCTAGATCTAATAACAAGAAAACGATAAAATCAAGAATTGAGAATTTGATGATTTCCCAAACTAAATATCAAGAATCGAAGTGAGGCTCGTAGGAATCGATCGGATCTATAGGTGTGATGAAATCTAGCGATTACGTATTCTTATCCATCGATGAATTGATACTAGATCGATGATGAACGACGAGAATTAGGAATTTCTAGTGAAACTAGGGTTTCAACGTCTATCCCTTGTTCCTTCGTCGATATCATTCATATTCTAGCCTCTAGTAAATTCAAGAATCGATCGTGGATCCCTAATTTCGAGCGATCACAATCAAGAAAGTATCGCAACGAAACTAGGTCGTCGATTCTTCAATTTGCTAAGGTTTACAAAACTCGTAGGACTTAAGAATCGTTTTAAGATTTGTTACATCATCATTCTATTGATCGTCTCGACTCCTTTACGAGCGGAGTTTTACTCAAACATGACAACAAGAACCACAATCACAAATTGAGATCGAATCATGATGCAAGAATTTAAAGAAAGCAAGATTAAAGAATTTCACCTTTTATTTATATCAACAATTCCGTTACAAATCGCTCAAGAACTACAAGAGGAAGAACTCGATCGCCGATTTGGCTTCGCTCGTCTCCTTGAGTCGCGGATCGGCTTGGATCACTTGCTCGGTTGAAGATCGGCTCCGCTCCTAAAAGGTTGAAGGCTTCTTGCTTGAATGGTACTCAGGATCTTGAATTTGGTTTTGGATTTTGAATTAGGGTTTGGCACAAGTCGTGTCACTCAACTTGTGGGTGGAAGATGAAGAGAGAATGATGAACAACCATTAACCCTAGATCTAGGCTCCTTTTTATAGACCTCAAAACCCTAGATCTAGGATTTCAAATTTGAATTTCTCTCTAAAAGTTTGTTAAAGAGAGCCTTCTAGATGAAGTTTGTTAGGCCGGGCCTTCTAGATGAAGCCATGTTCATATCATAATATTGCAATTCATACGCCCCACTTTTTATACACTTTATAAGTAAACGGGTACTTTTGACGCTCGTTTGTTGCATGTTACAGGATACATGCTCTTGGAGCAAATACAGTGAAAAAGACGAAAGATGCTACAGAAAATGGACTTTTGACCAACCAGCACACGGACCTTACTCAAGCCGAGACAAAGAACAGTGCAAGGTCCAAAAGACGAAAGTGAAACGGTCAAAAGATCCTTACAAATTTTCACTAAGGATCTGGAGAACACTAAGAAGCCCAACAGAGAAAAGAAGTATGAAAATAGGAAGCCCAAGAACATACAAACAATGTCCAGAAGAATGGTGAGCCAAACCCACCAAAGGGCCACGGAACCGCGGCCTAAGAGCTCCACTGCCGCGGTTCCGCGGCCATTCTAATCCCGTGTCGGTGTAAACTTTCTGTATCGGTGTGTCGGTGCATATGTTGGGATTCTTAGGGGGCAAATCTGTAATTTCATGTCTACGAGAGTCTGTAACCCTAGCTTCACTGGTTGCTTATAAATTGTACTCAAAATCTGTAAAATGAATGCCTCTTATCAATCAATAAAAGTTCAGACCTGTTGAGAGATCAAGAGCATCATCTTTTCTTGTAAGTTTTTAATTTATTTAATTCCTGCCTTAGTTTAATATCACTACTTGCCCTACTTATCCATTTGTTTGCTGTAGTTCACTAGTTTTAGCTATTTTCAATCTGTCGTAAGGCAACACTTTAAAACATAAACATAAAAAATGTCACTTTCAAATAATTCCCTAATGAGCGAGTAAAATCCTCGCTCGTTAGGGTTAGGAACAAGAGAGGGAGTGAGAGATGGATGTCTCTCACCTCCTTCAATGCCAACATATTTTTAAAACGAAATCTTCATGCACGCATGTATGATCCGCCCCCTACGGCACCCTACCTACAAGGAAAAGGTGAACCGTAGTATAAAAGGCCGGACATATATGACGTCCATGAAGATCACAGCAATTAATAGGAAAGGACGGACAAGGATCTAGAGGAAGAAACTTGTTTCTTCCCGATCATCCTAATCCCCTTTGCTAATAATTGTTGTGATTTTTCTAAAAAAACCTAAATCAACGGCATTGAAAGAGGTGACAACATTGATCTCAACACCCCTACCTTCGACCTAACCCTAACGAGTTCTTTCATATCACATAAATCAGTTTTTAAATCAATCGACAAAAACCAAACAACAATTTGAATCAACTCGTTATAACACAAAAACAGAAATTTACACATCTCTGCGGATCGACCCGTATTCACCGGCTAGCTGCAAAGCGACGCCGTTTCTGATTACGGTAAAACACAATTTTTGGATTAATCAAATGGCGCCGTTGCCGGGGATGGCGTAATTTTCTCTTTTTGTATGATTTCGGGTTGATATAAATTTTGAAAAATTATAAAAATCAGAAAATAAAAAATACAAAAAATATCTTTTCATTATTTTTATCTGTTTGAAGGGTTTCTCGTTGGAATCTTGCAGGAACAGCAAAGACTTTTGGATCTGGAGTTTTACAGAAGGTCAAAACATAAAAGGGAACATAAGAACAGAGAGGAATCACAAGTACAAAGCAGCACAAAATTTCTCAGAGGCTGAATCCACCAAGGTGCCGCGCTTCCGCCGCATAGTAGTGCCCCAGACCGCGGTTCCGCCGCCTTATAGCCACGTCAGCACATAAAATTTGCATGGTTAGATCCCTCTTTCTCCCCTCTACAACCTCCATATCTCCACTTTAAAAATTTTCTGCAGGTTTCTTTGCGCTAAAAAAAATCTTCTTCCCCCTTCTAAATAACAGATTTGCTGCAGGTTTCTTTGCGCCGCGCTAAAATTGATTGCAAGTGAATTTTTGTTTTGCATAATTTAATTGGACTTAAGGGGCTAATTGACCAAACTCAGATTGGGAGGGGATTTCATCACCCTTCCCAAGACCCCAGAAAACACCTAAAGCATTTTGCATCGACCACAATTAATTAAAAAAAAGACTAGACTCAGACCTAAGGACAGCGAGCTCAATAGGAAAAGGACTAGGGTAGGCATCGGCCGTTTATCCTAACCGACATTGCGGTGTCTAGGCTAGTGGTTATTAATTAGGCCCACTGTAGTGGTGGTTCCTTCCCACTTACCTGGCCGTACTTGTCCATGAAGAGGAGGTTTGAGGTCCTATTTCTAGCCCTAGTTAGGAGCTGTCTAGTAGACCTAGGCAACCCTAGATCTAGGCCTGATTGTGCATGTGTGGTTGATACAGTTGTGTCACGAGTTTTTTTTTCAAAAACCTCTTTGCAAAACTCTCACATAAAACAAAAAAAAATTAATAAATAAAACTTTTCAAAACTTGCAACTTGTCGCAAAAAGAAAACCTGCAAATTCACCACACCACTTTCCCTCACTGACGTTATCTTACCCCCACATTCTGTTTTTCTTTTTTTTCTGACTGCACTATCCCTTTTAGTGTTTGTCACTTTGGACTAGGGATATAGACGCTCGATTAATCCGCGTTTCGTTGGTACCGACTAACGAACCGTTCGACACCGAAGTCGAAAATCCGTCCACTTTCTTACCTTCACCTTCAAATTCTTTCACCGAAGGTATGTCGGGATTCAACCCCAACAATACCTTACCGACGGGAAGGATTCCACCTCCGTTAGGTGCGAATGACCCGAACCAGCCGCCTGTTGAAGCTCCCGCACGAGTTGCACTCCAGGACCTCTTTTACCCCATCCGCACTTATTTACCCACCTGTCTTTCACCCCCACCGGCAAATGGGGACAATTTTAAGATTAAACCACATTTCATCAATATGCTGCCGAAATTTCATGGTTTGGAAACTGAAGACGCATATATCTTTATTAATAAATTCCAAAATGTGAGCGCCATGATGAAAACAACCCAATTGAGTGATGACGCTATAAGGCTAAGGGTCATTCCTTTCACCTTATGTGACCTAGCCGAGAAGTGGCTATATAGCACCGCATCACATTCTTGTTAGTTATATGTATGCCCTAGAGGCCATTACTGTACATACGATGTATATTGTAGTGGATGCTTAGACATATATAGGGAGGACTTTCTTGCTCGACATGATAGTATGCTGTCTGGTTGTACTTTATCTTAACGTGTACTCTGATTGTCTCTATGTTACATGTTGATAAAGCCCTTAGGATATGTACTCGACTACTGGGACTATGATGAGATCATACTAGTGGGGCCACGGTAGTCGACGAGTACATCCTATAACTGTTCCTAGTCGAGGGTGTATCGAGACAGGGCATCGATGCACCAGAGTAGACTAGCGTATACGCATCTTGACCCATATGATGGGCGATGGATGATCCAATATCCATCGGTGTTTGACATCAAGGATGGTGTACGGGTGCTCAGTGGAGACTGGGTACACTGGACGGACTCGCCGAGAACTCCCAGATGGTATTATACCATACGTCAGATGGCAGTTCTCCGGTGACACTGGTACAGAGTAGTCTGTTGACCCGAGATCGTCATAGAGTCTTGTGTGGTTCCCACTGTGCTTTGATTTCCATCATACCACGTCCAAGAGGGCGTGCAAAAAGGTGGCTTTTGGGTACAGTCCCGAATCACATGGAGGCAATGAGCGATAGGAGGGGATTCGTCTCTCCCGGTATAGGGAGTTGATGTTGTGCTGTGTTCGATTGGCTATAACCGGAAATCCCTGGCCAGGGTTGCTGAAATTTACTGGTAAGTGTTATCAGTAGTTTCTCGAACCGTTATAGACCTCAAATCGACACGACTTATCGAGCTACTGGGGTCTGACGTTTACCACCCCTAGGCGAGATATGCAACATATCAGACGACGAGACCGGACTGTACGGGAGTGTTACTGTTTGGATTCACAGGAGAAGTTACAGGCTTGCTTGTTGACCTTCTGAGCGCTCAATACCTGGGTAGCTGTTACGTTTAGCTGACCGCTTGCAGCTTGTGGGTGTTTGATATGATCATCACCTACTGCCGGCGTATTGACGATTCTTTAGAGTCCTACACAGAGGTTTCTTGACTCAGGCAAAACGGAGTAGGAGCACATATGTGATATGTGCGGGACCGAGGATAATGCGATATGTGATACCGTATTATATTCTCGCGATATTTGATATCAGCCGGGTCATCGGATCAAGTGTTGATTCGATGAATCGGTACGGATAAATATTAGTCGGTTATATGAGATATAGCCGGATTGTCGGATCAAGTGTTGATTCGATAATTTAATGTATAATAATATATTTGATATATTAAATTACATTAACTAATATTTGCTCACTAAAAGATTCTTTTTCTCACTCGGGTAATACATTGATATATATGCGATATATGTTAAATGTATTATTTTATTTTGTTACAATAAATATTGTATATGTGATATATAATATTGTAACATATTATAATTATTAATGCAACATGATTAGAGGAGTTTAAACATGATTAGGGTTTGGATTAGGGTTAAACCTTCTAGTTGATTCTAGAAGCTTTTACTTTGTCATGATAAAGATATTTGTGTTGATCTTTATCCATGACTCACACTTAACCCAACCCAAACCCTAACCCTAGTAAACTCTCTACAATGGTTAAGTGAACCATGGTTGCATAAATGATTATGATAACATTCTTTCTATTCATCACAAATGATTTATCATCTTCTTCCTCCTTCATTCTTCCATGGAAAAGCTTGCTTGTTTTTTTAAAGGTGATGAATAAATATGAGAAAAAGATAAATAAATAGAGCAAAATTCCTACTTCATCATCCTCATCTTCCCTTGCCATTTAGATGAGGGTGTTCACATCATTTCATGAGTGTTAGCTTGTGTTAAAGAAACTTCGAGGTAGATCATCTTAGTATCGAAGATCGGAAGCAAAGGTTACGTCTTTCTCTTCGTGGACCTCTCGAGAGTCCGGATCCCGATGATCGCAGCGAAGGGACCACAACACAGAGCATATGAAGTGAAGGACCGGATCTACAAAGGTTGTAATCCCTCTCACTTAGTGTTAAGTTGTTAACATGTTTGTTTTCGCCTAATCTCTAGTTTAAAGTTCCGTATTCGGGTTGTTCGGCACGGCTAAATTTTAAATCGGGCATGGTTGATGCCTCGTAGACCCTTGTGCGTGTACCTAGCAACCCTACAATGGTATCAGAGCCAAGCTAGAGCTTTAGGCGAAGTCTGAACGAAATTTAAAGTCCGGTCGAAACCCGAAACCCCAATAAAACATGCTCTCTGGAAATTTTCTAAAAATTGGGATTTTTCCACATTAAAAATATCCAAAAATTACAGCAGGTAATTATAAGAGTTACTGTGAAGCACGTGAGCGTAAGTCGCTCAAAGAGCCGCGGAACCGCGGCCCCACCCCAGAATGTGCGGCGGTTCCGCGACCACGTGATCGACTCTGCGCACGTGCTTTCCACAGTAACTCATATTTGTTAGTGTTGTATTTTCTGGAAATTTTTATTTTTTTTTATTCAACTGTTGAATTATACAGGTTGTATTGGGGACTTAAAGTTTTGATCGGATATTATAACTTTGTTTAGTTTTGTCCGGATAATTTTAGAAACTGTTAAAAAGTTCGAACGGATATCAATAACTCACTTTTTCCCCTGTCGGAAAATTTTTCAAAAGTTGGATTTTTTCTACTTTTTAAGAATGTTCTAAGTCTTGCAAGTAACTCGGTGGACCCTCTAGAAGACAACAAACCTTAACTCGATTATGTGACCGTCTTGAACTGCTCTTCGAACCTTAGGGTTTGGGGCAGTACGGCGTGCAACATGTGAGGCGTTGGCTTGACCCTTCTACGGCTGGACCATTGGTACTGAGGCATGTAATGGACGTTTTAAACTGATTTCAAGAGTTGAGATATATTGGGGAAATCTTGGGTGCTTGATGATTCGATCGGAAAGTTTAACTTTTTCTATTTATCTGGAATGTGATACAATAATTGGAATCCACAGGTAGTTATGAGATAACTAATTTGAATATTATAAACATAGCAGTTTAGTCTCAGATGATCGGTTGCCACGGAATTTTGATGTGATCAAAAGTCCGTCGCAATCACGTAGCGTACGCGGATACTCGCCGGGTAAACTTAATAGACAGCTACACCTCCATAGCCCCGACCAAGTGACTGTAGGAGAACCCCGTCGCCGAAAGCATCCATTCGGGTGCTCCCGGTAGCGGTGTTCCGCCTTGGTGCACTTCGTCGACGGTATCGGGGGTGCGGCCGTCTACTAAAGTTTGCGACGAGCATTCGATCAGGACGTCGGGAATCTTGTTAAATTGCCCGACTTGATATTGAAAAGAGTTTTCGATAATGAGAGTAAAATGCGGGGTTTATAATTGTTAGGCATGCGATGTCTAAGGAATTCATTTGGTTAGGCATGCGATGTCTAAGGAGGTTGCGTATTCCAACTGTTGTAGTTTTACACTTTCTTTTCTGTGACCCCTAGCATCCTATACAATAAAGGCCTCTAGGGCATACATATCCAACAATTTTTACCTAAAAGGAAAATTTTCACTCTCGGCCAAAGGGCAAAACTCTCCATTTTTGCCTAAAAAGATGGTCATCATTTTTGCCTAAGGGGAAAATCCTCATTTTCGCCTAAAAAGAAAATTCTCACGGTCACGCCCCGCTTCCCAAAATACATAAATACAGGAACATAACAAAGCTAACAATGCTACCTACTGTGAGGAAATATCCTTCCATAATCATATTACGGCTGTCAATCAGATATAAAGAACATAAAATAAACATCTATCTATCTCATGTCCAAACAGTCAGAATAAATAATAACGAGAAAGGTAGCGGAAGCAAAAAAATCCAAGATAATAAAAGAAAAAATATCCTAGGCTTTTCCCTTATGGGATCACAATGATAAAACGATAAGTCCAGAACTAGAAAATAAACCTAAAGTATCACTAAACTATATAAGCGGAAAGCTCTTCACTACTCGGCAATCCTGTCAAAGTATTCATGATCCTCCTGTGATATGGTCAAAGGATCTAGGTCATTCAAACCCCAGACGTCAGTGCGTCATAGATATCATAATAATAGTATAAACATTAAATGATATAGTACTCCATGTGCAAGGACGAAATATCATGAGTATAAACAATAATCAATATCAGTGCATGTGATGCAATAAGCAAGATATCAAATATCAATCATATCATGTGTATCTAAGGGTCCATATCGCTAGGTTATCTGTCCTAAAGGTATTTGAAACCAATCAATGAAATTCTCGATATAACTCAATACCATCTCGTGCATGCCCAGAACTGCGGTCATGATTCTCGGGGCTGAATCTAAGACGTGCCGCTAGACAGTAAAACAATGTCATGTATAAATGAATGATGTCAGCATCATCATTCCGGAGCCCAAAGCTCGTATCGACTGATCAGTCTCTAGTAAGTAACGAGCTGTTGAATTAGAAATCGGGTTTCATTCTTGATTTCCCCTTTTCCCCTAAGTTTCAAGTTCATGTCAGGTAACAATATAATATCTACCTAATACAAAGATAAGAACAAGCAGGTACAAGATACGTCCATCAGGACAACAAGTCAAGTGAATCAAGTCAAGTCAGGATTGTTGACATTGGTAAATATTATGGCAAGTAGGTACTAGCATGATAACGGTAACAGTAAAAGGATGGCATGGTACAATTCATGAATAAGTGTACAGGTATGTCAAGAGTGATGTATCAGTCATGTAAGTGGGTATATCTCATTCACATAAAACAGTAAGTCATAATGTGTAGAATCCAATGATAATCATAACAGTATCAAGATAATTGGTAACTGATATAACTGTATCAACTATTACGGGTTCATGGATTTAGTATAACCGTATTTAAAATAGTATCTTGTCATGATTATCATTAAGTATATTAATTAAATATCTTTATTATATTTTACTTATTTAACTTAAGTCTTAGTTATTAAATAGTTAACGACATGAAATGAAATGATAAACAAGATAATTGCATAAAATGATAGAATTGTATTACCGCAATATATGTAGGTATATGGTAATTATAGCATGTTAAATCAAATATTATGACTAGATCAAGGTTGTCGATGTATCGTGATTCAAATCTCAATATATCATTAAATAGGGTTTACGATCAATTTAATTATAAGACATTGATAGTAATAATATTGTTACAACAAATATGATCCGGCCGTAACTAGCATATAGCATGTATTTAGAAATACTTTGCTCGGGGATCTATGGGCGTGCGGCACACGGCAAGAACGCGAGAAATGACGGAAAATCTCCATTGGGTGTCGAACACCTTGCGCGCAAAATCGAACATTGCTGGAACGGAGATCCGAAGACATGGAAATGATCATCGCGCTCACGCGGACTTGGGCCAAACCTTAGAGCCTCGGTTCGTGGCCCAGAACGGTGTCGAATAGCTGTCACAATCGAGAATTTCGGTGTCGTCGAGGTTACTGTTGCGGCTGCTGCTGTTGCACGGATAACCTGATGACAGTGGCGGCGACAGAGGTTGAAGAAGGAGGCGTCAATGAAGACAAGGGCGGAGGTTGAGGAGGCGACGTGAGTCTCAGGCACGAGCACGAAGAATATGATGAAGAAGAAGATGATGGCAGCCGGCAGTAGAGACGGAGGCTGCGAGAGCAGTAGGGTTAAGGTGATGGTCGGGACAAGGGTGAGGAAATTTGGAATCCTCGGTTTGGAGAAGGTGATGGAGTCGAGAAGGAGTGAGGAAGGTGGCGATGGTGAAGAAGAAGAAGAAGAAGAAGAAGAAGAAGAGAAAGAAGGTGACTGCGGTGAGGCGTAGCTATTGGCTTGGTGGGTGCGCCGGTGAAGGAGTAGGCTCGGTTTATTTTTTGAGAAAAAGAAGAAATATCATGAGGGGAGAGAGGGTATGTGATAATGATGTGATGATTGATTAAATAGGGAAGAGAAAGAGAAAATCGGTTAGTAATATATTATTATAAATTAGGTTAAAAATAATATAATATATGGAGAGATTGAAAGATTTGTTTAGGAATATTTATATATATAGTTTGCTAGGGTAAAGATATAGGATGGGTTAAATATATATAAGTTTAAAACAATTTGCACAAAAACAATATTTGTTTAAAAGATTTAAAGCGATCTTCAATATCTATCATATCTTTAATTAAACTTATCATACACAAATATATTTTGCTACACAACTAATACCAAAAGAATATATTATATGAATAATTAAATAGGATACGAATATATTAGCAAACCAATCTTAAAACTAAATATTATATATTTAACAGACAACCATAACCATAATATGTTATATCTGAGAAATATTAAACTCCAAATTAAAGATAGACTTAATTGAGAGAAAAAAATACACTGATACTGTTATTTTACTATACTAATGTTCCAAGGTGTTACACTCACTCTCGCCAAAAATGCAAATTCTCCATTTTCACCTAAAGGGCAAAAACATCATTTTCGCCTAAGGGAAAATCCTCATTTTCACCTAAACAGCTAAAATTCACCAACTCCATCTTCGATAATATTGGAAATCACTCTTCTAAATAGATATTAGATTTCTGGGTTTCTTGATTCGACTCAACGGTATGTGACGATACCGTTCCACTCCCTACCTTCTCGGATCAAGAATTCGGAAACACTGTCTTGCATCTCTCCAAATGGATTAAGCTAAACGCTTTCCAAAACAACAAATTGAATGTTTCCAACAACATTCCTTTGCAAATTCATCTACATTGACAAATCAAGCTACCAATGAGGAGAAGTCCCACACATGCGTCCTTACGACATATGAGGAGAACGACACTTACGAGATTTTCTAGACTCGTGAAGAGAAAACACCCTTGTGAGATCCTTACGCTCACAAGGGAAAAGACACTTAGTGGTCGTGACGACCCCTAAGGAGAAAATAAGCTTACGAGATCCACTCGACTCGTAAGAAAAAAATAATTTTATGAGACCCTAAAAGCTTATAAAATTGAAAAACCTCAGGTGACAGGGAGCTAAACATGTCTCCTAAACCATAGATGCCCTGCGGCCTATCTCCAAATTGATTACCGTATACAATCCATAGACTACTTGCAACAAAGTTGCATCCCCAAAGTCCCACCTAAGGTGAGAAATCCTCTCGGTGTGTGGTGAGCGTCACTTATGAGTCCTTTTGACCCACAAGGAGAAAGCCACTTATGAAATCCTTTCGAACCGTAAGAAGAAAACACTTTTGTGAGATCCTTACAACTCACAAGCGAAAAAGACACTTAGTGGTCCCTACGACTCTTATGGAGAAAATACACCTACGAGAGCCTCTCAATTCGTAAGGAGAATATACTTTTTATGAGACTCTCACGGCTCATAAAATTGAAAATCCTTAGGTGACAGAGACCTAAACATGTCTTATAAGCCATCGATGCCATGCGGCATGTCTCCAAATTGACTATCGTATACCATTCATGGGCTCTTTACGATAAAATCGCATCAAAAGTTACCCCATAGCGACAAAGTTGCGTTTGAGACAATGTCTTCAAAGTTTACCTGCGGCTTGTCTCCCAATTGACTACTGATTGTTTTGATATTTTCTGATTGTGTAAGTAAATCAAATGATCCCCGGCAACAGCGCCATTTGATTGTTTTGATATTTTCCGATTGTGTAAGTAAATCAAATGATCTCCGGCAACGGCGCCATTTGATTGAAACGATTTCGGATTGTGTAGTTGGAAAAATGTAAAGAAATCACAACCAAAAATATTTTGACCGCAATCAATAACGGTGTCGAATGTAGCGCGTTAGTAAGTGCGGATCGTCCACAGGGAAAGTGTAATCGTTCGTGTTTCAATTTAGATGAGTTGAAAGTTTAAAGAAAAGAAAACAAACAACAATTCATGATTTGTAAAATGAAGTTCAAGAATTAGAAAATCTAGATCTAATAACAAGAAAACGATAAAATCAAGAATTGAGAATTTGATGATTTCCCAAACTAAATATCAAGAATCGAAGTGAGGCTCGTAGGAATCGATCGGATCTATAGGTGTGATGAAATCTAGCGATTACGTATTCTTATCCATCGATGAATTGATACTAGATCGATGATGAACGACGAGAATTAGGAATTTCTAGTGAAACTAGGGTTTCAACGTCTATCCCTTGTTCCTTCGTCGATATCATTCATATTCTAGCCTCTAGTAAATTCAAGAATCGATCGTGGATCCCTAATTTCGAGCGATCACAATCAAGAAAGTATCGCAACGAAACTAGGTCGTCGATTCTTCAATTTGCTAGGGTTTACAAAACTCGTAGGACTTAAGAATCGTTTTAAGATTTGTTACATCATCATTCTATTGATCGTCTCGACTCCTTTACGAGCGGAGTTTTACTCAAACATGACAACAAGAACCACAATCACAAATTGAGATCGAATCATGATGCAAGAATTTAAAGAAAGAAAGATTAAAGAATTTCACCTTTTATTTATATCAACAATTCCGTTACAAATCGCTCAAGAACTACAAGAGGAAGAACTCGATCGCCGATTTGGCTTCGCTCGTCTCCTTGAGTCGCGGATCGGCTTGGATCACTTGCTCGGTTGAAGATCGGTTCCGCTCCTAAAAGGTTGAAGGCTTCTTGCTTGAATGGTACTCAGGATCTTGAATTTGGTTTTGGATTTTGAATTAGGGTTTGGCACAAGTCGTGTCACTCAACTTGTGGGTGGAAGATGAAGAGAGAATGATGAACAACCATTAACCCTAGATCTAGGCTCCTTTTTATAGACCTCAAAACCCTAGATCTAGGATTTCAAATTTGAATTTCTCTCTAAAAGTTTGTTAAAGAGAGCCTTCTAGATGAAGTTTGTTAGGCCGGGCCTTCTAGATGAAGCCATGTTCATATCATAATATTGCAATTCATACGCCCCACTTTTTATACACTTTATAAGTAAACGGGTACTTTTGACGCTCGTTTGTTGCATGTTACAGGATACATGCTCTTGGAGCAAATACAGTGAAAAAGACGAAAGATGCTACAGAAAATGGACTTTTGACCAACCAGCACACGGACCTTACTCAAGCCGAGACAAAGAACAGTGCAAGGTCCAAAAGACGAAAGTGAAACGGTCAAAAGATCCTTACAAATTTTCACTAAGGATCTGGAGAACACTAAGAAGCCCAACAGAGAAAAGAAGTATGAAAATAGGAAGCCCAAGAACATACAAACAATGTCCAGAAGAATGGTGAGCCAAGCCCACCAAAGGGCCACGGAACCGCGGCCTAAGAGCTCCACTGCCGCGGTTCCGCGGCCATTCTAATCCCGTGTCGGTGTAAACTTTCTGTATCGGTGTGTCGGTGCATATGTTGGGATTCTTAGGGGGCAAATCTGTAATTTCATGTCTACGAGAGTCTGTAACCCTAGCTTCACTGGTTGCTTATAAATTGTACTCAAAATCTGTAAAATGAATGCCTCTTATCAATCAATAAAAGTTCAGACCTGTTGAGAGATCAAGAGCATCATCTTTTCTTGTAAGTTTTTAATTTATTTAATTCCTGCCTTAGTTTAATATCACTACTTGCCCTACTTATCCATTTGTTTGCTGTAGTTCACTAGTTTTAGCTATTTTCAATCTGTCGTAAGGCAACACTTTAAAACATAAACATAAAAAATGTCACTTTCAAATAATTCCCTAATGAGCGAGTAAAATCCTCGCTCGTTAGGGTTAGGAACAAGAGAGGGAGTGAGAGATGGATGTCTCTCACCTCCTTCAATGCCAACATATTTTTAAAACGAAATCTTCATGCACGCATGTATGATCCGCCCCCTACGGCACCCTACCTACAAGGAAAAGGTGAACCGTAGTATAAAAGGCCGGACATATATGACGTCCATGAAGATCACAGTAATTAATAGGAAAGGACGGACAAGGATCTAGAGGAAGAAACTTTGTTTCTTCCCGATCATCCTAATCCCCTTTGCTAATAATTGTTGTGATTTTTCTAAAAAAACCTAAATCAATGGCATTGAAAGAGGTGACAACATTGATCTCAACACCCCTACCTTCGACCTAACCCTAACGAGTTCTTTCATATCACATAAATCAGTTTTTAAATCAATCGACAAAAACCAAACAACAATTTGAATCAACTCGTTATAACACAAAAACAGAAATTTACACATCTCTGCGGATCGACCCGTATTCACCGGCTAGCTGCAAAGCGACGCCGTTTCTGATTACGGTAAAACACAATTTTTGGATTAATCAAATGGCGCCGTTGCCGGGGATGGCGTAATTTTCTCTTTTTGTATGATTTCGGGTTGATATAAATTTTGAAAAATTATAAAAATCAGAAAATACAAAATACAAAAAATATCTTTTCATTATTTTTATCTGTTTGAAGGGTTTCTCGTTGGAATCTTGCAGGAACAGCAAAGACTTTTGGATCTGGAGTTTTACAGAAGGTCAAAACATAAAAGGGAACATAAGAACAGAGAGGAATCACAAGTACAAAGCAGCACAAAATTTCTCAGAGGCTGAATCCACCAAGGTGCCGCGCTTCCGCCGCATAGTAGTGCCCCAGACCGCGGTTCCGCCGCCTTATAGCCACGTCAGCACATAAAATTTGCATGGTTAGATCCCTCTTTCTCCCCTCTACAACCTCCATATCTCCACTTTAAAAATTTTCTGCAGGTTTCTTTGCGCTAAAAAAAATCTTCTTCCCCCTTCTAAATAACAGATTTGCTGCAGGTTTCTTTGCGCCGCGCTAAAATTGATTACAAGTGAATTTTTGTTTTGCATAATTTAATTGGACTTAAGGGGCTAATTGACCAAACTCAGATTGGGAGGGGATTTCATCACCCTTCCCAAGACCCCAGAAAACACCTAAAGCATTTTGCATCGACCACAATTAATTAAAAAAAAGACTAGACTCAGACCTAAGGACAGCGAGCTCAATAGGAAAAGGAATAGGGTAGGCATCGGCCGTTTATCCTAACCGACATTGCGGTGTCTAGGCTAGTGGTTATTAATTAGGCCCACTGTAGTGGTGGTTCCTTCCCACTTACCTGGCCGTACTTGTCCATGAAGAGGAGGTTTGAGGTCCTATTTCTAGCCCTAGTTAGGAGCTGTCTAGTAGACCTAGGCAACCCTAGATCTAGGCCTGATTGTGCATGTGTGGTTGATACAGTTGTGTCACGAGTTTTTTTTTCAAAAACCTCTTTGCAAAACTCTCACATAAAACAAAAAAAAATTAATAAATAAAACTTTTCAAAACTTGCAACTTGTCGCAAAAAGAAAACCTGCAAATTCACCACACCACTTTCCCTCACTGACGTTATCTTACCCCCACATTCTGTTTTTCTTTTTTTTTTGACTGCACTATCCCTTTTAGTGTTTGTCACTTTGGACTAGGGATATAGACGCTCGATTAATCCGCGTTTCGTTGGTACCGACTAACGAACCGTTCGACACCGAAGTCGAAAATCCGTCCACTTTCTTACCTTCACCTTCAAATTCTTTCACCGAAGGTATGTCGGGATTCAACCCCAACAATACCTTACCGACGGGAAGGATTCCACCTCCGTTAGGTGCGAATGACCCGAACCAGCCGCCTGTTGAAGCTCCCGCACGAGTTGCACTCCAGGACCTCTTTTACCCCATCCGCACTTATTTACCCACCTGTCTTTCACCCCCACCGGCAAATGGGGACAATTTTGAGATTAAACCACATTTCATCAATATGCTGCCGAAATTTCATGGTTTGGAAACTGAAGACGCATATATCTTTATTAATAAATTCCAAAATGTGAGCGCCATGATGAAAACAACCCAATTGAGTGATGACGCTATAAGGCTAAGGGTCATTCCTTTCACCTTATGTGACCTAGCCGAGAAGTGGCTATATAGCACCGCATCACATTCTTGTTAGTTATATGTATGCCCTAGAGGCCATTACTGTACATACGATGTATATTGTAGTGGATGCTTAGACATATATAGGGAGGACTTTCTTGCTCGACATGATAGTATGCTGTCTGGTTGTACTTTATCTTAACGTGTACTCTGATTGTCTCTATGTTACATGTTGATAAAGCCCTTAGGATATGTACTCGACTACTGGGACTATGATGAGATCATACTAGTGGGGCCACGGTAGTCGACGAGTACATCCTATAACTGTTCCTAGTCGAGGGTGTATCGAGACAGGGCATCGATGCACCAGAGTAGACTAGCGTATACGCATCTTGACCCATATGATGGGCGATGGATGATCCCATATCCATCGGTGTTTGACATCAAGGATGGTGTACGGGTGCTCAGTGGAGACTGGGTACACTGGACGGACTCGCCGAGATCTCCCAGATGGTATTATACCATACGTCAGATGGCAGTTCTCCGGTGACACTGGTACAGAGTAGTCTGTTGACCCGAGATCGTCATAGAGTCTTGTGTGGTTCCCACTGTGCTTTGATTTCCATCATACCACGTCCAAGAGGGCGTGCAAAAAGGTGGCTTTTGGGTACAGTCCCGAATCACATGGAGGCAATGAGCGATAGGAGGGGATTCGTCTCTCCCGGTATAGGGAGTTGATGTTGTGCTGTGTTCGATTGGTTATAACCGGAAATCCCTGGCCAGGGTTGCTGAAATTTACTGGTAAGTGTTATCAGTAGTTTCTCGAACCGTTATAGAACTCAAATCGACACGACTTATCGAGCTACTGGGGTCTGACGTTTACCACCCCTAGGCGAGATATGCAACATATCAGACGACGAGACCGGACTGTACGGGAGTGTTACTGTTTGGATTCACAGGAGAAGTTACAGGCTTGCTTGTTGACCTTCTGAGCGCTCAATACCTGGGTAGCTGTTACGTTTAGCTGACCGCTTGCAGCTTGTGGGTGTTTGATATGATCATCACCTACTGCCGGCGTATTGACGATTCTTTAGAGTCCTACACAGAGGTTTCTTGACTCAGGCAAAACGGAGTAGGAGCACATATGTGATATGTGCGGGACCGAGGATAATGCGATATGTGATACCGTATTATATTCTCGCGATATTTGATATCAGCCGGGTCATCGGATCAAGTGTTGATTCGATGAATCGGTACGGATAAATATTAGTCGGTTATATGAGATATAGCCGGATTGTCGGATCAAGTGTTGATTCGATAATTTAATGTATAATAATATATTTGATATATTAAATTACATTAACTAATATTTGCTCACTAAAAGATTCTTTTTCTCACTCGGGTAATACATTGATATATATGCGATATATGTTAAATGTATTATTTTATTTTGTTACAATAAATATTGTATATGTGATATATAATATTGTAACATATTATAATTATTAATGCAACATGATTAGAGGAGTTTAAACATGATTAGGGTTTGGATTAGGGTTAAACCTTCTAGTTGATTCTAGAAGCTTTTACTTTGTCATGATAAAGATATTTGTGTTGATCTTTATCCATGACTCACACTTAACCCAACCCAAACCCTAACCCTAGTAAACTCTCTACAATGGTTAAGTGAACCATGGTTGCATAAATGATTATGATAACATTCTTTCTATTCATCACAAATGATTTATCATCTTCTTCCTCCTTCATTCTTCCATGGAAAAGCTTGCTTGTTTTTTTAAAGGTGATGAATAAATATGAGAAAAAGATAAATAAATAGAGCAAAATTCCTACTTCATCATCCTCATCTTCCCTTGCCATTTAGATGAGGGTGTTCACATCATTTCATGAGTGTTAGCTTGTGTTAAAGAAACTTCGAGGTAGATCATCTTAGTATCGAAGATCGGAAGCAAAGGTTACGTCTTTCTCTTCGTGGACCTCTCGAGAGTCCGGATCCCGATGATCGCAGCGAAGGGACCACAACACAGAGCATATGAAGTGAAGGACCGGATCTACAAAGGTTGTAATCCCTCTCACTTAGTGTTAAGTTGTTAACATGTTTGTTTTCGCCTAATCTCTAGTTTAAAGTTCCGTATTCGGGTTGTTCGGCACGGCTAAATTTTAAATCGGGCATGGTTGATGCCTCGTAGACCCTTGTGCGCGTACCTAGCAACCCTACAATGGTATCAGAGCCAAGCTAGAGCTTTAGGCGAAGTCTGAACGAAATTTAAAGTCCGGTCGAAACCCGAAACCCCAATAAAACATGCTCTCTGGAAATTTTCTAAAAATTGGGATTTTTCCACATTAAAAATATCCAAAAATTACAGCAGGTAATTATAAGAGTTACTGTGAAGCACGTGAGCGTAAGTCGCTCAAAGAGCCGCGGAACCGCGGCCCCACCCCAGAATGTGCGGCGGTTCCGCGACCACGTGATCGACTCTGCGCACGTGCTTTCTACAGTAACTCATATTTGTTAGTGTTGTATTTTCTGGAAATTTTTATTTTTTTTTATTCAACTGTTGAATTATACAGGTTGTATTGGGGACTTAAAGTTTTGATCGGATATTATAACTTTGTTTAGTTTTGTCCGGATAATTTTAGAAACTGTTAAAAAGTTCGAACGGATATCAATAACTCACTTTTTCCCCTGTCGGAAAATTTTTCAAAAGTTGGATTTTTTCTACTTTTTAAGAATGTTCTAAGTCTTGCAAGTAACTCGGTGGACCCTCTAGAAGACAACAAACCTTAACTCGATTATGTGACCGTCTTGAACTGCTCTTCGAACCTTAGGGTTTGGGGCAGTACGGCGTGCCACATGTGAGGCGTTGGCTTGACCCTTCTACGGCTGGACCATTGGTACTGAGGCATGTAATGGACGTTTTAAACTGATTTCAAGAGTTGAGATATATTGGGGAAATCTTGGGTGCTTGATGATTCGATCGGAAAGTTTAACTTTTTCTATTTATCTGGAATGTGATACAATAATTGGAATCCACAGGTAGTTATGAGATAACTAATTTGAATATTATAAACATAGCAGTTTAGTCTCAGATGATCGGTTGCCACGGAATTTTGATGTGATCAAAAGTCCGTCGCAATCACGTAGCGTACGCGGATACTCGCCGGGTAAACTTAATAGACAGCTACACCTCCATAGCCCCGACCAAGTGACTGTAGGAGAACCCCGTCGCCGAAAGCATCCGTTCGGGTGCTCCCGGTAGCGGTGTTCCGCCTTGGTGCACTTCGTCGACGGTATCGGGGGTGCGGCCGTCTACTAAAGTTTGCGACGAGCATTCGATCAGGACGTCGGGAATCTTGTTAAATTGCCCGACTTGATATTGAAAAGAGTTTTCGATAATGAGAGTAAAATGCGGGGTTTATAATTGTTAGGCATGCGATGTCTAAGGAATTCATTTGGTTAGGCATGCGATGTCTAAGGAGGTTGCGTATTCCAACTGTTGTAGTTTTACACTTTCTTTTCTGTGACCGTAAGCGTAGTATGTGGTGTATCGCCGGCTTCGTTGCTATACATCAACGACAATCGGGATACGCATACTTGCTTACGTTGATGATATAAGATATTATGTGTTGCTGTGATATGTTATATTGGATCGTCGCGTTTGAATAGCCGGGGGTTTTATGTGAGATGAGAGTTTTTTCTTTTTCATTCATGTAAAATTCATTTGTATGTAATATTCTTTTATTGGGGCACTTCCAGGTAGCGGAAGATGTCACCGTTGTATATTATTTACTTTTCCGCATTAGGTAGACCCAAGGCGGGGAGCACAAGTAACCGGGTTCTAGGGTCCAGTGGGAGACCATCTCGAGGAGTCGAGACCGGGTCTCCTAACCCTAGAATTGGCAGTGTTACTTGCCGCTCTCGTAGGGGTCTAGGGATGTGGGTTTGGCTATTCATCGCGACCGTGGAATCCGTGTTTTATACAGGCTCGTATTGAAAACACGGACGTCCTACTATATCCAATATTTCATATATCTTCTTCTGCTGCAATGTTTTGTGATGAGATCATATTACTGCCTGAGACGAATGTTTATATTATATATATATGATATATATGTTATATTGCAGATTTCGTTTCAAAAGAGATGCTTATGAAGCATAATTAAAATGGGACTTCATTAATGAGATTAATGAATTAAAAGAAACCTAAGATGTTGTAGAAACTTGTTTATAAAAACTGGTAGCTACAGTTCTTGCTTTGCATAGCGGTGTTCCTTGTAGAACATCCAGCACCTTATTCGATAAGGAAAGGACCGAGATCCCTTCACCGGGAGTGACTCCTTTAGCAATGACTGGCAGATGCTACAAACTCGGTCTGTCTTTTGATTGCTTCTATAGTTCTTGCTTTGCACAGCGGTATTTGTGAAATATCCTGCACCTTATTCGATGAGGAAAGGGCCGACGATCCCTTCACCGGGAGTGACCCCTTTAGTAAAACTAGAAAAGCCTCAAAAACACTCCATTTAAAATCACTCGATTCTACGACGATATCAAGTTCATTACGCAATAGGTTTTCTGAAAAACCTGTCGTAGCCCTCCGTCATTTCAGATAAGTCCTACTTAGTATTCGTGCTACGTTTGTTGGCCTCCGTCAAGGCGTAGTGTGCGGTAGCTGACTAGTATTTATCTGCTTATGCATATGATGCAGATTGGGTTAGGGTAGTCGTGCGGCCTTGTTGACCTCCGTCAAGGGTCGTGCGGGTGGGTTTAATTCAATCAGGAAATGACGGGTTGAACTTGACTAGTAGCCTATGGTTTGTTGACCTCCGTCAAGGTCATAGGACGCTAGGGGTAAAATATTATTGGGAATTTCAAGTGTTGAAATTTGCAATGAGATTGCATACCTTCTATGAGATAGTTGGATCCCGATACCCGCTGCGAGTAAGAGTTACTCCTGGGAGAGTTTTACACATTACAATTAGCCGATCAAGTAGGTGTCTAGAAAGGTGTTAATGGGGTTACGCCTCTGGGAAAACGAGGTTTACTTTAATTAGGTTCGTGCGAAAGCACGGGGGACCTCCCTCAAAGTACCGACACTGGCCTGGCTGAAAGATTGGCGAACTTGTACCGTGTAATTAATCCCAGCTAGTCTTTCCTTTTAGGATTTGAAGGAAGATTTGACTAAAACAGTGGGATACATCCTGATTAGATATATTAGATAACCAATCTAATCTTGCAAGAACATACGCTGAGTGTTTTCTTCTCTCTCTCTCCAGGTAGCGAACATATCACGCCTTAATCAAGATAATAATACGGATATATTTTGACCGAACCCGCTTGTTATACTGAGCTGGGGAACGTTGGTCCCGCTCCAACTTATAATTGTTATAAGACAGAGCAGGAAATTGGGGAATACCAGATTTCCCGTGCCGCCCAAACGAAGAAAGTGCATGCTGATGCATCTTCTTCGGGTGTGTTCGTTACACAGAACTGTTTCTCAGTACCCTTTACGTCCTGGGTATGTGATACCGGATCAGGATCCCGCATATGTAATCTATTACATAGGCTACAGATAGGTAAAGAACTGAGAACGGGTGATAAGTTTCATGAGACAGAAAACAGTGCAAGTGTTGCAGCCAAGTCTGTTGGTCACACCCTGTATTACCGGAATACATTGATTCTGAACAAATGTTATTAGATACCGAACCTGATATAAAAAATCATATCAGTCTCTTTATTAGTAAAGAAAGGATATAATTTTGTATTGTTGGATAATGTTCTGAACATTTCCTATATCAAGAGTTGATCGGATCAGGCACGTTATCTAAAAGCATTGACGTTCTAAATCAAACTACAGTTCTTAACGTACAGAACACACACAAGAGGAAGAGTTCAGAAATGAACGAATCCTTCTTGAGGTATTGTAGACTAGGTCATATCAATGCGACCCGACTGGCTGAAGTTTCATATAGATGCATATTTAAATTAGTTTGAATTTACATCTTGTGAAACTTGCCTGTCATGTCACAAAGATAAGATGACCACAGCTCTGTTTATTGGAAACAGAGAAAGAGTTAGTGAACTTTTGGGATTGATACATGCTGATGTATGAAAGACCCCTGTCTACACATGCCAAGATCGGTTCTTTATACTTCATTACATTCTCTGATAATCTCTCAAGATTCAGACATATGTTTCTGTTGAAACACAAGTCCGAACCTTTTGAGATATTCACAGAATATAAGTAAGAAGTAGAGAACCAAAATACGGGTATAAGTATTATGTCCTTTGATGAGATCAAGGAGGAGAATACTTGAGCACGAGATTCCTGGACTATTCTAAAGAAGAATGAGATTCTCTCTCAGCATTACTCTTCCGTATACACCATAGCACGATGGTATATCGGGGCGGAGCAAACTCACCCTATCAGATATGGTGTGCTCTATGATGAGTACTACTGAGTTTCCTATTTCCTTTTGGGAGTTATGCTCTTGAGCAGCTGCATACCTATTGAATAGGGTTCAAATCAAATCTGTTGCCTACCACTTCATATGTGATATAGAAAGGGAAGAGCCCATATCTTAAGTTTGTTAAGATTTGGGGTTGTCCGGCCTATGTCTAAAAGCAAAATCCGGACAAGCTCGAGGCAAGGTCTGTTATGTAGAACTGGAATGGTTCCAGCTATACAAACCGCAGCTGATGATTTGGTAGAACCAAAGGATTCAATAGTAACCAACGAACCTCAGCCTCTCCGCCGATCTAGTAGGCTTCCTCACCCACCTGAGAGATACTTTGGTTTCTCTATGACAGTGGGAGCGAGGATTGCATCATGAGATGATGACCCAACTAGTTTCGAGCTGGCCATCAGGAGTGGGACTCTGTAAGAATGGCTGGGTGCTTATCGATCTGAGATGGAATCCTTATACACCAACAAAGTATGGACTTTGGTTGCTTTATCTGAAGGGTTAAATCCCCATCAGGAGCAAGTATATCTTGAGAAGATTACTTGGTGTACATGGAAAAGTTGAGACTTTCAAAGCTAGACTTGTTAAAGGTTTGCATCATAGACCAGGTATGGATTATGTTGAAACCTTTTCTAAGGAGCTATGCTTAAGTCCATCCAGATCCTGCTTGCCACGGCTACATACCATGACTACGATATCTGGCGGTTGGGTGTCATGACTGCTTTTCTAAATAATGTTTTAGAAAAGAGCGTCTATAAGTACACAGCCAGAGGGCTTCGTAGACAGTGGGAGCAGCGGAAACGTGTGCAAGATGTTTTATATGATAAAACAGGCATCGCGGAGTTGGAACATCTGTTTTGATGTGGTAGTCAAAGAGTTTGACTTCATCAAAATGGCAGATGAACCTTGTATATACAAAAAGGTAGTAGGGAGTATGGTGGTGATCCTCGTAGAGTACGTGGATGACATACTCTTGATAGGGAAGGTGTTTCCTATGCTACGCTCGGTCAATCTCCGCTTATCACAAGGATTCTCCATATAGGATCAAGGTGATACCTCCTAAATCCTGGGTTTTGGATCTATGAGATAGATCTAATTGGATGTTAGGATACTCACTAGTTGTAGTGAGATGGTATCAATCGATCCTGGGGAGAATCACTGGAATGGTTCCAGGGTGATAAGCACGACTGAATGTCAGTCGCAGGCATTGTCTTTACCCTCAGTGGAGGGACGGTATGTTGGAAGAGTTCCAAGCTAGATACCGTGACATACTAGACGATTAAAGGCAAGATGCATCGTTACCAAGGATACTACCAAAGAGAAAGTCTGGATAAATATATAAGTTCATAAGATGAACTTCGTTCCTACCATTGTGTGACAATGGAGTTGTGGCTTTAGCCAAGGAATTACCATCCCATCAGGAATCCAGATATAATTCTTAGGCAGTATCTCCTGATCATGGAGATGGTTGATCTCCAGGGAGATCGAGGTTAGGAGAGTAGACACAGAGGACAACAGCGCGAATCCATTCACAAAGGCCTTTTTCCCAGTAGAGACTTTTATGGGATGGTTGAGTATGAGATACTTCAACCGCAGCTAATTGTTGGGTATGCGATACCATAACAGATGGCCCTAGTGCAAGTGGGAGATTGTTAGTTATATGTATGCCCTAGAGGCCATTACTGTACATACGATGTATATTGTAGTGGATGCTTAGACATATATAGGGAGGACTTTCTTGCTCGACATGATAGTATGCTATCTGGTTGTACTTTATCTTAACGTGTACTCTGATTGTCTCTATGTTACATGTTGATAAAGCCCTTAGGATATGTACTCGACTACTGGGACTATGATGAGATCATACTAGTGGGGCCACGGTAGTCGACGAGTACATCCTATAACTGTTCCTAGTCGAGGGTGTATCGAGACAGGGCATCGATGCACCAGAGTAGACTAGCGTATACGCATCTTGACCCATATGATGGGCGATGGATGATCCCATATCCATCGGTGTTTGACATCAAGGATGGTGTACGGGTGCTCAGTGGAGACTGGGTACACTGGACGGACTCGCCGAGAACTCCCAGATGGTATTATACCATACGTCAGATGGCAGTTCTCCGGTGACACTGGTACAGAGTAGTCTGTTGACCCGAGATCGTCATAGAGTCTTGTGTGGTTCCCACTGTGCTTTGATTTCCATCATACCACGTCCAAGAGGGCGTGCAAAAAGGTGGCTTTTGGGTACAGTCCCGAATCACATGGAGGCAATGAGCGATAGGAGGGGATTCGTCTCTCCCGGTATAGGGAGTTGATGTTGTGCTGTGTTCGATTGGCTATAACCGGAAATCCCTGGCCAGGGTTGCTGAGATTTACTGGTAAGTGTTATCACTAGTTTCTCGAACCGTTATAGACCTCAAATCGACACGACTTATCGAGCTACTGGGGTCTGACGTTTACCACCCCTAGGCGAGATATGCAACATATCAGACGACGAGACCGGACTGTACGGGAGTGTTACTGTTTGGATTCACAGGAGAAGTTACAGGCTTGCTTGTTGATCTTCTGAGCGCTCAATACCTGGGTAGCTGTTACGTTTAGCTGACCGCTTGCAGCTTGTGGGTGTTTGATATGATCATCACCTACTGCCGGCGTATTGACGATTCTTTAGAGTCCTACACAGAGGTTTCTTGACTCAGGCAAAACGGAGTAGGAGCACATATGTGATATGTGCGGGACCGAGGATAATGCGATATGTGATACCGTATTATATTCTCGCGATATTTGATATCAGCCGGGTCATCGGATCAAGTGTTGATTCGATGAATCGGTACGGATAAATATTAGTCGGTTATATGAGATATAGCCGGATTGTCGGATCAAGTGTTGATTCGATAATTTAATGTATAATAATATATTTGATATATTAAATTACATTAACTAATATTTGCTCACTAAAAGATTCTTTTTCTCACTCGGGTAATACATTGATATATATGCGATATATGTTAAATGTATTATTTTATTTTGTTACAATAAATATTGTATATGTGATATATAATATTGTAACATATTATAATTATTAATGCAACATGATTAGAGGAGTTTAAACATGATTAGGGTTTGGATTAGGGTTAAACCTTCTAGTTGATTCTAGAAGCTTTTACTTTGTCATGATAAAGATATTTGTGTTGATCTTTATCCATGACTCACACTTAACCCAACCCAAACCCTAACCCTAGTAAACTCTCTACAATGGTTAAGTGAACCATGGTTGCATAAATGATTATGATAACATTCTTTCTATTCATCACAAATGATTTATCATCTTCTTCCTCCTTCATTCTTCCATGGAAAAGCTTTGCTTGTTTTTTTAAAGGTGATGAATAAATATGAGAAAAAGATAAATAAATAGAGCAAAATTCCTACTTCATCATCCTCATCTTCCCTTGCCATTTAGATGAGGGTGTTCACATCATTTCATGAGTGTTAGCTTGTGTTAAAGAAACTTCGAGGTAGATCATCTTAGTATCGAAGATCGGAAGCAAAGGTTGCGTCTTTCTCTTCGTGGAACCTCTCGAGAGTCCGGATCCCGATGATCGCAGCGAAGGGACCACAACACGGAGCACATGAAGTGAAGGACCGGATCTACAAAGGTTGTAATCCCTCTCACTTAGTGTTAAGTTGTTAACATGCTTGTTTTCGCCTAATCTCTAGTTTAAAGTTCTGTATTCGGGTTGTTCGGCACGGCTAAATTTTAAATCAGGCATGGTTGATGCCTCGTAGACCCTTGTGCGCGTGCCTAGCAACCCTACAATTCTATTAGAAATTGGGATGAGTTTGTGAAAGCTTTTCTAAAAAATTTTTATCCTCACCATAAAACTGCCAGAATCCGTAATGAAATAATTCAATTCTTACAACTTCCTTCCGAACCATTCTGGAAGTGCTTCGAGAGATTCAAGGACCTATTAGTTCAATGCCCTCATCATGGGATAGAAAGTTGGCAACTTTGCCAAACATTATACGAGGGATTGAACTCGGCAACGAAGCAGTTGCTAGAAACCATCTGTCAAGGTCATTTTCTCTCTAAGTCTAATGATGAAGCGTGGCAGTTTCTCAAGGATCTTAGTGAGCAGACAATACAGTGGGAGAGCACCAAGACCACATCATCTTCTAGTGGTCAATCTAGGGCAGGCATACATCAAGTAGAGATGTCAATTGCTATGAAGGCCGAGATGGCCGCTCTTACGAAAAAGCTAGAAGCGATCGAGACTAAAATCTCATCGTCTTCTCCTGCCCCTGCTATGCCTCCACGAACTGTCTGTGCTTGTTGTGCGGATCCATCGCACCTGACCGAAGAGTGTCCTTATAATGCATCTACACAAGGACAGGATCAAGTCAATGCTGCATTTCAGCAACGACAAAGAAACGATCCGTACTATTCGACGTATAATCCGGGGTGGAGGAGTCACCCAAATTTCGCTTGGAACCAAAATCAACAATTCCAAGGAAATAATAATAATTTTCAAAGACCTCCTCCTCCACAACAACAACAAGCACCCTCGCAAACTCAATATCAACCGCAACAATTCCAACAACAACCTTACCCTAATTAGGTGAACAATTTTGTGCCGAACAATGCTTACCAGCCAAACAATTATGTTCAACCTAATAATGATAAGGTTAGCTCGCTCGAAAGAAGTCTAGATGCATTCCTTAAGCAATCTACACAGTCTACAGCAAGACTTGAGACTTCTATTCAATCTTTAGTGCAAAATAGTGCCTCACACGATCAGAGCATCAAATCTATTGAGGCACAAATTGCACAACTCAATGCAGCTTTGAGCGAGCGCGAAAAAGGAAAACTCCCGTCTCAACCGTTGCCCAACCCCGGTCACGCACATGCTGCACACAATCAGCAAAATCCTAACGTAAATGCTGTGACCACATTGAGATCGAGAAAAGTGTTGCGAAAAAATGTGGGCATTAACAATGACACCCCTGCCGGTGGGCCTTCTTCATCTTCTTCACCATCTTCTTCTTCTTTAGAGCCTATTCTCCACCCTTCACATGGCTCTACCTCTTCTAGCTTGAACGGACCTATTTCTCACGATACTAACACATCTACACGGGGTGCCGTTCCAACTCGACAATCTAATCTACAAAAATTGGACTCAACCACTTTTCAAAATGTTCCTTTTCCTAATCGGCTGAGATCCAATAAACCAACTCCTCAGATGGAGAAGATTGTCGAGTTGTTCAAACAGGTTAGCATAAATATCCCTCTTTTGGATGCAATTCAGCAAGTTCCTTCATATGCCAAAATTTTAAAGGACTTATGCACCAAAAAGAGGAAGTCGCAAGTGCCAAAGAAAGTTTTTGTGGCTAGTGCTATTAGCGATGCTCTTGTAAATTCCTTACCCCCAAAGCAAAAGGACCCCGGGTGTCCTTCCATTTCGATAACAATTGGGGACAAGAATATCAATAGAGCACTATTAGATCTTGGTGCGAGTGTCAATTTGCTACCCTATTCTGTGTACGAGCAATTGGGCGTTGGAGAGCTTAAGCCCACTCGCTGTACTCTCTAAATGGCCGACCGGTCTATCACTCATCTTAGGGGAGAGCTGGAGGATGTGTTAATAAGAGTAGGGGATTTCATTTTCCCCGTTGACTTTATTGTGATGGACACACAACCTGTCGCTAACCCCCGGAACCAAATTCCGGTAATACTAGGTCGACCATTTTTGGCAACTTCCAACGCAGTGATCAATTGTCGTAACGGTTCAATGAACCTATCTTTCGGCAATATGACAATTGAGCTTAATATTTTCAAGTTGGGAAGTCAGCCTGCTGAGCCTAATGCTAGCGTACTCGACGTTTGCTCGATCAATGAGATCGCGGAGGAGGACTGTGAGTTCGAGAATTTTTTGTTCGACCACAGCAATGTTAACGCCACTAGTGCGTTCCTCTTAGAATCCGACACAGCTTTCACGGCGGATAACGATTTTGAATGTTTTACATTCGTCGACGACTTTGAAGACTCATCACCTGAATTGGAGTCTTTTGCTTTTTCGGATGAGATAATTGAACCATCCGACACTGTTGCGTACACTCGGTTCGAACCTTTGATGGAATCATTCGAGTTTGAAACAACTACCCCATTCTTACCATCTATTGTTTCACCTCCTAAACTTGAATTAAAGCTTTTTCCGACACACCTAAAATATGCATATATAGGTGATAATGAGACCTTACCCGTCATTATATCAGCCTCTCTAGCTCTTGAGCAAGAGAAGGCTCTCTTGATGGTCTTACATAATAATCGGCAAGCTTTCGGCTGGTCTATGGCGGACATTAAGGGGATTAGTCCCCTCATAGTCGAACATCATATACACTTAATGGATGATGCCAAGCCAGCACGAGATCCACAAAGGCGCCTCAACCCCATCATGAAAGAGGCTGTTAAGAAGGAAATTGTCAAATGTCTGGATAGCGGTATCATTTACCCTATCTTGGATAGCCAATGGGTGAGCCCAATCCACGTTGTGCCAAAGAAATCGGGCATTACGGTCATCACCAATGAGGCAAATGAGTTGATTCCCACTCGCACCCAAACTGGGTGGCGAGTCTGCATAGACTATAGGAAACTCAATGCCGCAACAAGGAAAGACCACTTTCCTTTACCTTTCATTGACCAAATGCTCGAGCGATTGGCAGGGCACGAGTTCTATTGCTTTCTCGATGGCTATTCCGGTTACAATCAAGTCCCCATCGCCAAAGAGGATCAAGACAAGACAACATTCACTTGTCCCTTTGGCACTTTTGCTTATCGTCGCATGCCCTTTGGGTTATGCAACGCGCCCGCGACATTTCAGCGGTGTATGATGGGGATCTTTTTAGACATGGTTGAAAAGTTCTTGGAGATCTTTATGGACGATTTCTCCATCTTTGGCGACTCCTTCGACGAGTGTTTACGCCATCTTGACGCTGTTCTTACCCGCTGCAGGGATAAGAAGCTAACATTAAATTGGGAGAAGTGCCATTTCATGGTGCGAGAGGGCATTGTCTTAGGACATGTCATCTCGCAAAACGGCATCGAGGTAGACAGGGCCAAAATCGAAGTGATTTCTAACCTACCTCCCCCAAAATGCGTCAAAGATATCAGAGCCTTCCTTGGCCACGCCGGTTTTTACAGACGGTTTATCAAGGACTTTAGCAAGATTGCTAGACCCTTGACTCTCTTACTGGCCAAGGACACGACCTTAGCTTTCGACTCCACGTGCACTGAAGCATTCGAGTCTTTAAAACATTCACTCATCACTGCGCCCATCCTCTCATCTCCCGACTGGACGCACCCTTTTGAAATCATGTGCGACGCATCAGACTTTGCTATTGGAGCTGTTCTTGGACAGCACATTAATAAGATTCCGCACGTGATTTATTATGCTAGCCGAACACTAAATGAGGCCCAACTTAATTACACAACAACAGAGAAAGAATTTTTAGCTGTTGTGTTTGCACTCGAAAAATTTCGGCCTTATTTAATCGGCTCTCCAGTCGTTGTTTATACTGATCATTCGGCTCTTCGCCACCTTTTTGCGAAGAAGGATGCTAAGTCAAGGCTAATACGTTGGATCCTTTTATTACAAGAATTTGACCATGTCATTAAGGACAAAAAGGGATGTGAAAACGTAGTAGCTGATCACCTATCACGACTTCCTTCTTCGCCCACGCTCGATCTTCCAATCACTGATGTTTTTCTCGATGAGCAACTTTTGACCGTTTCTTGCGAACCATGGTTCGCCGATATTGTAAACTATTTAGCCACCGGCCTGATTCCTAATGATTGGTCGAAACAGGATAAGCTTCGATTTTTGTCTCAAGTAAAGCATTTTTACTGGGATGAGCCCTATCTTTTTAAATACTGTTCCGACCAAATCATTCGTCGGTGTGTGCCCGAGAGTGAGGTCAAGAGCGTGCTATCTTTCTGCCACGATCAAGCATGTGGCGGGCACTTTGGCCCAAAGAAGACAGCCGAAAAAGTTTTGCAGTGTGGTTTCTATTGGCCACGACTCTTCAAGGATGCATTTGAATACTGCAAAACTTGCTCCCGGTGCCAACACTTGGGCCGGATTTCGCGGAGAAACGAAATGCCACTCCAACCCATTTTGGTAGTGGACATTTTTGATGTTTGGGGTATAGATTTCATGGGACCATTTCCTAACTCTTTTGGAAATGTTTATATTCTGTTGGCAGTTGACTATGTTTCTAAGTGGGTCGAGGCTGTGCCCAGCCGAACGAACGATAATAAAGTTGTCGTTCGATTTCTTAAAGAACACATATTTTCTCGATTTGGGCACCCTCGGGCGATAATAAGTTATAATGGTTCTCACTTCTGCAATAGGACTTTCGAGTCCTTAATCCGTAAATACTCTATCACCCACAAATTGTCAACGCCATATCACCCCCAAACATGTGGGCAAGCCGAGGTTTCAAATCGGCAAATAAAGCAAATCCTGGAGAAAACGGTTTCCAAAAACCGTAAGGATTGGTCACTTAAACTGATAGATGTACTATGGGCTTTCCGTACTGCATATAAGACCGATCTTGGTATGTCTCCATACCGGCTTGTGTATGGGAAGGCTTGCCACCTCCCAGTGGAGAACGAGCATAAAGCATTTTGGGCTATTAAAGAGCTGAATTTGTCTTTAGGAGATGCGGGCAGCAACAGAAAGCTGCAATTGAATGAGTTGGAGGAGCTGAGGGATGAGGCATATGATAATGCCATAACTGCTAAAAACCGAGCTAAGGTGTTCCACGATAAACACCTTTTGCGAAAAACTTTTGAACCTGGTCAACAGGTTCTACTTTATGACACTCGGTTACATTTTCATCCCGGGAAGCTCCGGTCCAGATGGAGAGGACCTTTTGTAGTCCGCACCGTTTATCCGCACGGTGCGGTTGATCTTGAGAACCCTGAAGACGGTACCTTATTCAAGATGAATGGGCATCGACTAAAACCGTTCTTCACAGCGGATCCTTCAGAGGAGCTCCTGCTTTTGCAGGAGCCGATCTGCACTGAGTGATATTCCTCCACTTTCACCCCCAAACTTCGTTTCCTGAAGACACTATTTCAAATAAGTTTGGGGGGGTGTATATTATTTGTATATATATTTCCAAAATACCATAAAAAATAAAAAAAATAAAAAAAATTTAAATAAAAAATAATAATTGGACCTAATTGCAAATCTGCAGATTAAGAGCTGATTTTACAAATAAAACCCTCGTTTTAGAGGGTGTTTTATGTAAATCACCCTCCCATCCTCTATTTAAAGGAACCCGAGCCCCCTGTGTGTTTACCCTAAAAAAATTTCATCTCATAAAACCCTAGCCGCCGCCCCCTACCCTCTGTAGAAGATTCTCGCCGCGCCGCCACCAGACGACCTCGGAACCGCCGCCGTAGCCGCTACCCGCCGCGCAACCGCCGCCTCCTAGTGTCTTCACCCCCTGAATTTTTCAGGGGAGGTAAATCTGATCCTTTACTCTCTGTTCCTGCATATACATTTTCTCTGAAACATCCAAATGGCACATAAAATGCAGTATGAAAGGGATTTTTCCCCTGTTTTCGCACACGAGATTTACGGTACATATTTCCCACACGAAATCGCACAAAGGGGCTGGAATTTCCTTCTCTATAATCATACATCTGCGTTTGCTCTACCTAACCTAGTTGCCCTATTTTACGAATCCATGGAAGATAATAGCCTTGACAACTTAGGTTACATTAAACTGAATTGGGGAAACCGTGAAATTCACATCGATAGGGACATGATACACGAGGTTACACTCATACCACGTGTACCTGCACATGAACACCCACTGCGCTTTGAAGATTATATGCCATTAATGGGTAATGACTGTGCACGAGAACCACGTAAGGGCATCCAAGCACGGACCCTTTTCGCAAACGTTTTAACTGTGTGCCGGTGGGCACAAAACAACATTTTTGGAAGTTCTCACAACACGACCTTTTTCACCCCTTCGTTACATGTCGTCCACACTCTTATAACGAAAAATCCTAGGTTCGACATGTGCACGGTTTTGCTCCAATCCATAGGTATGGGGAAACGAGGTGGTGTATATCCATGTCCCATGCTCGTTACCCAACTCTGCCGTTATTTCCTCCCAGCCGAGGAACTTGACTCATATATGATAGACGGTGTCCCGGTTCGACCACTTTTAGAGGGCGTCTCGTCGTCCTACTCTAGACTCACGGATATTTGGACACGAACAGAAACGGCAGAAAATGTACCTGCACACACCCCTAGCTCGAGCTCGACTTCGAGCGGGGAAGAACTAACTCCCCAGGAGCATGCGCGATTGATGCGAAGAACAGTGAGAAGAATAGACTCTTTGCGGGATGAGTTTCGGGCAACTGCACGAGAGCACGACCGTCGGTTGACGGAAATTGAGAGGGGGATCCAAACACTTTTGGCTAGAGGGGAAAGATCACGTTCACGCTCACGAGCGCGACGTGGGGCCGGGCAGTGAAGGCACTGCTTTGCTCAAGTTTGGGGGTATTAAAGGGTGATGTATATAGTTATCCTTCGCATTGCATTTTGTATATATCTTTGTTTTCCTTTTGCATATTTAATTTCTGCATTGTATCTTTATATAAAAATCATAAAAATCAGAAAATTTGAAAAACACAAAAAAAAAATTTTAGAAAACTAAAAAAAAACCAATAAAAATTTGAAAAAATTGAAAAATTATAAAAATTCTTCAATTTTGGTTAATTGATTTGAGTTTGATAAAAAAGTTAGCTGAGTAGGAAAAACTAGATCATGGACTTAGCAAATTAAAAACCCTAAAAATAACATTCCTTAAAGTTTAGCGATAGAGAGTATATGTCTTTGTAGGTTATTTAGAAATAGGTAAATTTTGGGTTCACTTCTTGGGCTAAGTCAAAATGAGGGAAGAGTATTAATGTTCTTATTAAAGTATAAGTTCGAAAAATAGTTCCTAGCTTAAGTCTAGATTCTGAAAACATGTACCCTACAAAATTCACAATCACGCACCTTGAAACTTGGATTAGTAGAAGAGACCTTGAATTACTCTTGTTTAAAGTCCTTAGCACAATTAAAAAAAAGTGAATAAAGAAAAAAATGGACACTGGTTTTTGTGATTACTTAGGGCTAGAAAATATTTAGCGAGGGTGCTTCATCACCTAGTGCCTTAGACCAACTGGTTTGGGAGTCACTGCTAAAAGCCTTGGGTATTGCAAAACTAGGAAATACGCTTTAAAGTGCTTACGCATCTGGTAATCGGATGTTGGTACCTCAAGAAGTATTAACAGTCGCATGAAGGATGTGTAAGCAAAAGTTTAGAAAAATTCACAAATAAGTGCTTTGGACAATGGACGAGAGTACGATTGCTTGATTTGAATTTCTAAGTGTATGGGTGAAAAATTACACACACGTGGGGATATGTGATTAGAGTTTAGATAAGAGAAAGGAATGAAAAATAAAACTTGTATCTTTAATAGAGTTGATAGAAATTCCTAAATAGAGATGAAACTCTAGAAGGAAAACTTAAGAAATACTGAATTCTAAGTAATTTTATAGAACATGTATAATCTTAAGTTACATAATAAGGAACTGTGAAGGATATGGGCGGATAATTTGCGGGGCGACGATAATAGAATTCCTTATTAGAAAACCTAATTGGAGAACAAAAGTCGAAAAACCAAATTGATAGGATTTTGTGGGTGTAATCCGCTGAAAACCCTCAGGAGACAACACTCCTCCTACTAGGGACACCTAGAGGTTTAACGGCTTGTTGCACGTGCTAAGTGCAATCGCGTTTCCCTGCGAAAGTGTGGCAAGCTTAGAATAAAATAATAAGTTTGCTCGAGGACGAGCAAAAGGTAAGTTTGGGGGTATTTGTTCATATCATAATATTGCAATTCATACGCCCCACTTTTTATACACTTTATAAGTAAACGGGTACTTTTGACGCTCGTTTGTTGCATGTTACAGATACAGGCTCTTGGAGCAAATACAGTGAAAAAGACGAAAGATGCTACAGAAAATGGACTTTTGACCAACCAGCACACGGACCTTACTCAAGCCGAGACGAAGAACAGTGCAAGGTCCAAAAGACGAAAGTGAAACGGTCAAAAGATCCTTACAAATTTTCACTAAGCATCTGGAGAACACTAAGAAGCCCAACAGAGAAAAGAAGTATGAAAATAGGAAGCCCAAGAACATACAAACAATGTCCAGAAGAATGGTGAGCCAAGCCCACCAAAGGGCCGTGGAACCGCGGCCCAAGAGCTCCACTGCCGCGGTTCCGTGGCCATTCCAAGCCCGTGTCGGTGTAAACTTTCTGTGTCGGTGTGTCGGTGCATATGTTGGGATTCTTAGGGGGCAAATCTGTAATTTCATGTCTACGAGAGTCTGTAACCCTAGCTTCACTGGTTGCTTATAAATTGTACTCAAAATCTGTAAAATGAATGCCTCTTATCAATCAATAAAAGTTCAGACCTGTTGAGAGATCAAGAGCATCATCTTTTCTTGTAAGTTTTTAATTTATTTAATTCCTGCCTTAGTTTAATATCACTACTTGCCCTACTTATCCATTTGTTTGCTGTAGTTCACTAGTTTTAGCTATTTTCAATCTGTCGTAAGGCAACACTTTAAAACATAAACATAAAAAATGTCACTTTCAAATAATTCCCTAATGAGCGAGTAAAATCCTCGCTCGTTAGGGTTAGGAACAAGAGAGGGAGTGAGAGATGGATGTCTCTCACCTCCTTCAATGCCAACATATTTTTAAAACGAAATCTTCATGCACGCATGTATGATCCGCCCCCTACGGCACCCTACCTATAAGGAAAAGGTGAACCGTGGTATAAAAGGCCGGACATATATGACGTCCATGAAGATCACAGCAATTAATAGGAAAGGACGGACAAGGATCTAGAGGAAGAAACTTTGTTTCTTCCCGATCATCCTAATCCCCTTTGCTAATAATTGTTGTGATTTTTCTAAAAAAACCTAAATCAACGGCATTGAAAGAGGTGACAACATTGATCTCAACACCCCTACCTTCGACCTAACCCTAACGAGTTCTTTCATATCACATAAATCAGTTTTTAAATCAATCGACAAAAACCAAACAACAATTTGAATCAACTCGTTATAACACAAAAACAGAAATTTACACATCTCTGCGGATCGACCCGTATTCACCGGCTAGCTGCAAAGCGACGCCGTTTCTGATTACGTTAAAACACAATTTTTGGATTAATCAAGCCACGTGGAGAATCGGGAGTCTTCTGGAAGCTTGTACCGTTACAAATAGCCACGTGTAGAAAATTAAGCCGCTGAAGATGTCAAGCCGCCGCGGATCCGCGGCGCAAGCCGGCTCCGGCCGCGGATCCGCGGCTCCTGTGAAGCCTTAGGGCTTGGTCTCTCTGGTACTTCTTTAGGCTGATATTTGGGCCTTTTTCTGATATGTTGAATTTTATTTGGCTTTCTGTATCACTACCAGATCTTAAATCTTTGAGTTGGAGTATCTTTTATCAGCACTTTGACAATTTTGGCTCGGTTCCTTAAATTTCCTGCACAGACTTCGAAACAAATGTTGCGCTATTCAAGAATGATGCGATGCCGTGATAAACACTCAATTTCCCTCAGAAATGTGGGTTTTAATATACAGTACAGGTAATTCAGTATTATACAGGTGTTTTGCTAATATGTGCAATATGAATACCGAACACCTCTAGATGGATGCAAAAGATAGGGAAATTGACGTGTTAAAAATGCAGTATTTTCGACTGATCAAATTCCCCCAAACTTATTTTCGGTCGTCTCGAGCGAACTGTTTTATTAAAAAGAGAAGGAGAAAATAAAGAAAGAGAAAAACTAACTAGCACACTTTCATAGGAAACACGATTGCACTGAGCACGTGCAACAAGCCTTTAAACCTCTAAGTGTCCCTAGTAGGAGGAGTGTTGTCTCCTGAGGGTTTTCGGCGGATTACACCCACAAAATCCAATAATAAAAGGAAGATCATGAATATTACATTTAAAGATAAAAATTGTAAAAGAAAAACTTTGAAAATTAGGGTTTCCAACTAAGCTAGCTTTTCGGTTGTCATGAGCCCTATCTTAATAGTCATGAAAAGATGTCAGAAATCACATCATCCCTCAATAAAACATCGTCTTTATTCTTCATTCCTATCTTTCTTCCAAACATCGATCATATAACCTTACGTATATGTAAAGGACATCCCTACACCCGGAGAATTCAATTCAAGTTAACATACTCTTGCCCATCAGCCTCGGTACTTTTTAATTAATGAATATTTAGGATTGCTCACACACTTTCATGCGACCGTTAATACTTCTTGAGGTACTAACCGACCGATTACTCATGTGCTTGCTTATTTGGTGTTTTTCCTCGTCTTGCACCACCTAAGGCTTAGCAGTGACTCCCAGACCAGTTGGCCTTAGGGCACTAGGTGAAGAGGCACCCTCGCTATATTTTTTTATTGCTGCCTTGGCGATAATAAAACCAGTGTCCATTTTTCTCACCACTTTATATTTTCTTCATTTTTTTATTTCCTTCATACTTTGGCATTTAGACAAGAGCATTTCAAGGTATCCTCTACTATCCCGAGTTTCAAGACGTGTGTAAGTGCGAATAGTAGGGTATCAACGTTCAAAATGTTTGGTTTCCAGAATAGGAACTATTTTTCAGACTTATTTTTATCCTCAGATTAGTGACTTCCTTCATCTTACTAACCCTTGGGACAACGGCTCATAACTACTTATTACTAGTTCGTATAAGAAAACTTCTAATTTTCTTGGTTTTCTTAAATTTTTCCAATCTCATGGATGTAATTTTTCACTATCTAATCTTTTATTATCTTATTTATGTAAAAAAAAAATATTTTTCAAAAAAAAATTCAAATTTTTATAGGTTTTCGAAAATGTTTTGTGCTTATGCAAAGTATGATGCAAATGATGCGAAAATAAGCACAAACCTCCCCCAAACTTGTTTTCAACAGTGTCCTTACTGTTGCCTTCTGCTAAATCTCGAAAAACCTGTAAGCCTGGGAGGAAATTTATTAACGGGGGCAAAATATATAAGTGAAGATCCTCCCCCAAACTTATTTTTGGCTCAAAATTTTGTAAAAAAAAAAAATTCTTTTCAAGAGCCCGATTATACACCCCCCCAAACTTAAGTTAAGCCATGTTAATCTTTTAAAATCACATGAGGGGGTCAAAAATCAGTGGTCGATGCCAAACTTTGCAAAGACCGAAAGTCAACACCAACCATTCGAAAATTTTATCAATGCAGTGCTCTGGTTGGTGGAAGAAGAAGTGGGGAGAGGGTAAGTGGTGGAATAGAATGTGTGCGCGTCTCATTTTGGAGAGACGATGCAGTGAATGTAATGGATTACTCGCATCCTTTTTATAGTCCAGAAGAATGGGTGGAGGTTCAATTTCATTGTTTGGGAGATGATTCATCTCAACACCCGTGTCATTTAAAAATGCGAGTTCATCAGCGAAGATTTCCTCAAAAGTTCCATCAATACCCCGATGAATAATGTCATCACAAAGTGCGGGGTGATCTTCGGACTCTAAAAACAGTTTATAATCAGTGTTAATTGTTGACCCGGACAACTCAGTGGAAGAGTCTGTATGTGTATGATATATAGTTGGGTCAAACAATAATGTATGAAAAGAGTCAAGATCAGTATCATGAGGATTATCAAATTCGCTGCTGTCGACATCTATTAAGTCGACAGAACAGACCTGAGCAGTAGGATCGGAGGGTACACTTCCCAACTTGTAAATGTTCAGCTCAATTGACTTATTCCCGAAGGATAGGGTCATAGAACCATTACGACAGTTGATGATTGCGTTGGAAGTGGCCAAAAAGGGGCGACCTAAAATCACCGGAATTTGATTCCGTAGGTTCGCTACAGGCTGTGTATCAATTACAATAAAATCCACAGGGAATACAAATTCCCCGATTTTTATTAACACATCCTCCAGTTCACCCCTAGGTTTGGTGATTGATCGGTCAGCCATCTGGAGAGTTATGCTCGAGGGCTTTAACACTCCGATACCTAGTTGCTCATAAACCGAGTATGGAAGCAAGTTAACACTAGCGCCAAGGTCTAGTAGAGCACGGTTGATGTGTTTTTCCCCAATAGAAATGGAAATAGTAGGACAGCCAGGATCCTTACGTTTCCTCGGTAATTGTTGGGGGAAAGCCATGTCTACTGTTTTTGGCATGAATATCTTCTTGGGCACTTGAGTCTTCCTCTTCCTAGTGCACAAGTTCTTAAGAGTTTTCGCATAGGACGGAACTTGTTGGATGGCATCTAGGATAGGGATGTTGATATTAACTTGCTTAAACATGTCCATAATCTTCTCCATATGTGGACTCGATTTGTTAGCCCTTAACCGATTAGGATAAGGTGCTTTAGCAATAAGTGTCGGGTCCATCATAGGAGAAGAAAGTGTGTGTGGACCCGATCCCAGAATAGAGATGGGGATTGTTTTCTGTGAACTAGAAGAGATGGGCTGAGGTGGCGAGCCTTGTCGGAAAGGGAGAATAGGCTCGCAAGAAGGTGGTGGGGTAGAAGAACTGGGGTTATAATTAGAAGTAGAAGTGGAAGGAAAGGTCTCAGCCGGGGTATCATTGATAGATTTTTCAGTGTCATCAATCTCTTCCCCAACGTGGTTGTCAAGCACTCTTCCAGATCTCAACGTGATTGCAATCACATGATGTGAATAGCCAGTATTGGGTAAAGGTTGAGCTGGAAGTTTCCCTTTCTCTCTTGCACTCATTTCGGTTTTTAGTTGTGCAATTTGTGCTTCCATCGATTTGATATTCTCATTTTGAGAGACAATGATCTTCATCACATTCTCGACGGAAGATTGCAAACTTGCCGTCCCTTGGATGGATTGTTTCATGAAAGTATCCAAGGTTTGTGCTAGTGCAGAGGTATTATCTGTACCGGTCAAATACAAAGAGTTTTCATGTGGTGCAAAAGTGTTGGCCGGATTTTGGAAGTTTTGTGATTGGAAGGGGTGCTGACTCAATTGAAGTGGTGGTTGCTGTTGTGGTGGAGGGACCCTTTGGAAATTGTTTTGGGTTAGAACCGTGTTTTGAGATTGTGATTGGTTCCAAGCAAAGTTAGGGTGATTCCTCCTACCCTGATTATATGTGGAAGAAAATGAATCGTTCATAGGTCTTTGAAATACGGCATTGGTATGCTCGTGACCTTGAAACGGAGAATTTCGTGGACATTCTTCCGTCAAATGAGAAGGATCAGAACAGCATCCACATACAGTTTTGGAGAGTGACATTTGATTTAGGGCGGCAGCTAAAAATTTGTTTTCCATAGCGTCGAATTTCTTGTGTAAAGCTGAATTTTCAGCTCTAACTCCTATGGAAATATCATTGCCATCCCTAGACGATTGACTCACATCTTCCCACTGTAAGATTTTTCAGCGAAATCTTCTAGGAATTTCCAGGCTTCCCCATCATCTTTGGTCATGAAGTTGCCTTGACACATGGATTCAAGGGTCTGTCTTGTGTTAGGATTAATGCCCTCATAAATGATTCTGCACAGTTCCTATCTAGGGATTCCATGATGTGGACATTGGACTAACAGATCGTTGAAGCGTTCAAGACATTTTGAAAATGGTTCATTTGGAAGCTGGGTGAATTGATTTATTTCGCTACGGACTCGAGCTGTCTTATGATGTGGGTAGAATTTCTTAAGGAATGCTTTGAAGAATTCTCCCCAGTTTGAAATGGAATGTGCGATAGTGTTATACAGCCACTTCTCGGCTATATCTCACAAGGTGAATGAGAGAAGACGTAGACGCATAGCATCCAAAGAAAGCTGTGAGGTATCCATCATTGCGCATACATTTTCAAATTTAGTGATAAAGGCATATGCGTCTTCAGACTCGAGACTGTGAAATTTTGGTAAAAGGTTGATGTATTGGGGTTTAATTTCAAAATTTTCCCCGTTGGCTGGTGGAATGGAAAGACAGGTCGAAAGAGGACCTCATGTGGGATAGCACCTCTCTTGGAGAGAGATGCGGGGTGGATTCTGCGCACCAACGGATGGCGGCAGAGTAGTGGTAAAGAAGTTTGATGGAGAATCGTCCATCGAAATGGGTGTGGTGGTGGGTAAAGAAGAGGTAAATGTAGAAATACCGACTTTTGGGTCGATCGGGGGAAACGCGGACTAGCGGGCACTAGAATCCCGTGTCCAGTCGATCTTGCACTAAAAAGGGTTAGTACAAGTGGCAGCGTGACTTATAATTAGGGGAAATGATATGATTGGTGTTTGTTTTGAAAAATATACGGATTTTTGAAAAAATGATGCGATCACAACAAATGCAACAAGCAACCCTAAAATCTAGTGGTCACCTAGGTCAAAGCTCTAGACCGCTCCTAACTGCCAAAAGACAAGTCGCAGGATAAATCCTCCACTGCCTCTTTGTCTCTCCTGTGGCCAGGTAAGTGCCAGGTAAGTGGGAGGTTCTCCACTACGTAAGTAGTGGGCCTAATTAAGTAACCACTAGCCTTCGACACACTTTCCTTAGACACCACAAAAGAAACGCGGATAAGTAATGAATTACCCACGGCCTTCTCTTGTCCTATGTGAGCGCGACGGTCCTTAGAGTCATCTTTAGATATTTTTTAGTTAATGAGGGTAATGTGAATGCAAGTTTGTGATTTTTGGGGCTTAGGAAGGGTAATGAACTCCCCACCTAATCTGGATTTGGTTGTGCCCCTTAATTTCCGTATTAATATGCAAACAACCAAAAATCAAAACACGAACAATTTATTTTGCTTTTGCGGCGATGTGAATTTTGCAAAGAAACCTGCAGCAAATTGTTAATTGGAGCAGATGAGGGAGAAGATAAGAAAGCCTAGAAGTATACCTGAAAGTTTAGAACAGTGAGGAAGTCAACCTGCGGCGGTTCCGCCGCAGATGCTTGCTAATGCCGCGGAATCGCGGTCCTCTGTTGGGATCACTGCACAAATTTTTGACAACAGGCTCATGTTCACTTACACAGCTCTCTGGAATTCTCTGGAAAAAATTTCCACGGCTCCAATGATTCAAGATTTCCTTGCAACAAATCACAACAACACGTTTAGGGTTTGTGCGAATTTAGATCTAAAAAGATAGATGGAATAAACTTTACAACTCAAATTTCAAAATACGAACAATTAGCGCACTATCCCCGGCAACGGCGCCATTTGATTGTTTGATATTTTCCGATTGTGTAAGTAAATCAAATGATCCCCGGCAACGGTTCCATTTGATTGTTTTGATATTTTCCGATTGTGTAAGTAAATCAAATGATCCCCGACAACGGTGCCATTTGATTGTTTTGATATTTTCCGATTGTGTAAGTAAATCAAATGTCCCCGGCAACAGCGCCATTTGATTGAAACGATTTCGGATTGTGTAGTTGGAAAAATATATAGAAATCACAACCAAAAATATTTTGACCACAATCAATAACGGTGTCGAATGTAGCGCATTAGTAAGTGTATATCGTCCACAGGGAAAGTGTAATCGTTCGTGTTTCGATTTAGATGAGTTGAAACTTTAAAGAAAAGAAAACAAACAACAATTCATGATTTGTAAAATGAAGTTCAAGAATTAGAAAATCTAGATCTAATAACAAGAAAACGATAAAATCAAGAATTGAGAATTTGATGATTTTCCAAACCAAATATCAAGAATCGAAGTGAGGCTCGTAGGAATCGATCGAATCTATAGATGTGATGAAATCTAGCGATTACGTATTCTTATCCATCGATGAATTGATACTAGATCGATGATGATTGACGAGAATTAGGGATTTCTAGTGAAACTAGGGTTTCAACATCTATCCCTTGTTCCTTCGTCGATATCATTCATATTCTAGCCTCTAGTAAATTCAAGAATCGATCGTGGATCCCTAATTTCGAGCGATCACAGTCAAGAAAGCATCGCAACGAAACTAGGTCGTCGATTGTTCAATTTGCTAGGGTTTACAAAACTCGTAGGACTTAAGAATCGTTTTAAGATTTGTTACATCATCATTCTATTGATCGTCTCGACTCCTTTACGAGCGGAGTTTTACTCAAACATGACAACAAGAACCACAATCACAAATTGAGATCGAATCATGATGCAAGAATTTAAAGAAAGCAAGATTAAAAAATTTCCCCTTTTTATTTATATCAACAATTCCATTACAAATCGCTCAAGAAATACAAGAGGAAGAACTCGATCGTCGATTTGGTTTCGCTCGTCTCCTTGAGTCGCTGATCGGCTTGGATCACTTGCTCGGTTGAAGATCGGCTCCGCTCCTAAAAGGTTGAAGGCTTCTTGCTTGAATGGTACTCGGGATCTTGAATTTGGTTTTGGATTTTGAATTAGGGTTTGGCACAAGTCGCGTCACTCAACTTGTGGGTGGAAGATGAAGAGAGAATGATGAAAAACCATTAACCCTATATCTAGGCTCCTTTTTATAGACCTCAAAACCCTAGATCTAAGATTTCAAATTTGAATTTCCCTCCAAAAGTTTGTTAAAGAGAGCCTTCTAGATGAAGTTTGTTAGGCCGAGCCTTCTAGATGAAGCCACGTGGAGAATCGGGAGTCTTCTGGAAGCTTGTACCGTTACAAATAGCCACGTGTAGAAAATTGAGCCGCTGAAGACGTCAAGCCGCCGCAGATCTGCGACGCAAGCCGGCTCCGGCCGCGGATCCGCGGCTCCTGTGAAGCCTTAGGGCTTGGTCTCTCTGGTACTTCTTTGGGCTGATATTTGGGCCTTTTTTCTGATATGTTGAATTTTATTTGACTTTCTGTATCACTACCGGATCTCAAATCTTTGAGTTAGTGTATCTTTTATCAGCACTTTGACAATTTTGGCTCGGTTCCTGAAATTTCCTGCACAGACTTCGAAACAAGTGTTGCGCTATACAAGAATGATGCGATGCCGTGATAAGCACTCAATTTCCCTCAGAAATATCGGTTTTAATATACAGTACAGGTAATTCAGCATTATACAGGTGTTTTGCTAATATGTGCAATATGAATACCGAACACCTCTAGATGGATGCAAAAGATAGGGAAATTGACGTGTTAAAAATGCAGTATTTTCGACTAATCAACTACCATACACAATACATGGGCCACTTGAAACAAATTTGCATCCAAAATAATCCACGGTGGCATACTAAGCTACCATTATGGAAAAGATCCACTCATGCTTCCTTACGACACATGAGGAGAATGGCGCTTACTAGGTCCTCTAGACTCATAAGAAAGACACTCTTGTTAGATCCTTACGACTTACAAAAGAGAAAAGACACTTAGGCTCCTCACGACTCCTAAGAAGAAAATACGCTTACGAGATCCTCTTGATTCATAAGAAGAAAATACTTTTATGAGACCCTCACGGCTCACAAAGTTGAAAAGCCTTAGGTGACAGGGACCTAAACCTGTCTCCAAAGCCATCACTGCCCTACGGCCGGTCTTCAAATTGACTACCGTATACAATCAATGGGCTACTTGCAACAAAATTGCATCACAAACCATATTCGCAAACTAAGCAACTATTGTGGAAAATACCCACTCATGTTTCCCTACGACACATAAAGAGAATGGCACTTACGAGATCCTCTCGACTCGTAAGGAGAAAACACTCTTGTGATATCCTTATGACTCACAAGGGAAAACACACTTGGGGGTCCTCACATCTCCTAAGGAGAAAATAAGGTTACGAGATTCTCTCGACTCGTAAGGAGAAAATAATTTTATGAGACCCTCGCAGCTCATAAAATTGATAAGTCTTCGGTGATAGGAACCTAAACCTGTCTCCTTAACTATTAATGCCCTACGGCCTGTCGCCAAATTGACTATCGTACACAATCCATGGACTTCTTGCAACAAAGTTGCACCCCAAATTCATCCACGTTGGCAAACCAAACTACCAAAGAAGAGAAGCCCGACTCATATGCCCCCACGATACATCAGGAGAATGACGCTTACAAGATCCTTTCGACTCGTAAGAAAAAAATAATTTTATGAGGCCCTCACGGCTCATAAAATTGAAAAGTTTTAAGTGATAGAGACCTAAACCTGTCTCCTAAGCCATCGATGCCCTGCGGCTGGTCTCCAAATTAACTGCCGTATACAATACATAGGCTACTTGCAACAAAGTTGCGTCCCAATTCATCCACGTTGGAAAACCAAGCTACCAACGAGGAGAAGTCCCACCCATGTGTCCCCACGATACATGAGGAGAACGGTGCTTACGAGATCCTTTCGACTCATAAGAAGAAAATTGTTGGGACTTCACACGTGCATGCCCTTGATTTTAAAGAACGTTTTTTATCGAAATTAGGCGCACGTGAGTTCGGTCGCATTTTAAAATAGTAACCTTAAGTGCACGGCTAGTTGTAGGTAGCCGGCAAGTACAGGTCGATCCACAGGGAATTGGAGATTAGAAGTTGTTGTCACAAGTTCAAGAGAAAAGAATGTTTTGAGTTTGTTTGTGTCACAAATTATAAAATACGAAAATAAGGTAACGAAGGTAAAAAGTGGCCGTACCCTTGCTTCGGATGGACGAATCCTGGTGAAGTCTTCTCTTATCTCTTGATCATGCGTGTTTCCTCCTCTTCTTAGAACCGAAATAAAGTATGACTTGTCAAGGCGTTTGCGAAGCACAAACCATCAATACGATGAATTCTTGATGCAGGGAAAGAAACAAATCCGTTACGTTCTTTACTTACCGTTTATATGTCCAAGCATGCAGTATCAAGGCAAATCACTAGGATCACAATGCATACTGCATCAACAAACATTAATTAGCGAATAAGAAGTAGTGTTTAACATTAAACTTACTAAATGTGAGGGTGATAGTATAGGGTATATTTTTAGTGAAGGGTGACAACCAATATCAAGGAAAATACCCTATCTAAATACTTAGCAACCTTAACACAAGTTTGATTCTAAGTTTAACATTGCATAAGAGATTAATTGAGAGAATAGGGTATGTGCTAGAGATTACAAAGTAACCATGGAAAGCTACATAACCTATCAAACAAATACCATCATCCAATCTTAAAGTTAGGATCCATTTTTTAGCACATTAAACATTCACAAGAGAATAGAGAAAGGCTAAGACATTCATCTCCATTCTTACCATCACCATAGCTAAATAGAATTACTCAGACATCATCACGAAAAGTGAAAAGAAAATAAAAGTGAAACACAAGAGAAGAAACATGAGTAAAGAAAATAAACAATAAGTTAAAGCAAAGGAGTTCAATCATTATTCACAAATGGAAGGGCTTGAGCTATAAGATGAGAGCACAATGATGGGGATTTTATTATCTCCTAATTTAACCACAATATATAGCTTATCGCAGTCGTATTTGAGAATCGTTCCCACAGAGAGGTGTGTTAACTATTTTTAAACAAAGTTAAAAAGTTAGATTTTTTTTTAAGAAGTGCAAAAAAAATAGGCTTTTTATGAGAGAGAAAGTTCTAAGGTTTTTTCATTGCTTATCTTTTTATGGTTGGTTTAAAAGATACTACTTTTTTCTCTATCTATTTCTAATATATTACTTAATATAAAAGCACATGTTATGAAAACTTAATTAACAATAACCTATCAATTATAAAAGATCATTTACATACCATATTACAAACTTAGTTCTAGGTTATTAAGAATAATGACCTAAATTGAATTTATTTTATTATAAACCATATCTTTACCATCCTTAATTAGGGTTCTAGTTTGTCAAATCTTCATCATCCTAATCAGTTTCTAGGTGTATCATCAATCCCTAGATCTAATTCAAATCATTAATTTTCCCTATAAGATCTAGTTTATATGATGAAAACTAGAAGAAAAAAATTATATCAAATGGAATTCATGATGAAGTAAAAGAAAAGAAGATCATAAAACACATCCAATTATAGAATGAAAGACAATACAAAACCCTAGAAAAATAATTAGTTACTCATAGAAAGAAAATTATAAACTTTATTCATTATGAAATAAAACTTACAATTACTCTTGATCTCTCCTACTTTTGTAAACCCTAATTTTTGAAACCTATGGAAGAGATATGAAATACTAGAGCTATACAGGTGCTTATATAGGGCTAAAAAAGTTTGGAGAACAAGTAATAAAAAAATACAAGACAATCAACTTGGTAACAACTATGAAAATCTAATCTAATTGCTCTGTTAGATGTTGTTGCGTGCCTTCAGAATGTTCGAAAAATGAAACCCTACATCTAATATTAATCTATGTGGAAAGACGATCGTGATCATAAAAAATCTCATCTAACGGCCCAAAATTGACCGTTGATCCGCCGCCGAATTTTGGCTTCATGGCTCCAGATTTTTTATGTAGTTTTATTATCAATTTAGATGATTTTTGAGCTCATAAAATATTGAATATCTCATTGTACCTCTGTATTTGCGTGGATCTCCGAATTGTTCCCAAATTTGGCATATAATTAGACATATTGATTTGTTGCTTTAGATTTGATTTGATTTCTCCAACTGATTTGTTGTTGTGATGATTGATTCGTCTCTATTTGTTGCAACCTTTGCTGATTTATAATGATATTCCCAAATTTGTTCCAAATTTGCAAATTGCCTTTTGATTTTCTGAATAACTCCCTTAAGTCTCCATTGTACGCAAGCAATCTTCATTTTAGCACAATTTTCCATCTTTTTGCATCCAAACCATATTATCTGTAATAATTCATAAAAGATACCCGGAACAGCATAATATATGACAATAAAATGATAAATGGTTTAGAAAAATATGCAATAAATTACACCAATCAAATACCCACTACTACAAATAAGGGTTGCCCCTACGGATTTACCCGTAGAGGCAAACCACTGCCCCTACGGATATATCCGTAGGGGAGAAAAAATAACCTGTAGGTGCAAACGCCGTAGGTGCAAGTTGAAGCCCTGAACTTGCCCCTACGGGCAAAAGCTTGTCCCTACGGAGTTCTGTGTAGGTCCCGTTGCACCTACGGAGTAGGTCGTAGGGGAAAAAATTTATTTTATTTACGGTTTTTTTAAAATATATTAAGTGTACCTACGGATGTATCCGTAGGGCCAAGTACTATCCCCTACGGATACATGCGTAGGTACATATCCGTAGGGGCAAAATATCAGAAATCCTGATATTTTGCCCCTACGGATACTTTCGTATGGGCGTTTGTTTGCCCCTACGGATATATCCGTAGGGGCACTCCCAACCCCCTGATACTGAGATCAGGGGGGAAATATCAGTTAATGCTGATATTTTGACCCTATGGATATAACCATAGGGGCAACATGTGTACCTACGGAGTAATCCGTAAGTACACATTATCTGTTTTTTTTATAAAAAAAAGGGCTTCCTGATTTTGTTCTCGCCCTGTGCACAATAATATATATATATATATCAATCAAATATAAAATTAATCATCACACAACATATATCGCAGTATTCATAATCACATCTCACGCATATAATATACAAAAGAAACCCAAAAACTGAATATGATATAAATATAAATCAATATCAATATCGATATCGTTTCAAAATGTAGTACAATATGTATCATATAAATAAATACATGTTTCAAAAAATAAGAATCAAAAAGCTACCCTAGCTCGGTCCAGCTCCACCTCTGATAAACGATAGAATCTGGCGCGCCTGCTCCTCGGTCAATAAACCATGCAATTCGGCGCGTGCGGGAGTCTGAGCGGCCTGTGGAGCTGGCGATGTGGTCTGCGCAGCCTCCGTCGAGGTAGTAGCTTGCGGAGCCGCGGCTGCGGGGGTCTGAGCGGGCGGTGGAGCTATAGGAGCTGTCTGCGTAACCGCAGCCGATGTAGTGGCTTGCAGAGCCGCAGCCGAAGGAGATGCATGTGGAGGCTCGGCCGATGTACCCTGTCGCGTCTGGACCTAATGTGTGTAAGAAGCGTGTAAGACCTATGTATTATTCGAATTCATATCATTATGAAGTTATTTCAAAACCCTATTTGGATATCTAGTTTGGAAAACCGTTGTTTATTTTAATTACATATGTATGTATGATTAATCAAACCTAAGTCTAAAACCAAATAAGCTCAGGCTACGTACTAATTATGGATATATTGATATCTATAATATGACATGATATTTTACTATAAAGTAGTATACATATCAGCATCTCCTTCAACTCCTGAACGGTGGCCCTCAAGCTCTCCAGTTCATGCTGGACACGTCGCTCACTGGAGACGGAGGAAGTAACCGCCGGGGTGGAGTCCAACCTCATATGGGCCCTGCTCGGGCCCAGTCCCCGGCCTCTCTCCCAACCTCCATGGTGCCCTCCGTGTGCGGCGTCCAGGACTGGGGTCAGCAGCCTCAGATCGCTCTGTCCGGTAAAATCGATCCCCGAGGCCTCGGCCTGCTCAACCACCCGCTCCTACACCCACATTAAGCAGTCAAGTATAAGTATAAAATTTAAATTTGAACCTTCGAAAACTAAAATTTCAAATATGGGTAGAATAAATATTAACACTTACGCAATACTCCTGGATAGCGACGTCGGGATATCGAAGCTCGCCCGTGGCGAGATCTGTCGAGGTGCCGTGGACGGCAAGATATGCGGACGGCACGCTCGGTGTACTACCTTGCGCCACGGTCTGAGCTGTCTGCAATATTAGAAAATAACTCTTAATATTAGAAATATTAGAAAATAACTCTTAATATTGTAGAATATCACAAAGGTCGGTCTATTGTAATTTACCGATAACTCCATGGCTCGAGTAATATTCCTCGAGCCACCTGTGTAAGTGGGGCGACCCCTCTTCGCCGACTTCCTGTTCTCTGTATTCTGAGCGGCCTGTTTCTGCACAACGCATTAACATTTAGTTTTCTAATTAAGGAACACAAAAAAATAAATTATATCCTAAACAATGAATTACATTTAAAATACATACCTATTTGCGTTGGGAGTCAAAATATTCGCACAATAGAGGCCATGTCTCTACGTCGACTCTCGCAAACGCCGGAGTAGATAGGAGGGCCGCTCTCTCTGCCTTGGGGGTCGCCATCCACAGGGATTAGCAGTCGGCCTTCAGCTCATTCCTGTTGTATCGGACCTTGATCTGCATGTTCTTCATCAGGCTATTGTACAGAGCATGAAGGTCGAGCACCCTCCTAGGATGATCAGGGTCGGGTACAGGCTAAAAATCGTAATCCGACTGAAAATACAAAAAAACATTGTTATTAGATTGCAAGTGATAATAATAAATATATTTGATAAATCAAATGAAAATATATATTAATACGTACCCGAGCCTGATCAAAGAAGAGGACGAATGAGCGCCGGTGCTGCTCGCCCCACTCAACGTGAAGTGGATAGTTCTTCACGAGCCGGCTCTCTTCCCCCATGTACCGGCCGAACCTCTCGGCATGAGGACCGGTATAGCGATAGTCAAGGGTAAAAAAGAGGGGACATGCTGCCTCTCCCCTAGCTCTGTCAGGCCTCAGCCTATGGGACTGATTCAGGCCTCGAGTCTCCCTCTGGGGATGGGGAGGCCCTACGTCTGCACGAAATATCAAGACAATCAATATTAAGACAAAGTTGTATTAAGAAATCAAACTTAAATGAAAATTGAAGTGTGATATATACCTCCGGTGACTAACGCACGAGCCTGGGACCGGGCAGCAGCACGAGCGGGACGATAGTTCCTCCGGTGAAGAACAGCCGGGGTCCCGGATGCGGACGCATCCCCTCCAACTAGAAAATAAACATTGACGCTAAATTTCCATGAAGTTCATATTTATTCTATAGAGCATATGTAAAATGAATAAATATTTTATATTTATTCATACTAACCTGCAGACGATGCGGAGGGTATGGAAGCGGCAGGAGTGGCCCCTGCGGAAGATGTGGACGCACCACCTATAATTAGACAATTAAAAATAGATTATATAAGTAATTGCAAAAAGAATGTGTAGATCAATAATATAACGTTCTAAATCAATATACATGCACTATAGGATATATAAACATACCCGCAGGTGCGGTGGTGTCACCATCTACAGCTAGACATTAATAAAAATCGTTAAGTAAGAACAAAAAGAATGTGTGTATATTTATGATATAGCATTCTAAATCAATATACATGCACTATATGATATATAAACAAACCTGGAGGAGCGGGAGTGGCCTCTGTCCCAGATGTGGATGCATCTCCAACAACTAGACAATCAAACATTGACAATATAAGTAATTTTAACATAAATAGGTATGAATATCTGTAATATTACATTCAAAATGGATATGCGTGCAGTATACCTGGAGGTGTGGCAAAATCCACACGGAAGGAGGCATCCGAAGGGGTCTCCGATCTGGGTGCAAGACCGGCCCTCTGAAGTTCCCTACGCAGCTCTCCGGGCGGCAGAACCGCTCTGCCTCTGCCTCTGCCTCTGCCGCGGCTGGAGCTCCTGCCGCCTCTCGCTGCTCCCGACATCGTCATCAAATCTAGATAAACGGTTCGAGTAAATTTTCTTGTTTTATATGTGTGTTCCGTCTGTCGGGGTAAGGCTTCTATCCCATTAAGAATCTATAGAGCGAACACCCATCACTTGTACTTTCAACCGTTTCGAGTAAATTTCGGCAGCACCTCCCCGCTGTTCTCCGAGTACACTGTAATAGAATAAATAATCATTTCAAAGCTGTGAAACAACGTTGAAATGAACATCTAATCTATCTTTGTACATGGAGAACCAGCGGAAAGATACCGACGAAATATCTCAAAACAGATGAAAACACAAGTGAATGAAGGTGTTTGCTTCATATATTCTTAACTTGTCCACACGGGACAAATCTATCGGTTACCATATGATTGAATTTTCTCGTCGCATAGAAAATACGACGGTTGTTAATATCGAGCTATATCGTCCGATATTTAACAACCTTCGTATAGTTCTATGTCACGACGAACATCGCACGTATGTTAACCGATAAACGGGGACTAAGTGGCGCTTTTAGTTTCATATATGAGTATCGATGAGAATATGAAGGTTTCATATTATCATCGAGTATCATATATTGGTTTTACATATGTTGTAAAAGTGACTATAACCTTTTGATGATGCCGATAAACCAATAACCCTTTAACCCATTAAAGAACCCACTATCCAAATAAGAAACTTAATGCTAGAACCCCATATATCAATTGATGAACTCAATACAAAGGTTTGGAATTTCCGTATCGGAATTGATTAACACATAGAGGATTATAACTAAATTAATAAATTCTAAAGAGGGCTATAAGTAAATGACAAATTGAAATTATGGATAGAAGACTCGAACAAGCATGGATTAAAAGTAAGATACTGATATATGAAATGGAATTTCATTGATGAACGAAATTAAAATGGGTTTGGAAAACATAGAGAGACGGAAAGTAAAATACTATAGTTCCGTGAAATTGAGAATAATAAGAATATAAATGGGACTACGGTGACAAATTATGCACAAGTATCTAAAGGCATCATCTGACCAGGGGTATCTCTTGGTGTCTTATAAAAAATTTCATGAACAGCCAGCACTTGGTTATTTGTAACTAGTTTGCAATGAATCTCGATGTTCGGTGTTGTGATTGTTGAAAGTCCTATTCCATTGGTAATTTAATAGAATGAATTTTATCCACAGAAGATGTGAAATTGAATTAGTTGCAATTTTGACCTAACACATCGAAAGGTGAATACACTCACAATAAGTTACGGCTCCAAACTTCTAAATATGCAACCAAACAGCAAACATTTTTATCAAACACTCCAATCAAAAGCAATCAAACAATGGAGGCAGAGATTACCATCAAACAATTCCAAACGTTGTAAACCCCAATTCTAAGCTTATTCCTAAGCACAAGCAACCAAGTCACTTTGGAGAGTTGCAAGACTACCAAAACAACATTTTTCCTAAACCCTCAAAAGGGCATTAACATGTAACTAAAAAAATCCCATGATACCCAAAAAAATATGTATATATCAATTTTCTTCACAACAAAATTCATTTTTTCTTCAATCTCATTATTCTTCAAGCAAAAATAAAAATTACCTACTTCATGCAAACCCTAGAAATGTAAAGATAAACAAATTCGGATGATGAATAGAAGGATCTACAAGTGAAATGCAGATGAGAGATCAGACAAACCCAACATTGGCATCAACAGAAACAATCACAAAAACATAATCAAATTGATATAAATTGAAAGAGAATTGCAAAAATTACCTGATTGTGAAGCGAGGAGAGAGGGAAAATTGGGTAGAATTGAATGATTACAAAATGTTTGGGGGAAATTGAAAGAAATGGAGGAAAGGGAGGTTTCTTTTGCTGCATCTGCGAACGTTGGTTTCTAACCCCAACCCCAACCCCAATCCTAACCCTAACCCTACCACCAGCCCCAACCCCAGCCGAACCCCAACCCTAACCTTAACCCCAAGCCCAACCCCAACCACAACCCCCTGCCGAACACCAACCCCAACCGCAACCGCAGCCCCCCAGCCCCAGCCCTAACCTTAACGCTAACCCCAACCGATGCCTCATCGGTACCCAAACCATGAACCAAAGCCCTAAAACAATCAAAAATTTGTTTAATTGAAGATTTCCTAACCTGTGCAGAGGCGACAATCGATCGGAGGCGATGACGAAAAGAGGCGACGACGAAAACGGAGATGAGGAAGAAGCAGGCGGTAGCGACGACGAATCGACCGGCGCTGGCGACGACGAGAACGGCGATCGGCGGGAACGAGGCTTTGGGGATTTGGGTTCGCACGCAGTGATGAGAAAATAATATTTAGAGATAATAAGCGTAGGGTTCGATCTTCCTTTTTACTTAAATTCCTATTTATATGCCCCTACGGATAAGTCCGTAGGTTCTTGGTTTGCGGCTCCGTAGGGGCAAACAACAATTTAAGATTTAATAATTTTTAAATAAATATGTAAGGACCGTAGGGGCAACCGTTTGGCCCTACGGATTAATCCGTAGGGCCAAACTAAATCTGCCCCTACGGATGTAGTTATCCGTAGGGGCACCCCCTATTTTAGTAGTGACCCCACATTTATCTTTTGCTAGTCCTCGAGAAAATCTAGGATTTCAAATTCTAAACTAAACTACAATCTAACTAAATCCTACTCCTACTCTTATAAAAGAAAATAAAGAATACAAAAATAAAAAAATGAAATCTATATATAAAGATAGGAATAAATAAGAAAAACAAAAAAACAAGAGTTTAAATTTTACTAGATTTTCAATCGTCATGAACCATGTCTTAATAGACTTTGATCTGTGCCGAAAGTTACTTCCTTGTCATTTTTTCAATCTTTCCTACCTATCTTGCTTCCAAATATGATCATATACCCCTACGTGTGTAAAAAATTATCCTTACACTCGGAGAATTCAAGCTTCCATACTCTTGCCTTTAGCTCCCTATTAATTTTTACTCGGCAGATCAAATTGATGGATTTGTTCCCACATTTTTCATGCAACCGTTATTGCTTCGTGAGTCACTAACCAACCAATTACCGAATGTGATCACTTATTGGGTGTAATTAGAAATATTCTAATCTTTCAATACCTAAAGCACAATAAATGATCCCAAACCAGTTGGTCTAAGTCGGTAAGTGATGAAGCACCCTCGATCAATCTATAAGATTAAGTTCATCCTTAAAAATTTCCTATCCTTCTTCAAAATTAACCACCTCCTCATCATTCACATCTTCTATCAAAATAGATGAATCTTCTTCAAAAATATTATCAGATCCATCATCCAACAATTCTTTCACCTCATCCTTAAATTAACTTATGAGTTGGCTTTTATTTTCTAAAAATGTAGGTTCTCACTCTAAATTTTCTTCAAAATTTCATTGTTTGTTCTAACTAAAGGTGTGAGTTCCCTATCAATAGTTTTCTCAAATAGTATATCTAGACCAACCCCATTAAAATCACAAGTATCCTTTACATAAGCAGGTTTTATATCTAAATTGTTCTCAAAATTTATATCCGCTACTTTTATTTCTTTAAAAGTATCTTCCTCATAAATTTTACAATCAGTTGAATCAAATATCTCGACCTTAAACGTATCATCAATTAAATCATGTTCATATAAATTTGTTGTTGGAGGCCAAATTGAAAATTCAAAATTTTGATGATAAGTTTCAAAGTCACTAGAAGGAGACTCGTCTTCCCTTCCCTCATGCACCAATATATCAAACTCATCTAAGCTACAAGATTCAAATGTGGATCCACAAATTGGGCACTCCTTATATCGCTCAATCTTACTTGACATAAATTTGCACCAGCACATAGAACACTTATTACTTAAACGTTCTTCAGTTATATATTCCAAACCATAGTTATTTTCAACCACTTCCTCAATAGGTTTGTTATGATGTTCTAAGCTGTTGGGAACAATCGGGCTTAGGTGGGTTTGCATTAGGATGGTCTCTTGCACTTTCCTGCTGACTATTGCAGCAGTTCTTTGGCCGAGAAGAATTTCAATATTGGTCATTGATTGCTTGATGGCACTAGCGTTTTTAATAAAAGTGGCCAACTACGTTTCAACTTTAGTAAGTCTCATCTCCTCATTATTATCAATGTCTAATGGTGGAAAGGTTTGGTATGGTTAATAATAATCTAATTGGATGTTGTCGAAAGGAGGGCCAACATCATAGTATGGGTATGATTGAAATTGGTGTTGGTCTATGAAATTGGAAGTAGTGAATATTGGTTCGATTGTGGTGTAAGGTGGATTATAACCGCTCCTATACTTATTCATTCTAATATGACCGGCAAGTGTTGGGTTAACTGAATAACATAGTTCATATAAAGTTGATTTAGCATGTTCGTCACCCATTTTTTTTAAAAATAAAGATTCCAACAAATCACAAACAAAAATGCGCAAACAAACCTAGATCTAGGGTTACCTAAGTCAAGTTACTAGAGCCGCTCCTAACTGCCAAGAGACAAAATGAGGGATAGATCCTCTGACAGCTTTTTAACAATCTTCTAATTGGATGTTGTCAAAAGGAGGGCCAACATCATAGTATGGGTATGATTGAAATTGGTGTTGGTCTATGAAATTGAAAGTAGTGAATATTGGTTCGATTATGGTGTAAGGTGAATTATAACCGCTCCTATACTTATTCATTCTAATATGACCGGCAAGTGTTGGGTTAACTGAATAACATAGTTCATATAAAGTTGATTTAGCATGTTCGTCACCCATTTTTTTTTAAACTAAAGATTCCAACAAATCACAAACAAAAATGCGCAAACAAACCTAGATCTAGGGTTACCTAAGTCAAGTTACTAGAGCCGCTCCTGACTGCCAAGAGACAAAATGAGGGATAGATCCTCTGACAGCTTTTTAACAATCTTCAAGCCAGATCAGTGCCAGTTTAGTAGGAGAATTCTGCTATATGAATCACCGAAATAGCGGGCCTTAATTAAATAACCACAACTAGTCATACATTACTAGACGCCTTAAAATTGAACCGTATAACCTTTAAATTACCTACAACCCCCTCTTGTCCTATTGAGCGCGATATGTCCTTAGCGGGCTGAGGTCTAGACACTTTTTTTAATTACTGTAGGTTAATGTGGATGCCCGGTTGTGATTTGGGGGGCCTAGGAAGGGTATTGCAATCCCCACCTAATCTAGATTTGGGTTGTTACCCTTTAGAATCTTTTTAAATATACAATGCAATCTAAAATCTAAACTATTTTTTTAAAATGACGCAATGAATCCTGCAAAAATCTGTTAGTTTGAATCGAATCGAGATTTTGGGGAAAACGAGATCTTACATAAATTTTCCTCTTGTTCGTCTCGATCTTCTCTTCCTGAAAATTTGTCTCGATTCCAGAAATTTTAAACAGAAATATTGCAGAATCAAATGCACTAAAAGAAATCTAATTTAATTTACAACTAAAATCTAAAACTTAAATTCAAATGTAATTAAACCACACCTCCTCGGCAACGGCATCAAAAACTTTATAGGATTTTATTATCTCCAAATTTAACCGCAAGTATAAAGTTTATCGCAGTCATACTTGAGAATCGTTCCCACAGAGAGGTGTGTTAACTACTTTTAAACTAAGTTAAAGAGTTGGATTTTTTTAAGTGCAAATAAAAGTGGGTTTTTTATGAGAGAGAAAATTCTAGGGTTTTTGTATTACTTATCTTTCTGTGGTTGGTTTAAAAGATATTACTTCTATTCTTTATCTATTTCTAATATGTTTCTATTACTTAATATAAAAGTATAGGTTATGAAAATTTAATTAACAAAAGCCTATCAATTATAAAAGATCATCTAGATACCATTTTAAAAACTTAGTTTTAGGTTATTAAGAATAATGACCTACGTTGAATTTATTTTATTAAAAACCATATCTTTACCATCCCTAATTAGGGTTCTAGTTTGTCAAATCTTCATCATCCTAATTAGTTTCTAGGTGTATCGTCAATCCCTAGATCTAATTCAAAACGTCAATTATCCTTATAAGATCTAGTTCATATAATGAAAACTACAAGAAAAGAATTATATCAAAAGTAATTCTTGTAAGTCGTAATCGCCCACCCCGCAGGTTCGCGGGGAGGCGGTGTTCAGACCATAATATTGCATTATTATATTCCCCATTCTTATTCTTTTTATAAATAAACAGGTGCTTTTGACGCATGTCTGCTTCATATTACAGGTTACAAGTTCTTGGACAGAAAATAGTGAAAATGATGTAAAGACGATGAAAAAGTAGACCTTAACCAATAAACAGAAGATCTTGATCAAGCCTACATAAGAAACAGTTCACAAAGCAAGATTCAAGACGTCAACTCAAAGCAAAGGGTTAAAGTTCACTACAATTATTCACTGTAGGATCTGGAACAAACCTAGAAGCCAAACTGAGAAAAGAACCAAAGAAATAGGGAGACAAAAACATCCTAAAGCAATAAAGAAAAACTGAAGAATTGATCTCCCTACTTGGCCGCGGTTCCGCGGCCAAGTCATGCCTTTGGCCGCGGAACCGCGGCCGTCTAAAGCCCGTGTTGGCGCGGAAAATGATGGCGGTGCGCTGGAGTTGATTAGGTCTTTTCTTAGGGGGTATTTTTGTAAAATCAAATATGCGGATCAATTTGTAACCTAGGGTTTCCTATTCTCTATAAATAGGAACTCTAAAGCTTGTATTCTTTTTATGCCTCATTTTAATAATAAATTCAGAATTCTTTATGGAGAGCATCGGTGCCTCTCTTCAATTCAGAAATTCAGATCTGACAACCCTGCGTTGATGATTGGAGAAATGCATCTGTAAGTAGATTGAATTCCTTGCCTTAGTTTAGATTTTAATTCTTTTCCCTAGGTAGATTTATTTCCTTGCCGTAGATAAATTGTTTGGAGTTAGCTTTGGGGAAGGCTTTTGAGAGATGAGATCTCTCATCCCTTTCTTACCCATTATATATTTACAATAGGACTCCATGCATACACGCACACACCGCGCCCTACGGCACCCTATCCCTCGAGGTAGCGGTGATACCGTAGTGTAAAAGCCCGGTTGCGCGCGTTTTCCATGAAGGTTAGGGTAAGGATCTCTAAAGGAAGGACAAGAACCTAAAGGAAGGAACACCTTCCCGAATGGATCTAATCCCCTTTATTGATAATTACCATAACTCCTCATAGATCTTCATTCGGGTATAGAAAGCGTTGAGATTTACTTGCATTTCCAAACCATCCCTAAACCTAACCCTAGCAAGAATAGATCTAGATAATCGTAGATAGAATAATTTAGGTTTTTAGATTTAATAACCAATCCGAACACCCTTCGGAATTAACTCGTTAGCGCGACTAGGAAATTCACAAAATCCCTGTGGACCGACCCGTACTCACCGGCTACCTGCAAAGCGACGCCGTTCTTGATTGCGGTAATAGATAAGTTTTTGACATACAAATCAAATGGCGCCGTTGCCGGGGATGGCGTGCTATTTTCTTTTTGCAATTTCGGGTTAATCTTAAAATTAAAAAATCATAAAAATCTAAAAAAATCCAAAAACTATAAAAATATGTCAATTGTTATTTTTTGGAAAGGGTACTTTGTTGTGTGAATCTTGCAGGAACAATCGAGACGGATCTGGAAATTTCTAGAAAGCGAAACAGAAAACGGGATATCGGAACAGAAGAGATTTTAAACAACAGAACAACAGAAAAAATTTGGTGTCTCGAACCGCCCACCCCACCGCCCTTCCGCGGCCAAAACCTGCCTTAGGCCGCGGAAACGCGGCCTTCTAGTCAGATCAGAGCGTCAAAAAAAATCTTGGGACTCGAGCCAGCAAACTGACCGCGGAAACGCCGCTGGAGGTGGCTTCAGACCGCGGGAACGCGGCATCTTGGTGACTTTAGCTCTTGAAAATTGCACTGTAAGTCTCCTCTGTTTTTTCTTTGCATATATTGAAATATCTTTTCTGAAAATTCCTGCAGAATTCCGTGTGCTATAAAAATATTTCCGCTTCCAAATAACAATTTTGTGCAGGATTTTTGCGCCTCGCTTAAGTTAGAAATTGATTGCGAGTAATATTTTTTCTGTTGCATATCTTTTACTAAAAATCTTTTTGCAACAATTTCCAAATAAAGAGAAACAGGAAAAAGAAAAAAAAATCTTTTTATAAACAAACTTGCAAACTTTTACCGCGAATAAATCCTTGCACCACCACCCAACCTTCTTTCTTTTCACCTTTCTTCTAACATGGGTACCCCACATAATAAATCACTTGCCGAACTTTGGTATCCCGAACCTAATTTTGCGTCGTACATCAATTTGTTCGGTCAATTTAAAGACGATCCTTCCTTGCCTAAAAAATCTTTGAAAGATCAATTAGAGGCGTCTAGGAGAAACAGTTTGACTTTTTAACCCACTTTGTGTCAACCAAGTCAACCTTTACCACTTCCATATGTTGATACCACTTTTTCAAGTCCTGCTATCACTCCTAAGCCGATGTCCATTGCTGAGCATATTGCTCAATCTCGCAGCCGATCTTTCAACCCTCTCCACTCATCTAGTTCTAGGGATCCACAAGACTATTCACCTTTTTATTCATATGTTGACCCTACCCCTGTCCAATCACCCACTTCCTACCAGTCCTACCCGACTTTCCCACCGTCACTAGACATTGATTCTACACAGCCATTAAGGAGTTTCACATATCCAAACAATTTCGAAATTTTTACCGAAACCCCTTTACCACCCAAGTCTAGTTTGGAAGAGTCGTTGGAGGCATATATCTTAGCAACAAACAAAATGACTAGGAATGTGGAAGCGTCCGTAGCCGCCCTTATGCAACCTAGTGAACCGGTAGCTAGTTTCCCACTAGCTTCAAATTTTTCAATGTATAAGGAGGCGGTTGGACAGAGTAAGAATGTGAGAGGATTTCCAAATCAAACCTACCCTTACCCAATTGAAGCCCACAACTCCAGTTTTCCATCGAATGTCCTAAATGATTCACAAGTTCAAAATAAAAACGAGTTGTGTGATTTTGTAGTGTTTGATTTGCTAAATTGTGAAGAACCCCTTTCGAGTGAAACCGCACCTAATCATTTCGATCTTTACACCTCCACTCTAGAACCTAAATCGATAAATATCCATGCTTTTGATGAGGTGTCTAAAGAAATTGATTTTCACTTGATTGAGGATATAGACGCCGGGAATATTTCGGATGATGAACCTGTCGAATTAATTGAAATTTTATGTTCAAATCATCATCCCGAGTTATTAAATATTTCACCCGAATCTCATATGCGGCTTGATTTTGATGATAATGGCATGGATGAGTTGAATTTTGAGGAAAATTATAAGGATAGTATTGAGGAGAGTTTTGAGGATCATATTGAGGTTGAACCATTTTTGTTTGATGTGTCTGATTTTCCAATTCATCCTTCTGAACCTTTAACTGTTATATCACCCTCCCTCCTTCCCATCGTTCCGACCACTCTTGAAGACTGTGAGTTTGAAAAAATTTCTTTTGAATCTGACACAATTCTCACAGACGATAACACTTACGAGTGTTTCACTTTTTCGGACAATGTTGATGACTCACCGCCCGAGTTTGAGTCTTTTACATTTTCAGATGAGTTAGTTGAACCATCAGACTCAGTTGCTTACAGTTGTTTCGAACCATTGATGGAATCTTTCAAGTTCGAGACAGATTACTTAGGTGAGAGTACGACTATCCCTAATTCACTCCCTTTCGTCCTTCATATTGTTCCGACCGTACAAGAGACCATTACGCTTTCATCTCCTATACTAAGTTCGGCGTACCCATGCTTTCTTGCGAATCTTGAGGGATTTGACCCCATTTCTCGACGGGTTGATAGGTTAGCGCAATCGCTTTTAACACATCGATCATCACACATTGCGCTAATCTATTCACTCGATTTACTCCCTCAAGATCGTACTCCACTTCTTTCTCTTTTCCACCATTCTTCTCCCCCACTGAGACCATATTCTACCATTCTTCTTTCCACACGGTCTCGCGTATTTCTCATTTCTTTCCTCTACACCCCATTATTTCACCAACTCGGCAATTACCACGATAAAATTTTTGAATGGTTGGTGCTAATCTTTGGCTTGTGTAAGGCCAAGCTTAAGTTTTGGGGGAACCTTGTTGTATATATATTTTTGTTTTTCTTTTAACAATAAAAATAAAAAAAATTTAAAAATGAAAAAAGAAAAAAAAAATTATAAATAAATAAACAGGGGAATGCCGACAATTTTGACCCTCTTGGTGTAGCATGACAGTGAGGACACTGTCAAGTTTAAGTTTAGGGGTATGCTTGGTACGTCTTCTTCCTTCGCATTCATTTGTACATATTTTTGCATTTGCATACTTATTTGAAAACCCATAAAAATTGAAAAATTTTGAAAATTATAAAAATTATTGTATTCAATTTTGGCTAATTGACTTGAGTTTGACAAATAGGTTAACTGTCTAGGAACAACTAGATCTTAGACTTAGTAAATTAAAAACCCTAAAAATAACATTCCTTAAAGTTTAACGGTAGAAAGTATATATCTTTGTAGATTATTTAGAAATAGACAAATTTTGGGTTCAGTTCTTGGGCTAAGTTGAAACAAAGGAAAAGTATTGATACTTTTATAGAGTATAGGTTTGAAAAATAGTTCCTAGTTTAAGTCTAAATTCTGAAAATGTATACCCTACAATTTGCACAATCACGCACATTGAAACTTGGAATAGTAGAAGAGACCTTGAAATGCTCTTGTCTAAAGTCCTTAGTACAATGAAAATAAAAGGAAAAAAGCGTTAAAGAAAAAAAATGGACACTGGTTTTTGTGATTACTTAAGGCTGCAAAAATAGAAAAATATTTAGCGAGGGTGCTTCATCACCTAGTGCCTTAGACCAACTGGTTTGGGAGTCACTGCTAAAAGCCTTGGGTGTTGCAAGACTAGGAATTACGCTTAAATGTGCAAACACATTTTTTAATCGGTCGTTGGTACCTCAAGAAGTATTAACGGTCGCATGAAGGATGTGTAAGCAAAATTCAATTAAAAATTCACCAATTAATAAGTACTTTGGACAAGGGACAAGGGTATGATTGCTTGATTTGAATTTCCAAGTGTAGGGGTGATCTATACACACACGTAGGGGTATGTGATTGGAGTTTAGATGAGAGAAAGGAGTGAAGAATAGAACTTGTATCTTTAATAGAGTTGATAAAAATTCCTAAGTGGAGATGGAACCCTAGAAGGAAAACTTAAGAGATGTTGAAAGTTAAGTAGGTCTGCAGGATATATATAATCTTAAATTAAATGATAAGGAAGCGTGAAAAATACGGGTGGATAATTTACGAGTCGACGATAATAGAATTCCTTGTTAGAAAACCTAATTGGAGAATTAAAGTCAATGGGCCGAATTGATAGGATTTTGTGGGTAGTATCGGCTGAAAACCCTCAGGAGACAACACTCCTCCTTTTAGGGACACCTAGAGGTTTAACGGCTTGTTGCACGTGCTCAGTACAATCGCGTTTCCCTGCAAAAGTGCGGTTAGGATTTTAGTGAATAAAAATAAGTTTGCTCGAGGACGAGCAAAAGATAAGTTTGGGGGTATTTGTTCAGACCATAATATTGCATTATTATATTCCCCATTCTTATTCTTTTTATAAATAAACAGGTGCTTTTGACGCATGTCTGCTTCATATTACAGGTTACAAGTTCTTGGACAGAAAACAGTGAAAATGATGTAAAGACGATGAAAAAGTGGATCTTAACCAATAAACAGAAGATCTTGATCAAGCCTATATAAGAAACAGTTCACAAAGCAAGATTCAAGACGTCGACTCAAAGCGAAGGGTTAAAGTTCACTACAATTATTCACTGTAGGATCTGGAACAAACCTAGAAACCAAACTAAGAAAAGAACTAAAGAAATAGGGAGACAAAAACATCCAAAAGCAATGAAGAAAAACTGAAGAATTGATCTCCCTACTTGGCCGCGGTTCCACGGCCGTCTAAAGTCCCTGTTGGCGCGGAAAATGATGGCGGTGCGCTGGAGTTGATTAGGTCTTTTCTTAGGGGGTATTTTTGTAAAATCAGATATGCGGATCAATTTGTAATCTAGGGTTTCCTATTCTCTATAAATAGGAACTCTAAAGCTTGTATTCTTTTTATGCCTCCTTTTAATAATAAATTCAGAATTCTTTATGGAGAGCATCGGTGGCTCTCTTCAATTCAGAAATTCAGATCTGACAACCCTGCGTTGATGATTGGAGAAATGCATCTGTAAGTAGATTGAATTCCTTGCCCTAGTTTAGATTTTAATTCTTTGCCCTAGGTAGATTTATTTCCTTGCCGTAGATAAATTGTTTAGAGTTAGCTTTGGGGAAGGTTTTTGAAAGATGGGATCTCTCATCCCTTTCTTACCCATTATATATTTACAATAGGACTCCATGCATACACGCACACACCGCGCCCTACGGCACCCTATCCCTCGAGGTAGCGGTGATACCGTAGTGTAAAAGCCCAGTTGCACGGTTTTTCATGGAGGTTAGGGTAAGGATCTCTAAAGGAAGGATAAGAACCTAAAGGAAGGAACACCTTCCCGAATGGATCTAATCCCCTTTATTGATAATTACCATAACTCCTCATAGATCTTCATTCGGGTATAGAAAGCGTTGAGATTTACTTGCATTTCCAAACCATCCCTCAACCTAACCCTAGCAAGAATAGATCTAGATAATCGTAGATAGAATAATTTAGGTTTTTAGATTTAATAACCAATCCGAACACCCTTCGAAATTAACTCGTTAGCACGACTAGGAAATTCAAAAAATCCCTGTGGACCGACCCGTACTCACCGGCTAGCTGCAAAGTGACGCCGTTCTTGATTGCGGTAATAGATAAGTTTTTGGCATACAAATCAGGCGGAATTTTCAAAAATGATTTTAGAACTTCGCAACAACGACTTTAAAACAATAGGATCTTTATATAAACCTTAACTAATACAATGACTAAGAGGTTCTAACTACTGTGTAAGAAGTTTATACCTCCGCGACCTAGTCCTTCTTTCTTTGTTGTGATCCTCCATTTCTTAAGCTCCCGGATGAGTCTACGAATCGAGCTTGGTCGTTAACCTCCTTGGGCTAAAGATGATCCACCTGAGGGTTACTACTATGAGCTCTTACCTCTAATATGAGGTAACTAAAGAACTTAGTGTGCTAATCTAGGTTGTTTAGGTGATGTAGAGAGTGATTAGCGGTTAATTAGTATCCTAGACCCTTGGATTCTCAACTCATGAGACAATTAAGGGTAAGAGGAAGAAGGAGATAGCTTGGAGGAGAGAGAATGTGTGAGATATTATGAAATAAAAATGGCTAGCTTGGATAATTATGAAGCATAGAATAATATAAAATCAAGCATGCTTCAATAGTTATCATATGAGTCACTAAGTGAGTCATCTAGTGGCCATGCTTCATTTAATGTAAATCAACAACTCACCCTCCACATCATTTCATCATTTAATCAAAAAGAATAAATAAGAAATGAGGTGTCTTCTTCTAGAAGCACTCATGCTAAAATTACAAGAATACCCATTAACCGTATATACATACCCGTATCTGCATTCCGTAAAATACGAATACCCAGAGACTGAATAATCCGATAATCTAATACTATGATCCAGCTTAAACCAAAGACCACTAGTATTATCCATCTGAATCATGATCCATGCACAAGTGCACGTATATGATCTAACCCTGCCGTAAAACCATACGGCCTCTACATCGTTTCGCCCGAAGCAAGGAAACCCTTTGTGTGGGACTCCAAAGACTCGACAGTACGCTGGCAGTGGGTTTAACCATAAGCACGTCAGGGATACTAGCTGCACGTAACGGCTACCCAGGTATATGTCAAAAAGAAGGTCGACGAGCAAACTCATCCGAACTCCTACTGAGCCTATCCGTGACAATATCCGTGCAGTCCGGTCTGTTCGTCTGAGAGTATCGCATGTAAGGTCTAGGGAGGTGGAAAACGTCAGACCCCTAATAACCAAACAAGTCGTGTCGGTGTGGCTCAAAACCAATCCAAGAATCTACTGGTTCACTTACCAGTAATTCTCAATCCGCCCTGGCCAGGGACTTATGGTGATGACCAACCGATCATTGTGCGACATCGACTCCCTATACCTGGAGTGACGGATCCCCAACAGTCGATCACTTCATCCATTTGGCTCGGAACTGTACCCAACTAAAACCTGTTTGCACGACTCAGTAGAGCCGTGGTAGGGTAGTAATCAAAGCACAGTGGGTACTCACACGAGAAAAATGACGACCTCAGGTCGACAGACTATCTGTACACATGTCACCTGAGAACTGTTATCTGACACAAGGTATAATACTATCTAGCCAGTCCTCCGTGAGTCCTGTCCGGTGTACTCACTCCCTGTGAGCACCTGTATACAATCTTAGGTGCATCTCGCCAATGGTTGCGGGACCAAACCATCGCCCCTCGTCAGGGCCTAGATATGTATACAGTAGTCTACACTGGAGTATTGATGTCCGGTCTCGATACTCCTACGACTAGGGACGGTTTAAGGATGTGCCTATCGACTACCCAGCTCCCACAAGTATGGCAGCCATCGCAACGCTGGTAATCAGGCAAAGATCCTACGGGCTTTATCAACATGTATACTAGATATGAAATACAATGTAAAACACATCACATGTTAAGATAAATACAAACCAAATAGCGTACTATCATATTGAGCAAGATTGTCCTGTATATACATATCTCTAGCATCCTATATAATGAAGGCCTCTAAGGCATACATATCCAACAATTCATAATGAAGTAAAAGAAAAGAAGATCATAAAACACATCCAACCATAGAATGAAAGACAATACAAAACCCTATAAAAATAATTAGTCTCTCATAGAAAGGAAATTATAAACTTTATTATTTATGAAATAAAACTTACAATTACTCTTGATCTCTCCTACTTTTGCAAACCCTGATTTTTAAAGTCTATGGAAGTGATATGAAACTCTAGGGCTATACAGGTGCTTATATAGGGCTAAGAAAGTTTGGAGAACAAGTAATAAAAGATATAAGAGAATCAACTTGCTAACAACTATGAAAATCTAATCTAATTGCTCTGTTGGATGCTGTTGCGTGCCTTCAGAATCTTCAAAAGACGAAACCCTACTGTTTCCCTCCGAATGGCGGCGACGACGTGAGGACGTCTCGCCTGAGATTCGGGGCAGACGCTATATGGTTTTATCCATCCACCTCTCCGAAGGTGCCGAGTTGATTTACAGCATCGTGTATCGGAGGTTTAGACGGATGCGGCCGATATATCAGACTTCGTCAGATTCCCCCTCAGGGTGAGGGGTTTTTGATTGTGGGGACGCTCTTCCCTGCAGGCGCAAGCCCCTGCAGTTAATTACGCTACCGCATCGCGGTAACAACTTTCTCCTTCTCCATAATTTCACTTCGTGTCGTGTGTGTTTGTTTTGTTTGTGGTTGCCCGTGGATTGTATACGGAGACTGAGTAATGTCGTCGCCCATAGGACGTGGATTAGTCCAAATCCGTATTTACTTAGATTTGGGTTTGGTGTTTTTGGTTTAAGGATGCAAAAGTCGTGTTGCGGCTAAGATCAACTTAAACATTCGTTAAGGATACATTAGTCCTGTTTTAGACTAAGATCAACTTAACGTAGTGATTGATTTAATTATCTGGCCGTCGGGACTCGTCACCTCTCTGACGCCGTTGAGGGATTACAACGACAGGCGTCAGAGGAGTTCAGAGATGTACCCTTGAACCAAAGTTGATTTGGAGTTTTAATGTTTATTTAAAGATCTAAGGACACATTAACCGTATTTGGGGCTAAGATCAACTTAGACGGGACCGTTTAGATCCGGCAAAAGAGCGTTCGGGCTCTATTGCGCCAGTTTAAGGACGTGGTGGTCCATCGCCAGTTTAAGGACGTAGTGGTCCATCGCCAGTTTAGGGACGTGGTGGTCCATCATTAGTTTGGGGACGTTTCGGTCCGATATTAGTTTAGGGACGTTTCGGTCCGATATTAGTTTAGGGACGTTTCGGTCCGATATTAGTTTAAGGACGTTTCGGTCCGATATTAGTTTAAGGACGTTTCGGTCCAATATGGGTATGTGGTTGTTGGGACCCGTCACCTCTTTGACGTCGTTGAGGAATTACAACGATGGATGTCAAAGGAGTTCGGAGATGTACCCTCGAACCGGACGTAGATTGATTTAGGAGAGCCATTTTGCTCAGTCAATTTAATTTAAGGACTTATGGCCACGATTGGGCTAAGTCCAGTTCAACATTGCATTTTTTTTATTTAGGCTCTACCCACAAAAGATACAGAGTATCAATTTATTTTGGGCTCTGCCCATTTGTAGATAATGCAAAGTATCTACCTTGTTTGGGCTTTGCCCCTTTTAAAATGCATAGCATTCTGAATATTTTGTTTGGGCTCTGCCCATTTATAAGTGATGCAGAGCATCTGTTTTGGTTTGGGCTCTGCCCCCTTAAAATAATGCATTGCATTTTATTAAGCCTGTTAGGCCTTCTTTTAATTGGGCTTGGCCCTTTTGTAAGCAATACAGCGCATTTGCGCTTTGCGCTAAGTAATGAGCGCAAGCTCATATGGTGATGACACGTGTCGTGCTCTGGTGAGCGCAAGCGCACTAGCGCAGTGCGCTGCGCTGTTGCGCTGCTGACACGTGGCGCGCTCTCAGCGAGTTGCGCTAATTCCAGAGAGCAAAGCTCTATCTTAAGGGCGCTTAGCGCAAGTGGTTCTATAGCCGACACGTGGCGCTCTCTTAAGAGCGCAACAGCGCAGTTTGGAAGTGCAAAGCACTAAGAATCTTTTAGCTTCAAGAAGGGAAGTGCAAAGCACTGTTTAATTTCTTTATCTAAATTAGATCAAAGAAAAATAAAGTTTTCTTTATTCGAAGAACCAGAGGTTCATAAAAGTGCAAAGCACTATTTTTTTTTTTATTTTTTTAAAGGAACAGAAGTTCACAAGAAGTGCAAAGCACTGTTTATTATGTAAAGATCATTGATCTTCTTTTTTAGATCAATGATCTATTAGAGGGAATTTCTTCTTCTACTTCATGAAGGTTCTTTACCTTTTTTTTTTTGAAATCTTCCCAGAGTTCTCTATGTTTAAAGTTCTTGATTTTTTCAAGAGAAATGTTCCTCCCTTTGAATGAGGTCTGGGGTCCTATTTATAGTGCCCACAAATTTGTTGAATTTGTTAACAAGATCTTTTCTGAGTGATTTTGGGAATTTTCCCACCGCTGGATCTTTGATCCAAAGGCAGAAGAAAATCTTCTGGTTTTGGAAAGAACAGAAAAGATTTCTTAAAATCTTAATTTAGTTTGGCGCAGATGCCCCAGCGAGTGACACGTGTCGCGCAGCGCAAGTGCGCTAGCCCATCTGCGCTGACACGTGTCGTGCAGCGCAGAGCGCAGCGCAAGTGCGCTAGCGCACCTGTGCTGACACGTGTCGTGCAGCGCAGGGCGCAGCGCAACTGAAGCGTTGCTTCAGGCAAATAGAGCTCTGCTCTGATTGGGTGCGCTTTCTTGGGCGCTGCGCTGACGTATTAGCGCCAGACACGCGGCGCGTTGCGCCCGCGACTTGAAGCGTTGCTTCAAAATTTGAATTTTGAATTCAAACAGAGCTTTGCTCTGATTGGGCGAAACAAATGCCCCCCCACCGTTGCGCTCACGTGGCGCACACGTGAGTGTAACGGTGGCAACCCCCCCTGACCGTTAGATCAATGGGGAATCTCAAGAGGCGCAAGCGCCTTATAAATAGAGCCTCTGGCCCTTAGAAAACTCTCCACCATTTTTCTAAATTTAGATTTTCAGAGCTCTGCTCTTGCTTAAGAATTTCAGAGCTTTGCTCTTGCTTTCAGAACTCTAGAGCTTTGCTCTCATTTCCCAAAGTTTTTAGAAAACTTTAGGTAATATTTAATTTAAAACTAAGTTAAATTAATTTAAGTCAATTTTAATCCACAGAGCTTTGCTCTCATAGATCTTTTGATCTAAAGAACTTCCCTTTGGGGTTTCATCCACAGAGCTTTGCTCTCACAAACCCATGGATCTACAGAGATCTTGTTCATGGGTTCTAACCCATGAACAGAGCTTTGCTCTTGAATTAAATGTAGATCTTTTAGATCTGAAAAACAGAGAACCTTTTTTGTAAGTTTTCATGGATTTTTCAAGATTCCAGAAATTTTAATTTTAAAATTATTTTCAAAATTTTCTTTTTGATGGAATATTATAGAGCTAAGCTCTTTTTTAAGGAATTTTACTCTTTTGAGACCAGAACTTGACAAGTGTCATTCTGTGACAGAGCTTTGCTCTGAAAGAGGAGATTTTCTCCTTGTCTCTAGTGATTTTCCCCCCTTTTTTATTATGGGAATGTTCCCCCCCAGGGGCCAACTGACAATCTCATCCAATGATGAGTTTGTCTCCTTAATTGACGTATTGTCATTTAGATTTCATGGGTCCCTCTTTGATCTCCTACTCACTGCACTGTGGTGCGGTGTAATTAATTAATTTTGATTTTGATTTTAATTAATGCATTTTCTTCTTTCAATGCCAAACGTGGGGATTACAACATTAATGGCTACTTTGCTCTTTTGCAGCGATCATGTCTGAAGACACTTCATTCCTGTTCACCCGCTCGGAGGAGGGATTTCCAGAGGCGCCCTTGGACCGCGAAGCCCTAACCATGATTAGAGAGTATGACCCTGAGTACAAGAAACTCCACCTTTGGGGGTCCTGGTATAACCAGATTATTATGGGTCGACGCAGCTTCACCTGCGCGGCGCCTTCAAAACCTATCACGGAAATTCACTATGCCAATCCACCTCCAGTGCAGTATGCCGTGGAGATGATAGACTGGACCGCGAACAACTTTCTTCATCCTGCTATGGATGCGGTTCCGGTTCAGCGTCCTATGGTTTTGGATATCCTAGGACGCCGTATCTGTCAGGGGGAAGCACGGCCGTGGGGGCAATCATATAACCTTGGTTTGATTCCTCGTCACCCGATTGGCTATCTGCCGTGGGCCCGGTACATCCTGTCGACGAGAAAGTCGCAGTTGATAAGACTAGGACTGTACACCGCAGTCTACGTCTCTCTCTTCCAATATCATACGCTCCCCACCTGGTGGTTCAAGGCTTTCTTGGAGCAATGGAATATTCCCACCCACACTTTCCTTGCCATGGATCGGGAAGTGTCTATTTCTTTGGAAGAATTCGCAGAGGTATCCGGCCTGCCGGTCATGGGGGAACACTATGAAGAGCTGCTCCCGACAGATGAGTACATCTTCGGTGCTAAGCCGATGTTAAGGGGGATTACGCCGGAAAATGCCGTTCAACACCAATTCCCTAGCCTGATCAAGGTGTTGAACATCTACGAGTCCCTCTTCATCGAACACGGGAGCCGAGGAGTTAATTTTGAGGACTTCATTGCTCGCTTCCTCCATCCGAGCGTTATTTCGCCAGGAGCCGTCAAATCTGCCATCCTGGATGATCCTTTTGGCCTAGGTTTGGACAACCTGCCGACGAAGGAGATAGACCAAAAGGCTTTCTTCCTCCCAGACTTCCCTACCATATCTTTCGCGGAAATTGCAGCCCCTGGGATGGATGAGGAGGCCTTTTTCTTAGGATTTCTCGGGCTGTGGCTGAGTTGGTTCGCGATCCCAATGCATTCTCATCGCATGCGGCCCTCTGTCTTTTATCCAGCCCACCGCATGGTCATCGGGATAAAGGTGGCCGTGGGGATTGCCGGCCTGGCGCACCTATATCATGGCCTCAGCCGAGCAGCGGATGCTAACGAGCCCGGGGTACTGCACGTGGTCTTCCCGATGCATTACTTTGCATCGTGACTCGAGCTACACACGGCGGGTGTCTTCGGTATGCATAAAAGGCCTTCATTCTTTGACAAGTGCGGTTTTCCTCGCATTTTACAGCTGATTGGCTCATCAATCGTGACCCCTTCACCACGGGATGCCAGAGCTTTACTGCTTCGCCCTCACACCGTTGGAGTTGGGATGTCCTTTATTGATAAGGTATTAACCATTGGAAAAGCGTCCACCACTGCGGTGCGACCACTACAGGACTCCTTCAAGGATGGAGTTTCAGTGTTAACAGCCCGGGAGATCCTTCATTTGTATTCTATTAGACCGGGTTTCCTAGTCTTCAGGCAGGGCGGTGCAGCGATCTTTATGAGATATAACCTGCATCGTTTTGCTCGACAACTGAGTTACGATCAAGGGGTACCCTTAGAAGCTTTCTTACTGGAACCTGCTGTAAATGAAGAAGGGATGGAGAACGCGTTACACCATTTCATGCGCCTGAACACGGGTTCTCGTTTTTTCGTTAGCACGCCGGCCTGTGCTCCACGACTCCTTAATGTATATAAAGAGTGGTACAATCACGCGACGGGGGCTGTTATAAAGGAAGAGAGGCGAGTGTTGATTGACCGTAAAGAAGTACCCCCCGGTACCAATCGTAACGCTCCCTTAGCGCCAAGGCTCCTGGTGGTTCCTCCTCTAAAAGATACTAGGGGCAGACCATCACGTGCGCCAAGCCCTCCACGTGAGCTGTCGCTCTCTGATATCGCAGACGCACCTCCCGCACCCCGCGCTCAGGTGGAAACAATGGTTGTACCCTCGCCGGAGTCTAGCGTGGGTGCGGACATCGGGACTCGTCGTCCCAAAGTGGCTGCTAAGCGGAAGTCGATCCCTCGCGGGCCCAGGGTCGGAGGGCAAAAGAAAAAGAAGTCGCTCCTCACCGCGGACGTTGTGTTCCGTCAGGAACCCCATGCTCCCTACTCCGAGGGTCTGCTCGAATATGGGACTAATGCAGGATTAGTGATGCCACCGCCGGACGATACAGACTTGGACGCTGCTCTCAGAGCTTCGGCATGGTTGGTGAAGCGTGACGCGTGGTTGGCTAAGCTTGCGCAATCAGGTAACTACTAGTCGCCTTTTCTTTATTGTAACATATCCTCTTCATTATTTTTGACTTACGCTTTTCTTTCTTTTCTTTCAACAGGCGTCACTGATGAAGAAGCCATTGCTGCTTCCCTGAAGACTTTTCAGGAGGAGGAACGTCTCAGGGCATCTATGGGCCTTAGTAAGTTTCGACTCATCGAGTTTTTTCATTTTCCTTGTGTTATGGTCGATCTAACCTTTCCCTTTTAATTGCAGGAACCTCAATGCCGCTCCCTCCTAGCGGCGCAGATGTTCTACCAGCGGCCGACGTTCCTGCTTCCTCTGGGCCACCGCAGGAGGCTCATCTTGAAAAGCCGATGAGAGATGCCTTAAAGGCTCTGGAGGCATCCCTGAATGAAGATGATGATGCCTTGAAGGAGGCGTCACAGAGGTCCCTCATAACCGCTCGGGAGGAGAGAAAGCGGTTGAGGCGTGAGGCGAAGGCGCGCAGGGCTGCCTTGTCTATGGGAGCGGGCCCCAGCACCGCCCCTCGAGCTGATACTCCCTCCGAAGAGGCCCCTCTCGCCCTATCCACTGCCCGCAGAGAGGTGGCGCGAGCAGTTCGGAGCGCAAACGGTAAATCTGCTTCAGGTAATATTTCTCTCAGAGTTTTTGTTATAAGGATTTTAATGTCATTGGTCCTTATATCTCTTATCTTTGCAGGGCCAAGTCCGATCGAGGGAGAGGCGGAAGCCGTCGATCCTAGGGGAACGGAGGAGGCGATGCCTGCCGAACTCAAGCCGACAGTGGGTAATATCGTTGAGGCCATGGAGCCTGGAGTGGAGGTCGAGGGGCCTGCCGCCGAGAAGGTCATTGATGCCGAACCTGAAGCGGGGGCGGATGATATAATCATTATAGCTGAGTCCAGGGTGGTGGCGGCTGAGGCGCTCGAGGTCGGCGGTCCCCTGGCGACGGTAGACGATACAACCGCAGCTACTGAACCTGAGAGAGTAGTGGGTGAGGCGGCCATGATTCCCGAGGACGAGCCAACCGCTCCTTCTCTGGAATCTGGCAATACTCCAGTCATAGCCCTCCCCGTCTACGGTCCTCCGCCGTCCCCAGGTCTGGCTAGCACGACGACGGTCCCCATCGAGTCGGGTGACGAGGCCACGGGCGGTGGTCTCATGTCGGTAGAGGAGGGAGCCGCCTCCGTTTCAGCCGGGAGCTCCTCAGGTAAACCCTAAGTGGCTGCTTTTCTTTACTTTACAACCTTTTCTGACAAGTTCACCTTTTCGTAATGCAGGTGCGGCTAGCGCCGATGCCCCACTGCTCGAGGGAGCGCCTTCAATGACTGCTTTGGCGGTGGTCACCTCTCAACCTTTTCTCATACCCTCGAAGATGTTGGAAGGTCTGTGTTTACGATTTGTTAATCTTGTTTTCCAGACATATAATTCGCGTACTAAAGTGACACTGTCGTGTTTTCAGGAGTGCTTTTTGATCACGTATATCAGATGTTGCTCCCACACTTTTCCTTCCCATCTGAGCTTGCTTCTTCTTCTGGTGGCGTTGGTGAGTATGATTTCCGTTGACATCCTTCCTCTCTTTTTCTTATTGACGGAATTGTCTCTAACCTCTTTTTCTCATCTCAACTGCAGTGCTACAGATTGAAGGAGGGGATGAAAGATCAGCTGCGCCACCAGCCCTTCCGACCTTGCCACCTGTCTCAACTGGTACAATGACCATCATATTGGTAACTTTCCTCTCTTTATTTTCTGTACTGTTATCTGATCGCATCCTGTTTCTTTCAGCTGTCGTTCTGGCTTCGGCGTCCTTCGAACCTCGCGTCACAATGCCGGCGAGTCCTTATCTGAGGAGTCTGTCTTCAAAAGGCGCCGCGAATAGTCTGCGCATGTTGAGTGACTATGTCAAGGAACTCGATGTTGAAACTCCTACATCTGCCGCAGACTTCGCTATGGTGGTTAACCCGATGCTAGCAATACTCGTGAACTTTCATGAGGAGGGCATCATTGCATCCTGGGTTAACCATTCTAAGGAGATCAAGGGTCGCCTATATCGGTTGGCGTCGCTGCGTCCCGCTCCCGAGACCGTGGCTGCCAATAATCAGAGGACAGCGTGGATTGAGCAAAGCGCTCCTTACTTCCGCCATCTCGAACAAGAAGTCATTTCAAGGCGTAAGGAGCGTGGTGAGGCTTCAAGCAAGTCTGCTCAACTGCATGCTCGGGTGGAGGCCAATGCCGCACGGCTGAAGGTTATCTTTGAGGGCCTCCTGCAATGCCTCTCCGAAGGGTTATCATTGAGGCAAAGACTTGACTTTGTTGAGCGAGCTGCAGCCAGCCAGGAAGCAGCCCAGAAGACGGTAGAGGAGCAACTTTCATCTTTCTTGCAGCAGCGGGCTCAGGTGGAGGCGGATGTGGACGCAGCTGTCACTCGAGAGGAAGCGCTGAAGGAAGTGCGAGAGCGGCTTGTGAACTTACTAAAGACACTTCCTCCTCAGTAGCTATCCATTTTTGTAAAGAATGTATATGTATATATATTTTTTTATCCTTTGACATAATGTATCCTGTATTCAATCAAGTTTATGAATAAAAGATACACCTTTTTGTAATGTCTTGTGTCACTTCTTCGCTTTTTTCTTTCTTTTCAGCATGACATTTTTAATGCACCTTATTGGCAGGTAAATTCATTTCTGCCAGAGATAACGATGGCCTAGACTGCAGGTTCAGATCTGCCGCCTAGGGCTTTTCAGCTTTATGAGCCGTGAGGGTCTCATAGAGGCTTTTCTCTTTACGGATCGAGAGGATCTCGCAGGTGGATTTTCTCCTTAGGAGTCGTGAGGATTCCCAAGTGTGGTTTTCTCTCATAAGTCGAAAGGATCCTATAAGAGAATTTCTCCCTCTTACGAGTCGAGAGGGCTCGTAAGCGGCTGTTTCCCTCTTTGTCGAGAATCGATTTCAGAGAGTGAGACCCGTGAATAGTATGCAAGAGACCATTTAGGATTGACTTGCAGGGTCCCATTGTTCAGGAAGCAAGTTTGTGAATCCTTACTGCACGAGATGTGAGTCAAAGAGGCTCTCGTCACGGAGTGTTTGTATCCGTGAGTCGAGGATTTTGCGAGGGATTATTTGTTTCCCAAGCGCCAAGGATTATTTGTGTCCTTGGGGTTTGAAACGAGTCGAGGGTTCCTACGGAGGCACTGGTGGCTCTGCGGGTCGACGCGGATCAGAAGGCTCTCGTCAAGGAGTGTTTGTATCCGTGAGTCGAGGAATTTTGTTAGGGATTATTTGTTTCCCAAGCGCCAAGGATTATTTGTGTCCTTGGGGTTTGAAACGGGTCGAGGGTTCCTATGGAGGCACCGGTGGCTCTGCGGGTCGACGCGGATCAGGAGGCTCTCGTCAAGGAGTGTTTGTATCCGTGAGTCGAGGAATTTTGCTAGGGATTATTTGTTTCCCAAGCGCCAAGGATTATTTGTTTTCTTGGGGTTTGAAACGAGTCGAGGGTTCCTACGGAGGCACTGGTGGCTCTGCTGGTCGACGCGGATCAGGAGGCTCTCATCAAGGAGTGTTTGTATCCGTGAGTCGAGAATTTTGTGAGGGATTATTTGTTTCCCAAGCGCCAAGGATTATTTGTTTCCTTGGGGTTTGAAACGAGTCGAGGGTTCCTACGGAGGCACTGGTGGCTCTGCGGGTCGACGCGGATCAGAAGGCTCTCGTTAAGGAGTGTTTGTATCCGTGAGTCGAGGAATTTTGCTAGGGATTACTTGTTTCCCAGGCGCCAAGGATTATTTGTGTCCTTGGGGTTTGAAACGAGTCGAGGGTTCCTACAGAGACACTGGTGGCTCTGCGGGTTGACGCGGATCAGGAGGCTCTCATCAAGGAGTGTTTGTATCCGTGAGTCGAGAATTTTTTTTTGTTGAAGTCACTGGCTTCTTTGGTTGAAATGAACCGTTGAGGTTTGGCTTCGTCGTTTGACGGAATCCGCTGGGGAAGTATGGTCCCTTCCTTGTTTACGCCCTTGGATTGTATACAGGGATCGATGTGATCTTAACTGTAGGGCCGAAATTTTATCATTTCTTCTTTTTATTTTATTTTATTTCCGCGATGCTCTATCATTTCAGCTTTTATATTGCGAAGGTCGCGATTGCCCAATCATTTCGGCTATCTTTCGCGGTGCCCAATCATTTCGGCTATTTATTTTATCTTTACTCGTTGCTTTTTATTACGAGTTGCCCAATCATTTCGGCTATTTTCCATGCATACATTTTACTTGCTGCTTTTTATTGCAAGTTGCCCTATCATTTCGGCTATTTCGTATGCATGAGCGGCCTACTGGCTTTCGCCGTAAACCTGAAATTGGACATCGATTTTGGCATCAGCACCGCTGCAACTGGGATATTGCCAGGAGCAAATCATCATTTGCCTCTGTCGCTGTCGAACAAAGGAGGCTTAGCGATCAGGGTTAGGGACCTGTCGACTAAGGCTTTCGATGTCATGAGCCGTGAGGGTCTCACAAAGGTATTTCTCCCTATAAGTTGTGAGGATCTTGTAGGTATGTTTTCTCCTTGGGAATCGTGAGAATTCCTAAGTGCATGTTCTCTTGTAAGTCATAAGGATCTTACAAAAGGGTTTTCTCCTTATAAGTCGAGAGGACTTACAAGTGTTGTTTGCTGTACAAGCATATCCCTAGTCACGGATGGGACTTTGTTAGGGAAATATTTATTCGTGCCCGTGGATTGTATACAAGGGTCATTATGAGCCGCTTGTAGGGCAATATTGGAAGTTCGTGGGGGTTTGCTTAAGCACTGGTTTAGGTTTCTGTAACTTAAGACTTTCAAATCCTATGAGCCGTGAGGGTCCCATAAGAGAGTTCTCCTTACGAGTCGTGAGGATCTCGCAAGTGTATTTTCTCCTTAGGAATCGTGGGGATCCCTAAGTGTGTTGCTCCTTTGTGAGTCGTAAGGATCTCACGCAGGTGGTTTCTCCTTATAAGGTCGAGAGGACTCTATAAGGGTTCTTTAACGAAGTTGCGCCCTTTCGGGTTTTCACAAACACTCGCCGGTAGTCCTGCTGTTTTTACTCACGGAGCCCTTTCGGGTTTTCATCCGTGCCCTTTTTGCTTATGGACATACCGTTTTTATTTATCATATATTTTTTTTATTTATATATTTTTTATCTCGTCAGCCTAAGGATGTTGCGGTTGTAGTTTAAAGACGTTTCGGTCTGTTATTAGTTTAAGGACATTTCGGTCCATCGTTAGTTTAAGGACATTTCGGTCCATCATGGAGAAGCCCGGCTACTTTTATAAAGCTTGAGCTTAGGAAGATAGCGAGCGGACATAGTCGTCGTCATCTATCATTGACCTAAACTATGGCTCATTAAGCGTAGTATTTCTTTAGGAAGCGACCGTTTATTGGCCTGAAAGGCCTTTCGCCGTGCATGTCCATGAGTAGATAGGCTCCACCCTGGTAAACTTTATCTATGATGTACGGGCCTTCATAGTTTGGCTCGAATTTTCCCCGCTTGGCGCAATTGGGGATCATAGGCCTTTTGACCACTAGCACGAGTTCGCCTTGACAAAATGTCCTCGGTCGGGTCAATCTTTCGTATGCGCGTGTCATCTTTGCTTTGTAAGCTTCCAGATTTTGCTGTGCTAGAAGCCGGATTTCATCAAGGGCATCAAGCTCTTCAAACCGAAGGTGAGCATTTTCTTCGTCTGTCAGCTTGTAGTGGACTGCCACTCGTAGAGAGGGTAGTTCTATCTCGAGAGGGAGTACTGCTTCCGTCCCAAATACCAACGCGTATGGCGTTGTGTTTGTGGCCATTTTAAATGTAGTTCGATACGCCCAAAGAGCTTCTTGCAATCTTTCGTGCCAATCTTTCTTATTTCGTGACACTGTTTTCTTCATGATCTTCGTCAAGGTCTTGTTAAAGGCCTCGGCTAGACCGTTAGCTCGCGGATTATAAACTGAGGAATATCTCCAGTCTATATTGTGCTGTTGTGCGAAGCGGCTAATTTTATGACTTCGGTAGGCTGGCCCATTATCAGAGATGATCCTTCTCGGGGTTCCAAACCGGTATATGACGTGCCTTTTGAAGAAATGGAGGATGTTCTCCGTCTTCACTTCCCTCAACGGTACCGCCTCTGCCCATTTGGAGAAGTAATCAGTCGTTGCTAGGATGAAACGATGTCCTTTGGACGATGCTTGTTCGATGGGGCCGACTATGTCAGTTCCCCACATTTCGAATGGCCAACTAGCCACTGTCGGATGCAGTGGATTGGGATGCTGATGGATGAAGTCCCCATGAATTTGGCATGAATGACATTGCCTCGCGTATTCCAGGCAATCCTGCATCATCGTGGGCCAGTAGTAGCCCATCCGCTTGATCTTCAATTTCATCTTTGGGCCTGCTTGGTGAGAACCGCAGAGTCCGTCGTGAACTTCCTGGACAACCCTTTTCGCTTCGTCAGGTCCTAAGCATCTCAGCCACAGAGAATTGAATGACCTCTTGTATAGGGTATCGTTGACGAAGGCGAAAGACAGAGCTCGTTTCACAAGCTGATGTCTTATGGATGCTTCTTCAGGTATTCGGTGGAACTTGAAGTAATCTATGAAGACTTCTCTCCAGTCTTCGGTCTTCTCATGGTCTTTTATTTGTAGGGTTGCCTGCTCAGTTGCTCCCTTTTCTTTATATGATTCTGGAGGTATCTCTGCTGGGGCGAGCACTCGACGGCTTTGTATCACGATTCTAACGTCATCGAGGTTCTCGTCAGCCAATTCTTTAGCAAGTTTGGCCAGTGCGTCCGCTTTGCTGTTTTCCGCGCGCGGTATACTTTCCAACGTGTAGGAGGGAATTTGGGTTAGCAGTTGCTGCACTTTTTCACCGTATTTTACCAATTCCGGTTTGCATGTCTGGTAATCGCCGTTCACTTGACTGATGACCAGCTGGGAGTCCCCATATATGAGGAGGCTTTCAATTCCCATATCAATGGCGATTTCGAGGCCTGCTATCAAAGCTTCATATTCAGCTTCATTATTCGTCCTCGGCTCTGTTAAGGAGAAGGCGAAGCGCATTATTCCTCCTTGTGGAGTCACAAAGATGAGTCCTATCCCTGATTTGATCATTGGCGTATTTTGTTTGTGCTTTTTCATGGAAGATGCTCCATCGAAATAAAGCTCCCACCGGCTATCATCACTGTCGATTGCGTCAAACGCATGTCTGTCTGGCAAATCGCAATTTAGCGGAGAATCGGCAGGTATGGGATGCTCAGCAAGGAAGTCGGCGATGGCCTGGCCTTTTACTGCCCTGAGAGGTTGATATGTTATCGAAAATTCCATCAAGAGCAGGGCCCATTTAGCGAGTCGCCCTGTCAATATGGCTTTTGACATTAGATATTTGAGAGGGTCCACTTTTGAAATAAGACGGACCTCGTGCGCCAACGCATAGTGCCTAAGCTTTGTTATTGCGAAGATCAACGCCAGGCAGTGTTTTTCAATGGGAGAGTAGTTGCTTTCTGCCCCCAGCAGAACTCGACTTAAGTAGTAGAGTGCTCTTTCTTTCCCTTGATCGTTCTCTTGTTCCCATAATGCGCCTAAAGAACCTTCGAGGGCGGTTGTATAAAGAATAAGAGGTTTCCCCTTAACCGGAGCAGCCAACACCGGCGGGTTCTGCAGGTATTGCTTGATCTCATCCAGTGCGCCTTGGCATTTTTGATCCCAAACGAATGGGGTTCCCTTCTTCATCAGGTGACTATAAGGACGGCACTTTCCTGAAAGGTTGGCTATAAATCGCCGTATGTATGCGAGTTTCCCTTGGAGAGACCGCAGCTGTTTGAGAGTCCTCGGCGGAGGCATTTCCATGATCGCTTTAATCTTTGACGGATCTATTTCAATACCTCGGTGTCGAACAACGAATCCTAGGAATTTGCCCGAGGAAACCCCAAACGCACATTTAAGAGGATTCATCTTCAAGTTGTATTGCCGAAGGCGTTGGAATACAGTCTTCAGATGCTCGAGATGTTCCTCGTATGATTTGCTCTTAACCACGAGATCGTCGATATAGCATTCAACGATTTCGTGTATAAGGTCGTCGAAGATCTTTGTCATGGCCCTCTGATAAGTAGCACCGGCGTTCTTCAAACCGAAGGGCATCACTTTATAACAAAATATACCAAGAGGAGTCCTGAAGGCTGTGTGCTTCTGGTCTTCTGGATGCATTTTTATCTGGTTATACCCCGATGAACCGTCCATGAAAGAGAAGACTTCATGAGTGGATGTATTGTCTATCATCAGTTCAGTGACTGGTACTGGGAAATCATCCTTCGGGCAAGCTTTATTAAGATCCCGGAAGTCTACGCATATGCGCACTGTCCCGTTTTTCTTCATCACTGGGACAATGTTGGCGATCCATTCAGGGTACTGAACTTCCTAGATAAAGCCAGAGTCAATTAACTTTTTGACTTCGGTATTGATGCTCATCTCAAGCTCGAGCCGCATTCTTCTCGGCGCCTGTTTGATTGTCTTGACGTCCGGGGATATCGCCAATTTGTGTACAGCAATTTCTGGATCTAGTCCCGGCATTTCGGAATAGTTCCATGCGAAGCAGTCTTTATGCTGCACAAGGACGTCTTTTAACGCAGCCATCCTCTCTTCAGACAGCAGCTCGCTGACGAATGTTGGTCACGGATCATTTATTGTCCCCAACTCGATTTTCTTGAGGTTATCTGCAGTAGTATGGATTCCATCCTCCAGTTCTTTCGGAGCTGGGGGAAATTCTGAGATTACCTCATCGCTGCTGTTTTCAAAGCACCAAGGAAGGCTGTTCATGTCTTCGGACCCTTCTTTTAATATTGTTATCACATGGCAGGTGCGAATTTTCTGCCAATCCCAATGCGGAGTTGGTTCTATCCTTGCGTTTTCGGGTTCGTGCTTTTGCGGCGGCGCTACCCTCCAACTGTCAGACAGCGCGAATTTGCCAAGCTGATATTGGTCCTCAACCCAATTCTTAAAGGTGAAACAATCTTCAAGCTGATGCCCTACTACTCGATGGTACGAGCAATAATTTGGGTTGAACACCTCGCCTGCGTGCTCGGGGTGCTTGGACTCTGGCAACGTAAGCATTTGATGTTTTAGAGCGAGATCGAATATCTTCCTTGTTTTGTTCCGAGGAAATGAGTATGCTCGACCCATTTTCTTCCTGAGGGCTAAATCAATAACGCCCGACTCTCGGATACGTGGTTTCTTAGCTCTGCTTTGTGGTTGTTGAGCGCCTTTTCTGCCCTTTGACTCGTTTTTGCCTTCGAGTCGAGCCTTTTTTGTAGCAGGTCGGCATGAGGCAGCATCTTCGTTCTTTACTGCCTGTTGAAGGAGGCGCTGTGTCTTGGCTTTCTCATAGATTGCCATTTCACGATTGTGATCATCTCGAGCTTTTTGACTTGCATCCCTTATAAGTTTGCTCATCTGGTCTTCAAACGATGGACTGGGTGGTTTTGTATCAGGAACTTTTGCTGGTTCAGGATTAGCGTCCTCCCATTGAGCGTCCGCCTCTTCATCGAAGTCATACATAACATAACAGCTGTTTACTAGCTCCCGTTTCTCTGACCGGATGTACCCAAGCCCTTTTGTTTCTATTCTCCCGTTAGGCAGCTTGCATTGAGTCCCGGGAACGTTCCAGACCTTATCATAGAATTTGGCTTTTCTAACGGTCTGTGTGAAGGATATTCCCTGGCGTTTCAGAAGTTTCTTCAAACCTTTGGTATAATATCTGGGAAGACGGATAGGCTGAAGCCTGTCGAGCGTGGGATCCGCGCCATGCCAAATTTCTTTTTCCACCTTGTTTTCTTCAGAACGGTAGAATAGGATTGCCTTCTCGCCTTTTCGTCCGGGAGGGATATAGAATGTCTGCAATTCTTCTACGCTGTTGGTGTCGAGTGCATCCAGTTCTTTATAATGTTCAAGCGGCACCATGGTTATCTGCAGACTTCGCTCTTCATCAGCGGAAACCCGTATTGAAGGCCGAGCGGGGAATACAGCGTGAACTTCATCTTCTGAATCACTGCCGAAGATCAATGAAGGAACGGATGGTCCCGGCCTGGTGGATTGGGATGGACCTGGATAAATTATATCCTCCTCTTCCTCGGTGTCACTGCCGAAGACATGGATGGTGGCGTTAGTTTTGTCCTCCGGTTTGTGACACCTTTCCGTGTCTTCGAAACTCGGTAAAAAGTATTTGGCATCTTCATACTTGCGAACTTCATTCACGGAAAACGGATTCAACTCTCCCGCCACAGTGTACTCGAGGCCATCCCTAGAATACTTCATGCACTGATGCTGTGTAGAAGGGATGATATTGTATTCGTGTAGCCATGGTCGGCCGAGCAGAGCGTTGTAGCACGTCTTGGCGTCTATAACATGGAATTTGATGTCTGTGACGAGCAACCCGAAGCGTAGCGTCAATATCACGGATCCAAGAGTCTTTGAGGATTGGGAGTCGAACCCGGAGATAGTGATCTTGTCTCGGGCGAGGTGTTGGACACTCATGCAAATCTCCTTTAACACTCGCACATTGAGTAAATTGACAGACGATCCGTTATCGACCAAGATTTTACCTATCTTTATGTCATGGCAATATCCTGAGACATAAAGGGGGTGATTGTGTTCACACGTCCTGAGGAGAAGGTCTTCATCACCAAAAGCAACGTCGGCTGTGTGCACTTCTTCTAATTCGTCTTTCATCTTTTCTTCGGCTAAGAAGGCTTGGAACTGGTCCGGATCTTGTAGCGCCTTAATCAAAGAGTCTCTCGCCTCCTTTGATAGTAACAAGGCATCAAGGACGCTGAGCTGAGAGGGCAGTCTCCTCAGATGTGCCAGAACGTTGTAATCCACCTTACTTCTCTTCGGCGGGTTTTCGGCGTTTAGCTCTTCCAGAACTTGGTCATCTAAGACGATGTCTTCAGGGACCTTTTCTTTCCCTTTATCTTTTCTATTCGAGGGTCCGAGGTTCTTTTCAGGCAGTGTTCGATTCCGCAGCCGGATATTTTCGCAAACCACTGGCTCCTCTTCTTTTCCCGAAGTTGACTCTTTAAAGAGAGGGGCAAGTTCTAACTCCTCATCAGAGTCGCTCCCAAATGTAGGCACTTGCGACCCGGTAGTGTTAACCATGTGACAGTTGCCGGCAGTTCTTTCAAGCTCTTTGATTGTGCTTCTTTGCTCCCGACAAATCTTACGCTTTTCCCGTTTAAAGCGTTGTTGATTAGCGACGTATCCTTGCCACCATCCATTGAAAGCTTTGCAATCTTGGGTGGAGTGCGAGACCTTCTGATGATATAAGCAATAGGAGGGGTGCATTTCTACCATGCCAGTAACTTTTTCTTCAGAGGGTGGTAGCTTCATGCCCATTGATATAGCCTTAGCAAACCTCTTTTTTATCTTGAATTGGCTTTTGTCAGCGGTGGAGGCATTTTGCTCCAGCGGGATCATCTCAGCTCTTTCCTCAAGTCGCTGGCGCTTGGCTCTTTCGAATATAGCCGTCTCGCGTTCTCGATCAGCTTTACTTTTCAATCGAGCTTCATTAAGAAACGTGCCAATCATTTCAACTGATAACCCTGGAGCCCTTGATTCGGCATTTGCCCCCAGCGTTTCAGTGCCAGAAGTCTCTTCATCGTCCGTGGTCGAATGGGAGATCATACGACAGCTCGCCATATATTCCTCGGATTCATCCGATGAACTTTCTCCCTCATCTTCTTTTTGGAAGACGTGATCAAGGAAATCTTGGAGCGTAATGGGAGTCCGCGCTTTTTGGTTGTACTCATCCAGTGCGTCGATTTGCTTCTGTAAGTCCGTGTGCTTGTCGCCAGGCTTCACGGGCTTTTTAGATCTCTTCTTCTTCTTTTTTGAAGATTTTGACGGCTGACTATGAGCGCTTGAACTACCACCATCGGTCTTCGGAGTCGGACGTGGCTTCAACATGCCCTCAATAAACTGCGGTTCAAAGGGGTTCTTCCACTTGACCGCTGGACAGGTCTGAAGATCATTTAGCATTCTTCTCGTTTTGGCTGATAATACAACCTCCCAAGGAGCTTCTTCAATGACGGAGCATGTTGCCCCCGGCGTATTCGTCCCTTTAGAGGTGTGGGGCTGCGGGGGATTCACCTTCCATTTGTCGGATAGCGCAAATTTACCTTGGCGGTACTGGTTTTCAAGCCAATTTTTGAAAACGTAACAGTCATCGATCGGATGTCCTAGCACTCGATGATAAGGGCAGTAATTAGGCTCGTTGACGTCACTTGGTTGCGACGGACGTTTTGGATCTGGCAAATTTATGAGCCTGTTGTGCAACGCCAGCTCGAATAGCCTCCTCGTTTTATCGCGGGGGAAGGAGTAGGGACGTCCCATCCTGTCCTCAAGGGGTACGTATGGGCGTGTATTGTTTGGACGAGCAACCAGCTTCGAGTCGTTCGGTTGTTGTTGGGCACTAGCGACGATGATCGCTTTTCCCTTTCCTTTATCGTTTCGGGAGTCCGGCTTCGGGAGAGGGGGTTTATGGCCCATCTGGTCCATCTGCGCCAATTTGTCGATCAAAGCCTGGAAGGAAGTCGGCTTGAAGAACATCATAAACTGTGAAATGGTTGCTTGTGGATCAAGGGTTCTAACAAACATTCCCACCGCAGGGGCTTCTTCTATGCGCTGTTCACACTTAGACCATAGATTACGCCACCGTATAGCGTACTGAACCCACGTCTCGCCGGGCTTTACCCTGGCGTTAATCAGCGCCGTCATCGGAGTACGCTCACTGGCACTTGCAAAACGTTGGGTGAAGAGCAGCTCCATCTCCGCAAAGGTTTTAATAGAGTCATTGGGGAGCTCAGAATACCATTCGAAGGCCGTATCTGATAAGCTTCCAACAAACTGGCGAAGCAAAAGCTTGTCGTCGCCGCCGGTGTTACCGCAAAGCGCCCTGAACTGGGCAACATGTTGATGGGGATTGCCGGTCCCTTTGTAGACATGAAACTTGGGGATTGTATAACCTGGCGGGTACTTGATTTGGTCATACCAGCCTGGATACGGTCGTCCCGTTTTTACGACGTGGCCGGCTGCTTCGGCCGCGTGATGAACCTTTATTTGCTGGGCTATATATTCGTCCAGATCAGTTTTAGAGATTGTATCCTCTTTAGCTGTTGATAGAACGAGCTGAGGGTTTGATGTCTCTCCCCTATCATCTCCAAGGACGATCGGGGGTTCTTCAGTCGGGGGCTCTGGTTGTATCATCATCCCTATCATGTCCTGGAAGAGGAGGCCCATACGCTGTATATTGGCTGCTTGTTCAGCAGCCTCTTTGTCTCTCTTTTCCAGTACTCGGCGGAGGAACTCGGCGTCGGTCTCTTCCTCTTGACGTTCATCTAAGGATGTCTCGGGATTCTCTTTTGGCCCAGTGAGTGCAGCCATTGTAGTCATCATCTCCTGGAGCTTTTGTTGCTGCTCCTGGGCTTTCGTCACAGATCGGGTGAGCGGTCGGTGACCCATAGAAGTACGACTTTCTTCCTTTCCAGAAGCCATATAGACCGTATGAACCGTTATGCCCCCTGACTTGGGGCGTTTAGGTTCACCGCTTTTAAACTTTGTCAGCGTTACGGGAGCTTTCTCTGGCCTTTTCCTTTTGTGGACCATTAAGGTTGAAGGAGCCGTTGAAGTGGGCATCCTAGCATTTGTTGCCCCCTGCTGTTTAATGGGGCGGTTTTTGTCCTTTTCCACCTTTGCCCTTTTCTGGCGACGAAAGTGGTCTGGGTCAATCACGGAGTCTTGAACCCTCCGCCAAACTTTATAAATCTTTGACGACAGCCGTTGAGGGGGCTGTTCCTGCTTTGTCTCCGGAGCTTTTTCCATAGACGGAGGAGATCTTTTCAATGTAGCAATTGGAGAGTTCTTTCTCACCTTCCTCAATAATTCAAAGCTGTTCCCAGTTGGAACAGCAGCGTTGACCTCCACCACTGGAGCAGGTGGGGCTAGCCCTGAGGGGGAGTTGCCCCGTGCTTTCCTTACTCGTTGCCAATAGCGACGTCGCGCACGACGGGCCGTTGGGACTGGCTCGGAAATCGAGATGGTTTCTTGCTGCCCCTTGTTTGAGTGTGGGGTAACTGCAGATGTCAGCCTATCGAAGACTGATGCCTTCTGACCAGCTGGGGGAGGAGTGGGAACCGTCAATCTTGTGAAGACCGACTCTCTGATGGGAGAAGCCGCCTTAACGATTTCCAAAGCAGCGGCCGTTGCCCTCTTTGGGACGGCCACTTTATAGTTCTGACCTAGCCTGGTGAAAACGGAGGCTGTTGGTTTAGTAGCAGGCGACCCGTTGACAGGGGTCGTGGTAGCAGTGAGTCGGTCGAACACCGACTTCTTATTCACTTCCGGTGCAGGCGTCGGCATAGAGAAGCTTGAAGGTGGGACCATGGTCCCGAAAAACAGGCCAGTGGTGGCCTGGTTCACCTGTTCAACCGGCAGAGCGAGGAAAGAGGCCGCTTGGGGCCCATATGTTACACCTCTCGGTGAGGCGGAGCGTCCGTTGCAGTGGCATTTCGAGCAGTTGGTGCAGTTGGTGGCCATTGAATGCTTGAGTTCTGTACCAGACAAAAGACCAAATCTTAGCAACTTGAAATCCGAAGGCAACCATTTAACAAAACGCGATTGGTTCGCGAAGACGACACACTAATTGTGGAGTGGAAAGAGGAAGAGGTCCCACCGGGCGTGCCAGAATCTGTTTCCCTCCGAATGGCGGCGACGACGTAAGGACGTCTCGCCTGAGATTCGGGACAGACGCTATATGGTTTTATCCATCCACCTCTCCGAAGGTGCCGAGTTGATTTACGGCATCGTGTATCGGAGGTTTAGACGGATGCGGCCGATGTAGCAGACTTCGTCAGATTCCCCCTCAGGGTGAGGGGTTTTTGATTGTGGGGACGCTCTTCCCTGCAGGCGCAAGCCCCTGCAGTTAATTACGCTACCGCATCGCGGTAACAACTTTCTCCTTCTCCATAATTTCACTTCGTGTCGTGTGTGTTTGTTTTGTTTGTGGTTGCCCGTGGATTGTATACGGAGACTGAGTAATGTCGTCGCCCGTAGGACGTGGATTAGTCCAAATCCGTATTTACTTAGATTTGGGTTTGGTGTTTTTAGTTTAAGGATGCATTAGTCGCGTTGCGGCTAAGATCAACTTAAACATTCGTTAAGGATACATTAGTCCTGTTTTAGACTAAGATCAACTTAACGTAGTGATTGATTTAATTATCTGGCCGTCGGGACTCGTCACCTCTCTGACGTCGTTGAGGGATTACAACGACAGGCGTCAGAGGAGTTCAGAGATGTACCCTTGAACCAAAATTGATTTGGAGTTTTAATGTTTATTTAAAGATCTAAGGACACATTAACCGTATTTGGGGCTAAGATCAACTTAGACGGGACCGTTTCGATCCGGCAAAAGAGCGTTCGGGCTCTATTGCGCCAGTTTAAGGACGGTGGTCCATCGCCAGTTTAAGGACGTAGTGGTCCATCGCCAGTTTAGGGACGTGGTGGTCCATCATTAGTTTGGGGACGTTTCGGTCCGATATTAGTTTAGGGACGTTTCGGTCCGATATCAGTTTAGGGACGTTTCGGTCCGATATTAGTTTAAGGACGTTTCGGTCCGATATTAGTTTAAAGACGTTTCGGTCCAATATGGGTATGTGGTTGTTGGGACCCGTCACCTCTTTGACGTCGTTGAGGAATTACAACGATGGATGTCAAAGGAGTTCGGAGATGTACCCTCGAACCGGACGTAGATTGATTTAGGAGAGCCATTTTGCTCAGTCAATTTAATTTAAGGACTTATGGCCACGATTGGGCTAAGTCCAGTTCAACATTGCATTTTTTTTATTTAGGCTCTACCCACAAAAGATACAGAGTATCAATTTATTTTGGGCTCTGCCCATTTGTAGATGATGCAAAGTATCTACCTTGTTTGGGCTTTGCCCCTTTTAAAATGCATAGCATTCTGAATATTTTGTTTGGGCTCTGCCCATTTATAAGTGATGCAGAGCATCTGTTTTGGTTTGGGCTCTGCCCCCCTTAAAATAATGCATTGCATTTTATTAAGCCTGTTAGGCCTTCTTTTAATTGGGCTTGGCCCTTTTGTAAGCAATACAGCGCATTTGCGCTTTGCGCTAAGTAATGAGCGCAAGCTCATATGGTGATGACACGTGTCGTGCTCTGGTGAGCGCAAGCGCACTAGCGCAGTGCGCTGCGCTGTTGCGCTGCTGACACGTGGCGCGCTCTCAGCGAGTTGCGCTAATTCCAGAGAGCAAAGCTCTATCTTAAAGGCGCTTAGCGCAAGTGGTTCTATAGCCGACACGTGGCGCTCTCTTAAGAGCGCAACAGCGCAGTTTGGAAGTGCAAAGTACTAAGAATCTTTTAGATTCAAGAAGGGAAGTGCAAAGCACTGTTTAATTTCTTGATCTAAATTAGATCAAAGAAAAATAAAGTTTTCTTTATTCGAAGAACCAGAGGTTCATAAAAGTGCAAAGCACTATTTTTTTTATTTTTATTGTTTTAAAGGAACAGAAGTTCACAAGAAGTGCAAAGCACTGTTTATTATGTAAAGATCATTGATCTTCTTTTTTAGATCAATGATCTATTAGAGGGAATTTCTTCTTCTACTTCATGAAGGTTCTTTACCTTTTTTTTTTGAAATCTTCCCAGAGTTCTCTCTGTTTAAAGTTCTTGATTTTTTCAAGAGAAATGTTCATCCCTTTGAATGAGGTCTGGGGTCCTATTTATAGTGCCCACAAATTTGTTGAATTTGTTAACAAGATCTTTTCTGAGTGATTTTGGGAATTTTCCCACCGCTGGATCTTTGATCCAAAGGCAAAAGAAAATCTTCTGGTTTTGGAAAGAACAGAAAAGATTTCTTAAAATCTTAATTTAGTTTGGCGCAGATGCCGCAGCGCGTGACACGTGTCGCGCAGCGCAGAGCGCAGCGCAAGTACGCTAGCGCATCTGCGCCGACACGTGTCGCGCAGCGCAGAGCGCAGCGCACGTGCGCTAGCGCACCTGCGCCGACACGTGTCGTGCAGCGCAGGGCGCAGCGCAACTGAGCGTTGCTTTAGGCAAATAGAGCTCTGCTCTGATTGGGTGCGCTTTCTTGGGCGCTGTGCTGACGTATTAGCGCCAGACACGCGGCGCGTTGCGCCCGCGACTTGAAGCGTTGCTTCAAAATTTGAATTTTGAATTCAAACAGAGCTTTGCTCTGATTGGGCGAAACACCTACATCTAACATTAATCTATATGGAAAAGCAATCGTGATCATAAAAAATCTCATATAACGGCCCAAAGCCGACCACTGATCTGCCCCTAATTGACTTGATTCGCTGCTGATCCGCCGCCAAATTTTGGCTTCTTGGCTCCAGATTTTTTCTGTGATTTTATCGTCAATTTAGATGATTTTTGAGCTCATAAAATCTTGAATATCTTGTTGTATTTCTGTATTTGCGTAGATCTCTGAATTGTTCCTAAATTTGGCATATAATTAGGTAAGTTGATTTGTTACTTTTGATTTGATTTAGTTTCCACAACTGATTTGTTGTTATGATAATTGATTCATCTCTATTTATTGCAACCTTTACTGATTTGCAATAATATTCCCAAATTTGTTCCAAATTTGCAAATTGTCTTTTTATTTTTTGAATAACTCCCTGAAGTCTTCATTGTATACATGTAATCCTCATTTTAGCATAATTTTCCATCTTTTTGCATCCAGGCCTTGTTATTTGTAATAATTCATAAAAGATATCCGGAACGGCATAATATATGAAAATAAAATGATAAATGTTTTAGAAAAATGTGCAATAAATTACACCAATCATACAAAATCAACCTCCACTTTCCAATCTCTCAAATGAGAGATTGCGAAGGGAAGAAGAAGAAGAAGTATTCAAGCATACACACTATTTTTCTTACTCAAAATCCAACCACTAAGGCTTCAATTTGATTTTCTATATATATGCAACTCAATATCAAAAATAAATAATAAAAATGGACTGACAAGATAACATGGGACCTACAGAAGTTGCACGAGCCAAATTGGAGATGCTCTAGCCGAAAATAGCGACTTCCATAAATAAACCGGCGGCCAAAACATAGAGTGTGGGGGCCGTCTTCAGTGTGTGATCTTCTGAGCTCCTCACTATATTTTTAGGACCATTGTTTTTATCTAAAACTCTCTCGTTTTCTCTCTAGTGCTTAAGGACAAAGGCAAGTGGATCCCATTCACACTTCACATCATGCCCACTTGTGAATCAACTTTCCAACTTGGTGTGCTTCATCATGGTGCTTGCCCACTTGATTCATGGCTGGTCCACATGAGCCAAAATGTGTTCATACTTGAAAATCTTTGTATCATTGTTTACCGCCGAATACAGAGACGGAACCGCGTAGGTCGTCTTGCCTGAATTTGGGGGCAGATGCTATTTGGTTTTATCCGTCCACCTCTCCGAAGATGCCAAGTTGATTTATGGCACCATGTATCGGAGGTTTAGACTGATGCGGCCGATGTAGCAGACTTCGTCAGATTCCTCTTCATTATGAAGGGTTTTTGATTGTAGGGACACTTTTCCCTGCAGGCGCAAGCCCCTGCAGTTAATTACGCTACCGCATCGCGGTAACCACTTTCTCCTTCTCCAGATGGTCATGTCGTGTCGTGGGTGTTTGTTTTGTTTTTGGTTGCCCATGGATTGTATACAGAGACTAATTTATGTTGTCACCCGTAGGGCGTGGATTAGTCCAAATCCGTATTTTCTTAGATTTGGGTTTGGGTTGGGTTTAAGGATCGTTAATCTCATTTGAGACTAAGAATAACTTACACGTTTGTTAAGGATACGTTAGTCTAATTTTAGACTAAGATCTACTTAACAGGATCATTTAGATCCAACAAAAGAGCATTTGGGCTCTGTTGTTTTAGTTTAGGGTTATTGCGGTCCATAATTTTAAGGACGTCATAGTCCGTGGAGTTTAAAGACATCATAGTCTGTAAAGTTTAAAGACATCATAGTCTATGAGTTTAAGGACCTCACGGTCCATGGTACTTTAGAGACATCGTAGTCTGTGAAGTTTAAGGATATCATAATCTATGAGTTTAAGGACCCCACAGTCCTTGGAATTTCTGGTTGTCGGGACCCGTCACCTCTCCGAAGACGTTGAAGAATTACAACGACACATATCAGAGGATTGAAGAGATGTACCCTTGAACCAATATTCTTTGGGAGATCTGTAGTCCACTTTGGGACTAAGATCAAAGATTTATGAGCATATAGGCTCAATTAATCTGAATTAGAGATCTGTGGCCAACTTGGGCTCGGCCCATTCAGTTGAAATGTTGGACATTTAATTAGGCTCAGTCCTTTTTCATTTAACAATGCTGAGCATTGGTTTGGGTTCTGACAACCGTTTTTGTCTTTTATTGAGTGCTGAGCACTCATTATATCTCCGGGGTCTTTGTTTAAAAAACAGTTTATGTTCTCTCAGCGCACACGTGAGGAGCACGTGGTGCGCTTGGCGCTGAGCGCCAGTCAATGAGCGCAGAGCGCTTCTTTTAAGTAGCGCACACGTAAGGAGCACGTGGCGCGCTTGGCACTGAGCGCCAGTCAAAGAGTGCAGAGTGCTTCTGTTAAGTAGCGCACGTGTGAGGAGCACGTGGCACGCTTGGTGCTGAGCGCCAGTCAATGAGTGCAGAGCGTTTCTGTTAAGTAGCGCACACGTGAGGAGCACGTGGCGCGCTTGGCGCTGGTCACCAGATTTAGAGCGCTAAGGTGCTTCTTATGAAGTAGCGCACACATGAGGAGCACGTGGCGCGCTTGGCGCTGAGCGCCAGATAATGAACGCAGAGTGCTTCTAATCAATTTTGTGATCTGAGAAATAAGTTCTCACTTATAAGAGACTTTGTCTCATGGTTCTAAGAACAAAGTTCTTATTTTTATGGGAGATGTTACAATCTCTTCTATTTTCTTTTGTGAAAGACTTCGTCTTTGTAGATCTATGATCTGAAGAGAATGAAATTCTTCTCCCCCCTTTTTATGATGAGATGCTATGATCTCTTTTTGTGAAAGACCTTTGTCTTATAGATCTATAATCTGAAAAAGAATTATGTTCTTCTTCCTTGATGAGATGTTTTTTATCTCTCTGTTTTTACCTTGAAGAAAAGTTCTTCTTCTCAGAGCTTGCTCTTTTCTTTTAAATTTCTCAAAGCTTGTGGGGGGTTCCTCTCTATGTGACTTGAAGTCTTGGATCCTTTATATAGGGGAGGCTGATTTGTTGAATCAGTTGAAGAGATCTTTTCTCTAATTGATTTGGAGATATTTCCCACCGTTGGATCTTTGATCCTAGGGGTTCTGTTTTACAGAAGACATCTTTCTTATTATTAACAAGATTGGGAAAATATTTCCCATACAGAAATTATTCTGTATCTTGGTGATTTTTAATCACCATTGGATCTTTGATCCAACGGCGCTCTAATTTACAGAGAGATTTTCCTTGTTTGGAAAGATTTGAGGAGTATTTTCTCAACAGAATTTTATTCTGGTAATTTGATGATTCATCATGTTCGTTGGATCTTTGATCCAATGGTGGAGAACATTTAGTTCTAGCACTGGCGCTCTCGTGCTTTGCACGTGAGGAACTGCCTCAGAGTCTTTGACTCTTAATGCTGACACTCTTGGCGCTAGCACTCTCGTGCTTTGCACGTGAGGCGCTGCCTCAGAGTCTTTGACTCTTAATTCTGTTGCTCTTGGCGCTAGCGCTCTCGTGCTTTGCACGTGAGGCGCTGCCTCAGAGTCTTTGACTCTTAGAGCTTGGCGCTCTTGTGCTTTACACGTAAGGCGATGTGTCACGCCCCGTTTCCCAGAGTACGCTAAGATGGGCACGTGACATAGCCAACCATGCTATCTATGGATAGGAAAAATCCTTCCACGGTCACATTACGGCTGTAGAGATATCAAGAACAGGAAAGTAAACTAAACTATCTATTACATATCCATGAGCCAGAATAAATGAGTCAAGAAATGATAATATGCGGAAGCAAAAGATACAATAAATGAAACACCTGGAAAGTAAAGCTGCCTACCAACAGGATCTTCACCGCTCGGTCTAACCGCGGCAATACTCCTGATCAGTCTGCAACAAAGGTAGAGGATCTGGGCCTTGCAAAACCCAGACGTCAGCGCGTCATAACATCAAGCAATAATATAAACAGGGTAGCAAGACATGCTAGTATAATCATAAATACTAAAGCAGGTGTAACAGCAATATAAATCAGGGCAGTGAAAGGTAGTGTGCAGTGAGTAATCTAAACTGGTCTATTGGGTTAACTACACTAAAGTCTTTGAAATCAATTTGATGAATCATCGATGTAACTCAATAGTATCCCGTGCGTGCCCGGGACCACGGTCAAAATTCTCGGGCTGAATCCGAGACGTGCCGCTAGGCAGTAAAAGGGTAGTATGTAAAGATGAGTGATGTCAGCATCATCACCCCGGGGCTGGCCTAGCCCGTAAGACTGATCAGAATAGGTATAGAACTGTCGAGTTACAAATCAGGTTTCATCATTAATTTCCCCATACCCCCAAGTCAAAAGTGTTCAAGTCAAGTATTAAGTGATCTAAAGTTAATGCCAACACAGGATCAGGCAGGTACAAGTTTGTCTGGATAAACAACAGGAACGGTCCATAAGGACAACGGGTCAGGTTTGTTGGCATTAGACACAAGATCAGGGGACAGGTAAAGCCATGGTACATCAGGTCAAGTCAAGTAGTGTATTTAGGTGTCATGTCATGTCAGGAGGTGCACGGTACCATGTCCTGTCAAGTAATAGGTGTAGCAAGTCATGTCAGGGTGTACAAGATAATGTGTGGGTGATCATAATCAGGCTAGCATAAACATAGTATACAGAACAAGCATGTGTGCTAATATAATCAACAAGCTGGAACTTGTAACGTGAAATGATATCAGGTACTGATTAAGGTATGTAGATGCACAGTTATCAGTTTGGGTTCGAAGGATAATTTCAACATTACATGAATACAGTAAAACGAATGTGGATGATAAAATCATGTTAATATGTATTAAGTAATCTAGAGATGCAATTGAATGTGTAATATGTTCAATGGATGCAATTATAACTAAACAGGTTAAAGATGCACACGGGTGTCCAATAGAATAAAACTATAGAAAGGGTACCATAGACTATGTAAATAGTTATTATGTGATTTAGAATACAGATGTGGTTACCAGGTGTAGTACACTAAATGCAACGGTTATAATTCAAGTTCTGAATCTAAAGATATAAACGGAACATTGAACGGTTAAATTGAAATAGGTGACTTTGGATTCAATCTATAAGTTTAATATTTACTGAATAGTTATAAACTCATAAGATAGCATGTAGGAAGTTTCACTTGCCTTGATCGGATCACGACATGGGAAACGGAACGTTACGCGTCGGCGGAAAAGTCGCGACACGCGCACGGTATACGGAAAGAGTCCAAACAACGCACAATGGGATCACACGGGTCAGATGTCCTCGCTGAGTCATCGGGATCATCGTCGGCACGGTCAGATTCCGGCCAACCAAGGAAACAGTAAGCATACAAAACGGAAAAGATGCATGGAACAAGAAAAGAGAAGAATGGAAGGAGAAAGGAGAGGAAGGAGGAGACTCACTGTGGTTTGGAAGGAAGTTGTGAGGTGTCGACGGCGTCGACGGAACTCCGGCGATCTACAGAGGTACTTCTCTTCTTTTTCTTTTTTAAAAAAAAAAAAGAAAAAAGAAAATTAAAAGAAGAAAGAAGAAAGAAGAGAAGACTGAGAAAGAAGGGGTTGCTCACTGGGGGTTGGAAGAAAGCTAGGATGTAGTTGCAAGGTTGGAAGTCGTCGGCAAAGGATCTCCGGCAAGAACGACGACAAGCAGCAAACGTTCTAGGTTCCAGGGAAAGGCCTCGGGTGCTAGGGTTTCTGTTCTGGGGAGTTCTGGTGTTGGTGTGGGTTGATTGGAGAGAGGAGAAGAATAAGGAGGCGACGGTGAGAGGTGTCGGCGACGGGATGAGACGGCAGTGATGGGTTCACTGAGTTCTCGTGGGTGCAGTGGGTCCTCGGGAGATTGAAGGAGGTGGCGAAGGAGAAGAAGACGAGGGCTTGGTGAGGTGAGGGTGATCGGGTGAGACGTCAGCAAGGGGCTAGGGTTGAGGTCGGAAAGCACTGGTGGCGAGGTGTGCAGGCAACGGGTTCGGTGAAGGCTGTGGGTTGTTGTTGCCAAGTTGCTCGGTGAGATGGAAGGAGAGGAAGGCGATGTGGAAAATGTGAGAGAGGAGGCGAAGTCGATGAAACGAGATGAGGTCGAGGAAGAAGACGGCGGCTAGGGTTCTCATGGGGGCGCTCGGGGTTTTGAAGAAGAGAAGAAGAGGGGATAGAAGGGAGGTGACTATAGCGGGGAAAGCGGTGACGGGACCTACGCCTACCGCGAGAGGAGAGAGAGTGAGGGGCGCGAGAAGAGAGAGATAGGGAGAGAGCGAGAGGAGAGAGAGGGAGGAGAAAGAAAACTAACGTTTTCTGAAGGAGAGAGAAAAGAGGAGGATTTATGAGATGGGGAGAGAGAGAGATCTGTGGCTGTGAGAAGGAGAGAGAAGGAGAAAGAGAAGGGAAAAAGAAATGAGAAAGATTTTAGTGGGGCCCGGCGCCAGAAATGGGGTGTTTCCATTGGCTCGAGGTGTGGGGTCGAGAGAAAAGAGAGAGAGCTGAGGAAAATGTTAAGGAAAAGATTTTAAGGATAAAAGATTTAAATCGGTTTAAAATTTCTAAGCTGTTACAAAATATTAAAATTATATTTTAAAAAAATTTAAATAACTGAATTTAGGCGGTATACTAAAGTATTTCAAAATGCACCCGGATCGGGTCTAAAATTTTGGATCTGAAATATGAAAATTATTAGCAAGTTCCAAAAATTAAAATGAAGGATTAAGTAACAGAAAAGCATACCCCCAAGAACGGACGCACGTACATGCGCGCAGCCATCCAAACACGTCCGTTTCACTGAACGGGACGAGAACACGATGCGAGGACGCTACCACAGGGTTAGGGGTATCAAGCAAGCCATGAAATGTAATTTTAAAAATATTTCCTGTGACTTAAAGTTATATGATAAAACATGCGATGTCAGATGAAATGCCAATATGCAGTTTATACTAGATGCACGTGTCAATGCAACAAGCCAGGGTAACTTATAAATATAAATCAACCAAGTTCAAGCAAATAGGTCGGGTCGAATGCAATGTAAAAACTGCCATTCGCACCCAAACACGATAAATCAAGAAAAGACCATGGATAGGTAAATACGGAAACTGGAATTAGTATAAATGAACTCGGGTGTTACATTATACCCAACTACAAAAGAATTTTGTCCTCGAAATTCCAAGAACAAGATAGGATAAACAAACAAGAAATTTCAAGAATAGATGTGGAAACTTCTGCCGGATTTCATCTTCTCGTTCCCAAGTTGGTTCTCCATGCGAGCGATTACTCCAAGAAACAAGTACAAGAGGAATAACTTTGTTCTTAAGAACCTTTTCTCTTCGATCCATAATCGACATCGGTCGCTCCTCAAAAGTCAAATCTTCTCGTACAGTCAGTTTCGAATGATCCAACGCATGTATTTTATCTCGAGCATACTTACGCAGTTGAGGTACGAAAAACACGTCACCACCATTCGCCAGGGATTGCGGTAACGCCAAACGATAAGCCACTTCTCTAATACGTTCCAAGATCTCAAAAGGTCCAACGAATCGGGGACTAAGCCTTCCCCGACTTCCGAAACGGATCACCCCTCTAGTCGGTGATATCCTTAAAAATACCAAATCACCAACCACGAACTCCAGATGTCTTCTCGCTGTATCTGCCCAACTCTTCTGTCGGTCTTGTGTTGCTTTCATATGATTCCGGATAGTTTTAACCTTCTCAACTGTCTGCACAACCACATCTGGTCCCAACAATCTTCGTTCTCCAACATCGTCCCAACAAATAGGTGAACGACACTTGCGACCATATAAAGCTTCGAATGGAGCCATCTGAATAGTCGCCTGGACACTGTTATTGTACGAAAACTTCACCAAATGTAGATGATCCTCCCATGAACCCTTGAAGTCCAACATGCAAGCTCTTAACATGTCTTCAAGAGTTTGGATCGTTCTCTCCTACTGGCCATCTGTCTGAGGATGATAAGTTGTACTAAACTTCAAACTAGTCCCCAAACTTTCCTGTAAGTTCCTCCAAAAGTGTGATAAGAAACGGTTGACACGGTCGGTCACGATGCTCACCGGTACTCCGTGCAATCTTTCTATCTCCTGTATGCACCGTTCTGCCAAAACTTCTGTTGATCGATCATCTCGAAAAGAGATGAAATGTGCTTCCTTGGTTAATCCGTCAACAATCACCCAAACTGCCTTGTTGCCTTTTGGACTCCACGGTAGAGCTGTCACGAAATCCATGGTTATATGTTCCTACTTCCACTGAGGAATCGGAAGTAGTTGCAATAAACCAGCACCCTTTGATGTTCAGCCTTGACTTGCTGACACACCAAGCACTTTGCCACAAAGCGAGCAACCTCCCGTTTCGTTCCTTCCCACCAGAAATGCTGACGTAGATCTCGGTACATCATTGTTCCTCCTGGATGTACGGAATATGCGGAACTGTGCGCCTCCTTCATAACTTCTTCATGGATGTCTCCCTTTGGCACACACAACGACTACCATATCGTAACGAACCCTCTTCAAGAACCAATGAGTCCTTTTGAAGTCCAGCTTCAACCTGTTCTCAAAACTCCTGAAATCTTGGGTTCTGCGAATGCACTACTTTAATACTATCGATCAACGATGACTGTACTTGCAGCCGCATCAACTGTCCTGAAGAATGCGGTAGCACAACTTCCAATCGAATCTCCGAAACTCTTCAATAAGTTCCTTCTGTGTGAACACATACTCCAGGCTTTTGTGATCGGTGAATACTTCGACCCTTTCGCCCAATAGGTAGTGTCTCCAAGTCTTCAAAGCGAAAATCACAGCCGCAAGCTCCAAGTCATGAGTTGGGTAATTCTTCTCATGGGTCTTCAACTGTCTCAATGCGTAAGCGACAACCTTCCCATGCTGCATCAAAACACATCCCAAACCTTTCCCAGATGCGTTGCTGTGAATCACCAATCCTCCGGAACTGTCTGGCACGGTTAAAACAAGAGTGGTTATCAACCTTTGCTCCAACGCCTCAAAATGCCGACGCACACTTATCCGTCCACACAAATGGTACCTCCTTGCGCGTAAGCTTGGTCAAAGGCTCAGCCAAGCGAGCAAAATTCTCTACGAACCTTCTGTACTACCTGGCAAATCCAAGGAAGCTTCTGATCTCTGCTACGTTCTTCGGAATCGGCCAATCTTGAACTGCTGCAATCTTCTCAGGATTAATGGCGATTCCATCGCCGGATACAACATGCCCCCAAAACTTCACTGCTTCAAGCCAAAACTCGCACTTGCTCATCTTTGCATACAATCTTTTTTGCCTCAATGTCTGCAGTGCGATCCCCAAGTGTTTTACATGCTCTTCCTTGCTCCCTGAGTAGACCAGAATATCAACGATGAACACCACTATAAACTGGTCCAAGAACGGTGAAAGATTCGGTTCATCAAGTCCATAAATATCGCCGATGCATTCGTTACTCCGAAGGGCATCACTAAATACCCGTAATGTCTATACCAAAGTCGGAACGCAGTCTTGCAAATATCTTCTGACTTAACTCGGACCTGATGATATCCGGATCGCAAATCCAGCTTCGAGAATACCCTCGCGCCACCAAGCTACTCAAATAATTCGCCAATGCGAGGGATCGGATGCTTGTTCTTAATAGTCACCCGGTTTAATTCTCGACAATCGATGCACATCCTCCTTGTGACATCATCTTCTTTACTAGAAGAACTGGAGCTCCCCAAAGCAAGTTACTGCTATGAATCCAACCCTTCTTTCAAGTAATTCAGTAACTTGCTTCTTGACTTATTCCAACTCCACCGGTGCCATTGGGTAATACGCCTTTAAGATTGGCGCTGCACCAGGAACAAAATCAATCGCGAACTCCACGTCTCGCTTCGGCGGTAGACCTGATATATCTTCAAACACGTCCATTAAATCTCAAACTATGGACGGCGCTTCTTTCTTATCAACTTCCATCGACGAAAGAACATTGTTTGTCGGCCTAGCCCTAAACTCGACTGGCCCGACAGAACCGCTTCCTCCAGCAAAACAAACTCCGGATGTCCGGAAATCTGTAGAATCACTTTCCTTCCCTTACAATCAATATGAGCATGGAAAGTGCCGCGAAAATCCATTCTCAAGACAACAACAAGCAAAGGGATGCATCAGAATTGAATAACTCTAATGCGGGGACAACATGAACAAGTAAAATACCGAGATGGCTTTATCCGAAATCAAGATACTGAAGAGGATTAAGCACAGGAAACATGATTCAAGCTGGCAATAAAACAATAACTGGTAAGCAATGAAACCGAGAAAAACATGGTAATATAACGATCATGAAATAAGGAAGTGAATCAAGACCAGGACTCCAAGTTACTCAAATAGAGTACCGCATTGTAACCATGCTGCGGTTCATGGGTACAATTACATAACTCCACTCAAGTCGCCCAAATCCCAGTATCAGAATCAAAGAACAGGGAGAAACAAAAAAGAACCCAAAAAGGTTTCAAGCCGAGATGTAAAGTTTTTTGCATATCGTCAAGACGAAGGATAAAAGAAAGATATGATTCAAGAATTATGATAACAAGGTGGCAGGACATGTTCCTAATCACGAGTATTCTGATTCATGTATTGGTTCCAATACCCAACTACAAAAGAATCACACTCGATTAACCTATATCCTATGTCTCTGATACCAAAAGAACCATGTCACGCCCCGCTTCCCAGAGTACGCTAAGATGGGCACGTGACATAGCCAACCATGCTACCTATGGATAGGAAAAATCCTTCCACAGTCACATTACGGCTGTAGAGATATCAAGAACAGGAAAGTAAACTAAACTATCTAGTACATGTCCATGAGCCAGAATAAATTAGTCAAGAAATGATAATATGCGGAAGCAAAAGATACAATAAATGAAACACCTGGAAAGTAAAGCTGCCTACCAACAGGATCTTCACCGCTCGGTCTAACCGCGGCAATACTCCTGATCAGTCTGCAACAAAGGTAGAGGATCTGGGCCATGCAAAACCCAGACGTCAGCGCGTCATAACATCAAGCAATAATATAAACAGGGTAGCAAGACATGCAAGTATAATCATAAATAGTAAAGTAGGTGTAACAGCAATATAAATCAGGGCAGTGAAAGGTAGTGTGCAGTGAGTAATCTAAACTGGTCTATTGGGTTAACTACTCTCAATTCTTTGAGATCAATTGGATGAATCATCGATGTAACTCAATGGTATCCCGTGCGTGCCCGGGACCACGGTCAAGATTCTCGGCCTGAATCCGAAACGTGCCGCTAGGCAGTAAAAGGGTAGTATGTAAAGATGAGTGATGTCAGCATCATCACCCGGGGTTGGCCTAGCCCGTCAGACTGATCAGAATAGGTATAGAACTGTCGAGTTACATGTCAGGTTTCATCATTGATTTCCCCATACCCCCAAGTCAAAAGTGTTCAAGTCAAGTATTAAGTGATCTAAAGTTAATGCCAACACAGGATCAGGCAGGTACAGGTTTGTCTGGATAGACAACAGGAACGGTCCGTAAGGATAACGGGTCAGGTTTGTTGGCATTAGACACAAGATCAGGGGACAGGTAAAGCCATGGTACATCAGGTCAAGTCAAGTAGTGTATTTAGGTATCATGTCATGTCAGGAGGTGTACGGTACCATGCCGTGTCAAGTAATAGGTGTAGCAAATCATGTCAGGGTGTACAAGATAATGTGTGGGTGCTCATAATCAGGCTAGCATAAACATAGTATACAGAACAAGCATGTGTGCTAATATAATCAACAAGCTGGAACTTGTAACGTGAAATGCAATCAGGTACAGATTAAGGTATGTAGATGCACAGTTATCAGTTTGGGTTCGAGGGATAATTTCAACATTACATGAATACAGTAAAACGAATGTGGATGATAAAATCATGTTAATATGTACTAAGTAATCTAGAGATGCAATTGAATGTGTAATATGTTCAATGGATGCAATTATAACTAAACAGGTTAAAGATGCACACAGGTGTCCAATAGAGTAAAACTATAGAAAGGGTACCATAAACTATGTAAATAGTTATTATGTGATTTAGAATACAGATGTGGTTACCAGGTGTAGTACACTAAATGCAACGGTTATAATTCAAGTTCTGAATCTAAAGATATAAACGGAACATCGAACGGTTAAATTGAAATAGGTGACTTTGGATTCAATCTATAAGTTTAATATTTACTGAATAGTTATAAACTCATAAGATAGTATGTAGCAAGTTTCACTTGCCTTGATCGGATCACGACACGGTAAACGGAACGTTACGCGTCAGCGGAAAAGTCGCGACGCGCACACGGTACACGGAAAGAGTCCAAACAACGCATGATGGGATCACACGGGTCAGATGTCCTTGCAGAGTCATCGGGATCATCGTCGGCACGGTCGAATTCCGGCCAACCAAGGAAACAGTAAGCATACAAAACGGAAAAGATGCATGGAACAAGAAAAGAGAAGAATGGAAGGAGAAAGGAGAGGAGGGAAGAGACTCACTGTGGTTTGGAAGGAAGTTATGAGGTGTCGACGGAACTCCGGCGATCTACAGAGGTACTTCTCTTCATTTTTTTTATAAAAAAACAGAAAAGAAAATTAAAAGAAGGAAGAAGAGAAGACTGAGAGAGAAGGGGTTTCTCACTGGGGGTTGGAAGAAAGCTAGGATGTGGTTGCAAGGTTGGAAGTCGTCGGCAAAGGATCTCCGGCAAGAACGACGGCAAGCAGCAAACGTTCTAGGTTCCAGGGAAAGGCCTCGGGTGCTAGGATTTCTGTGCCCGGGAGTTCTAGTGTTGGTGTGGGTTGATTGGAGAGAGGAGAAGAATAAGGAGGCGACGGTGAGAGGTGTCGGCGACGGGGTGAGACGGCAGTGATGGGTTCACTGAGTTCTCGTGGTTGCAGTGGGTCCTCGGGAGATTGAAGGAGGTGGCGAAGGAGAAGAAGATGAGGGCTTGGTGAGGTGAGGGTGATCGGGTGAGACGTCAGCAAGGTGCTAGGGTTGAGGTCGGCGAGCACTGGTGGCGAGGTGTGTAGGCGACGGGTTCGGTGAAAGCTGTGGGTTGTTGTTGCCATGTTGCTCGGGGAGATGGAAGGAGAGGAAGATGATGTGGAAGAGGTGAAAGAGGAAGCGAAGTCGATGAAACGAGATGAGGTCGAGGAAAGGTCGAGGAAGAAGACGGCGGCTAGGGTTCTCGTGGGGGCGCTCGGGGTTTTGAAGAAGAGAAGAAGAGGGGATAGAAGGGAGGTGACGGTAGCGGGGAAAGCGGTGACGGGACCTACGCCTACCGCAAGAGGAGATAGAGGGGGGAAGAGAGAGATAGGGAGAGAGCGAGAGGGGAGAGAGAGCGAGAGGAGAGAGAAAACTAACGTTTTCTGAAGGAGAGAGGAAGAGAGAAAAGAGGAGGAGTTATGAGATGGGGGGAGAGAGAGATCTGTGGCTGTGAGAAGGAGAGAGAAGGAGAAAGAGAAGGGAAAAAGAAATGAGAAATATTTTAGTGGGGTCCGGCGCCAGAAATGGGGTGTTTCCATTGGCTCGAGGTGTGGGGTCGAGAGAAAAGAGAGAGAGCTGAAGAAAATGTTAAGGAAAAGATTTTAAGGATAAAAGATTTAAATCGGTTTAAAAGATCTGAGCTGTTACAAAATATTAAAATTATATTTTAAAAAAATTTAAATAACTGAATTTAGGCGGGATACTAAAGTATTTCAAAATGCGCCCGGATCGGGTCTAAAATTTTGGATTTGAAATATGAAAATTATTAGTAAGTTCCAAAAATTAAAATGAAGGATTATGTAACAGAAAAGTATACCCCCAAGAACGGACGCACGTACGTGCGCGCAGCCATCCAAACACGTCCATTTCACTGAACGGGACGAGAACACGATGCGAGGACGCTACCACAGGGTTAGGGGTATCAAGCAGGCCATGAAATGTAATTTTAAAAATATTTCCTGTGACTTAAAGTTATATGATAAAACATGCGATATCAGATGAAATGCCAATATGCAGTTTATACTAGATGCACGTGTCAATGCAACAAGCCAGGGTAACCTATAAATATAAATCAATCATGTTCAAGCAAGCGGGTCAGGTCGAATGCAATGTAAAATGTAAAATGTAAACTGCCATTCGCACCCAAACACGATAAATCAAGAAAAGACCATAGATATGTAAATACGGAAACTAGAATTGGTATAAATGAACTCGGGTGTTACACGCTGCCTCAGAGTCTTTGACTCTTGGCGCTGGCGCTGTTGGCACTTTCGTGCATTGCACGTGAGGCGCTGCCTCAGAGTGTTTCAACTCTTGGTGCTGAGACATTTGTTACATTCTTTGCATGTGGAGTTTTCCCCTTTATTTTTTTATTTTATCGTTATTATTTTATAAGGGAGCAAGTTTTGAGCCAATTTTTTTATGGGAACAAATGCCCCCCACTACTTTGCCCACGTAAGTATGTACGTGGGTGAAGTAGTGCAGAGTTATGCATGGCCACAGAATTGAGGGCTTTGGAGAAAAGTTTAGGGTGCTTGTAGCTAAGACTTTTTTGTCTTCATGAGCCGTAAGGGTCTCAAGAAGGTTTTTCTCCCTACGGGTCGAGAGGATCCCATAGGTGTATTCTCCCTGGAAATCGTGAGGATTTTTAAGTGTTCATCGCCTCGGTGAGTCATAAGGATCTCATTCGGGTATTTTTTCTTACGAATCGTGAGGGCCCATAATTAGCTTCTTCATTTCATTGGCGAATGTGGATTTGGAAAATGTGGCCCGTAGATAGTCCATCTTGACCTCTTTGTAGGGTAGTGATGGCTTAGGAAACAGGTTCAGGTCTGCTGCCTAAGGCTTTTCAACTTTGTGAGCCGTGAGGGTCTCATAAAGACTTTTCTTCCTACGAGTCTTTAGGATCTCGTAGGTATATTTTCTCCTTAGGAGTCATGAGGACTCCAAAGTGCGTTTTTCTCTTGAAAGTCGTAAGGATCTCATAAGAGAATTTTCTTCCTTACAAGTCAAGAGGACTCATAAATGATTGATGAGTTGACTTATTCCCAAATCGAAGCGTTGCTTTGACGGGGAGGTCAAGGTTTGAATTTCGCCGTTAAGGTGTCAAGGTTGACTTTCACCGTTGATTTTAATGTCAAAACCTATTTCTAAACCGCAATCAAGAACGGCGTCGCATAAAGCTAGCCGGTGAGTACGGGTCGGTCCATAGGGATGTTGTGAATTTCCGATTCGCGCTAACGAGTTAATTCCGAAGGGTGTTCGGATTAATTATTAAATCTAAAAACCTAAATTATTCTATCTACGATTATCTAGATCTATTCTTGCTAGGGTTAAGTTTAGGGATGGTTTGTAAATGCAAGTAAATCTCAACGCTTTCTATACCCGAATGAAGATCTATGAGGAGTTATGGTAATTATCAATAAAGGGGATTAGATCCATTCGGGAAGGTGTTCCTTCCTCTAGGTTCTTGTCCTTCCTTTAGAGATCCTTACCCTAACCTCCATGGAAAACACGGGCAACCGGGCTTTTACACTACGGTATCATCGTTACCTCGAGGGGTAGGATGCCGTAGGGCGCGGTGTGTGCGTATATGCATGGAGTCCTATTGTAAATATTTGGTGGGTTAGAAAGGGATGAGAGATCTCATCTCTAAAAATCCTTCCCCAAAGCTAACTCTAAACAAGTTTCTAGGAAATGAAATTAAATCTACCTAGGGCAAAAAATTGAAATCTAAACTAGAGCAAGGAATTAAATCTACTTACAGATGCATCCCTCCAATCATCCACGCAGGGTTGTCAGGACTAAATTTCTGAATGGAAAAGAAACACCGATGCTCTCCATAAAGAATTTTGGAATTTTTATTAAAAGGAGGCATAAAGAAAATACAATGTTTTGGGTTCCTATTTATAGAGAATAGGAAACCCTAGGGTTACATTTTGATCCGCATGTCTAAAATTACAAATATACCCTCATAAAATCTTTTCAGCGCCGCAAACGAGTTTTGGTAAACTTTTCTCCGCGCACGGGCACTAGACGGCCGCGGCAATAGCGCGCTTGGGCCGCGGTTCCGCGGCCCTTTAAGGAGTTCAGCTCATGAAACTTCAGGGTATGCTTCAGGGTTCTTTGGTCTGGTTATTTCTTCAGTTCGTTTCTCTATTGGGCTTCTGGGTCTTCTCCAGATCTTCCAGTGAACATTTTGCAATGGATCTTTTAACCGTTTGCCTTATTATTTTGGATCTTGCCTTGCCTTGTTGATTGTGAACTGTTCTTTGATGTAGGCTTGAGCAAGAGTCTTCTGTTTGTTGGTCAAAGTCCACTTTTGCATCATCTTTTCATCGTTTTCACTGTTTTAGATCCAAGAACCTGTAACCTGTAATATATAGCAAACATGCGTCAAAAGCACCTGTTTATTTATAAAACGAATAAGAATGGGGAATATAATAATACAATATTATGGTGTGAACAAATACCCCCAAACTTATCTTTTGCTCGTCCTCGAGCAAACTTATTTTTTATTCACTAAAATCCTAACCGCACTTTCGCAGGAAAACGCGATTGCACTGAGCACGTGCAACAAGCCGTTAAACCTCTAGGTGTCCCTAGTAGGAGGAGTGTTGTCTCCTGAGGGTTTTCAGCGGATACTACCCACAAAATCCTATCAATTTGGCTTTTTCGACTTTTGTTCTCCAGTTAGGTTTTCTAACAAGGAATTCTATTATCGTCGACCCATAAATTATCCACCCATATTCTTCACAGTTCCTCATCATTTAACTTAAGATTATATATGTTTTATAGATTTACTTAGCTTTCAGCATCTCTTAAGTTTTCCTTCTAGGGTTCCATCTCCACTTAGGAATTTCTATCAACTCTACTAAAGATACAAGTTCTATTCTTCATTCCTCTCTCTTATCTAAATTCCAATCACATACCCCTACGTGTGTGTATAGATCACCCCTACACTTGGAAATTCAAATCAAGCAATCATATTCTCGTCCGTTGTCCAAAGCACATATTAGTAGGTGAATTTTTAATTGAATTTTGCTTATACATCCTTCATGCGACCGTTAATACTTCTTGAGGTACCAACAACCGATTACAAGATGCATTTTCACTTTTAAGCGTAATTCCTAGTCTTGTAACACCCAAGGCTTTTAGCAGTGACTCCCAAACCAGTTGGTCTAAGGCACTAGGTGATGAAGCACCCTCGCTAAATATTTTTCTATTTTTGCAGCCTTAAGTAATCACAAAAACCAGTGTTCATTTTTTTTTTCTTTATTCACTTTCTTTTCTTTTATTTTCATTGTGCTAATGACTTTAGACAAGAGCATTTCAAGGTCTCCTCTACAATTCTAAGTTTCAAGGTGCGTGATTGTGCAATTTGTAGGGTATACATTTTCAGAATCTAGACTTAAGCTAGGAATTATTTTTCAAACTTATACCCTAATAAAATACCAATACTCTTCCTTTGTTTCGACTTAGCCCAAAAAGTGAACTCAAAATTTGCCTATTTCTAAATAAACTACAAAGACATATACTTTCTACCGCTAAACTTTAAGGAATGTTATCTTTAGGGTTTTTAATTTACTACGTCAAAGATCTAGTTGTTCCTAGCCAGTTAACCTATTTATCAAACTCTAGTCAAATAAGCCAAAATTGAATACAATAATTTTTATAATTTTTGAAAATTTTCAATTTTTATGGGTTTTCAAATAAATATGTAAATGCAAAAATATGTACAAATGAATGCGAAGGAAGAAGACGTACCGATCATACCCCCAAACTTGAACTTGACAGTGTCCTCACTGTCATGCTAAACCAAGAGGGTCAAAATACCGGCACTCCCCCGTTTATTTATTTATAGTTTTTCTTTATATTTTTAATGTTTTGAAATTTTTTTTTATTTTTTATAGAAAAAGAAAACAAAAATATATATACATATATACAAAAAGGTTCCCCCCAAACTTAAGCTTGGCCTTACACAAGCCAAAGGTTAGCACCAACCATTCAAAAATCTTATCATGGTAATGGTATGGTTGGTGCAAGAATGGGATGGAAAGAAAAGAGATGAGAAGCACACGAGACCGTGTGGAAAGAAGAATGGAAGATGGTCTCGACGGAGGAGGAGAATGGTGGAAAGAAGAAAGAAGTAGAGTACGATCTTGAGGGTGTAAATTGAGTAAATAAATCAGCGCAATTTGTGATGACCGATATGTTAAAAGCGATTGCGCTAACCTATCAACCCGTCGAGAAATAGGGTCAAATCTCTCAAGATTCGCAAGAAAACATGGGTACGCCGAACTTGGTATAGGAGATGAAAGCGTAACGGTCATTTGTACGGTCGGGACAATAGGAGAGATGAAAGGGAGTGAATTAGGGATATTATCATTCTCACCGTAGTAAACTGTCTCGAACTTGAAAGATTCCATTAATGGTTCGAAACAACTGTAAGCAACCGAGTCTGATGGTTCAACTAACTCATCTGAAAATGTAAAAGACTCAAACTCGGGCGGTGAGTCATCAACATCGTCCGAAAAAGTGAAACACTCGTAGGTGTTATCATCTGTGAGAACTGTGTTAGATTCAAAGGAAAAATTTTCAAGCTCACAGTCTTCAAGCGGGGTCGGAACGATGGGAAGGAGGGAGGGTGATATAACAGTCAAAGGTTCAGGAGGATGAATTGGAAAATCAGACACGTCAAACAAAAATGATTCAACCTCAATATTATCCTCAAGACTCTCCTCAATACTATCCTCGATATTTAACTCATCCATGCCGTTATCATCAAAATCTAGATGCATATGAGATTCGGGAGAAACATTTAATAACTCGGGATGATGATTTGAACATAAAATTTCAATTAAATCGACAGGTTCATCATCCGAAATATTCCCGGCGTCTATATCCTCAATCAAGTGAAAATCAATTTCTTTAGACACCTCATCAAAAGCATGGATATTTATCGATTTAGGTTCTAGAGTGGAGGTGTAAAGATCGAAAGGATTAGGTGCGGTTTCACTCGAAAGGGGTTCTTCACAATTTGGAAAATCAAACACTACAAAATCACACAACTCGTTTTTATTTTGAACTTGTGAATCATTTAGGACATTCGATGGAAAACTGGAGTTGTGGGCTTCAATTGGGTAAGGGTAAGTTTGATTTGGAAATCCTCTCACATTCTCATTCTGTCCAACCGCCTCCTCATACATTGAAAAATTTGGAGCTAGCGGGAAACTAGCTACTGGTTCAGCAGGTTGCATAAGGGCGGCTACGGACACTTCCACATTCCTAGTCATTTTGTTTGTTGCTGTGATATATGCCTCTAACGACTCTTCCAAACTAGACTTAGGTGGTGAGGGGGTTTCGGTGAAAGATTCGAAATGGTGTGGATATGCAAAACTCCCAACAGGCTGTGTAGAAATAGTGTCTAGTGAAGGTGGGAAGGTCGGGTATGACTGGTAGGAAGTGGGTGATTGGACAGGGGTAAGGTCAACATGTGGATAAAAAGGTGAATAATCGTGTGGATCCCTAGAACTAGATGAGTGGAGAGGGGTGAAAGATCGACTGTGAGATTGAGCAATATACTCAGCAATGGACATCGGTTTAGGAGTTACAGCAGGACTTGAAAAAGTGGTGTCAACGTACGTAGGTGGTAAAGGTTGACTCGGTTGACACAAAGTGGGTTGAAAAGTCAAACTGTTTCTCCTAGACGCCTCTATTTGATCTTTCAAAGATATTTTTGGCAAGAAGGGATCGTCTTTAAATTGACCGAACAAATTGAAATCCGACGCAAAATTAGGTTCGGGATACCAAAGTTCGGCTAATGATTTATTATGTGGGGTACCCATGTTAGAAGAAGGGGAAAGGAAAGAAAGTTTGTCGTGCAAGGATTTATTTGCGGCTAAAAAAAACTTTGCAAGTTTCTACAAAATTTTCCTTATTCTTTTTTTTATTATTCTTTTTTCTCTTTATTAGGAAAAATTTGTTGCAAAAAGATTTTCAACACAAGATATGCAACAGCAAAATATTACTTGCAATCTAATTTCATTTTAAGCAAGGCACAAAAATCCTGCAAAAGATCGTTATTTGGAAGGGAATATATTTCTAAAGTGCACAAAATCCTGCAGGCATTTTTCAGAAAAATATCTTAAAATTTGCAGAGGAGAAATAACAGAGAAGCTTACAGCGCAAATTGCAGAAGATGATGTCACCAAAGGAGCGCGTTTCCGCGGTCAAAGGGGGTCTACCGCGGCGGAAGGGCGGCGGTGTAAGAGGCGCAGATCCCCAGAAAAATTTTGGTGCGCTGATTCGACGAGACGGCCGCGGTTCCGCGGCCTAAGGTGGGTTTTGGCCGCGGAATCGAGGCGGGTTGGGGGATTTGGGTCTCCATAAAAATTCCACTATTCTGATTTTTAATTTCCCTTCTGTTTCGATATCTCGTTTTCTGTTTTGATTTCTGGAAATTTCCAGATCCGAATTTGTATATCCTGCAAAAATTCAAATAACAAAGTATCCCTTCCAAAAATAACAAAATATATATATTTTTATATTTTTTTTTATTTTTCAGATTTTTATGATTTTTAATTTTAAGATTAACCCAAAATCGCAAAAAGGAAATTTCTACGCCATCCCCGGCAACGGCGCCATTTGATTTGTATGTCAAAAACTATTTCTAAACCGCAATCAAGAACGGCGTCGCATGAAGCTAGCCGGTAAGTACGGGTCGGTCCACAGGGATGTTGTGAATTTCCGATCCGCGCTAACGAGTTAATTCCGAAGGGTGTTCGGATTAATTATTAAATCTAAAAACCTAAATGATTCTATCTACGATTATCTAGATCTATTCTTGATAGGGTTAGGTTTATGGATGGTTTGGAAATGCAAGTAAATCTCAACGCTTTCTATACCCGAATGAAGATCTATGAGGAGTTATGGTAATTATCAATAAAGGGGATTAGATCCATTCGGGAAGGTATTCCTTCCTCTAGGTTCTTGTCCTTCCTTTAGAGATCCTTACCCTAACCTCCATAGAAAACGCACGCAACCGGGCTTTTACACTACGGTATCATCGTTATCTCGAGGGGTAGGATGCCGTAGGGCGCGGTGTGTGCGTGTATGCATGGAGTCCTATTGTAAATATTTGGTGGGTTAGAAAGGGATGAGAGATCTCATCTCTCAAAATCCTTCCCCAAAGCTAACTCTAAACAAGTTCCTAGGGTATGAAATTAAATCTACCTAGGGCAAAGAATTGAAATCTAAACTAGAGCAAAGAATTAAATCTACTTACAGAGCATCCCTCCAATCATCCACACAGGGTTGTCAGATCTGAATTTCTGAATGGAAAAGAAACACCGATGCTCTCCATAAAGAATTTTAGAATTTTTATTAAAAGGAGGCATAAAGAAAATACAATGTTTTGGGTTCCTATTTATAAAGAATAGGAAACCCTAGGGTTACATTTTGATCCGCATGTCTAAAATTACAAATATACCCTCATAAAATCTTTTCAGCGCCGCAAACGAGTTTTGGTAAACTTTTCTCCGCGCACGGGCACTAAAAGGCCGCGGAACCGCGGCAATAGCGCGCTTGGGCCGCGGTTCCTCGGCCCTTTAAGGTGTTCAGCTCATGAAACTTCAGGGTATGCTTCAGGGTTCTTTGGTCTGGTTATTTCTTCAGTTCGTTTCTCTATTGGGCTTCTGGGTCTTCTCCAGATCTTCCAGTGAACATTTTGCAATGGATCTTTTAACCGTTTGCCTTATTATTTTGGACCTTGCCTTGCCTTGTTGATTGTGAACTGTTCTTTGATGTAGGCTTGAGCAAGAGTCTTCTGTTTGTTGGTCAAAGTCCACTTTTGCATCATCTTTTCATCGTTTTCACTGTTTTAGATCCAAGAACCTGTAACCTGTAATATGTAGCAGACATGCGTCAAAAGCACCTGTTTATTTATAAAACGAATAAGAATGGGGAATATAATAATACAATATTATGGTGTGAACAACCGTTTCGGTGTCGGGGTTTCTTACAAAGACACTGATTTCCTTGGGGTTGAAGAAGTATTCCTGCAAAGACACTGATTTTCTTGCGGGTCGACGCGAATCGAGAGGTTTTCATCAAGGATGTTGATTTCCCTGAATTGAGTTAAGAAGCGATGGCTTAGGAAACAGGTTCAGATCTTTCGCCCAAGACTTTTCAATTTTATGAGCCATGAGTGTCTCATAAAGATTTTTCTCCCTACGAGTCGAGAGGATCTCGTAGGTGTATTTTCTCCTTAGGAATCGTGAGAATTCCTAAGTGTGCTTTCTCCTGAGAGTCGTAAGGATCTCATAAGAGAATTTTCCCGCTTACAAGTCGAGAGGACTCGTAAGTGGTTGTTTCCCTCCTTGTCGATGTTCGACTTCGAAGAGTGTGGCCCATGGATAGTCTATCTTGACCTCCCTGCAGGGCAATGATGGCTTAGGAGACAGGGTTAGGATCTGCCACCTAAGACTTTTCAACTTTACGAGCCGTGAGGGTCTCATAAAGACTTTTCTCCTTACAAGTCGTGAGGATCTCGTAGGTGTATTTTCTCTTTAGGAATCGTGAGGATTCCTAAGTGTGTGTTTTCTCTCGAGAGTCGTAAGGATCTCATAAGAGAATTTTCTCCCTTACAAGCACGGGGACATTAATTTCCCTATGGTCGAGACGAATCGGGGGATTCTTCCAAAGACACTGATTTCCTTGCGGGTCGACGCGAATTGAGTGATTCTCGTCAAGGACGCTGATTTCCTTGAATCGAGAGGTTTGTCAAGGACAATGTTTTCCCTGAATCGAGATATTTGTCAAGGACACTGATTTCCCTGCCGGTTGAGACGAATCGAGATATTCCTGCAAAGACACTGATTTCCTTGCGGGTCGGCGCGAATCGAGAGGTTCTCGTCAAGGACGCTGATTTCCCTGAATCGAGATAGGAAGCAATAGCTTAGGAAACAGGTTCAGATCTTTCGCCTAAGACTTTTCAACTTTATGAGCCGTGAGGGTCTCATAAAGGGTTTTCTCTCTGCGAGTCGAGAGGATCTCGTAGGTGTATTTTCTCCTTAGGAATCGTGAGGATTCCTAAGTGCGTTTTCTCTTAAGAGTCGTAAGGATCTCACAAGAGAATTTTTCCCGCTTACAAGTCGAGAGGATTCGTAAGTGGTTGTTTCCCTCCTTGTCGAGATTCGACTTTGGAGAGTGTGGCCCATGAATAGTATACAATAGTCCACCTTGGATCAACTTGCAGGGCCCCAGTGCTTAGGAAAAAAGTCCTTATCCCCATTGCCTAAGGCTTTTCCCTACAAGTCAAGACGAATCGAGAAATTCATGTAAGGACACTAATTTCCTCATGGGTCGAGACGGATCGAGAAGTTCTCGCAAAGGCTTCCTAACGTCACAGTTAAACCTGCTAATAGAAGTCTGTTAGGGTCTGTGGTACTAGGGTTTTCTACCCGTCGCACCATCGCGTTCCCTGGTGTATCCCTCGATGCACAATTTTGCTGTTCGAGTGGCCCCGCGACTGTCGTGTCTTTGATCCCTTCGGGGGCTGGACAAGACGTCTTCAAGTAATCTTCCGGGTGATATTACCGTCGAAAGGGCAAGCGTTAGGGATATTCCATGTCGCTTTTTACTTGAGAGTAGGCTCAATTTGGGAGCCCCGATGAGTCATGACCACTCCGCGGTGGTGTGGGATGATCTCCGATAGTCTTTTCAGGTCTCATTTGAGTTGTCGTCAAGACCGTGAAGCGAGGGATTTTCCTTTGCTTCGTTTGTTGACATTGTGTCTGCAATATTGCGACGAATGTCGAGATTGTCTCTAGGTTGTTTATGAACCGTCGAGGTTTGGAACTAGGGGACTTTGTCATGGCTCCATTTGTTGGTGTCGCGTCTACATCCTGCTGGAGGAAGAACGCAGTTGTTTATCTCTAGGCTGTAGATATTGCCGCCGAGACTTGGAACTAGGGACTCTGCCATGGCTCCGAGGTGATGTCGCATCTGTATCCTGCTGGAAGGAAGAAGGACGTTGTTGGTTGATCTCCAGGCTGTAGCCGTCGAGACCTGGAACTAGGGACTTTGCCATGGCTCCGAGGTAGTCTCTAGGTTGTCTGTGAACCGTTGAGATTTGGAACTAGGGGACTTTGTCGTAGCTCCATTTGTTGATATCGCGTCTGCATCCTGCCGTAGTTGCTGCCGTCGAGATCTGACTCTCTCTTTAACAGAGTCTGATGGGGAAATGTGGTTCCCTTTTTGTTTATGCCCATGGATTGTATACAGGGTTCAGTGTGGACTTACCTACAGGGTAAAAGTTTCATTTTTATATATATATATATATATATATATATATATATATATATATATATATATATATTTGTTTTCTTTCCACGATGCTCTATCATTTCAGCTTTTTGTATCGCGAAGTTCGCGATTGCCCAATCATTTCGGCTATTTTTCGCGGTGCCCAATCATTTCGGCTATTTTTCTTTTTTACTCGCTGCTTTTTATTTCGAGCTACCCAATCATTTCGGCTATTGTATGCATATTTTTTACTTGCTGATTTTGTTGCAAGTTGCCCCATCATTTCGGCTATTTCATATGCATTTTTGACTCGCTGATTTTTTATCGCGAGTATGGGACTTGGGCTTTGATACCGATTTAGGCATCAGTATCGCTACAACTGGGATATTTCCAGGAAAGAATCATCATTTGCCTTTTTCGGTTCGAACAAAGGTGGCTTAACAAACAGGGTTAAGATCCTGTCGACTAAGGCTTTTGACTTCATGAGCCGTAAGGGTCTCATAAAGGTATTTCTCCCTACGAGTCGTAAGGATCTCGTAGGTGCGTTTTCTCCTTAAGAATCGTAAGGATTCTTAAGTGTATGGTCTCTTATAAGTCGTAAGGACCTCACAAGAGTACTTTCTCCTTATAAGTCGAGAGGACTTACAAGTGTCGTTTGCCATATGAAGATATCCCTCGTCAGTGGTGGGACTCTGTTGGGGAAACGTTTATTTGTGCCCGTGGATTGTATACAAGGGCCGGTATTGGACCACCTGTAGGGCAATCTGGGGAATGTGATAGCTTAAGAACAGGTTTAGATCTCTGTAGTTTAAGGCTTTTGAATCCTATGAGCCGTGTAGGTCTCATAAGAGGGTTCTCCTTACGAGTCGCAAGGATCTCGTAAGTGTAATTTCTTCTTAGCAATCGTGGGGATCCCTAAGTGTGTCGCTCCTTTGTGAGTCGTAAGGATCTCACGCGGGTATTTTCTCCTTATAAGGTCAAGAGGACCTTGCAAGTGTCTTTTAACGAGATTGCGCCCTTTCGGGTTTTCACAAACTCGCCGGTAACCCAGCTGTTTTTACTCATGGAGCCCTTTCGGGTTTTCATCCGTGCCCGTTTTGCTTATTGACGTACCTTTTTTTTTACCGCGTTAGCCCAAGGATGTTGCGGTTTGTAGTAGTTTTAGAGACGTTTCGGTCCGTCGCTAGTTGTAGGACATTTCGGTTCGTCACTAGTTTAGGACATTTCGGTCCATCGCTAGTTTTGAGGTGAAGTTTCACCGGATACTCTATGAACAAGTAGGTTTTCCCTTGATAGACCTTGTCACATAATGCAAGGATTTTAGCACTGCTCATGGAGCTTCTTCTATGAATGAGCACGATGCCCTTGGCATGTCCATCTTTTTCGGAGCATGTGGTTGTGGCGGTTTCACCTTCCAGTTTTCAGACAATGCGAATTTGCCTTGCTGGTATTGGTCTTCAACCCAGTTTTTGAAGACGTAGCAATCTTCGAGTGGGTGACCCATTACTCGATGGTAGAGACAATAATTAGGATGGTTGGCGTCACCGGGTTGCGATGAGTGTCTCGGCTTCGGCAAAGTGATGAGCCCATTGCGCATTGCCAGTTCGAACAGTCTCCTTGTTTTATCTCGAGAAAACGAATAAGGACGTCCCAGTTTATCCTCGAGGGATTTGCGTGGGCGCACATTGCTTTGGCGAACAACCGGTTTTAAGTTGCTCGGTTGTTGTTGAGTATTGGCGACAAAGGTCGCTTTCCCTTTTCCTTTTCATTCCGCGGCTCTGACTTTGAAAAGGAATGCTTATGACCCATCTGGTCCATTTGGGCCAGCTTGTCAATCAAAGCCTGGAAAGTGGTTGGCCTGAAAAACATCATGAACTGGGATATGGTCGTCTGCGGATCGAGGGTTCCTACAAACATGCCCACTGCAGGAGCTTCTTCGATGCGTTGTTCGCATTTCTAAGTTCCTCCACCGTATCGCATACTGAACCCATGTTTCGTCTGGTTTCACCCTGGAATTGATCAATGCTGTGATTGGGGTGCGTTCGCTAGCGCTTACCAAACGTTGGGTGAACACAATTCCATCTCCGTAAAGGCTTTGACGGAGTCGTTGGGAAGCTCTGAGTACCATTCGAACGCCGTCTCCGCCAAGCTACCGACGAATTGGCGAAGTAGTAGCTTATCATCCCCTCCAGTGTTGCCATAGAGAGCCCTGAACTAAGCGACGTGCTGGTGAGGATTCCCCGTCCCCTTATATACATGGAATTCAGGGATCGTATACCCCGGCAGCTACTTTATTTGGTCGTACCAACCCGGATAGGGTCGCCCAGTCTTGACGATTTGGCTGGCCGCTTCGCTCGCTTGATGAGCTCGTATCTGTTGAGCTATATAATCATCGAGCCGCTTTCGAGATCGTCTCCTCTTTGGCTGCTGATTGAGCCGGAAGAGGGTTCGATGTCTCCCCTCTATTGTCTTCAAGGATAATCGTGGGGTCTTCAGCTGGAGGATCCGGCTGTATCATCATCCCGACCATATTTTGAAATAAAAGTGCCATTTGTTTTATGTTGGCCGCTTGTTCCGCAGCTTCTTTGTCTTTTTTCTCGAGGATTCTGCAGAGGAACTCGGCAAATAAAAGCGCCATTTGTTTTATGTTGGCCGCTTGTTCCGCGGCTTCTTTGTCTTTTTTCTCGAGGATTCTGCGGAGGAACTCGGCATCGATTTCCTACTCCTGACGTTGCTCCGACGATGTTACTGGGCTTGCTTTTAGTCCAGTGAGTGCGGCGATGGCCGTCAGCATCTTCTGGAGCTTCTGTTGTTGTTGCTCCTGAGCCTTAGTCAAAGACCGTGTATGTGGTCGATGACCCGTGGAGATATGGCTATCCTCTTTTCCGGAAGCCATATAAATAGTATTCACCACCATGCCCCCAGACTTGGGGCGTTTAGGTTCAGTACCTTTTAGATTCGTCACAGACACGGGTATTTTCTCCGGCCTTCTTCTTTTGTGAGCGGTCGAAGCTGAGGGGGTCGTTGCAGCGGGCACCCTAGTAGATGACACCTTCTGTGGTACGACAGGGTGGTCCTTCTCTTGCTAAACCTTCATTTTCTTCGGTTGGCGAGAGTGGTCTTGGTTAACCACAGAGTCTTGGACCTGTCGCCAAACCTTGTGAATTTTGGAGGACAGCGGCTGAGGGGGCTGCTCCAGCTTTGCCTTTGTAGCGCTCTCCGGAGGTGGAGGAGATCTTTTCAACACAGCAGTTGGAGAGTTTGTGCGCACCATGTTAAGTGGTTCAAAGTTGTTCCCAGTTGGAACAGCAGCATCAACTTCCACCGTTGGATCTGGCGGAGTAAATCCAGAAGGAGAGCTGCCCCCAGCTTTCCTCACTCGGCGCCAGTGGCGACGGCGAGCATACCTTGCAGTCGGGATTATCTCAGTTACGGGGTTGGCTTCATCATGCCCCTGTCATGGTGAAGGGTTGCCATTGGTGCCAGCCTATTGAAAAATGACATCCGCTGAGAAGAAGCGCCCAACCTGGAGAAGATTGACCCTTGGGCAGGGGAAGCAACTTTGGTGATCTCGCCTGAAGCGGGAGTTGGAGCGGACAGTCTAGAGAAGACCGTCCCCTTAGCAAGAGAAGCTGCTTTGACGACTTCGTTCGCTGGAGCAGGGATGGCTATCTGCTTCGGGATAACCCCTTCTAGTATTACAGACTTTTTCATGGGCCCACCTGAGTTTTGGCCCAGTCTGTCAAAGACTGAGGCGCTGAATTTGGGCGACCTGTTGAGAGGGGCCGCGGTAGTTGTGAGCCGATCAAAGACCGACTTTTTCTGAGCTTCTTACGATGGTACAGGGGCGTTGAAGCTCATTGGTGGGTGCATGGTCCTAAAGAACAGCCCAGTGGTGGCTTGCGTCACATGTTCCACTGGCATTGTGAAAACGGAGGCCGCTTGAGGCCCATAGGTCACTCCTCCCGCAAGGACGAAGTAGGAGTTGTTGCAGCTTGTGCAGTTGAAAGCCATTGATCTTCTTTTTCTGCATGGAGCAAGACACCAAATCTTATACCTCGAATCCAGGGGCAACCATAGCAAACCTCGATTTGTTCGCGAAACATGACACACGGAGTGTGGAGTGGAAAGAGGAAAAGGTCCCACTGGGCGTGCCAGAATCTGTTTACCACCGAATACAGAAACGGAACCGCGTAAGTCGTCTTGCCTGAATTTGGGGGCAGATGCTATTTGGTTTTTGTTGGCTATAGTGCCTTCAAGGCAATTATCATAGTCGCGGACTTGTGATTATGATGATTGAGTGAGGACCTATACCGATAAAACAGTCTTACCCAAGATGATAGTATGCTATCTGGTTTGTCTTTATCATCATGTACGTATTGATAGAGCCCATAGGATTCTTGCTTGACTGCCAGCATTATGATGGCGATCATATATGTGGGAGCTGGGGTCTATAAGCACATCCTTAAATATCCCTAGTCGTAGGAGTATCGAGACCGGGCATCGATACTCCAGTGTAGACTAGTGTATACTGATCGAGACCCCGACGAGGGGCGGTGGCCAAGTCTCACAAGCCATTGGTGTTAGTTTGTTCAACTAAGATAGTATACAGGTGCTCATTGGGTTATGAGTACATTAGACGGACTCGCCGGGAACCTGCTAGATGGTATTATACCTATTGTCAGACAGCAATTCCCAGGTGACATTTGTACAGGTTAGTCTGTCGACCTGAGATCGTCATTTGTCTCGTGTGAGTTCCTACTGTGCTTTGATTACTACCCTACCACGGCTCAAAGGAGTCGTGCAAATAGGTTTTAGTTGGGTACAGTCCTGAGCCACATGGAGGCAGTGATCGGATCGTCGGGGATTCGTCTCTCCCGGTATTGGGGGTTGATGTCGCGTTGTGTACGGATGGCCATCGCCATAAATCCGTGGCCACGGTGGACGAGAATTACCGATCCAGGATCGATAGCTTCTCAGGTGGTGATGGGTTTCATGCCGACACTAAATGTCGCGTTGTTGGGGGTCTGACTTTATCCACACCCTAGACTCGATATGCGATACTCTTAGACGAACAGACCGGACTGTACGGATATTGTCACTGACAGGCTCAGTAGGGGTTCTGCATTAGTTTGCTCGTCGGCCTCCCTTTCGCTCAATACCTGGGTAGCCGTTACGTACAGCTAGTGCCGCTGACGTGCTTGTGGTTAAACCCACTGCCAGCGTATTGACGAGTCTTTAGAGTCCCACACAGAGGGTTTTCACGGTTCAGGCGATATGGTGTACATGAGGTATGTTGATACATACAGGTGTCCGATCACATGCTGTGCAGACTTTAATCGGACGGTTGATAATACTAGCGGCTTAGGATTAAGCCTGATTATTAAATCGGGTTTTCATTTAATAATTGATATATGTATTTGTATATGCGTATTCTAGTATTATTGTTCACTATTCGTTTTCTCTCTTGGCTATTCGTATTTTTGTATGAATACGCGTATATGTATTTCGGTACATGCACCGGGAAGTATTCCGTATTTTCTACGGAATAGCTTCTAGAAGGTGCCACATCATTTGTATGAATTTCTATTTTTGGAAATTCATTTGACTCACAAATGAGGTGGAAAATGTGAGTCAAAGCATGGATTATGGCATGGAACAAAGTATGGTTGCTATTATTTTATTGTTAAATGAAAATGGAAATAATATTTTTTCATAGTGGGAGAGAGGGGGGGCCGGCCACTTGTTAAGGAAAGGGGGTTGATTTCATTTTGATTGATTACTTGATCACAACACTATGCTAGCCAACTCTCTCACTCTCTCAAGTTCACAAAAGCCTTAACCATTTTTGTTCATGCAAAAAACTTCAACACCTCCATTCATCTTCTATGGTTGCTCTCATGAGCACAAGAGTTGAGAGAAAATTGTAGTGACACTTTCATACACCCCCACTCTCCATCGCTAGTGACTTTGGAGCGTCGGTTGCCTCGTTCGACGAGGTTGGAGCTTGCACCGTTTCCCTCGGGTGGATCATCGGAGATTGAGGAAGACCGGCAACCAAACTTCATCAAAGGATCACTAGGAGCTTAGAATGAAGACCGAAGGACATGGATCAACTCGGTATATCGATGCTAACTCTTAGTTTAGATTTCTAGTTTAGGGTTTAAGGTCGATCCATAAATCGGGTAACGGTAGCGCCAGTTTAGAAATTTTTGTTCCGCATTTTAGACGCTTTTCGATGGCTGGGGCGCTGCCGCAACCCTTCATGGTATCAGAGCCACCCTTTAAACCCCTTACTAGCTTGTTTAAACGTGCTTGAAAGATCGATCGACAGAAATTTCCAAAATCACGATTTCATTTTTTTGTTCTCTGCCGATTTTCAAAAGTGTTCAAAAAATATTTTCCAGTGGCTTAAAAATCCGTGCAGGCGATTTTAGGGGTACAGAAAACATTTGGGCTTCTGATTCCTCTAAAGCACCGCGGAACCACCGCACTTACCCCTTATTGGCAGCGGATCCGCGGCCATTTAGTGGCGACGGGCTTCGAAATTTTTCCTGTAGCCCCCTGACTTGGAATTTGTGATTTTTGTAATATCCTGTTTTGGCCCAGGTTTCTATGAAGTGTTAGTTTTGCTATTGGGGCCAATTTGGAACTTAGTCGATCGATATTTTAAGTGCGCATTTAACAGTACATACATTTCTATCTGTGACCGTGAATGTCATTTGATCGGAAAACCCGTCTAACTGCTATATGTTCTTTTAGACGGGTTTGCGAACGTGACATTCACGTTGATGTTCTGTATTGTGTTGTGATGCTGGTTGGATTGTCGTGGTGGATAGCCAGTGGTGCAATGTTAGTACAGTTTAATTTCATTTGTACATTTGATATTGCGGGGCGAGCGTCCGACATGTGGACTGCCGTCACTGTCAGTTTGTATATTATTCTTTTGGGGCACGACCGGGCTGAGGTCGATGTCACCCTTGTATATTATTTTCTTTTCTGTACTAGGATTACCCCGAGGTGGGGTGCACGAATAGCCGGATTCTAGAGGGCAACGGGTCCGCATCTCATGGAGTTGGGACGGAGGGGACCTTACTCTAGAATTGGCGGGCTGTTCGCCGCACTCGTAGGGGGTATAGGATGACCCAGGAGGGGTGCCCAAGTTACCAGATTCTGTGAAGTGCTGGGTGGTCCATTCACGTTGCTGAAGGGGGCTGCCTCACTTCTGATTTTGGCGGATAACTTGCCGCGGTCGTAAGGGTCTAGGTTTCATTTCACAGGCTATCCACATGACAGGGAATGTCGGGTCTCACTTGTTGCTCAAGTGAAATCCGGGGCTCCAGATTATCCGCCATTATGTGTTACTTCTGTGATGTTTTCTGTGATGTTGCTTATATCATGCCTGGGACGATTGTTATATATATTTATATATACTAGTAGATGTTGTATATGTTTTGCACTCGCGCTAGCCCATTCCTCGCTCTGTCGTTAGTTAAGTAACATAACGGGTGATGACAGGACCCAATGGCGAATGCGGATGGCATATACGTACATTTTATTTTTGTTCTTTTCTGGTGTGATTAATTGATTGGACTGCATAGATTCTTATCAATGCAAGGATAAAACAAACCTATATATATATAATGTTGTTGGAACCAATTTTTTTTTTAAAAACTGACATTACAGACGTACACTTTTGCTTTGCATCGTGGTATTCATTTTGGAATATCCTGCACCTCATTCGACGAGGCAAGGGCCGAGATCCCTTCATCGGGAGTGACCCCTTGGGTAAAAGTTTGTGTCTAATAACTTTACTATAGTCGATTATTTTTTCTTTGCATCGTGGTATTCAGTTTGGGATATCCTGCATCCCATTTGACGGGGAAAGAGCCGAGATCCCTTCACCGGGAGTGACCTCTTTAGCAAAAGTTTTCGCCACTATATATTTATTAAACCACTTGGATTCCTTCAACGAGATCAAGTTCATTACGTTAAAGGTTTTTTGCCAAAAACCAGCCGTAGCCCTCCGTCATTTCCTACAAGTAGTACTTAGTATTCGTGCTGCGTTTGTTGACTCCGTCAAGGCGTAGTGTGCGGTAGCTGAGTGGTGCTTGTTTGTTGCATGGATATGTGATTGATTAGGACAATCGTGCGGCCTTGTTGACTCCGTCAAGGGCTCGTGCGGGTGGGTTTAATGCAATCAAGATAATGACGGGTTGAACTTGACTAGGACTCTTTGATTTGTTGACTCCGTCAAGGTCACTTGGGTCCTAGGGGTAAAAATCATATCGAGGGTTTCAAACATACAGGAAACTTTCCAGGCTTGCGCATACTTTCTGGAGTGTGGTGACTTGAGTGGCTTCCATCAAGTTATCATGCGATGATAGTTGGATCCTGATTCCCACTGATGAGTAGGATTACTCATCGGGTGATTCCGACTAATTCTCCTTTTGGGTTTGGAGGAGAATTTGAGGAAACAGTGGGAGCCATCCTGATTAGATAAAATGATTAACCATTCTGATTTAGGTTAGAGTGCACGCTGAGTGTTTCTTCTCTCTCTCTCTCTCTCTGGCTGCGACTATGACCCGGCCTTTGACTAAAACTCATGAAACCAAGTTGACCGAACCTTCTTAAAACACTTTGGCTTTTGGAATGTCATGGTGTCGCATACATCATTGCCACTTCTATATCACCTTTGCATTTCTCCAGAACACCCCGTATCACTACAGATATCCACTTCCATTGGATAAATCCATCGTATGGTTATATACGAACTCGAAGGATCTGATTCGAGGATGGATTCTGGTTCTGGAGAGATTGAATAGGATTATTCGGTTGTCTTTTCTCTTTACCTTCTCTCAGGTTGTGAGGGCTCCTAGGATTAGGAGAGGATACACTTATTGAGCTTATTGGATAGTCTTCCTCCAGACCATAGGCAGTTGCCGAACGGTAGGGAAGGAAGAAAACCAACAAGCTTAACTGTGGTGTACAGAAGGTAATAAGTAAAGACATATAAAGGGATTAGAATAATGGCAAAGGAAATTGCGATCACCATCATTCACGACAAAGACCGTGTATACCCCTACCACTCTTACATCCATTTTGTTTTTCTCTAGAACACTCCGTATCACTACGGATATCCACTTGCATTGGATAAATCCATCGTATAGTTACATACGAACTCGAAGGAACTTTTTCGAGGATGGATTCTGGTTCAAGAGAAATTGGATAGGATTATTTAGATGTCTTTTCCCATTACCTTCTCTCAGGTTGCGAGGGCTCCTAGAATTAGGAGTGTATACCTATTACGCTTATTGGATAGTCTTCTTCCAAACCTTAGACTGGTGCCGAAGGGTAGGGAATGAAGAAAACCAATTAGCGTAAAAGAGGTGTACAAAAGGTAATAAGTAAAGACATATTAAAGGGATTGCAGTGAGGGCAGGTAAGTATATGGTTACTGTCATGGTTCAGGATAATGGAAGAGGCGTTACTAGGAATACCAGTTAACCCATTTGAAACATTTTCATGTTTCGGTTTTACTGTACGATGTTAATTGAAAACTGTTTTCCCAATTGGAATCTAACTCCAGGGTATGTATTTACCAGATCAGTTTCTCACATCTGCATGTTATTACGGATGGTGAGTGGGAGTAAGATATTAGGAATTGGGTGATTAGACCCTCATTATATCGGAATTTGTTGTAATTGGTGATATTTGAGAAAATCATCTGGATTTTGCCGGATGGCAAATATTTGGTTTTGAATATCCATTGTTATGCACCAATTTCAAACTGATATATCTGTACATTTATTTTATAAAGTGAGATATAACTTTTTGATATTATGTCTGTGACATTTACCTATATCAGCTGGTGATTAGGTAAGGTGCATCAACAGCGGTGTAACTCTTCTTAACCATATAAAGTTTTTCAACCTACGACGCACAGGGTTTGGGTTGTTGAACTCAGGGGACTTATACAAAGTATTGTATGTTGTCCAGTGTCCATTAGGACAATGGGGTTGGTACTCGCACTGTATTCTGTTTACTCATAACTTCTCTGATTCTAGACATGTATTTCGTTGAAATGCAAGGTCCAGATATTCAGAAGTTATAGGTATAAGAATAAAGTAGAGAACCATTTGTTGTAAGTATCAGGATTCTTTGAGGAAATCGAAGATGTAGATACTTGTGTTTGGTATTCAGTTAATAGTAATGGTTTTGAGAACTTACTTCTTTTTCAGGTTACTCATATATGGATGCACTCCTAGATAAGTAATGCTGATTGTCCTTTTTCCATCTAGTTGATATGCACTGGAGACAGCTGCATGGTTTTGAATCTGGTTCAAATTAAATTAGTGCTTTTGTTTCTATATTAGATTTATATAGAATTAATTTATATCTTAACGATGTTAAGATATAGGGAGTTGTCCGGCTGATACTTAAAACCAGAATCCGGATAAATTCAAGGCACGTTTCAGTAATGGCTGTTTGTGGGTTATCCCGGGCTTTGACGAAGGTTAACTTTCTACCATCAGGAAGATGAATATTTATATTGTTCTTGACTTGCCACATTTTTTGTAAAATGGATTTTTCAGAAAATAGTAGTGGGAGTATGGTAGAACTGGAAGTGATTCCAGAACCACAAATGATTACTGAAGATTTAATAGAACCTAAGGATTCAATTGTTTTCAACGTTCCATTAGCCACTCCGCAGATTTTGGTGGGTAACCTTAGGCACCCGAGAGGTACTTCGGTATTCTCAGTGACGGTGACAGGGAGGTTCTTATTTACCCAGACTTGCCATTGCTTCTGTTCTAGACTATAAGACCCGGTAGGAGGATGAGTATAACGTCGTTCTAAACTAGTTTTGGAAGTGTACGTGTATATGACTCTGCCACAGGGTTGTTGTAGTCAGTGGGAGCAGCGGAAGCATAGAGGACAAGTAGCTTATGTCTATTTATAGACTAAAGCAGGTATAGAGGAAATAGATCATCTATTTTTTATGTGACAATCATAGGCTTTGACTTCATCAGAATAGGAGATGGATCTGCTAAGAAGGTAGTAGAGAGTGATGTCCAGGTATTGGGATGAGATGCACTTGATAGGAAGGGACATTCCTATACTACGATCGGTTATATTGTGGTTGTCACAAAGTTGTTTCTCCACGCAGGATATGGATATAATATCAGGTTTTCTGGTTACTAGATCTATGGTTTTAGATCTAGATTTGGGAAGTATCCTAATCTGGGTACTTTGACATTAAATGGACGACTCCTGGCGTGGTGGTGTACCTGCAGGTGATGGAGTCAACCTCTCTAAAGGTGTCTTACAGACTAAAGGGGAGAAGGATCTATATGATTAACATATCATTGGCTAGGCCAATTGAGTTAGTCATGAAATGTCAAGTACCACACCAGATATTGTTTTTGCACTAGCTGCAATAAACATATATTAATCCAATCCTGGAGAAACATTGGGAAGCAGTTTATGAACATAAGTGAATATTCTTGGGAAATAGTAACGGCAGCCTCCTTCAGGAGACGGTTATCATTTCAGACTTCCAAGGTGACTTGGATGACAGAGTGACTGTCAGAGGTGCAGTTTTTCCCTTCTTTAAGGGATAGTATGTTGGACAGGTGGTCCAAGCGAATACTGAGGAAAGGCATGGCACAGGATACTGTTTAAATTTAGTGGACGATACAGTCTAAGTAGTTTGCTGGATTTGGAGTTCATTTATGAACTGGGTCCCATCAGACATCCAAACAAATTCTGAGACAAGTATTGCTCATTTCGGGAGATTGTTTTCTCCGCGAAGTTGAGATATAGAGAGATACAGAGAGAAACATTGGAGCGGATCCACTCACTGAGGCAATTTCTTGAACGCAATCATTTTCGCAAACGGGCTTTGCGAAACTGATTAGTAGAGAAGTTGGGTGTTCGGTATCACACGGGCTGTGAGTATGCGACATCGCAATAATTGGCCTTAAGTGCAAGTGGGAGATTGTTGGCTATAGTGCCCTCAAGGTAATTATCATAGTCGCGGACTTGTGAGTATGATGATTGAGTGAGGACCTATACCGATAAAACAGTCTTACTCAAGATGATAGTATGCTATCTGGTTTGTCTTTATCATCATGTACGTATTGATAGAGCCCATAGGATTCTTGCTTGAATGCCAGCATTATGATGGCGATCATATATGTGGGAGCTGGGGTCTATAAGCGCATCCTTAAATGTCCCTAGTCGTAGGAGTATCGAGACCGGGCATCGATACTCCAGTGTAGACTAGTGTATACTGATCGAAACCCCGATGAGGAGCGGTGGCCAGGTCTCACAAGCCATTGGTGTTAGTTTGTTCACCTAAGATAGTATACAGGTGCTCATTAGGTTATGAGTACACTGGACGGACTCGCCGGGAACCTGCTAGTTGGTATTATACCTATTGTCAAATAGCAATTCCCAGGTGGCATGTGTACAGGTTAGTCTGTCGACCTGAGATCGTCATTTGTCTCGTGTGAGTTCCCACTGTGCTTTGATTACTACCTTACCACGGCTCAAAGGAGTCGTGCAAACAGGTTTTAGTTGGGTACAGTCCCGAGCCACATGGAGGCAGTGATCAGATCGTCGGGGATTCGTCTCTCCCGATATTGGGGGTTGATGTCGCGTTGTGTACGGATGGCCATCACTATAAATCCGTGGCCACGGCGGACGAGAATTACCGATCCAGGATCGATAGCTTCTCAGGTGGTGATAGGTTTCATGCCGACACTAAATGTCGCGTTGTTGGGGGGTCTGACTTTATCCACCCCCTAGACTCAACATGCAATACTCTTAGACGAACAGACCGGACTGTACGGATATTGTCACTGACAGGCTCAGTAGGGGTTCTGCATGAGTTTGCTCGTCGGCCTCCCTTTCGCTCAATACCTGGGTAGCCGTTACGTACAGCTAGTGCCGCTGACGTGCTTGTGGTTAAACCCACTACCAGCGTATTGACGAGTCTTTAGATCCCACACATAAGGTTTTCACGGTTCAGGCGATATGGTGTATATGAGGTATGTTGATACATACAGGTGTCCGATTAAATATGTGCACATGCTGTGCAGACTTTAATCGAACGGTTGATAATACTAGCGGCTTAGGATTAAGCCGGATTATTAAATCGGGTTTTGATTTAATAATTGATATATGTATTAGTATATACGTATTCTAGTATTATTGTTCACTATTCGTTTTCTCTCTTGGCTATTCGTATTTTTGTACGAATACGCGTATATGTATTTTGGTACATGTACCGGGAAGTATTCCGTATTTTTTACGGAATAGCTTCTAGAAGGTGCCACATCATTGTTTCGCCCAATCAGAGTAAAGCTCTGTTTGAATTCAAAATTCAAATTTTGAAGCAAAGCTTCAAGTCGCGGGCGCAACGCGCCGCGTGTCTTGCGCTAATACGTCAGCGCAGCGCCCCAGAAAGCGCACCCAATCAGAGCAAAGCTCTGTTTAAAGGAAGCAACGCTTCAGCTGCGCTGCGCTCTGCGCTGCGTGACACGTGTCAGCGTAGATGCGCTAGCGCAGTTGCGCTGCGCTCTGGGCTGCCGACACGTGTCAGCGCAGATACGCTAGCGCACTTGCGCTGCGCTCTGCGCTGCGCGACACGTGTCAGCGCAGATGCGCTAGCGCACTTGCGCTGCGCTCTGCGCTGCGCGACACGTGTTATGCGCTGGGACATCTGCGCCAAACTAAATTAAGATTTCATGAAATCTTTTCTGTTCTTTCCAGAACTAGAAGATTTTCTTCTGCCTTTGGATCAAAGATCCAGCGGTGGGAGAATTCCCAAAATCATTCAGAAAAGATCCTGTTAACAAATTCAACAAATTTGTGGGCACTATAAAAAGGACCCTATGCCTCAATTCAAAGGCATCAACATTTTTCTTGAAAACTCAAGAACTTTAAACAGAGAGAGCTCTGAAGATTTCAAAAAAAAAAGGTAAAGAGCCTTCATGGATTAGAAGAAATTCCTTCTAATAGACCATTAGTCTAAAAAAATAATATAAGATCAATGATCTTTATATAAAAAAGAAAACAGTGCTTTGCACTTCTGGTGAACCTTCGGTTCTTTAAAAACAATAAAAAAAATAATAAAAGAATAAAAGAATAGTGCTTTGCACTTTTATGAACCTCTGGTTCTTCGAATAAAGAAGAAATTTATTTTTCTTTGATCTAATTTAGATCAAGAACTTAAACAGTTCTTTGCACTTTCCTTCTTGAATCTAAAAGATTCTTAGTGCTTTGCACTTCCAAGTTGCGCCGTTGCGCTCTTAAGAGAGCGCCACGTGTCGGCTATAAAACTACTTGCGCTAAGCGCCCTTAAGATAGAGCTTTGCTCTCTGGAATTGGCGCAACTCGCTGAGAGAGCGCCACGTGTCAGCAGCGCAATAGCGCAGCGCAACAGCGCATCGCACTGCGCTAGTGCGCTTGCGCTCATCAGAGCACGACACGTGTCATCACCATATGAACTTGCGCTCATTACTTAGCGCAAAGCGCAGATGCATTAAAAAGGGGCAAGCCCAATTAAGAGAAGGCCCAACAGGCTTAATAAAGCGCAGATGCATTAAAAAAGGGCAAGCCCAATTAAGAGAAGGCCTAACAGGCTTAATAAAGCGCAAATGCATTATTTTAAGGGGCAGAGCCCAAACCAGAACAGATGCTTTGCATCATTTATAAATGGGCAGAGCCCAAACAAAATATTCAGAATGTTATGCATTTTAAAAGGGGCAAAGCCCAAACAAAGTAGATACTTTGCAAATAGGCAGAGCCCAAAATAAACTGATACTCTATATCTTTTGTAGAGCCTAAATAAGAAAAAAGCAATGCAAATAAAGTGTTGAACTGGACTTAGCCCAATCGTGGCCATAAGTCCTTAAATTAAATTGACTGAGCAAAATGGCTCTCCTAAATCAATTCACGTCCGGTTTGAGGGTACATCTCCGAACTCCTTTGACATCCATCGTTGTAATTCCTCAACGACGTCAAAGAGGTGACGGGTCCCAACAACCATAAACTAATGTCGGACCGAAACGTCCTTAAACTATTATCGGACCGAAACGTCCTTAAACTAATATCGGACCGAAACGTCCCTAAACTAATATCGGACCGAAACGTCCCTAAACTAATATCGGACCGAAACGTCCCTAAACTAATATCGGACCGAGACGTCCTTAAAACTAATATCGGACCGAGACGTCCCTAAACTAATATCGGACCACTATGTCCTTAAACTGGCGATGGACCACTACGTCCTTAAACTGGCGACGGACCGAAACGTCCCTAAACTAATAATAGACCACCACGTCCCTAAAACTGGCGATGGACCGCCATGTCCTTAAACTAGCGCAATCGAGCCCGAACGCTCTTTTGCCGGATCTAAACGGTCCCGTCTAAGTTGATCTTAGCCCCAAATACGGTTAATGTGTCCTTAGATCTTTAAATAAACAATAAAACTCCGAATCAACTTTGGTTCAAGGGTACATCTCTGAACTCCTCTGACGCCTGTCGTTGTAATCCCTCAACGACGTTAGAGAGGTGACGAGTCCCGACGGCCAGATAATTAAATCAATCACTACGTCAAGTCGATCTTAGTCTAAAACAGGACTAACGTATTCTTGACGAACGTTTAAGTTGATCTTAGCCGCAACGCGACTGATGCATCCTTAAACTAAAAACACCAAACCCAAATCTAACTAAATACGGATTTGGACTAAAACACGTCCTACGGGTGACGGCATCACTAAGTCTCCGTATACAATCCACGGGCAACCACAAATAGAACAAACACACACGACACGAAGTGAAATTCTGGAGAAGAAGAAAGTTGTTACCGCGACGCGGTAGCGTAATTAACTGCAGGGGCTTGCGCCTGCAGGGAAGAGCGTCCCCACAATCAAAAACCCCTCACCCTGAGGGGGAATCTGACGAAGTCTGCTACATCGGCCGCATCCGTCTAAACCTCCGATACAAGGTGTCATAAATCAACTTGGCATCTTCGGAGAGGTGGACGGATCAAACCCAAATAGCATCTGCCCCGAACCTCAGGCACAGACGTCCTCACGTCTCGGCCGCCATTCGGAGGGGAACAGATTCTGGCACGCCCGGTGGGACCTTTTCCTCTTTCCACTCCACACTTCGTGTGTCGTCTTCGCGAACCAATCGCGGTTTGTTAAATGGTTGTCCTCGGATTTCAAGTTGCTAACATTGGGTCTTTTACCTGGCGCAGAATTCAAGATTCGATGGCCACCAACTACACCAACTGCTTGAAATGCCACTGCAACGGACGCTCCACCTCACCGAGAGGTGTAATATATGGGCCCCAAGCGGCTTCCTTCCTGACTCTGCCGGTAGATCAGGTGACCCAAGCCACCACTGGCCTATTTTTCGGGACCATGGTCCCACCTGCAAGCCTCTCTGTGCCGATATCCGTACCGGAAGCGAACAAGAAGTCGGTGTTCGACCGGCTCACTGCTGCCACGACCCCTGTCAACGGGTCGCCCGCTACTAAGCCGACAGCCTCCGTTTTCACCAGGCTAGGTCAGAACTATGAAGTGGCTGTCCCAAAGAGGGCAACGGCCGCTGCTTTGGAAGTCGTTAAAGCGGCTTCTCCCATCAGAGAGTTGGTCTTCACAAGATTGACGGTTCCCATTTCTCCCTCAGCTGGTCAAAAAGCGTCAGTCTTCGATAGGCTGACATCGGCAGTTACCCCACACTCAAACAGGGGGCAGCAAGAAACCATCTCGACTTCCGAGCCAGTCCCAACGGTCCGTCGTGCGCAACATCGCCATTGGCAACGAGTAAGGAAAGCAGGGGGCAGCTCCCCCTCAGGGCTAACCCCACCTGCTCCAGTGGTGGAGGTCAACGCTGCTGTTCCAACTGGGAACAGTTTGAATTGCTGAGGAAGGTGAGAAGGAACTCCCCGCTTGCTACATTGAAAAGGTCTCCTCCACCCATGGAAAAAGCTCCGGAGACGAAACAGGAACAGCCCCCCCAACGGCTGTCGTCAAAAATTTATAAAGTTTGGCGGAGGGTTCAAGACTCCGTGATTGACTCAGACCACTTCCGTCGCCAGAAAAGGGCAAAGGTGGAAAAAGACAAGAACCGCCCCATTAAACAGCAGGGGGCAACAAATGCTAGAATGCCCGCTTCAACGGCTCCTTCAACCTCAAAGGTCCATAAAAGGAAGAGGCCAGAAAAAGCTCCCGTAACACTGACAAAGTTTAAAAGCGGTGAACCTAAACGCCCCAAGTCAGGGGGCATAACAGTTCATACGGTCTATATGGCTTCGGGGAAGGAAGAAAGTCGTACTTCTATGGGTCACCGACCGCTTACCCGGTCGGTGACCAAGTCTCAGGAGCAGCAACAAAAGCTCCAGGAGATGATGAC